>CAMZMU010000081.1:30483218-31083218 GCA_947311845.1 Poa pratensis
AAAAAGAACACAAAAGACACCACGATGTACCCAGGTTCGGGGCCTTCGGAGGAAGTAAAACCCCTACTCCTGCCTTTCCTCACTCAATATATCAGTGTCGTTCTCAGGTACAAGGTGCTCCTCGAGCTGTATGATGCTACTCAAGTGAGAGCTCTAGATAGAAGATGAAACTATGAAGGGGGAAATGAGCTAGGGTTTTCGCCGTCCTCCCCTAGAGGTAGAGATGCGCATATACACAGGCCGAGTACATTTTACCCCTGCCTACAACTGACAATGGCATGGCCAAAAGGTAGAAGACAAGCCTCTGCCTCCTGCCAGCTCAACGGCCGGACTGTCAGGCCCAGGCCTAGCTTTCCTCTTCCGGTCATACTTCAGTAGCCTGCCGAGGTCTAGCCTGTAGACCTTTCCCGAAATAGCCGAGTCAGCTCCTAGGCCCCCGAGCTTCCGGGAAACCGTGGACGGACTCGCCGTCCTCTGAAGCCTCGGGCTACGAGCTCTGCGGCGCCCGTGACCTCTCTGACATGCCTCGATCCTTGCTGCCAACCTCGGATAACACTGATCCTATACCTCGGTAGAGAATACCTTATTCCTGTGGTAGCTAGCTGACTGCCCGAGGTTGATACTCGGAGGATGTACCTCGGAGAATATACTCGGACGTTACACCTTACGTCGGATGACGCCTCCTGCGTCCTTGCTCAATCGTTACCTCGGACAGCTTACTACCTTAACCTTACATGTCTTTGACCTCATCTTTACCCTACCCGGGGGTAACCCCCGACAGTAGTCCCCGAAGCTGATGTGGTCTTGCAGCCTCGGATGAAAGGCCGCATCAGGTTCAACCCGAAACCACATGCGCTACAATGTTTGCATGTTACCGAACCAATACCGAGAAATCCATCGGTCTGTTCCTGGGCCATACTGCTTTTCCGAAGTATCCGCCGAGATCTCGGACGTCAACCCCTCGATTTCTGCATCTTACTGACTTCGGTCAGAGAACACTGTTCACGTGTCCCATGTCACTTCCTGTCCACGACAGTCAAAGCACTCGAGTGCTTTCCACCACGCGGCCCACGTCAGCGGGGATTTCCCGCTTGCGCCGCTTCGCGCTCCAGTAACCGCGCCGCACGACGGTTTGCTCCTGCAACCGATCTGTGGCCTGCTCGCCCACCGCTATCTTCGTGCCACGTGGGCCATTGTGCACAAAACGATCCACTCGCCGCTCCGATAACCGCGCGGTAGTGCGCAGTTACCGCCCGCGGTTATAAATACAGGCCCAGGCAGTGCTTCCCTCTTCTTCCTCATCCACTCGCCGTCTCGCCTCCATCGCAACCAGTGCCGCCGCTTCCGGTTAAGAGGAAACGCGTTCCCGCCGCCGCCGACGAGCAGCTCCTTCGTCGCCGTGCGACCACGTCACCGGCGCCGCCCTTCAGCACCTCATTTTCACGGTATGTACTCCCTTTCTTGATACCCTAGGCATTGCTCTAGGTTTCTTCCTCTTCGCGCTTTGGTTCTTCATATGTTCTTGAATAAAACTCTATTTACCTCCTCCGGTAGATCTTACCGCATACTCTTTTGGGTAGAAATTAGTTTCATGCCTCGGATAGATGTTCGCCTAGCATAGATATGCCTCTATGTATTAGATAACCGCCAACTCCTCCTGATTTAGCCAGATAGCCTTAGATTCCAGATTTACCTTTTCCTTTGCTAAACTTCTGTGCATTCTCTGCAGATTGATTCTGCCGAGATGTCTCCTCCTGAGACTTCGGAACAAACCGAGGTTCCAGACCTCGAACTGGAGGTCGGAGAACGAGCCGGCTGGGAAGGTTCGGATGTAACTCCGGACGAAATCCAGTGGCTCAGGGCGACTCGGCGGATTCCGCCGGGGTAGAGTGTCGCCTGCCAGAGGGCGAACTCGAGCCTCAAGTCAAGCAAGGGGAACGGGTGGTCTTCGTCGCACACTTCCAGCGCGGCTTCGGACTGCCCGTTAGTGATTTCTTCCGGAGCTTCCTCGACAAGTTCGGACTCCAGGTTCATCACCTCCCCGCCAACGCCATCACCACTCTCTCTGCATCGTTTCCTTCTCTGAGGGATACCTCGGCCTCAAAGCCACGGTAGACTTTTTCTCGCTACTTCCAACTCAAGCGGCAAGTGATCCCGGATCCAAAGAACAAGGATCTGCCCAAGCAACTAACCGCTGCGGAGCTGCCACCATAGCTCCTCGCCGAAACTCATCTTCCCACGTATCACTACTCCGGACACCGTTCGCAAGTGGCTCCGGACGTGGTTTTACGTGAAGAACTCCGGCGAAGAGGACCTCCTCAACCTGCCGGCGTTTAACCTCAGCCCTCCTACAGAACAGCTCAACTGGGACTACACTCCCCCTCACACCGGCGAACTCAAGTCCATCCATGGGTATATTGCGAAATGGCAGGACCCGGAGGACCCGGGAACGACGGAACGACGGGGCTGGCATACGGTACGACGACTGGCCTGCACATTCGTGAAGCCAGGGTCTCCCCTCTCCAGGCGAGGTCTCACAAGATTGCCACATGAGCGGTCTTTATGACCCCACCCGACATACGCACGTTGCACTGGACAATGCCGCGGTAGCTCGGCGAGTCCGAGCTATCACCAAGTCCAAGATCTCTGACGCTTGGACATGGGGAAGGGAACCCCACTACGGACCAAGCCAGCGAAACAGGTACGCTATTCCGACGTTTTCTTCGTATCCTTTACCACCGAGGTCTTGCTACCGACGTTTATCTTGATAATTTTTCTTCCTAACTCCTTTTTCATATGTCTGCCATACAGCTGTTCGCCGCCAAACCGCCGAGGATGGAGTCCATCCTGTGGACCACTTCGGCGCGGATCTCCCTGTCGAGGACCCACCATCCAACGTGGACCCTGACGACGAGGATTTTATGCCCATTGCCTCGGCCCGCATCACCACCGCGGGTAAGCCTCAAGCACAAGCTTCAGTTCAAGAGATTTCGGATGACGAGGAGGGGTTCCTCATCATGGAACCAATAAACGCGGTACCTCTCTCGCGCCTTCCTCACCTTCCGAACTTTACTCCAGCAACCAGACCAACGCGCTGGTGCCGCAACTTCGGCCGCCGAACCATCCGCCACTGGAGCCTCCGGACCCATGAGGCTCCGGTCAAGAAACGCGGCTGAAGAAGTCCGGACTTCCTCCTCATGCCCGGGGGGGCAGGAGGCTTCCTACCTCGGATGGGTAATGCTTTGCTTCTATAGCCAACAATGTGTTGTTGCTTAAAACATATTATCTCGGTATTAACACTTGACCATCTTCTTTTCGTTGCAGTGCCCCCATAGACGTGGATCAGGAGGTATCCTCCATGACTGCACCGTTGGTGCCTCTGAAGCCACGACCACCCCGACGAACTCTCGCCCGGATCTCCTCCACCGAGGTCTGGCCCGCCTTGGGGAAATCTGCCCCCACCCGAGGTCAGACTTCTCCGCGTCCTCAAACGGATGCGGAGACCAATCGCGCCAGGACTTCCAGCTACCACCTTGCCGGAGCCTCGACTCTCCCCCCGCAGCCAGACTGCCGCAACCAACAGCAGCAACAGCAGAAGCATAGAAGCAAGCCAAGCAACAGCCCAAGCAACAGCCCCAAAAACCAGTTCGCCAGACCACCTTGCCGTTGGAGAAGGGCAAGGAGAAGAGAAAGAGACGGTGAAGTCTAAGGTCACCCCCAAACCAACACCTGGGTCTGGCAGCCTGACTATCTCTTCAAGGATCCAACCGAGGTCTCCTCCCCGGCGACACGCCGAATTCCTCCATTCGCCGCACCCATTGATGAGACTGCCCCTCCGGCCGAAGAATATGCTCGGAGGGCATCTCTTATATTGGATAACGGCCTGCTTCAAGCTCCGAGGCTGCTTTGGCCGTGGAGGCCTCGATTAGGGGCATCGAGCAGGGCGGACCGTGGGGATTTCCTCTGCGCACTGATAGTGACCAGAGCCTCGGCTCCTTGGAACACTACAATGCGGACTGGAATTCTGCAGACGAGGTCTCCTCGGCTTCCCTAGCTGCTCCGGTGGCTGAGCATCCCGCGGGAAACAGCGCCTGCGGCCGAAGCGTATATGATCATACACTGCTGCCCTTCGTGCTGTCAAACATCGACGTAAGTCCTATTCTCTTACTTTCATGCAGTATCTCATCTAATATCCACCATCCCAGTCCCCGAGATTCGAGGTAAACTATTGACGCTCCGTCGGAGTTAAAATTGTTTGGCTTGAATCTCAACTTTCATTTTCATCCGACGTATCCAATCCACTTTATCTCACTTTAGCATGCACCTCGGGTACGAGTCCCCGAGACCTGTCGAGGCATACCCCGGCAACATTTTCCCAATGATTCTGACCCCGAGTCCCCGAGACTCTTGTCGAGGTATAGCCTTTCTAACCGAGCTATATTTTTCTTCCTTGCAGAATACTATGAACGTCCGCACGGATATCTTTCATACCCTCTTGTTTGACCACAAGAAAACTCCACGACGAGCACAAGGCCGTCCTTGCAGAAAAGAACTCTTTGGACGAGAAGCTACAACAAGAAAAGCCGAAGTAGCTCGTCTGGTAAGGGAGCTAAGCGCATCGATGGGCTCCGGAAATCAGAAAACGGAGAAGCTGAAGGATGAGAAGGATAAGGCCGTCGAGGCAGAGAAGAAACTTCGGGAGGATCTGCAAGATCACCAAGAAGCTCTCCAAGTAGCCGAGGTCCGCGCCAACTCGGCCACAGAGGCTTTGGAAGCTCTGCAGGCGCAGGTCAACCAGTTTCTCCCGACGCTGCAAACTATCAACCGCGAGATGGACGGTAAGTTTCTTGCCCCCTTAGCTTTTCTTTGTCCTCCACATTGGTTCTCTGCCGAACCATTTCTCACACTGATAACAGGCTACCCTACTATAGACATTTCACCTACACCCAAGTTGCGGCCCGCAGCATCACTGGTCGGCACAGGGAGAGGCGGAACGAACAGAACCCCGATTGGACGTTGAGGACCATATCGTGGCCATCAAGTCTCGGATCCATCCCTTGAAGACCATTGGGTCAGAACTCCTCGACGCAGGTCTGTCTGCTTTCCGAGCCTTATGGCCTCTTGCCGACGCTCCCAAATCTAGCCCGAGCTCTCCGCCAAGCTTCGTGAAGCCGAACAAAGACTGAGAGTGGCGTTCATCTTCAGCTCGCGCTGGAGCTGATGCCGCTCTCAAATTCATCATGACTTGGTGCGAAAAGATCGACCTCGAAAAGATGGACACTCTTCGCCGAGGCTCGCCCTGGTCCTCGACCCAATTCTCATCAAGCGCGCGAAAAGATGGCTGCCTTCTTGCTGGATATGCCAACACAAAGAACTTGAGCGAAGGAGACACCTACTCCGACGCCGAGGATTACGAGCCAGAAGACGAGGAATACGAAACAGAATCCGACGTCGAGGCCGAGCAAGGTGATGACGGTGAAACCCGCGAACAGAAACCGAGGCTTCTCCACAACCTGATGCGAGGTTACTGCCGACGTTGCCAGCACTTCCCAGGCTACCTCGGCTCCGAACGAAATCCCTGCTGCATCGGCTGCTGCCGACGTAATTCCTGATGCCTCGACCTGAACTTATGGTTGGCCAGAAAACTTCATTAAATCCCCGGTATGCCGGGACGCAGATGTAATCAAACTTAAGTAGTTCCTTTGCTACCTCTATTACTATATGCTCATTCGAACCATGCTTTCTAAGCTTTATGTCGAATCCTTTTGAATGATTGCTCGAGTTTACTTTCGTGTTTACTATATTTGGCATTCTTTGCTCTTGTCTGCCTTCTGGCGTTCGACAGTCGAGTCACAAGATTGTTGTTCATAGCATACAGTACTTGGTAAATTCCGAGGTATGTTTCAAAGTCATCCGACATAAAAAAGAAGTAAAAAACAGGGGTTAGTAAACGACATATGCCGAACTGTCTTTTTGGACCGAGTCCCCGAGTTCATTTTCATGTTTCCCATGTTCTTTCGTCTTTGCTCTTGACTGCCATGCTGGCGTTCGTCAGTCGAGTCACAAGATTAGTTACATAGCATACAGTACTTGAAGTTTGAGACGAGGTTCAAAATAGTCGGCATACGAACGAAGAAAGAGTACAAACAAAAAAACATGCAATCATAAGAGCGAGGCATCCCCGAGCTCACTCTCGAGGTGCCGAAGTTTTTATTTAAAGATCAGCCGAGGTACATACATTACTTCCTTCAACAGTAGAAGGGTCGGAGTAGAGCTACATTCCATGGACGCTGAAGCTCCGCATCGGGTCTATCCAGCCCATCTCCCCTTGGATCCTGTGCATCTATAAGATAGTATGAATCATTGTGCAGAGCTCGGCTCACAATGTACGGTCCCTCCCATGGAGGTGACAACTTGTGCCGGCCTTTACTGCGCTGCACAAGCCTCAAGACTAAATCTCCTTCATTAAACTTTCGGGGTTTTACATGCCGGCTTTGATAGCGTCGGAGACCCTGCTGATATATTGCTGACCGAGATAAGGCCAATTCTCTTGCTTCCTCAAGCAAATCTACAGCATCTTCCCGAGCTTCTTTAGCCTCGGCTTCTGTGTACATTGCCACTCTGGGCGCATCATATTCAATGTCGGTTGGCAGCATTGCCTCGGCCCCATAGACCATGAAAAATGGCGTATAGCCAGTTGATCTGTTCGGTGTGGTCCTTAGACCCCACAGAACTGCTGGTATCTCATCGATCCAACACCCCGGTGTTTTCAACAGTGTTCTACTAGCCGAGCTTTGATTCCGGCCAATACCAATGCATTTGACCTTTCTACTTGCCCATTAGCCTGTGTGGATGAGCCACCGAGGCTACATCAAGTCGAATTCCCTTACTCATGCAGAACCGAGCAAACTCTCCGACAGCAAAGTTCGTGCCGTTGTCTGTAATGATACTATGAGGATATCCATATCTCAGGATTATTTCCTTCAAAAAGGTCACTGCCGTATGACCATCCACCTTTCGGATTGGCTTCACCTCGATCCACTTAGTGAATTTGTCCACCATCACCAGTATGTGAGTCATATTGCCTCGGGCTGGCTTGAATTCTCCCACCATGTCCAGACACCAAACTGCAAAGGGCCACGTGATAGGAATGGTCTTGAGCGCCGAAGCTGGCATGTGCTGCTGCTTGGCGAACCTTTGGCACCCTTCACATTTCCGAACTATATCTTCTGCATCGGCATTGGCGGTGGGCCAATAGAACCCGTGCCGGAACACCTTGGCCACCAGAGCTCTTGTGCTGCAATGATGTCCACATTCTCCTTGGTGGATCTCTAAAAGCATCTCCTTGCCTTCAGCTGGTTCGACACATCGCTGCAACACCTCGGTCACACTTCTCTTGTATAGCTCCTTGTTGATGATGGTGTATCCCTTAGCTCTCCTCTGGATTCTCCTTGCCTCGGTTGTCACTTGGCAAATTCCATCGGCTATGAATTCATGATCTGCTCCGCCCATTCCGGCACTGGGTGCAGAGGAAAAAGCCTCTCATCTATCTCCATTGGTTCGGTGCCATGATCTCCTTCATGATTTCCTCCACCATTGCTCGGCCAGTCCCCGAGTGTTGGTGCGAAGTCCCCGGGTCAGACCCGAAGTTCCCATCATCTAACTCCATAGGAAAAGCTCCATCAGTCCTCGGATACTGCGAAGCAGTCCCCGAGTCCGGCCAAACGCATCCGACGTCTACCTCCATAGGAATAGGCTCAGACTCCAAACTGGCGGTAAGAAAATTGACTCGGAGTCAGGAGAAGGCTTAATTGAAGGAGTTCTCAAATGGTTCAGCGCTATCCCCGGTGGCACCGGTTCTTTGGATGAACCGAGCTTTGACAATACGTCGGCGGCTTCATTCTCCCCCCGAGGTATGTGCTTGTACTCACATCCTTCGAAGAATCCAGACACCTTTTGCACATGAAACCGATACAACTCCATGTTCGCATCCAATGCATCCCAAGTGCCGGTGGATTGATGCACCACCAAAGCTGAATCGCCGAAGCATTCTATACGCCGGCACCTATCTCCTTTGCCACCTTGAGCCCATGGATCAGGGCCTCATACTCCGCCACGTTGTTCGACGCCGAGAAATGGATTTGCAGCACATACTTCAACTGGTCTTGCTTCGGCGAGGTTAGACTATGCCGGCACCTAATCCGACCTTGGTCTTGGACCCATCAAAGTGCATCTTCTAATAATTATAGTCCGGCAAGGGCGGCTCATATTGCATCTCGGCCCAATCGCATAAAAAGTCCGGTAGCGCCTGCGACTTGATTGCATCTCGCCTTTCATAATGCGGAGTATATGGAGATACCTCGATCGCCCATTTGGCAACTCGCCCAGTTGCGTCCTTGCATCCGATGATCTCCGAGATTGGAGCATCACATACCACCGTCATGGGATGCTCTTGGAAGTAATGCTTCAGCTTCTTAACCGCCAGGTATACTCCGTACGTCATCTTCTGGTAGTGGGGGTAGTTTTGCTTCGACGTGGATATTACCTCGCTCAGGTAGTAGATTGGTCTCTGCACTGATTTGCCTCCTTCGTCTCGCTCCACCACCACTGCAACACTCACGACTCGGTTTGTAGCCGCAATGTATATCAACATCGGTTCATTCTGCAAAGGGGACGCCAACACCGGAGCAGTGGACAACATCTTCTTTAGCTCATTGAACGCCGCGTCCGCCTGCGGGGTCCAAGTGAAACTGGTACTTTTCTTCATAAGTTGATACAATGGTAAGGCTTTTTCTCCTAGCCGACTTACAAACCGACTTAAAGACGCAAGGCATCCCGTGAACTTCTGCACATCTTTTAAACAGTTCAGCAACTTCATTCTTTCGATCGCTCGGATCTTAGCCGGGTTAACCTCTATACCTCGGCTGATACGAGGAAACCGAGCAATTTTCCAGCCGGGACACCCAAGGTGCACTTGTCTGGGTTAAGTTTCAACCGATACTTTCTTAAGTTTGCAAATGTCTCTTCGAGGTCTTCGATGAGAGTATGCTTCTTTTTAGTTTTGATAACAATGTCATCAACATACACTTGCACATTCTTGCCCATTTGAGAGTGTAAGCACTTCTGCATACACCTTTGATAAGTTGCCCCGACATTTCTCAAACCGAAACACATGACATGATAGCAATATGCCCCATACGGGGTAATAAAGGCAGTCTTTATTTGATCATCAGTGTTCAGTGGGATCTGGTGAAAACCAGAATATGCATCAATAAAAGACAACAGCTCACATCCAGCCGTATAATCGATCACTTGATCAATCCGAGGTAAAGGAAAGGGATCCTTGGGGCACGCCTTGTTCAGGTTGGTGAAGTCAATGCACATGCGCCACACCTTGACTATCGTCGGTTCGTCCTTCTTTTTCTCCACGAGGACTGGATTAGATATCCAGTCCGGATGCAGCACTTCCATGATGAAGCCTGCAGCCAGTAACTTCCTCTCTCAATATATCAGTGTCGTTCTCAGGTACAAGGTGCTCCTCGAGCTGTATGATGCTGCTCAAGTGAGAGCTCTAGATAGAAGATGAAACTATGAAGGGGGAAATGAGCTAGGGTTTTCGCTGTCCTCGCCCCTGGAGGTAGAGATGCCGCATATATACACAGGCCGAAGTACATTTTACCCCTGCCTACAACTGACAATGGCATGGCCAAAAGGTAGAAGACAAGCCTCTGCCTCCTGCCAGCTCAACGGCCGGACTGTCAGGCCAGCCAGGCCTAGCTTTCCTCTTCCGGTCATACTTCAGTAGCCTGCCGAGGTCTAGCCTGTAGACCTTTCCCGAAATAGCCGAGTCAGCTCCTAGGCCCCCGAGCTTCCGGGAAACCCGTGGACGGACCTTGCCGTCCTCTGAAGCCTCGGGCTACGAGCTCTGCGGCGCCCGTGACCTCTCTGACATGCCTCGATCCTTGCTGCCAACCTCGGATAACACTCCTGATCCTATACCTCGGTAGAGAATACCTTATTCCTGTGGTAGCTAGCTGACTGCCCCGAGGTTGATACGTCGGAGGATATACCTCGGAGAATATACCTTGGACGTACACCTTACGTCGGATGACGCCTCCTGCGTCCTTGCTCAATCGTTACCTTGGACAGCTTACTATCTTAACCTTACATGTCTTGACCTCATCATTACCCTACCCGGGGGTAACCCCCGACACAAACCTTTGTGGTGTGGTTCATCCGAGAATTAGGTGAGCCTTTGTGGCGTTGAGATCGACCTTTGTGGTGCCTCACACCTCTCCAACGAGACGTACTCCCCTAAAAAGGAGGAACTCGAGAAAACATCCTCGTCTCCGCGTGCCTCGGTTATTTCTATACCCGAGCTTTTTACTTATGCACTTTACATTGTGATAGCCTTCGTGCTTGAAGTATTCTTGTTGCTATCACTTTGTTGCTTGTCTTGATTAACATAAGTTGTTGGTGCACTTAGGTGAGCCTAGTATATTTAGATTGTTGGCTTGTTAATTTAAACACCTAGTTTTATTCCGCAATTAGCAAGCCTAAATCAGAAAAGTTTTAATCGCCTATTCACCCCCCTCTAGGCGACATCCTTGTCCTTTCAATTGGTATCAGAGCCTGGGCTCTCTTTTTGGGCTTTACCGCCTAGAGAGTAAAGATGTCGCTTAGAGAATTAGTGCACGATCTCACTTTCATATTCGATGGCACAAATTATGATGTTTGGAAAATTTGCATCCTTAATCTTTTTAGGGCCATGGGTCCAAATTATATTAAGAGGATTGTAGATGTGGGTTTTTCTCCTCCAAAGGATTCCCAAGAATTATCTTTAGAGGATGAGGA
The DNA here is from genome assembly GCA_947311845.1 of Poa pratensis. Classification (NCBI taxonomy): domain Eukaryota; kingdom Viridiplantae; phylum Streptophyta; class Magnoliopsida; order Poales; family Poaceae; genus Poa; species Poa pratensis. Next base: position 30,494,073 of record CAMZMU010000081.1, read on the forward strand.
ATACTCTCAGCTCGAAACTCTTGTTTCTAATGGTCTTATTTGTGTTTTGAGTGATGTAGTTCTTGCATCAATCATGCCTTTTCGGAATGCTCATGAGCTATGTACCAAGTTTCAAGATAAATATGAAGTGTCCAACATTTTTGAGGATGATTGTTCTCCTTCCACCTCCGGCCGTGACGAGTTCACAACTTCTTCCACTTCACCAACATGTGATTTGTCACAAGGTAATGATATGGTGAGTGGTGATAGAAATTGCAATGTTCTATCTTTGGACTTAAACACTTCTAGCACTGCAAATGTTTTACATGCTAGTGTTGCTAGTCCTTGCATATCATGTAATAGTTGCTTAACTAAATCTCATGATGATATGCTCTCTATGTCTTGTGGTCATGAAAATAATGATTCCATATCCTCTAGTACTTGTTTGGCTAACAATGTAGAGGAATCCCAACATTTTTGAGACAAGACATGGAACTCAATGGTGCTTCAAGTAATTCTTCATCATCAACGTCCATTACCCACTTTTGCCTTATGGCTAGAGATTCAAAGGTATCTCCACCTTTGGAAGGCTCTACATCTTGTGATGATGTGGATGAGGAGTCTTATGGAGAACATATGGATGTTGAATCCATAACAAAGAAGGGTGAGATGGTATTTCGTGCTCTCCCCAAAGGTAGCAAACCTATCCCTCCTCTATGTGAAATCATTGCTTATGCTATTAAGAGTAGGGAAATCATTGAGGATTTGGATACTCAATTTCTCGAGAAATGTCAAATTGAGAGAGAGGATGCTATGGAAAAAGCATCCTTAGAGAATGCTCTTGAGGAAGAACAAGAGCTTCGAGTGTCTCTTGAAGAGAAGCTTGAATCTCTTGATGAATCAAATGATCTTATTATTGCTAAAATCATTAAGGAAAGAGATCATGCTATTGCTAAATATAAAGTGCTTAAAAAGGAAAAGTTGAATTTGAAGTTGGCAATGCTAGACTAGTTGAGGATATACAGAGACTTGACAAAGCTCATAAGTCTTTGGAAAGTAAACACTCTCTCCTTATAAAGTCTCATGATCAACTCCAAACTCAACTATCTAAAAATGATGAGCTTGCCAAGTTGTCTTCTTCCATTTCTAATATTGATGATGCTTGTGCTACTAACTATTTCTCGTGAAGCATCTTTTTTGAAGGAGAATGTTGAGCTAAGGTCTCAACTTGAGTTGCTAACTAGCAAGTATAGGAAATTGGAAGAAAGTCATGAAAAGCTATCTAGCTCTAATGATGATCTTCTAGCATCCTATGCTAAGCTAAAATTAGCTCATGAGGATATCGCTACAAAGGTAATATCTTGTGAGCCTCATGTGGACAAAGGCACAACTTCTACTCTTAATCATATTGTCTTGTGCTAGTCCTAGTGATTCATCCACTCACAATGTTGCTACATATTGTGATGAATTACTTCTATGCCTTGTTGCTCTAACAATGAAGCCTCTACCTATTTTTGTTGATACTAACCATGTAGAGGAATTAAATGAGCTCAAGGCCCAAGTCACTTGTTTGAAGAAAGACTTGGAAAAGCGTCATGTTGGGAAGTCCACACTTGACAATATGTTGAGTGTTCAAAGACGCCCCAATGACAAGAGTGGACTTGGATTCAACTCCAACAACAAGAACAAGTCCAAGCCTATCAGGAAGAACAAGGGCCAAGAACAAGTCAAGAATTCGGCCAAGATTGTTTGCTTCAAGTGCAAAGTTGAAGGCACCATGTTAGATCTTGCCCTTTGAAGAAGAAGCCTCTTAGTGAGAAGCAACAAGGGAAGCGGCCTCAAGTTCAAACTAAAGTTCCTCATGTTGAAGATCGACCATTTCCCAAGAAGAATCAAACTATTCCTCCTCAAGTTGAGATTTCAACTAAGAAGAAAGGAGGAAGCAAATGTTGCTACATATGCCGTGAGAAGGGCCACTTTGCTTCTTCATGCACTAATGGTACCTTATCCAACCCCATTATAATTGATAATGTTTATTCTCTTCAGAAGGATAAGGTTGGCAATGTGTTTGCCAAATATGTTGGTGCCCAAAGTGGTGTCAAGAAAAACACCATTTGGGTTGCCAAGCCTATTGTGACTAACCTCTTAGGACCCAACTTGGTTGGGGACCAACAAGCTAAAACTTGATCAAATAGGTGTTGTCGGAGGGCATTGGAGACTTGGCTTCATCATGAAGAATTAAGGGATCTTCATCAATTATATTCTCTCAAGCCAAGTCATTTGGATTATATTGTTCTATCTCATATCCAATGTTCCTCCTTGCGGCAACTTTTATTTAAATCATATATACATTGAAAGTTGCTTGCACCCTTGCATGTGTTAGGTTTTGTACCTAGCTAGTGTTTGTATGTGTTGTGCTCTCTACTTACTTATCTTGAGTAATCAAGTATGTGTATGTTGGTTTGCACACCATTTACTTGTGTTGAGACTTATTGCTTTTATTTGATATCTTATCTTGTTGGCTCTATTTTTGAGAGATTAATGGACTATCCTATTTTGGGGGAGTGATATGCTTCGTGCACTTGACAATCCTAAAAATGTGTATACATGAGGAATACCACTTAGTGATGATATATCAATATTATCTAGTCTCTATATGGTATGTCATTCTCATGAGAAATTCAAATTCTATAATGTCCATTAATTATCTCTAGTTGGTGTTGTTTGCCTCTTGTTAAGAAAATTGGATTATCACATTATGGGGGAGTAATAAGCTATGTGCATATTACAAGCCTAGAAAATGTGAACATATGAGGTATTGCCACCTAGAATTGATATTCTTCATTATCTTATTCCTTTGTGGCATGTTTCTCAAACAAGTTCCCTTTTGGCTTAAATGATTTTATTTTCTCACTTTTTGGATCTTGTTTGTGATGGCCATTCTTGGTACGGTTTTCCCAAATATGTTCGCATATCCTTTTGGAAAATCGATTGCTTCAAGCTACTCTTTGTAGTGGCTTTGCATGATAGCGTGAATACTTGAAGCTATCAAGAATAACTATCTTTTAAGATTTGGCCTTTAAATCTTATCTTTTGCCATATGCTTATTTGTTATGAAATTGGTCTTCAATATCATTCCTGTACCACCGAGAAATATCTCTATATACTCCTTGTCCTTGACAAGTGATACTCATATGTGTGGTGAAATTTGTGGACCATCTTCACTTTGGCTCTTGCTTTGAATTGTCTTATTTTTATTGACAATGATTTTTTTGATCTAGCTCTCATTTGACTTCCTTGCATCTTTTGGATCCTTGTTGCTCTACTCAAAATTTGCTTTGTGCTTTCTTGAGTTAGGAAATGCAATGATCCCATTCTTGTGCATTTACTTCAAAATCATACTTATAGATAATGCACTATTCTTGGGAAGCTATCCTACATTGAGTAGAACATCATTCCTTAAATTGGTTTTGCATCTTATTGTTTTCCTTGAACATGACTAGTATTTGAATAATATGTATGGAGAGTGATGATCCCATTTGTGTGCATTTTGTATTCAAATGCAAGATCATAAATAATGCACAAATCTTGGGGGAGCAATTCTATATGTTTTTGAACATTAGTTGTCTTCAATTGGTGTAGATTTGAACATAACACCTTCCGATGACGTGTCTCCTTGGAAGACAAACATTTTTCATATGGTACTTTGTGCCATCATGAAAAGTGTAGAGGGTTTGGTTTATCTCTTGATGATTTTTCATCATTTGGTATCTTACCTTCATTTGGCTTTTCAAAGTGGTATTTCAATCATGTATTGATTTGGGTTTTGATATAATTTGGACAATTCTCTTTCTTGTCACACTGTGTGTGCTTTCTTGGTTTAATTGGTGTTTTGTCCAAATTGTATCTAGTTTGGTTCTTGAAAGTCTTGTGCATGCATATTTACTATATGTATATCTTATGGCATGCTTACTTTCGTTGATCCAATATATAGGATAAACTCTAACAAATCCTAAATGGCTAAGATGTGCATGAAATTCAATTTCATATCAATATGCACATATTTACGTGGAGTTTGTCCTATGTATTGTAGTTGCTCTAACTACTTTGGACCCAATGAGTTTGGGTACCATTTTGTACTTGAATTTGTTTTAGGTACATTGGAGATGCATTGGAAGCTTGTCTCATTTACAAGGAAGGTGTTATCACCATGTGCTTATTGGAGCCAAGCTCGGATGATCATGAACTCTCATCTTCTACATCACCAATGCTATATCGGTAACAAGTATTTACCTCATGCATACTTTTCTAGCTTTTAACCTTGTGTAGGTTGTTTCATGGCATGAGTCTCTTTTGTTGCAATTGATGTGTTCTTGAAAAGGCTTTATCAAAACATCTTTATTGCAAATGTGAGCAAGCCGGGATGATTACATATCAAGGGGAATATATAATCATTCTATTGATTCACCAATCCCAAATATGTTAATCTAGCATTTCTTCTCTATGTCTCGCATATGCAATATTGATGTTTCTTCAAAATCATTTGCCTTTTGCGATACTTGTTATCTTTCTCGGAGCATCCCATTTATCACCTTATCCCTTGTGGATATTTTTGATGCTATGATGAGTGTGTGGTGAAAGTTCATCTATATCCCTATAAGATAAATTTGAGCTTTGTGCTATGCTTTTAAGCAAATATCTTATTGGTATACATGACTTCCACTTGGAATATCATGTTCTTCACCGTTGTATCTACTTTGTGTGTGCATGTTTTTTTTGGACATATATCTTCTTGATTGATGTCTACTTAGAAACTTATACACATAAGGATAGTTACATCTTTAATTGGTATTCAACTCTTTAGTGACCAGTTTTTATTGCCTTTGATTCTTTGGTGGTTTCTAAAAGGCACAAGCTTTGTTTTTCATTTGGTATATTTTGCATCTTAATAAGCTTGTGGACCTATTCGCTACTCTCTTGTTTGTGTTCAAAATTATCTAGGAGGGAGTGAGGATTCCATGTTGTGCACACTATATTGAAATACAAATCCTTATTGTGCACGTACCTTGGGGAGTTCCCTCTTGATTTTTAGAACACTTGGTTGATCTTATCATAATATCTTCTTGTGTCCAATTGGTTTTTCGGATCCTTTGATTGGTTACTTCTTTGTCGAAGTATCTTTCAATTTGTTTTCTTTTGCAATCTTTGGATCCTCAATATAGTTTGATCTCCTTCCCAACTATTCGTCATTGGATATGTGCATTTGATTTCACTCATATTATGAGAAATGCACATATTATGGGGGAGCTCTTATTATATTGGCCTTCTAAATTTTTCCTCCCATTTCGGCAATCAATGCCAATGGGGAGAAGTTTAGAGGGTTTAAGGGGATATGGTTTTGTTCTTTGTTCTCTTGCATCCTTGCTTATTGTGTTGCATGGTTGCTTAATTCATTATATAAACCCTCGTAAAAGAGATTGTCATCAATTACCAAAATGGGGGAGATTGAAAGTGCATGTGTTGCTCCATGCGTGGTTTTGGTAATTAATGACAATCCTTATGGACTAATGTTTGCATTGAGATATTCTTGTAGATCTTGTCCATAGGAAAAGATTGGAGTTCATGTGTTGGACTCTAGAAGATTACATGATGATCAATGCTCTATTCAAGGGTTTATATGAAGAATGGTCATGTGTAGAGTTGAGCATATTGCAAGTATGTCTTGAAGGATTCAACACATCATCTTTGTGAAACGGAGCTTAGCGAGGCTCTCCCATAATGGTGTATGGGGGAGCATTTGGAGAAGTCTTCATCAAGCATGTGCTAGTAAGCACAATCAAGAAAGGTGTTCCAACTTAAGGGAGTCAAGATCGTCATCATCTAGCTCAAGTGGAATGCGCAAGGCAAAGGTATGATCTTGATAGGATTTTTATTTTACCGGTCTCGTGGTGTTAGTGGGAGACCGGGTTAAAGGATAGACGGCGTACTATCAAGAGGGGCTCTCAAGTGAGTAACTTGATCGCATCTTTGTGGAGAGCTCAAACCTTTGCATACTTGGCATATCATTTTTCTTGGTTCTTATTTGGGTTTTATCCATGTGAGAATTTAGAGCTTATCTTCATCTCCATACCAAGTTCTAGTTCATCAAAAACGGATTTCATATGCATATCTTGTGGCGTTTTTGATATTGGAGGTTTTACCGGCTTATCTTTCCTAGAGAGGTCAAACTCTCTCCTTGTGGTTTACTCCTCACATGATGGACTATGATGTGTATATGCATGATCTTGTAGTGCTTGTGAGTATCTTCTAACAAGCCCAAAATCATAGAAAACAGAGTCCGGATGAGAAACATATTGCGGTTTTGGTTTGGAGGTTTTATCGGTTGTTCTTTTATCGAGAGGTCTAACCTTTCCCCATTTTATTTTATCCTCCATTGTTGGACTATGATGTTTCTCTGCATGATCTGTAAAACTCTTCGTTGTGATTCCAACGAGCCTAAGAACATCAAAAACGGACTCCGGATGATCAAGATATGATCGTTTTCGTGTCGGGTGTGTTTGCAGTTTGGCCAGCCCCCAGGACAGCCTAGGCCGGGTCCCAGGCCGGCCGGCTCTACTGGTAGGCCAGCCTATTGGCCAGACAGGCCGGCTCCCATGTTGGCCTCACGTTTTCTGATCATAACGGTTGGTTTCGGGAACCTATTTAAGGGGCCTTCTGTCGGGGGAATACTTTCTGGATTAACCCGCGGCCCAGTGCGACTTAACTTACTCGCACGGACGAAGGCCCACTTGGGAGCAAGCCCAATATTGAACCGCCATAAGGAGAAAGATCTAGAAGACAATCCCGGAGGACGTGAAGACCAAGTAGTCTCCGAGTAGGCCTCTGTGGATGTATTCCTTATGGGGAAGTTTCCTTTTGTAACCTAGCGAGCCTCTGTGTATATAAAGAGGACTCGCAGGACTTAGAGCGGGTCAAGCTATCAAGCCCCAAACCCTAGCTCATACGGCGAGTACCAGATCGGATCGCCTCCATTGTAACACCTCGATTATCATATCAATACCAATCTAGGGTAGGCAGGAAGTAGGTCTTTTACCTCACATTGAGGGGGCCGAACCTGGGTAAATCTGTGTTGATCTTTGTTCCTGCGATCCCAAGCTCGGAGATGCTTGACTCGCATAATCCCACACCTACGAAGTCATCTATGACACCTGACGTGACAAACCCACGACAGTTGGCGCCCACCGTGGGGCCTGCGGTCAAGAGCGTCACGTTCCGCGCAGGATCCATGAAGGGAGCTGAAGATCTTGTTGTTGGCCGTATCATCACGGTCAATGGCACACCCCTCATCGACGATTCAAGCTGGGGGCCGGAAGCAGATTATTTGGAGACCGGCCACGTCATCCCGTTCGGATCCATCAACGTCTTCGTCGGCTTCATCGGTGGCAGGTCCGTTAGATCGGTCCAGGAAGGCGATTCAGTAGAAGAAGTCGCCGATGACGGGGAAGAATCCGTGGAAAGCATGGACTCGCAAGAGTTTGGGTCCATCATACCTGCCTTTGAAGAAAGTTGCTGGGGTTACCCACCAGAAATCACATCATCACCAGATCAAGAGATGGCACAAGTCGCGGTTTACATGGCCGGAGGAGCAGGTGCATCAGGAACTGCTGGAGAAACCGAGGCATCGGCACCCCCAAGCAACCCACTTCTTGTCCCTGTGTCAGCCACGAACGCCGCCCTCCGTGCAACAGAAATTGAGGCCGCCAGGGCCGAGCTCCTGTATGAGGTTCGAAGGATGGAAGAAGAGCGCCGCAGGCTCGATCAGATAAACCAAGGAATCCAACAGGAGCGGCAGAGAGTAGCCGCGCTGGCTGCGACTCAACAACAGGTTGACCCGCAAACACAGCTGCGCGCGACTCAACCAACAGTGGAAATCCCGCTCACTCCAGCCGCGGGACGGGAATCCAGACGACTGCGGAAGGAAGGGTACCAACAAATCAAGAGACCCAGCAACAACCAAGGAGGTTTCACACCCCACAGGGCCATTACCAGAACCCTGTCGATAATATGTATGCTGCGGCTAATATCTTGACTCAGATGGTACCAACAGGCGATGACCCGGTCAATGCTGAGGCGCGGCGCGCGATTCAGATGTAAGTACGGCAGTCCTGCAACAAGCCAATAGGGCGGAAGCCGAAGCACAGCTGCCCCTCGTACCAGCCAATCACAGGATTACAGCAGAAAGAAGCGTCCAGAGCAGGCCACCAGAGGGTGTCAGGAGTCGCACAGAGGCAGCAGGAGCAAGTCGCAGAAGCGCAGGCGAATGCACCATTGATGCAAAAGCGGCCCGCAGATAACCCCGCAGGCGCGCCCACAGCCCTGTCCTCGCGACTCAAGGGACCGCGTGTTTCACTGAGAGGATCAGATCGGAACCTTTTCCTGAAGATTTCAAAGGGCCACGCAAGGTGGCAAACTATAACGCCAGCATGGATCCAACCACTTGGCTCAACAATTACGAGATGGGCATGAGCATCCTAAACGCATCTGAAGAGATCTGCGCACGCTACCTAAACATGATGCTAGAAGGAGCAGCGCACATATGGCTGCAAAATTTGCCTCCCAACTCTATAAATACTTGGGAGGAACTGAAGGATGCCTTCATTAAGAACTTCCAAGGAACTTGCAAGCGACTCTGCAATATAGAAGATTTAGAGCGTTGTGTCCAGAAGGAAGGCGAGTCAAGTCGCCATTGGATGAAAAGGGTGGCAGAAATAATACACTCCTCAGATAATATACCACCAAGCTCAGCCGTCCTGGTGATGGAGAAAAACTGCAAGTTTGAGCCGCTGATTCATAAGCTGGGTCGCATGAAGGATAAAGTCAAGAGCCTCAGCGAGGTGATGGCTGCGGCTAACAAATATGCCAGCTCAGATAAAACCAGAGACGCGTCAGACGGAGAAGAAGAGGAGGTTGCTGCAAAAGGAAAGAAAAACTCCAACAAGCCCCAGCAGCAGCAAACGAGCCACAACAACACGAGTCAAAACAAACGCAAAAGCGAAGATGGTCACTCAGGGCTCGTCGCCAATACGCGTGGAGGATTCAGAGGCCAGCGTGGAAGGGGTCGAGGATACGGCTCCCGTCCAATCAATATGCAAGAAGTTTTCAACCGGCCATGCGACCTTCATGCGACAGGTGATGGACGGCCAGCGGACCATACCAAGGCGCAATGCCATTATTACAAAAAGTGGAAAGAAGAGAGCCAACACAACGGGGGGAATTCCCATGAAGGAAACCCTAGTGCGGCTCATAACACAAACATTGGGCAGCACGGCGCGAGTAACCCCAGGCAGACGGGGCAGTATCACACAATAGTTATCGATACCTCCAAAAGAGAAGAGAAATTGAGCCGGAGAAGTCAGCAGGTGAACGCCGTGATACCAGCAACACCCGCTTGGTTAAGGTGGTCAGAATACGCGGTAACCTGGAGTCGCGACGACCACCCGCCACAGGTACGGGAACCTGGCAAGTTGGCACTGGTTGTGGCACCATACGTTGCAGGATACAAGCTGACCAAAGTGCTTATGGATGGAGGAAGCAGCATTAATATCTTGTACTACGATACTTTCCAGCGTCTAGGACTCAAGGATTCCAGCCTGCAGCCCACGTCAACAGTATTTCACGGCATTGTCCCAGGAAGGTCCGCACGGCCAGTGGGGAAAATAACCCTAGGGGTAACTTTTGGAACAGAAGAGAACTTTAGAAGTGAATTCCTAAGCTTCGAAGTGGTAAAATTCCAAAGCCCATATCACGCCTTGTTTGGAAGAACGGCCTTTGCTAAGTTTATGGCCAGGCCATGCTACGTGTACCTACAGTTGAAGATACCAGGACCAAAAGGGGTCATCACAGTGTACGGAGATAGAGAAAAAGCAATAGAATGTGAGAAAGGAGATGCGGCTTTCGCAGAATCCGCCTGTGCCGCGGAAGAACTAAAAGGTTATAAGTCGCAGGTGGACCCAAACGATATGAGTGTGGTTACCACGCCATCTGCCGAGCCACCAATGAAATTCAAAGCGGCCCAGGACACTAAGCAGATAAATCTTGTTCCTGGCGACTCATCCAAGCAAACTAGCATTGGAGCACACATGGAAGAAGAGCAGGAGAAGGCCCTCGTCGCTTTTCTCCAGGAAAATAAAGACATCTTCGCATGGAAGCCGTCAGATATGCCAGGGGTACCAAGAGAATTAGCAGAACATAGCCTCAAAGTGAACCCTGCGGCTAAACCAGTGAAGCAGCCACTACGGCGTTTTCATGATGACAGGAGAAAGGCAATAGGAGAGGAAATAGCTCGCTTGCTGGCTGCAGGATTCATCACAGAGGTATACCATCCGGAATGGGTGGCAAATCCAGTATTGGTTATGAAAAAGAACGGTACGTGGCGAATGTGCGTTGATTACACCAGTCTTAACAAAGCTTGTCCAAAGGATCCATTTGCTTTGCCAAGAATCGACCAAGTAATTGATTCAACTGCTGGGTGCGAGCTGTTATGCTTTTTGGACGCCTATTCAGGCTACCATCAAATCAAGATGAAGAGGGAGGACCAAGAAAAGACGTCCTTCATCACACCCTTCGGAGCTTTTTGTTACGTCAGCATGCCCTTTGGGTTGAAGAACGCAGGTGCGACTTACCAAAGATGCATTCAGAATTGCCTACATGAGCAAATAGGTCGCAACGTTCATGCCTACGTGGATGATATTGTGATTAAATCGCAAGTTAGCCAGGATCTTATTGGTGATCTGGCAGAGACATTCACAAATCTCAGAAAATACAACATGAAGCTCAACCCCACAAAGTGCGTTTCGGAGTACCAGCAGGAAAGCTATTGGGATTCATAGTATCAGAAAGAGGCATTGAGGCCAATCCTGACAAGATAAAGGCCGTGATGGATCTCCAAAAGCCAGAAAAGATAAAAGATGTACAGCGGCTTACTGGTTGCGTAGCAGCTTTGAGTCGCTTTATATCAAGATTGGGAGAAAAGCACTACCTTTGTACAGACTGTTGAAAAAATCAGACACCTTCGTTTGGGACGCAGAGGCCGACGAAGCTCTGACAGCCTTGAAACATCAATTGACGAATGCTCCAGTTCTGGCGGCTCCAAAAGATAAAGAGCCAATGCTACTATACATAGCGGCAAATTCCCGCGCTGTGAGTGCTGTCATGGTTGTGGAGAGACAAGAAACGGAAAGGAATACCCTGTCCAGAGACCAGTATACTACGTGAGCGAAGTCCTCACAGCTTCCAAACAGCGTTACCCACAGTGGCAGAAGTTGGTGTTTGGAGTGTTCATGGCGAGTCGCAAGCTGAAGCACTACTTCCAAGAGCATCCAATAACTGTGGTGAGTTCAGCACCATTGGCAGATATCATTCGTAATCGAGAAGCTACTGGAAGAGTCGCTAAGTGGGCGATCGAGTTGGGACCACATCACATCAGTTACGAGCCGCGCACATCAATTAAGTCGCAAGCCCTTGCAGATTTTATTAACGATTGGACAGAAATCCAAGTTGCTCCTAGCATGGCAGAAACCAAATACTGGACCATGCATTTTGATGGGTCAAGACAGTTGCAAGGCTCGGGGGCTGGAGTTGTTCTGACATCTCCCAAGGGAGACAAGCTGCGGTATGTGTTACAGATACACTTCAACTGCACAAATAACGTGGCGGAGTACGAGGCACTGCTTCATGGTCTACGTATAGCAAAGGAGATGAACATCAGTCGCATACGCTGTTTTGGCGATTCAGACTTGGTGGCACAGCAGGTCTCCGGAACGTGGGACAGCAAGGATGCGAACATGGCTGCATATAGGAGAGAGGTGGACAGAATTGCTGGACATTTCACTGGATACCAAGTTGAACATATTGATCGGAGACAAAATGAAGCTGCGGATGCCCTGTCTCGGCTTGGATCCAACAGACAGTCAGTCCCACCCAATGTTTTCCTGGATGAACTGCACAATCCATCAGTCAAACCTCCAGCAGAGATTGACATTGCAGAGCCAGAGGATGATTCAACTTTAGTCGCAGCCCTGCATGAACAGCCAGGATGGACAGAGCCATACATGGCATATTTAAGTCGCGGAGTGCTGCCGGACGATGAAATTGAGGCGCGCAAAATCATACGACGATCAAAGGCCTATACAATCATCAACAACGAATTATACAAGCGCAGCGTATCAGGAGCATTCAAAGATGTGTCTCACCAGAAGAGGGACGAAAAATCTTGCACGAAATTCATTCAGGCGATTGTGGCCATCATGCTTCGTCAAGATCTTTGGTGGCAAAGGCGTTCCGACATGGATTCTTCTGGTTAACAGCATTAGCAGATGCAGAGCAAATTGTCAGAGTGTGCGATGGATGTCAAAGATACGCTAGGCAAGATCATATGCCAGCCCAAGCACTTCGCACAATACCCATCACATGGCCTTTTGCCGTATGGGGTTTTGACATGGTAGGGCCTTTCAGACGGTCTTCAAACGGAAAAACTCACCTCTTAGTCATGGTGGACAAATTCACAAAGTGGATAGAAGCAGAACCTGTGGGAGATTGCGAGGCTGAAACAGCAGTCAAGTTCTTGAAGAAGGTCATATTCCGCTTCGGTTACCCCCATAGTATCATTACAGACAATGGGAGCAACACCTCTGAAGGGGCTACACAGATATTTTGCGCAGACAATGGGATAAGATTGGACCTCACGTCAGTAGCACACCCGCAGAGCAATGGACAAGCTGAGCGAGCTAACCAGGAAATTCTCCATGGAATTAAGCCGCGCCTTATTGAAAAGGTCGAAGCATCTCCAGGATGTTGGGTGGAAGAACTGCCAGCAGTACTGTGGAGCTTGAGAACAACCCCTAACAGATCCACAGGATTTACACCATATTTCATGGTCTATGGAGCAGAAGCAGTCATGCCCAGCGATATCATACATGATTCACCAAGAGTTGCGGCTTACATCGAGACAGATAATGAGATAGCTCGGCAAGACTCGGTGGACACATTAGAAGAGGTTAGAGACTTGGCAGCATCAAGGTCAGCAGTATATCAACAAGACTTGCGACGCTATCATGCCAGACGCATCAAAACCCGCACCTTTCAAGAAGGCGACCTAGTACTGCGACTTAAACAAGATCACAAGGGAATGCATAAGCTGTCCTCTCCATGGGAAGGACCCTACATCATCAGCAAGAAGCTAAACAATGGGTCGTACTACCTGCTGGATGTAAGGGAAGAAAGCAGCGAACGCCATGATTTCGAGGATCGTCTCGAGGCACCTCGCCCTTGGAACGTCGCACACCTGCGACCGTACTATACATAAGAAAAGGCTAATCAGAGCCAAGCATCATCCTTTCCAGCTTTATAGCTGAGTATCATCACAGCCACTCAGGGCTAGAACTTCAACTTTGGTCGCCACCTAGGCGCGACCTATGCAACATCTGATCGCCACCCAGGCGCGATCGACCCTTGTATCAGAAACCGGCTGCCACCTAGGCGCGGCCGTAAACTTTGTATCATCTCTGGTCGCCACCTAGGCGCGACCGACCCCATGTATCACCATGGATCGCCACCTACGCGCGATCCAACCCTATGTATAACACTCGGTTGCCACCTAGGCGCGACCTTATGTGTCATCATAATCAAAGCTTATCATAGCTTAGCCTATCATGGCAATATCATTATGTTTCTTGGGGTCTTTGTTACCCTGAAACAGCCGATTTATTGGCAATTATCAAATTTACCTTAAGTTGGATTGCTACTCGCATTATGTGGCCAAAGTACTGGGGTGTGGCGTCAATCGAGCTTGATTGCCTATCATGGCCGCTCTCGACCCTGAACACACATATTCCTAGGAAATACTGAGTCGCGCGAGTGCCCACTTAAGGATTCAGATGGCCTAACTAGAGGTCGATGTACTGCTTATAGTACGGCAACACCAATTACAATTACTTGTAACTTAACAATTGTTTTATCATGATATCAAGTTACAGGTGATGACCTTCAGAGTTCTCTGAGAAGAATTGAGATGATTACCACATAACATCCTCTCAATCCTTGGGGGCTATATCATATTATCATCAAAAATTTGAAGATAGATCGTCATCAAGTTCTGAAGCTATCAGGATACTCTAAAAGAAGCTCACGAAGTCAGATGATCTTCCAGGTGCGAGTCAAGGCCAAACTTGCACAATTATAAGTCGCGAAACAAGGAAAAGCGCGGCCTAAGCATTCAAGATCAAGAAATACTATGAAGTTCAGGCCACGCTTGGGGGCTAATGTCGGGGGAATACTTTCTGGATTAACCCGCGGCCCAGTGCGACTTAACTTACTCGCACGGACGAAGGCCCACTTGGGAGCAAGCCCAATATTGAACCGCCATAAGGGAAAGATCTAGAAGACAATCCCGGAGGACGTGAAGACCAAGTAGTCTCCGAGTAGGCCTCTGTGGATGTATTCCTTATGGGGAAGTTTCCTTTTGTAACCTAGCGAGCCTCTGTGTATATAAAGAGGACTCGCAGGACTTAGAGCGGGTCAAGCTATCAAGCCCCAAACCCTAGCTCATACGGCGAGTACCAGATCGGATCGCCTCCATTGTAACACCTCGATTATCATATCAATACCAATCTAGGGTAGGCAGGAAGTAGGTCTTTTACCTCACATTGAGGGGGCCGAACCTGGGTAAATCTGTGTTGATCTTTGTTCCTGCGATCCCAAGCTCGGAGATGCTTGACTCGCATAATCCCACACCTACGAAGTCATCTATGACACCTGACGTGACAAACCCACGACACCTTCTTCCCCAATGGTTCCCTAACTTTTTGAGCTTGTTTTCCCCCTCTTTCTCCTCCATTGTTGACCTTTGGAAAAGCTTGCCCCCTCTCAATCCGTCCCATGATTCTTGCATATCTTTGAGGGAAAAGTGAGAGGAAATCTAGATCAACATTTCCAGCAATCCATTCCTCCTCTAAGTGAGGGGAACCTAGTTGATCTTGATCTTGGAGTTCTTGGTGCATCTCCTCATTGTTCTTCCTCTCTTATTTCCCCATAAGCATCTGTTGCTTTGTTGGAATTTGAGAGTGAATGATTTGAGCACTTGTGCTCTTGCCATTGCTTTGTGCATCGGTTTGTGCTCTCCACGAGGATTCGTGGAAGTTGAAAGATTGTGAGCTTGTTACTCCTGGGTATTTGGACCCTAGACGCCTTTGTGGTGGTTGAGACCTTTGTGGTCACTTGTAGCCGTTCGGGAGCCCCCAATCCAATTGTGAGTTGTGCCTTGGATTGTTGTTGTAAAGGCTCCGGATTCCGCCTTGAAGGAATTCCGATAGTGGAAGGTGAACCAAACCTTTGTGTTGTGGATCATCGGAGAATAGGGTGAGCCTTTGTGGCATTGAGATCGACCTTTGTGGTGCCTCACACCTCTCCAACAGGACGTACTCCCCTAAAACGGAGGAACTCGGGAATACATCCTCGTCTCCGCGTGCCTCGGTTATTTTTATACCCGAGCTTTTTACTTATGCACTTTACATTGTGATAGCCTTCGTGCTTGAAGTATTCTTGTTGCTATCACTTTGTTGCTTGTCTTGCTTAGCATAAGTTGTTGGTGCACTTAGGTGAGCCTAATATATTTAGGTTGTTGGCTTGTTAATTGAAACACCTAGATTTATTCCGCAATTATCAAGCCTAAACCCGAAAAGTTTTAATCGACTATTCACCCTCCCCCTATAGGCGACATCCTTGTCCTTTCAACCTCGTGGCTATGTGACCGAGCAAAGCGCACGATTGGATCCCCTCGCGTACGTCTCCGGGCGAAGCACCCCACATTGCGCGCCCTGGCCCGTGCGTGGCACGCGTAAGCTCCGTGTCCCAGGCGAAGCGCCCCGCGGCCTTGCCCCTCCCGCCCCGTGCGTACGCGATGTCCCGCGTGTATGGCTTTGTTGCGCGCCATGTACGAATTACGTTGTACAAATTACACCGAGAATAGTGTACAAGCAAAAACAATAGGAAGTACAAACTGCACAGAAATACGATGTACAAACTACACATAATTAAAAGTACAGAACACACCGAGTAGGATGTACAAACGTACAAACTACACAGAAAAGAAGATGTACAAAATATATAGTACTGGAAGTACAGAACACAGAGAATATTGTACAAGGTACACAGAACATGATGTACAAAGTATACAGAACATGATGTACAACATACATTTACACAGATAGTACAATTACACATAAAAGAGAGTACAAAAGTACACATATCAGGAAGTACAAAATACACAAATGTAAGAGTACAGAATACACAGAACATAAAGTACAAACTATATAGAACCGTAGTACAAAAAAAAGTTCGTCAAAACCTATCAACATGGGATCTATTTTTGAAGATCTCGACGCGAGTAATTCAAATATGAAAACGGTTCATGATTTAGATAAGCGGTTCTCGAGATATTTTGTTTTGAAATTTCGGTTTTGAAAATTAAAAGGGAAAACAGCTCTCCCACCTCCCGTATCCCTTTCTCTCTCATCTCCCCACTTTTAATCTAGTTGCGACACTTGCCACACATGCAAACCAACGAGGGGGACCGCGCGAAAGAAAAGACGACATTTGGCGCAACGAGAGCGAGCGTGAAGTTACCTTTGCAAAGGGAACCCTTTTCTAGTGATTCTCGCTTGGTCTTCGTAGGCACTTGCCTATGCAATTCCCTTATAATGGGCTGACCTACTAGGCCAAGCGATTTGAGGGTACAAATCGTCTAGGCGGTTCGAGCAATCCGGCGATTCCTAACCGATGTCGTCGGTTAGCCAGCAAACGCATACCCCTCCGCCTACCGTGTGCTCCACCCGGCCGCGACTATTGGGTCGACCCATTTCTTTTCCAGCTCGGGTTTTTTCGGTTTTGATTCTAGAAACTTATGGTTCTTTTTTTCCTGGTTTTTCTGGTTCAGGGCGTTTAATATATTTTCGGTTGTTTTTCTTTTCATTTATTACCTTTTGAATTTCAAAAACATTTTCAGATTAAAAAATCATTTTTTGAATTGTTTCACAATTCGAAAAAAAACTTATTTTTGAAAATGGTTTAGTTTCAAAAAATGTTCGTATTTTGAAAATGGTCCAGTTTTCGAAAAAAATCATATTTTGAAAATGGTTCATTTTCGAAAAATGGTTCAGATTTCAAAAAATGTTATATTTGAAAATGGTTCATTTTTTTAAAATGTTTATTTTTGAAAATGGTTCATTTTTCAAAAAAACTTTATGTTTGAAAATGGTTCAGATTTCGAAAATGGTTCATTTTTTAAAATGGTTCAGATTTAAAAATGGTCCATTTGTTAAAATAGTTCAGATTTTAAAATATTCATTTTCGAAAACATAAAATCTATCCCCATAACCGCGCACTCTCTCTCTCTTTCACGCGCTTCGTCCGATCTTGATCATGCGGCGCGGAGCGAATCAGATGCGTGGACCGCTACCGGACAAAAGACACCGCCCATTCAAATCTCGGGAAGCGTGCATCCCCTTCCTCACCTCTCGCCTGCGAGGCCGAGCTCTCTTCCCCTCCCCTCGCGCTCGCAATTTTCCCCCGTCGCCGGCCATTCCCAGCGCCGCTGGCCACCGAGTACAGGAAGGATTCCCACGATGAGCTCCTCCATCTACTGGCGGCGCTCGATTTGTTGGTTGGGAGCAGGGGTAGTGGATCCCGACCCCGTCTTCTCCTCCACGCCCACCGCGAAATTGAGCGCTATTTCCGCCGGAGCTGACATCTACATACCAGAGGGACGACCGCTTCGAGCTTCTCCATCGACTGTTCGCAGTTGATTCGGTTGTGTCGGAGCAGCGGAGTTGATTCGTTGGTGTCTACTACTCGGGCTCGCCTCGAAGTTGCGCACCGACGGATTTCTTTTGATTCAACCACGTCCAGTTCAACCCCTTTAGTTCTCCTACAGGTGATTCAAGCTAGAACCCTATGCGGACACTACTAGTTTGCCTCTGGTGTTTTGTGGGCTTGATGTTTTTGGGGATTTTGTTGCGAGCGACGGAGAGATTTGATTTTTGCTTCTAATGCGTAGATATGTGTACTGTTTTACATGTTGTGTGCATAAGGACTATCAAGTTCTCGGTGAGATTTTTGGGACTGGTGAGTCCAGATCTACATGTTCATCTTCATTTAAGCAGTTACAATCCCTTGGTTTTTTTGGTCCTGTAGATGTAGGTTTGCCCTACAAATTACATGATTAGTTACTTGTTACAATGTAGTTTATGTGTTCTACACCATTTTTTTGGTGTGTTGTTTATTGTGACGCAGTAAATCTAGGACATGAGGAACATCAACTTCTCACCTATTTACATGCTGTTTCATGTGTTCTACTTCTTCACCAATTAGCATGTTTGTTTTTCTGATGTAGTTATCTAGGACATGAGGAGCATCAACTTTGTGCAGTTCCAGAACTAGTTATGCACTACAAATTTGTTGACTAGTCTGGTGGTGTGGTTCTTTAGGAGAGTAACCACAGATTTTTTTGCTTGCATTTTTTTGGTAGCATGTATGATATATCAGACTTAGCTGTCATGTAAGTTTCCATTGTCTGAATTGAGGTAGCTAATCATTTTTCTTGATGTACTTTTATATATATTCACATGTGTCCTTATGTGTGTGTATGTATACAGCCTACATGTAGTTTCCCGTGTCGATGCATGGTTTAAATGTAGTTTCAGTAACATTCTTTATCTTTTCACGTTTAGTAGGGAATCCTACAGACCCATATGATGATTCCACTTGTACCTAAGAGACGCTCCCGGACACCTAGAAGTTTGCCCAAGCCTGGATCGAAGTTTAAAAGAATGAAGCAAAGGCTGCAACTGAAAGTGCGAGCCCCTGATGAACCTACAGACCCAGTACTTCAAGATGATATAGAAGATGATCCACCCCCACAGCAGGATGATGCCCCACCTCTTCAACCAGATGACAAAGATCCACAAAATGAAGAAGTTGGACAGGAGAATAAAAACAATGTACTGCTTGCATTTTTTTGCTTGTCCATATATATTGTTTTAGTTGTTTTTAGTTTTATTTTGCATGTAGTAAAGTTTGGAACATAAAAAAGGAAACTCATATCTTTTATGTTTTCATCTGGCAGAGTGGTCTTTACAACCGTGCCTCTCCAATGAAGATCTTCATAGTATGCAAAGGATTCACTCAGGATCAGAGAGATGTTATATCCGCTGCAGACTTGTGAGACATTCTTGAGTGGAAGGTTTCCAAGCTTATTCCTGAGCTGTGCAAATTCTTGATGGGGTGCTTCAACCCGGATTCATGCGAGTTGGAATTTGGTGCTAGGGGCAAGGTTCCAATAGACATGCAGTCAGTTGTCAGTGTTCTGGGAGTGCCCATGGGAAGCACCCCTATTTCTTACTACATGAACACTAAGGTTACAAGAACAATTCTGGATATGTTTGGGATTAAGGATGGGAAGCAGCCATCGCTTGCATGGCTTGAAAAAGAACTAGGACCGGAACATCCGGCTCACCAGATGTTTTTGATGAAATTTTGCATATACTTGTCATGCGTTGTGTTTGCTCCAACTACTGCCACTGGAATCAGCCCTAGATGCTACCCTTCTTTGGTGAACGCAGAAGGTATCTGCACTCTAAACTGGCAGAAGTTCATCATTGACATAATGATCCAGACCGCAAGGGCAAAGCAAACCAAAAATTGGTTCAAGGCTTGCATGCCATATCCGATGGTCAGTTCTTGTTCTTCATTTTGTTAGTTGTTCAATATGTGTTGTGTTTTCTTTTTTGCACCACTTTGCCATTTTTGGTAAATGTTTGTCAAAAGCCATCTAAGATGTTTCTTTTCTTTTTTGCGCAGGTTCGATACGTTGATTCTTTGGAAACAGATGCAATTCATGTGCCTGAAGATGGTACTCGAATGTGCGTATGGACCAACAAGTTGGTTAGGCTCGCGGTTGAATTGGATACAAATAGCGATGGATCTTTTGGAAAGCTACCTGTAAGTTGTATTCTACTCTTTTATCTCTATGCGCATTTTCTATCTTCTAAACGAATTTGTTCTGCTGACCATGACTAGCTACGCTTCAAGCTAAACATCAATTCAAACTTCATATCTGACCTTGTTTACTTTTTCTTTTTTGGTTACAGTTGAAGGCATGTTTCAGGATTAAGATGACCTTATTCTCAGCAGTACCGTCAGTTCTTGACTTGTTTATAAAAACCCATACCCTGGGTGTCGGGGAATAATAAATGGGTTAACCCGCAGCTCACAAGACCAACATGACTTATTCAAGCAAGGTGAAGCTCAACCTATGTTCAAGACCACACCACTCATGGGCTTACACGAAGATGGGCCGACTCAAGATCATGAGGAAGGATCTAGAAGACCGGAGAAGATATAATTTGGGGGACACAAAGATTAGTCTCCAAGTAGGATTTCGGCTCATACTTTACTTGGGAGAGAAGTTTCCTTGTAACCTTGCGAGCCATCGTCTTTATAAGGTGGACTCTAAGGACCTAGAACCCGAAGCTAAGCAAAGAAGCTATCAAGCTCTGAAGCTCTCAAGCCCTAAACCCTAGAACATACGGCGACTCGCTAACTCGATCGCCAACCCCTTGTAACACCATATTCATATCAATATCAATCTAGGATAGGCAGGACGTAGGTCTTTACCTCACATTGAGGGGCTGAACCTGGGTAAAAAAACATTGTCTTCCTCGTGCCTTGCGATCCTTAGCTCAGAGATGATTGGTCCGCGCAATCCCACACCTACAAAGTCATCCATGACATCTGACGTGACAAACCCACGACAGTTGGCGCCCACCGTGAGGCCTGCGGTCAAGAGCGTCACGTTTCGCGCTGGATCTGTGCCAGGGACGGAGGATCTCATCGTCGAACATCTACATCAAGATCTAGCTCAAGCTCGAGAATAAAGCATGGAAAAATTCGACCGCGGGATTCGGGACTCAACTTCGACAACGCCCCTCACGCGCGGGTTGCAGGACAGCAGCAATGTCCGTGTTGCGGACATCACCGACGACGACTCGGAACTCATCTCGACGATCCCTTCAGTGGAAAGATGCGCAATCGAGTTTACCAGCATCTGTTAAAAGCGCATCGGATACCAACGGCTGGATCTCCGTGGCCGACTCAAACACTGAAGCCCTGTCAAAAAACTGACGGAACTCCGCGAGTCTTTGGAAAAATAATTATCGAGGTCGACTCGGACATCAATTCGAAGATCCCTCCGGTGGAACCCTGCGTAATACAATCGCGCAGCACTCCAACAAATTTGAGACAATTCCAACGGTTAGATCTCCGTCAGCGGCTCACGCACTGCAGCGAGTTTTGTATCTAGGCGAGTTCGCGAATCCATCACTGGCGACCCGTCACGACTTTGAGCCGCGTACGGTTTCCACATCGTCAAGAAGCTGTCCAAAAGAAAGAAGTCACCTGCCCGTCTCCCGCACGTCAATCCATCTTTGTTTCTTAATTGGAGGCATGATACGCAGGCTAATCAAAGCCTGACCCGGACCGCCGTCCGATTGATCGACTGATCCGACCTGCACTCATATCTACCTGTGACTTAGAGATTTTCGTGCAAGGAAGGAAGTGAAGATAGCTACAAGTATATTGGAAAAAGAAAAGAGAGCAAAAGGAAAAATAATTGGATATTGTTGCCTCGTCACATGGCCATGCGAGTGCTGTCAAAACAGCTCACGTAAAGAATTCAGGGAAGAGTGGGAGATGCTATCAGCTCAGCTCATCAGCTGGCGACTAAAAGTGTCAGCGCGTGACTTCTAAAGATTAGCATGATCATCATCGGTCCGCCGCGGGCAACTTTGACCACGCCCTGGACGACGACGACTTCTACAACGTCGTGGCTGTCATCAACACAGCTACAGACGAATATAACCTCAATAACCGTTGTGTCTGGCTTCATCGGCTTAACCATGGCGACCTCTACTCCGCCGCACGACGATTTCGACCTCACACCTATCGTGGTCAGGTTTGCCAAATATCATGATTATCTCCACCGATGAGCTATGGTTGATTTTGAAATACCATCGTGGCCTACTTCGTCTTCGACGAATCGACATCTACGGTCCATGGACCAGACCGCGTCATCAACGCCAGGAGAATAAACACAAGCTAAGTTGCTACCACGCTCAAATTTTACAGCTTCTTACTTTTATCAGATAAGATTGAGTTTCCCCTTCGAGTTTATCTCGGGGGCTGCATATATAGCTTATAATGCTTATTATCAATATCTCTGCGATTCAAAATATACCATGCCACAATATTCAAATTTAGATCAACTTGAAGACTTAATTTACATCCACTGCTCAATGTAGAGTCTTACAACCCGCATGGGATTTATTAAATTTGAGTTCTTTATAGCTCGCACTATATTTATCAAAATCTAGATGCATATTAATCACTATATCTATCAAGGTTGAGCTCTTTTTATAACTCGCATGATACTTTGAATAATCAGCTTTTATTTACATCCACAAACGGATTTCTTAATATACAAATGTCCACCATCACATATTCAAGCATTGATATTCGGGGACTCATTATACAATTTCATGACTTATCATTATCATATCATTTTATGGGTCACCCAATGATTTATCATTGTCATATTATTTTACGTGTCATTCACTGATTTGCCTATATATCATTTTATGAGTCACCTAGTGATTTATCTTCAGATCATTTTATGAGTCACATACAGCTCATCATTATATCAGTTTACGAGTCACTAACGAATCATCATCTTATCGATATTTGAGTTAAACAGGTGACTCGTTGTATCAATTCTTGGGCCAAATCAGTGGCCCGTGGTATCACATTTACAGCTAATCAGAGCTGGTTATCATCAAAACTAATTAGAGCTCGTCACGGCTATTACAGCTGTTTATATCAAAAGTCGACTGCCACCTACGCGCGGACGCACATCAGGATTAGTGAATAAAGCGGGCACCACCGGTATCTGGGGGTTTGTCATTTCACCTCAATTTGAGTTGCTGAGACTTTATTTTCACTAATCTCTGGGTTTCACGGGGGCTTTGCAGCTTTATGAGCTCGGCTTATTCTCGTGGAATCGCTCGTTGTGGCAAATTAACCTGGTTATACTCGCCTTAAGTCAGATGCAACTCGCACTATGGGGCCAAAGTACCGGCATGTGGCGTCAATCGAGTCTGATTGCCTATCATGGCCGTTCTCGACATTGAACACACATTAGACCTGGAAAATACTGAGCCACGCGAGGGCCTACTTAACGGTAACAGAGATAATTCAGAAGGGCTAAAGTACCCGCATGTGGCGTCAATCGAGTCTGAATGCCTATCATGGACTTTCTCGACCCTGAACACACATTAGACCTGGGAAATACTGAGTCGTACCATATGCTATCATGCATCGTACCATTTGCTATCATGCAACCATTTGCTATGATGCAAAATACCATTTGCTATCATGCAACCATTTGCTATCATGGAAAATAACTTTTGCTATCATGCGACATACCATTTGCTATCATGAAAAATTTCATTTATCATCAGATTATACTATGCTATCATGCAGGGTACCATATGCTATTATGCGGAGTACTAACGTTTTACCATAATTATTACCAGCCGCCAAGGCTAACATATTATTGTTATTGCTTCCTCGGGGGCTTTGCCTTTTGATTTAACAGGAACCTATAACTCGGCCATATGAGTTTGGATTGGCACGACTAGATTTTTAATGATTGGGATGATCATCTCCTGATATCGGCTGTTGAAGCCACCATTATTTATTTATTTATTTATTTATTTTCAGCCACATCAAGTGGAATATTTAAGGATGATTCCTTAATTTATATCTAGAGTATTGAGTGGGATTATCTTTTTTCCTAGCGGCTCAAAGAATATTTAACAATTTGGAGTTTTTACGCGGCTTTGCCCTACTCCAAATATCATTATTTTCTTGCAGCAACAATATTTGCTCAAGCTGTTGCAGGATCAGATTGCAAAAATAGCAATATGCCATCAAGCAGGATAATGAAATCATGCCTACTTAATGCCCGGGGGCTAGGACAATTAAGTTTTTGTCTAAATTGAGATATTTTTGAGTCCCGAGCAGCATGATCAAGCATGCAACCCGGCCCTCGGGGCTACACATCCACCCACCGGCATTTGGTGGTTTCTACTAAATTGATATACCATGTTTATATGCATATTTCATTTTTTGCAGCACATGAGAATATATATATCCGAGTCAAATCAGCGACTCGGAAATCTTTAAATACAGGCTGTGGCTATATACCCTTGAGCCGTCATGATTCAACATGCGCTCAGATGGCTTGTCATGATAACTTGACAAATTATTATACTTTTGGCCAGCTTATTTATGCTTATTGCTTTTATGCTTCGACGTCTATGACTCAGCACCTTATACACATTTGGTTGATATATCTTGATGCTCTTAATTTATTATTCTTATGATTTCAGCTCAGTCTTACATCCAACAGGAAAAGGTGGTTTTCACCAAAGGCTTCACCGACACCTTATATAATTTTCGCGGAGAACTTACCGCGATTCTGCAGCTTCAATGCGACTAAACAGAAGTGTTCAAATAGCAAGTGAGGAAGACTTGTGCATGGACTTCATGGCAAAGATCGGACAAGACTAACTAACATGGCTACCAGCATGTGTAGATATTGGCGTACTCTTTTCAAGGCAATGGATGCAAGCTTCAACAAGATTTCGCCGGCCTTGAATGCCTGTGATAGTACATCAACAAACATATGCGACTCAGCGCTTCTACATCAGCAGCTCAATAAGCCGCTACGTTCGCGACTCATCATCAGCGAGTCGCCAAGCTCAACATCAGCAAGTCGCCAAGTGCAACATCGATGAGTCGGCAAGAACTACATACGCAAACCCGCAAGATCATCATCAAGACAGAATATTCCGCCTGATTCTACGAATCCCACACCTACGAAGTCATCCATGACATCTGACGTGACAAATCCACGACACCGGGTGATCACACAGAAGAAGTAAGAGACCATCTTCTTTTACATTTGGTGTACTGTTTTTTGTAGTTTACATGATTAATCACATGTAGTTTTACTGAACCACAATGTACAAATTTAAACTCCATGTCAGGTTCCACATGAAATTAATATGCTACATTCATATTTTTTATACTTGTAGTTTACATGATTAATCGCATGTAGTTTTACTGAACCACAATGTACAAATTTAAACTCCATGTCAGGTTCCACATGAAATTAATATGCTGCATTCATATTTTTTATACTTGTAGTTTGCATGATTAATCACATGTAGTTTTACTGAACCACAATGTACAAATTTAAACTCCATGTCAGGTTCCACATGAAATTAATATGTTGCATTCATATTTTTATACTTGTAGTTTACATGATTAATCACATGTAGTTTTACTGGACCACAATGTACAAATTTAAACTCCATGTCAGGTTCCACATGAAATTAATATGCTGCATTCATTTTTTTTATACTTGTAGTTTGCATGATTAATCACATGTAGTTTTACTGAACCACAATGTACAAATTTAAACTCCATGTCAGGTTCCACATGTTCTTATATGTGTTAAAATTTGCATTTACATGTTTTTTCAAATGCCACTTGTCATGCGTTAACCGTAGTATTATTGAACATGATATGGTGAAATACAGAGTAGCTGTCACTGAGATGTGCAATGTTTTTGAGGATGGGCTGGCACAGTTCCTGAAGAACCTGTCAAGCAGTTCAAAGGCCCCACTTGAGGAGGAGCATCATGACGTTCATCAACAAAGTAATAGAACAAGACACAGGAAAAATAGATGCACCGGAAAAATGGTAGCGGATGGACTGACCGAGAGGGGAACAACGACATTGAGGTGGGAATGAACACAACTACAGACCCAATATCTGTTCCAGTAAAGGGGACCAGGAAGAGGGGGAAAATGATGAGACCTTGCCTACTGTCAGTGGAAGTTCAAAGAAGACTAAATCAGATCATCTTCAACAAACTGAACCACCTGAGCAAAACGAGAATGACTTGCAGCTGGCCATGCAGCAGCAAATCCGACGAACTTGAGCAAAGTTACAGTAAGGAATGGTAGTACGAAGGAAGCTATTGTTGGTCTAGTAATCCCGGGAGTTGAAGCATTGAACCAACTTCAGATATATGGCACAGGGTCACAGTCTAGTGCAGACAGCGTTTGTGATGTTGCAAGGATGTCCAAACTTTCACCTGACGTGTCTGTCAATCTCTTCATGAAGCGTACCAGAGATGGAAGCAATAATGAGGAGCAGCTAGAATCAGCATCAAAGGAGCCATCTGTGGAAAATGTCAGTAATGTAGTCTTGATGGAACAGCAAAAGATTTCCGTGTGTCAGACTCCAAAGACAAGTTCAGAAGCTACCATCCAACCTGTTGACCCAAAATGCAGCCCGAGGACTTCTAAGCGCGTCACATGTCTGCCCGCTCAAGACAGCCCAACTCCTCGCAGACCAGTTACAAGATCCATGTCTCCCCTTAAACCCACATCACCTAGTAGCAAGGATAGTCTTAAGTGAGATGTAGGTACCAGTGGCATTCCAAACAAAAGCCCACAAAGGCAGACACGTTTTGTTACAACGAAAATAAGGGCAGGCAGTAACATGGATAACCAGAACTTAAAGACATTGGGTGCTCAACAAGGTCAGTCATCACCACCATTTATGAAGGACAGCATGAGCAGGAAGCTTGATTTAGATTTTGGGAGCACTGAATCAGCACCAGAGACTGAACAACAGAGAAGACAACGAGAACTAATAGATGACTGCCCCTCCTTTGACCTTGGGATTGATGATCCACCAGTTCCAGCTGTTGCAACTGAAGAACCAGCTGCTTGTGAGGAAGAGCTTGTTGTGATTTCTAGCAATGAAGACAGTGGAGATTCACTGGACAAGATCTACGCTACTATCGAGATGCCTGCAAAGACACCAGTTGTTGATAAGGGCCAAAGGTACTCTGTTCAGAATAGTTACACTCCAGTTCTGCAAGCTCATCAAAGGAGAATTGTCAAGACAGTACCTAATCAGAAGTCACCATACTTGCTAGTTGGGAAGAAAGTTGTTGCATCTAAGTCTACATTGGAAGTGTACAACAAATTATGTTCATATGGTGGCAGAACTGAAGATGATATCAATAGATAAAAGATCATTGATTATGGTTACTGGTTCATATATGTTTGAGATTTCACGCGAACTAGCATTGCATGTTCTGTTTAAGGAAATGATTAAACAGAAGAAATTTGTGATGCCACTTTCAATTGGGGTTAGTTGAGCAACCATTATACATGTTGTTTTGTATGTGAACTAGCCTTTTCCTGTGATGCCTTTACACCTTATGCGCCTTCTCCCAATTTATTTTGTATGCAGACAAAGCTCAGGAATCCATCATGTATTCATGACCATGCTGTACAGAAAGCTTTCGAGTTTTCGCCAACAAATTGTCTAAACCACAAGGAACTGGTTAGTTTTGTCTCTTTTCATGTCCAGCTTTTCATACATCCATTGTTAGACCTGTTCATTGTTAGATATTAAAAAGAGGTTTTCATTCTTATTTTTTTATCAAAATGTTGCAGATCATGTTTAGCGTTCTACAAGATCTGTCGCCAAAAAGCAAAGATGTTCGTCGCCAAGATAAGAAAGACTTTACTAGCCACTGCTACCTTGTTGTCTTGAATCTCAAGGCAGAAATATTTGAAGTCATGGACTCATTGAGGTCAAAAGCGACTCCCAGCCTGACGTCAGACTCGACAGCCATTATTGGAGCCATCAAGCATTTGTGGTCGTTGAACTACAATGAATCAAAAATCAACATCTCAAGATGGAGAACAGAGTTCGTCGATACTCCGGAACAGAAAACAAGGTAATTTTGCTGATCCCAGGGCTACAATGTATCTTTTCTTTTTCGCGCCCTACATGATTTTCTGCAATCCAGGGGTTAGAAATACATCCATTGATCACTTTTTTCGTTTCTTTTTACACTAGTCACGACTGCGGCTACTTCATGCCGAAGTTTATTGAATACTGGGATGGGAGGAGGATGGTGCAAGGTTTAACCCAAGCTGAAATGGCAACTCTGAGGAAACTTTTAATGCAACAGTGGTTAGACCGCCAGGAGAATTTGATCGCATGGCATGATCTATTGTTCCCCAACTGAGGAGGCAATAGGTACATGTATTGTCTTTTCTACAATGTAACTAGTTTTCTAAACTTTTTTCCTCCCGTGTGCAACATAGCATGAAAGCAAACTACATGTTTTTTTCTACATTGTCCTCTTATTACCACAAAACACTGTAAACGCTCTGTTCTCATAGTGCATTGTTTGAGAAAGACAAAATACATCCATCACATCTAAAGATGCAAAATCTGCATGAATCATTATGCAACAAGGTCTCCTGAAATGAAACACAATATTTCAACATAGCCTGTGATATTTAAAAAGATCTAGCAAAGAGAACTACTTTTGTTTACCAGAAAATACATAAATGGTGTGTTACATATCTGAAGTTCACCATCAAAACTACTTCTCAACAAGTCAAATCATATTTCGCAATAAATCCTGCTCCATTGGTTCAGGACCAGATGTGATTTTCTTGGGGCAATTGCCTAAAGTATGATGCGCTGAGTTGCACACGGAACACTTCACATGTTTGCTAGCCTTTAGATGGAGGCCTGACTTCTTCCTTTTCTCCCCTGGACGCCCTCTAGACGTAGTAGTAGTAGTGGGATCCCTTAAATCTTCACTATCATTGTCCGGAATATTAACTTCTGATGTTCCACCCTCAGCTGGTTCAGTTTTCTTTTTGTTTTTTCGCTTAGCTGATGCTGTAACTTTCAAGGACTTCAGTTCTTTCACTAAGTCACGCATGTACTTATCAGCAAGTGATTTCCCTTTTTCAGATGTAGATGCAAGTTTTGCAGCATTTTTTGCGAAATCATTGCATAGTGTTCCATAGCATAGAAGCCTTCTTTATTTGTTGGTCAACTTTCTGTCAGTTGGCACTGTAGGCAACTCAATCTTTTGTGCCACAACTTGATCCTCAGGTGCTTTCCGCCTAGGCAGTATGTATTGTGCTGAAATATAATCTATAGCACCTAGTTGTGCCATTATTCTCATGATATGGCAGCACAACAGGCCGTCCCTGCTGAACTTAGAACACTTGCACTCGTAGGTTTCCTCGGCTGGGTTAGCATCAACTCTGTAACTCCTTCTTCCATACCCAAAAACAGATCCTCTAATTGGAACAACATCATATAATTGCCCACCAACATGGTTGGCATTGTATGATGTAACTTTAATTAGTTCTGACTGGAAACACAAGTATACGTCACGGGTATAAATCTCCAACGCTTGTTGTTCCAGTGGGTACTCTGACCATACTCTTAGCACCTTATCTTCCAATTCAAACTCAGCTTGGTCTTGTGCAACATCTATCTTCTCATGTAGTGTTAGGTACTGCATGAAGAAATGTGTGATGCTATTATTTGGGGTAGAATACTTCTTCAGAACCGCTTTGAATCCCTCATTGCGGGCAGTTGTCCGTAGGAATGGGAAAAGGCGGTCCTTGAAAAATGCTGGAACAAAAGTTGAACGTAGATCATAAAGATCACGCAAGTGGGTATTGTCCCCAACATTGTGCTTTAAAATCATCTCAGCCCACCTCATCTCAATCTCTTCTATTGTCATGCTGTGGTCAATAGTTTCATTTAGCTCACGCTGTAGTTGCTCATGCTTTGACATGAAGTTTCCCAGGACACTCTGTGCATTTTGCATGATATGCCACCTGCAGTTCCTGTGGCATGTATCTAGAAATGCTACCAGTATGACAGTCCTCATGGTAGCATCTTGGTCAGTTATAAAATTCATTGGATGAACACCATCCATAGCTTCAAGAAACGCCTCATAAAGCCAAACAAAATCAGCCACTGTCTCATGCCGGAGGAAACCACACCCAAGCTGAATAAAATGCCCGTAGAGGTTAATCCCGATGAAAGGCGCAAATGGCATTTTATACATGTTAGTCATGTAAGTGCAATCAAATGACAAACAATCATTATATATCATGTATGCACTCCTTGCTGCCCCCATCAACCCAGAATATATGGTCTGCACTGTTAGCATGATCCTTATGTAGTTTGTACATAAAATCTGGGTCATCTTGCTGAATTAACTTGAACTGCTCTACCAACATCTTCATGTCCTTGTTGGTGGTCTCCTCATCAGTTGTAGCCATGTAGTTGCTAACATCTTTCTTAATATATGGAACATTTGCTAGCTCCCCATACAACTCAGCCATGAATGACATTATCCTGCCAGCAGATAGGTTAACCTTATGTAGAAACTTGATGAATTCCTTTTCCTCTCTAGGTATACTTCTATGTGACCTCAAGTATCTCTTCAGACTGAACTTTTTAATGCATGGATGGTTGTGGTCCTCAACAAAGGTGACATGTCATTTCTCTCCTCTTCTCTTAACTCTTAGACGTCCCTGCAGTCAGTCTTCTTCGTGATGCTCCGGTTCCACTGCCTTACCTGTGGCACAACTTGCTCATTTATGTCTTCTCACTTTCCACTTTTGTTGCAGACAAACAGACATTTGTCTTTCTGTTTGTCCACAGCTGATTGCCTCGATGTACTCACCTTGATTGAGAAACCAACTATCTTCGCATATTTGTTGTAATGCAGTTTAGTCTCTTGCCAGTTCTCAAAAATCATTCCAGGATATGGTGTCTGGATGTTAGTTTGGCTGCTTGGTGTCGACTGAACTTCATCGTCACTTCCCGAATCATCGCTAGACAGCGTCTGCCCTGTGCCCGCACCGGTGTTACCATACGGCACTGTGTTATCCACAGATGTCTGAGGTGGTTCCGCATTAGGAACAGCTGCACCTTCTTCATTCACAAGTGGCTCACTATCACCATCCACAGTTGGCATGTTCAAATCAACACCACCCGCCACATAGTCTGTGTCCATATCTGCAACAAAAATACCAGCTTTTTAAAGTATTTTTGCTCTTTTCTACACATGTACTTTCCTCATTTTGCCATCTTTTACTTGAATTTTCAAGCTTGTTCTTACATGTCCTGTATCAAATTTCATTTCAGGCAAAACAAAATGGATAGGTTCTCTATTTCAAAAGAGTACAACAGACTGAGAACAAGCTTGTGCGCAAACATGGAGTTCTGGGAGAAGTTTCAGGTTCTAACACATGCTAAAACTACAATCGAAACAGATGTGTGGTTTCTACATTTGGTGTCCTGGGAGAAAACTACAGATCGAATCCCTGTTTTTAGCTGTAGTTTCCATGGACAAGCTCCATCTCTGAACCTTGTTACTCTTTTAGAAACTCTGTTTCGCCCTGTTTTGCATGAACTACTACCAGCAGTATTGATTTCCCAGGAACTACTACCAACACTTGTGATTTTCTTTGAATTCCCAACACGATGTACTTCCTGAAGTTTTCTGCGTGAGGTGTTGTGTTCTTATTGCAGCCAGGTGCTTCTTTGCAGGAATTTTTTCTCTATTTTTTTCCAGCTAGGTATATATATGCAGGAAGGTATTTTGCTGTATCTGTTCTTACCTAAAGCTTTTCCTGGATGTCAAGGATGGATTTCTTGCACCTTTCTCCTGGAAACATTCGAACTGATGTAGTTCTGCAATTTTTGGTCGGTGTAGATGATGGGAACAAGTTGGTGATTGAGCTTTTCTCGCCATGGTTTTTGTGGCTGTTCCTTTGATTTTTCGATGTATTTTCCTCAAGAAACTCCTCCTGCCGGCAGCTGGAGGTAGAAGAGAAGCAGCCGGCGGCTGCGGGGAGGAAGAAGAGAAGCAGCAGCTAGGGTTGCGTGCCTGGGGATCGACCCATATGTGTATTTAATAAGCTTTGGGTCGCGTCCGGGGTGGGCTGCCTCCGGGGTGGGCAATCACGCGTGCCGCGCCAAAACAGGCCCGGGACCGAACTTACCTTTTTCGGCAATGGGTGGACCGAACTTTCCAATTTTGGAAACAGATCGTTTTCCGACAGGGGTCACCCTATAGCGCAAACGGGTGCCTGGGCACTACCTAGTCGCGTCCTTCCGAAAATGGTTCATATTTGAAAATGGTTTAGATTTCGAAAAGGTTCATTTTGAAAATGTTTCAGATTTACAAATTCTACAGATTTGTAAACTGTTCAGATTTAATAATTGTTCAAATTTACAATGTATTCAGATTTATAAATACCTGGCGTTTTTATTGGCCATAAAAGCCGAACGAAACAAAACAGAGGATCGAAACAACCCGGGCCGGCCCATTAGAGTTCCATGCGAGTGTCGAGCGCGTAGCAGACGCTACGAGCGTCCTATAGAAGCTCCCGAGCAATCCCGTACAAAAGCTTTAACAAGTCGAGGCCCAAAACTTTCTTGTGCTAGAATCTCATCTGCATGAGATCTTTGCAGCCCAACTGACTCTCCCAAAAGAAACATCTGAACTTTTTTAGGCAAAGAAACCTCTGACTTTTGTTTAAAGACTTTTGGAATTAAGTAAGGAAATCCTTCTGAATTGGACGATCCCTGCATCTCGTACATAACCTCACACGAACTCGTGGGTTTGCTAGTACATTCCTGCTAGTGGCTACACGACACTGCTATACTCTCCAGTCTCCAGGCACGCTCTGCACTCTGCAGGGTCTTACCAACCAAATCTTAGCACCCTGTAGTTCATCAGACAGGGCCCTGCTCGTTCACTGGCGCGCTCAGCTTTGGGCAAGTATAGGTCGAAAGCACGATATGGCACCGAGCGAGACCAGGCAGGCAAAGCATGTCAACTTTTCCCGTGGTGATCTCAAGCTCTCTCGTTGCTCCCTCGATGCTCTCTCGAAGTGGCAAAAGCAAGACATCCCTCGAGATTCACGAGGGCCCCCGGCCCGGCCTACTATAGGCTGGAATTATTCGCTGTACCCATTGTTCATTTCGTCCGTCAGGTCTCATCGTGTTCCTCCCTTTGTTTGTCCTCCCTACCCTTCGAATGCGCTCGGATTGATTGAAGAATAAGAGGCGGAAGAGTGTTATGTCAGACTTCTCCTAGACTAACCCAGTCTACTGATACCCCACTCTACGTCCTTCTGGGCGTGCGGAAACGCCGGAAATCCGTGTCTGTGAGCTGGGAATTGTTAGTCGCGCTCCTACTAGTTTCTGATGTCGAAAGCTGGGAAGCGTCACAGCAGGCTCGTGTCACTCGCGCCGATTGGATGACACCAATTTGCATGATTGTTCACCTGAACCTGTTGCCAATGATAAGTACTGTATAATTGTTCACGTCAGCATGCTGACGTTAGCTTGCCATGCACTGTTATGCATGTCGAAATCGAACATCTTCAGTCTTCACCCAACCTAGCCTCGTCTCGAGGCCTCGAGAAAACTCTGCTAGGTCAGTTAGGTGACGGGAGATTGGCGATGGAGATATCGCATCGGAAGATCGATAGCTATATATGGCCTATGGGCGTGGAGGCCAAATGCCATCGCTGTCACCACGACAGGGGGGAGGAACAGACGAGCGATCGGTGCCAAGGACAATGAAAAGGATGGCACTTAAGATCAAGCAATCTCGTTTCGAGAACAAGGGGGAGATATCGATCAAGCAACGTCTCAACTAACGAGGAGCAGAGCAGTGGAGCACAAGCGCTTGCGCGGAGCAGGTAGAGGTGTTATATTCTGGTGCCTCTTGCCAGTCGCTAGCTAGCAGAGAACAAAGCAACAGGTGCTATATCATCCTATCCAACTTGCTATTTACTTTTGGGTACTACGATTTCGAAAGGCGAATGATATACGCTGTATATGCAAGACCAAATCCCGGTGTAGCAACAGGGTCAACTAAACTAAACAGCCTTTTCTATCTGTCTGAACAAGATCCGGTTGTTGCAGCTGTTCTCGTCACCAGCCTCCATTAACTCTCAAGTTAATGGCACTTCCCACAATCCATTGGCTGAACCACTACCTATAGCTGACGCAGCTTTCTTGAGCATGCACCATATGAAACACATGAGCGGAATTAAAACCCAGTGGAGTTGAGCCGAATCAAAGTCAATGGACGATATTAAACTGAAAAGCCTACTTTCAGATTTATTTTCTGTTGATGAGTTCAACTGCGTGATCAATCAATCATAAAAGTTGAAAGGCAAAGAAGGGAACACATCAAATGCGCGGAGATGCCGCTAGCTTTCAGTTCAATGATTCCCTCTTACTCGAACTATGGAATCTTTCCTTGTTTTATAGGGACAAAACCTACTCAAAGCAACAAAAGGGCTAACTAACTGCTCGCTGATTGTGCTAGTGCTGTGCCCTAACCACCGCGAAGAATACAAGTACATGTCCTTGAGGATTTGACATGTGTACAGAGAGAGAATTTGACCGGCCCTCTGATTAAAAGTCAACAGGCTTGATCATGAGAAAATAGACTCTACCAGCAGCTATGCTGTGTAAAGGGCTAATTAAAAGAAGATCGTGCACAGTTTACTCTCCCGTTCCTAATCCTGCAATTCAAGTGGTAGCCACTAGCCAATACTCTCTTATTACAAGAGAATGGTTATAGTCTTCTGCAAGTTGCTTTCTCTGAATGGAGACCGTGCATTACAAAAACCAGAGGGCAGATGTGCGAAAGTACGGTTGATAGCAACGGATGCAAGCATTCGCTGCCGACAGGCCGATTTTCGGCCAGCACATTGCGCCGCATTGTTCTTCACATTATCACATCGCACAATAAAGAAAGGAATCGGAATGTGTGGTCGTCGTATACCAACACGTGGGTAATAAGAACTAAGAAGAACAACGTGCTCCGGTGGTAATTGTTAGACAATGTAATATGAACCGTATGTATGCGGTACGGTGTAGTACACCGCCCATATACGTACACAACCTGTACGCCACGGTGAAGGCTGTTTCCACCTCTTTATAACACGAACCACGAAGCCCTAACGGGCTATCGTTTCCGCCTACGCTGATATGGTTTCAGAGCGATGCTCTTCCTAACCTAGCCACCGCCTACGATCTACACCTTGCCGCTGCCTCAGTCTTCCTCTCCGGCCGCCGCCACAAACACAACAGCCGCCGCCGCACTTCACTGCTGCCGCCGCATCACGACCAAAACACAAACCACGACCAAACACAAACAGCCGCCGCCGCCACATCACGATCCAGAAAACCAAAACCCTAAAAACCTCACGACTCCGATCCCTTGCTGCTAGCCATGGCGTCTTCTTCGGCCGTCCCGCCCGCCGCGATTGGATCGCCTCCCTCCACCAATCTGATCCGGAGCAACTTTCTGTTCTGGAAGACTCTGGTTCTCCCGACGATCCGTGGTGCGCAAGCCTTCGGGTTCCTCGACGGCTCCGAGCTCGCCCCGGCCAAGACCCTGGAGGTAGAAGATGAAAACAAGAAAA
The DNA here is from genome assembly GCA_947311845.1 of Poa pratensis. NCBI lineage: Eukaryota > Viridiplantae > Streptophyta > Magnoliopsida > Poales > Poaceae > Poa > Poa pratensis. Next base: position 30,529,601 of record CAMZMU010000081.1, read on the forward strand.
AGCTCACAGTCCCCAATCTCGCCTATGTCGCGTGGGTTGCCAAGGACCAGACGGTGCTCAGCTTCCTCGTGAATTCGCTGTCGCCGGAAATCATGGCGCACGTCCTCGATCTGCAAACCTCTGCAGAGGTGTGGACTGTCATCACCAACATGTTCTCCACCACGTCTCGGACTCGCATCAACCACCTTCGAGGTGCTCTCAACAGCACGAAGAAAGGTGACATGACGGCTGCTCAATTCTTCGCCAAGCTGAAAGGGTTCTCCTCCGAGCTCGCCGCGGCTGGCAAGCCGCTTGATGACGATGAGATGATCGGCTATGTCCTCAACGGCCTCGACGCCCGCTACAACGACCTCGTCTCCTCCGTGAACGGAAACCTGATGACGTGGAACACACGTTCGCGGGAAACCCCAAGGGAAAGGTATGATGTAGTCAGCAGCAAAGTTTTCTCTTGATTACAAAACCAAGCTTGTCAGATACAGTAGGAATTGAAAGAGGTTCAGAAAGGTGTCAGCGGCACCGTTACCCGATCACTGACGTGAACCTGCACACACAATCAAAGTACTTTGCCCCAATGAAACAGGAAGGTCGTCAATCTCCCCGGCTTGCTGAATACAAATGATTAAACGTATGGTGTAGAATATGATGATGAACACAAAAGTAGCAGCAGGAAGTAACGTAGAGCGTGGTGAAAACGGTGTTTGTATCAGTGTGGAATAAAGGACCGAGGTACACAGTTCACTAGTGGTGTCTCTCCATAAGACAAATAAACATACATGTTGGGTGAACGAATTAAAGCTGGGCAATTGACAAATTGCAAACACATGACAATGCAATATATGACAAGCACATGTTGATTGTTATATCTATTGGGCATTACAACAATATACATAGACCGCTTACTAGCCGCATCTTTGACTCATAATCCACTCATAAGATAGCTTCCGGGTCTCCCATGAGTATTAAATTGCAAGCAACAGATTATAGCATTAAGCAAAGTGTGTAATGTAAACAAACGCATTAGACTTAACAGCAGTACCCTTAAGCTAAGTATCGGTTATTTTATCCCTAGTGGCAACAGCATATCTACAGGCTTAGTTGTTTCTGTCTATCAAGCCCAGGCTTCTAGAGGATGAACCCACTATCTAGCATAAATACCCTCTCTTGAAGTCATTATCATCTACTTGGCCAAAGCATCTACTAACAACGAAGAGCATGCAGGAACAGAGATAAAACATAATATAGATAGATGAATAAACTTGATCATAACTTCACAATTCATCGGATCCCAGCAAACACAACATGTAACATTACATAAAGATGATCTTGATCATGTTAGGTAGCTCACAAGATCTAAACATGATAGCATAAGGTGGAGAGACTACCAACTAGGTACTGCTATGGACCCGTAGTCCCGTGGAGAACTACTCACGCATAACGCCGGAGGCAGGCATGGTGATGTAGAGCCTCCGGTGATGATTTCCCCTCCGGCAAGGTGTCGGGAAGAACTGCAGAAACCCTTCCGAACTAGGGTTGAAGACGACGGCGGCCTTGGAACTTTTCGTGGATTTTTGCTCGGGTATCTAGGGTTTCCCGATTAGATGCAATTTATAGGCGAAAGGGCGGCGTCGGTGGCCAGCCGAGGTGGGGCGGCGGCCTAGGCGCGCGGCCCCACCCTGGGCCGCGCCGTGGGCCCGCCTGGTGTGGCCCTCGGCTCCGTCCTCCTGGCTGCTGCTCCGTCTCGGTCCAGAAATAAATCAGTTAAATTGGCGTCCGATTCCGATAATATTTCCAGAATAGATTTTCGAAACAAAAAGATATCAGAAAACAGGAACTGACACTGTGCCATCTTGTTAATAGGTTAGTCCAGAAAATGCATAAAAATGATATAAAGTGTAAGATAAACATGTTGTAATCAATATATAATAGGCATGGAACATCAAAAATTATAGATATGTTTTGGACGTATCAAGCATCTCCAAGCTTAGTTCCTACTCGTCCTTGAGTAGGTAAACGATAACACAAAGATAATTTTTTAGGTGACATGCTACCAACATAATCTTGATCATATAGTAATGTAAAGCATGTGAGCTGAGATTAAATCATTCAAAGCAAAAGTCTATGTTTGATATTAAACACATAGATGAATAAAGCAAGACAATTAAACAAGTAAAAACCTTTCATGGAAGATGCTATAAAGACATGAAACCGTACAAAGTTCATTATAGATGTTTTAAGCATTCAGTATAGAAGTTATCCTTCTACTCAAGCATCCAGCAATCTTTCACAAACATAGAAAGGATACAGTCAAGCAAAAGTATCACAAACGTAATAAATTCACTGGTTAGAAGTTTTACTCAACCGGTGAGCGTAAGCATTTGGTATTGGCACCAGAATATTATGGCAAAGAGAATAATAATGGGGTTTGGAAGGACAATGGAAGAAAAGCTCACAAAGCTATAAATGATCATTAGACAAGAGGAAGTCTTATAATCGAAGCTATCAAGGAGTAGTGATTGCCATGCAACGGATGCACAAAGAGCTATAAGTGTGTGAAAGCTATTCAATGGAACTAGTGGGGGTGCATCCAACTTGGTTGCTCATGAAGATCTAGATCACTTTTGAGGAGGCTCATCATTGAAATATACAACCCAAGTTCAATAACGTAAATTCCCCACATAGTTATACTAATGAAACATGAGAACTCTCTCATACGAAGCATAGGTGCTACTAGCACAAATGATGACTATAAAACTGGTGCTAAACATGAGCACAAGTGTGGATAAAGGATAGTAATGGTGCTACAACACACTTTTTGGTACAAATAACTCATAATGAACAAAACATGATGTATAAAATGTATGCCTCTGCCAGTGTAGCAGGATGTGCAATGATCTAGCGTAACATGGGTAAAACCACACATGAGCTGTATAGAATCATGCAAAGCAATATATAATAATGATGAATGACAACAAGTCATGTAATGTAAGGTGGAAGTTGCATGTCAATATATCTCGGAACAGCTATGGAAATGCTGTGATAGGTAGTTATGGTGGCTGTTTTGAGGAAGATGTTTGGCTTATGTGTAGGAGAACAAGATGAAGTTCTCCCACGGGGTTGGATGTACTGGCGAAGTATGCACAACTCTCAATGTGAGCAGAAGGCAATGCACAACACCGAAGAGGTTAGCAAATATGGATGGTGGAAGTGCCAAAAACCGTAGCTCAACATTAGTCAAAAAGAACTCACAAGTTTATTGTAAACAACTAGCAGGTTCAACATTAAGAGCATGATTAAATTTACCCCAAGGAGGGCCGTTCACGGAGGCACAAGTACCCCGCTAGATCCCTCGACCTTAGCACGCAACTATGTTGTTTCCAAAAACCATCAGACATGAGAAGCTATCAAGTCCAACTACACCTTCAGCAATTTTAAGAGTTTGTAGTACGGTACAAACTTTAATAACACAACCACTAATCAGATTTTAGCTTTAATTAACCAGCAAGCATTTAACATCTAATTTCTTAATATCTCAAAACATTTGCAAGGAATCAAGTTATCAAAGTTCAATCAAGACTATGCAAGTTTTTCCATTATACAACTACCACACACTTCAACATTTTCTGTTCCAACCAGACGCCAATTATACAACTCTCCAAACAAATATAAGTGAAGCAAGAGAGTACTTTCTATAAAAGAACTAATAGCTCTGAACAAGAGATACATGAAAAACAAGAGCTAATAGCATAGCAGTGCTAAATAGGAATACTCAACAATTATAAGTGAAGAACAGGAGTATTCTAAGCAAAAGCGGAGCGTGTCTCTCTCCCAAATAAGAGTGCTAGGATCCAACTAAGTTATGATCATAAAACAAAATAAAAACAAACAGAAAATAAAACACAGAGACGCTCCAAGAACATCACACAATATGTGAAGCAATAAAAATATAGTCTCACTAGAGGTGACCTGATAATATGTTGATGAAGAAGGGGATGCCTTGGGCATCCCCAAGTTTAGACGCTTGAGTCTTCTTGATATATGCTGGGGAGATCCAAGAGAGCCTCCCCAAGCTTAAGCCTTTCTCTCTTCTTGATCTTCTTATATCATCCTCCTCTCCTAATACTTGAAAACTTTCTTCACACAAAGATAACTCGCAAACTTTATTAGAGGTGTTAGTGCATCAAAACATAAACTCACTTGATTCTATAAAAACACATTGCATATTTTAGTTCAAATATTAGCTACTGTTACTAAGCAAGATCGTGATCTCCCCCCGAAGAACGTGAATCTAAACTTGCAAAACAGACAATGCAAAACAAAGACATAATCTGTCAAAACCAGAACAGTCCGTAAAGACGAATTTTTCCGAGGCACTTCCGATGCTCAAATAAGCAAACAGTTAACTAACGAAAGATAGGTAATAAGTTTAGACTTCTTCTAAAAAATTACAGATTAAAATAGTAATACGTGATTTTTGACGAATTGTTACCGTGAGGTACAGAAATCTGTTTCTGGACAGCAAATAAAACTTTACCACCCTCTTGCATTAGAGGCTTTTCTTGGCACAACAAAAACGAAAATAAAAGATACAAAGAAGTTGTTACAAAAGTAAAAAACCTCCTTGACTCAAGAAAACAAAAAATAATAGGAAATAAAATTGGGTTGGCTCCCAACAAACGCTTTTCTTTAACGCCTTTCAGCTAGGCGCAGTAGCAAAAAGATCAAGTATTATCAAAAGTAGCATTGAAAGCATAAGGGAGTTCTTCAAAAGTGCAGCCAGGTGTATCTAAAGGATCTGAACATGATTCAAGAGCAAAAAATTTAAAGGCCTTTTCAGACTCCCATATGTCAAATGGTGAACGTCCTGTTTTAGAAACTTTGGGTACATGATGCCCCTTTTCGGCTGGAATTGCCTTTGGATTTAAAGAAGAAAAGGTGTTCCCCAAAGTATCAATAATTTCCTCGAGTTTTTCAATTCTCAGGACTTGATCATCCTTACTTTTATTAGTCTCTAACATATTGATTCTTCTATTCATATTTCTCAAAGAAACATTAAACTTAGTAGTGTTGTCAAGAATCTTCTTATCAATTTCACTTACTTTATCATTGTTTGGCAAATTTGTAATCATGCAATCCAGTTTTTCCATGACATTCTCTAAGGTAATTTCAGTTTTAGTATCATTAACAGGAGGAGTTCCAACAAGACTTTCAATAACATTACGTGCTTCTCCCGCGGGAGTCCCTAAAAAATTTCCTCCTGTTAAGGTATCCAGAACATACCTATACCAACTTGAAATGCCAACATAGAAGTTCCTAAGCAGAATAATATTTGAGTGTTTCTTAATACACCTATGATGAGCATCATTGATTCTATACCAAGCATCTTTTAAACTTTCTCCACCCTTTTGTTTAAAAGAACGAACTTCAACCTCAGGTGACAGGACATAAGGAGTAGAACTAGACATACTGACAAAACATGAAATTAAACTAGAACTAATTTTTTTGTGTTTTTCGATTATAAAAGCAAACAAGATAGAATAAAAATAAACTAAGCAAGACAAAAACAAAGTAAAGAGAATGGTGACGTGTAACTCCCCTTGCTGTAGCCTCCAAATCCCCGGCAACAGCGCCAGAAAAAGATGCTTGATGACGTGGAACGCACGATCGCTGGGAAACCCCAAGTGGAAGGTATGATGTAGTCAGTAGCAAAGTTTTCCCTTGATTACAAAACCAAGATTGACAGATCCAGTAGGCATTGGAAGAGGTTCAGAAAGGTGTCTGCGGCACCGTTACCCGATCACTGACGTGGACCTGCACACACACAATCAAAGTACTTTGCCCCAACGAAACAGGAAGGTTGTCAATCCCCCCGGCTTGCTGAATACAAAGGATTAAACATATGGTGTAGAATATGATGATGAACACAAAAGTAGCAGCAGGAAGTAACGTAGAGCGTGGTGAAAATGGTGTTTGTATCAGTGTGGAATAAAGGACCGGGGTACACAGTTCACTAGTGGTGTCTCTCCATAAGACAAATAAACATACATGTTGGGTGAACGAATTACAGCTGGGCAATTGATAAATTGCAAACGCATGACAATGCAATATATGACAAGCACATGTTCATTGTTATATCTATTGGTCATTACAACAATATACATAGACCGCTTACTAGCTGCATCTATGACTCATAATCCACTCACAAGATAGCTTCCGGGTCTCCCATGAGTATTAAGTTGCAAGCAACAGATTATAGCATTAAGCAAAGTGTGTAATGTAAACAAACCCATTAGACTTAACAGCAGTACCCTTAAGCTAAGCATCGGTTATTTTATCCCTAGTGGCAACAGCACATCTACAGCCTTAGTTGTTTCTGTCTATCAAGCCCAGGCTTCTAGAGGCATGAACCCACTATCTAGCATAAATACCCTCTCTTGAAGTCATTAGCATCTACTTGGCCAAAACATCTACTAACAACGCAGAGCATGCAGGAACATAGATAAAACATAATATAGATAGATGAACAAACTTGATCATAACTTCACAATTCATCGGATCCCAGCAAACACAACATGTAGCATTATATAAAGATGATCTTGATCATGTTAGGCAGCTCACAAGATCTAAACATGATAGCACAAGGTGAAGAGACTACCAACTAGCTACTGCTATGGACCCTGATGGCGTGAATCACACGCTCATTGGGAGACCCCAAGAGGAAGGTATGATGCAGTTCAGCAGCAAGTTTTCCCTCAGAAAGAAACCAAGGTTATCGAACCAGTAGGAGCAGCAACTCTTCAGAAGGTTGTTGGTGGCCGCACGGCGCAACACGATCACCAACGTGGAACCTGCACACAACACAATCAAAGTACTTTGCCCCAACGAAACAGTGAGGTTGTCAATCTCACCGGCTTGCTAAAAACAAAGGATTAAACGTCTCGTGCGAAAATGAGTATTAAATTGCAGAGAATGAAAGAGGAACAATTTGCAGTTTATGGTTGTTTAATCAGTGTAAAAGAATGGACCGGGGTCCACAGTTCACTAGTGGTGTCTCTCCATAAAAGATAACTAACATGTTGGGTGAACAAATTACAGCTGGGCAATTGGCAAATAGTGAGCGCATGACAATGCATATATATGACATGTTGACTACTATGATATTTAATTGGGCATTACGACAAGATACATAGACCGTTATCCAACAGCATCTATGACTAATAATCCACCGCCGGGTTGTCATCCGAGTCCCCCTTTGGTATTAAGTTGCAAGCAACGGATAATTGCATTAAGTAAAGCGCGTAATGTAAACAAACACATATGCCCGTGGACATAGCATCGTTGGGTTATCCCTAGTGGCAACAGCACATCCACAACCTTAGAACTTTCTGTCACTGTCCCAGATTAAACGGAGGCATAAACCCACTATCTAGCATAAATACTCTCTCTTGGAATTACAAGAATCTACTTGGCCAAAGCATCTACGAGTAACTGAAAGCATGCAAGATCTTAAATAACATATAAGATAAATTGATAATCAACTTGACATAGTATTCAATATTCATTGGATCCCAGCAAACACAACATGTAGCATTGCAATAATATGATCTTGATCATGTAGGGCAGCTCACAAGATCTAAACATGATGGCACAAAGTGGAGAGACAACCATCTAGCTACTGCTATGGACCCGTAGTCCAAGGATGAACTACTCACGCATCACTCCGGAGGCAGGCATGGCGATGTAGAAGCCTCCGGTGACGATTCCCCTCTCCGGCAGGGTGCCGGGAAGAGGTTACTCTTGGCACAACAATGCGAGAAAATAAAGATACAAAGGAGTTGCTACAGAAGTAAACATCCTCCTTGACTCAATAAAAAAAAATTGCAGAAGTAAAAATAATGGGTTGCCTCACATAAGCGCTTTTCTTTAACGCCTTTTAGCTAGGCATAAAGCATGCATCAAGTATTACCACGTGAAGAACCATCAACATTGTAATTTGTTCGAACAATAGAATCATAAGGTGGCTTAATCTTCTTCCTAGGAAAGTGTTCCATACCTTTCTTGAGAGGAAATTGATATTTTATATTCCCTTCTTTCATATCAATAATAGCACCTGCAGTTCTAAGAAAAGGTCTTCCCAGCACAATAGGGCATGATGGATTGCATTCAATATCCAAGACAATAAAATCAACGGGGACATAATTGTTGTTAACCATGATAAGAACATCATCAATTCTTCCCAAAGGTTTTTTAATGGTAGAATCAGCAAGGTGAACATCCAAGTAACAATTTTCCAAAGGTGCTAAATCAAGCATATCATATAATCTTTTAGGCATAACAGAAATACTAGCACCAAGGTCACACAAAGCATTGCAATCAAAGTCATTCAATTTCATTTTAATGATGGGCTCCCAACCATCTTCTAACTTCCTAGGGATAGAAGCTTCATGTTTTAATTTTCTTCCCTAACTTGCATGAGAGCATTAGTAATATGTTTAGTAAAAACCATGTTTATAGCACTAGCATTAGGACTTCTAGCTAGCTTTTGCAAGAACTTAATTACTTCAGAAATATTGCAACCATCAAAATCAAAGTCATTATTATCAAAAGTAATGGAGTTATTATCTTCCTTATTGCTAGAAATTTCAGCATCTTTATCAAGGACAGTTTCAGAGTTATCAGGCAATTTCTGACATTTTGCAATAGAAGTGGAAACATTACCAACACCAATTATCTTGCCATTAATGGTAGGAGGTTTGCTAACACTTGAGTTTGAAGCATTTTCAGAAGTAATAATAGTATAAACTCTAGCAATATTATTCTTTCTAGCAATTTCATCCTCTCTTTCCCATCTAGCATGCAATTCAGCTAACATCCTCACATTGTTATCAATTTTAACTTGTATAGCATTGGCTACGGCAAAGGTATTACTCTCAATTGTTTCGGGCTTAGCTGCCATCTTATTAATCAAAGAGGATTGTGTTTCAGACATCGACGAAATACAAGTTTCAGCATGAGAAATTTTACCTTGCAAACCAGAAATTTCCCTATTAAATTCTCAAGTTGATGGCTTATATTTTTTAGCATAGCAGATTGTTCATCCATAGTTCTAGTAAACAGTTGGTTTTGCTCATATTGCTTTTGCATAAAAAATTTAGTGGCCTTTTCAATTTCTAGCATCCTTTCCTCACTAGGCATTCTTGTTCTACCATAGGAATCTCCATAACCATTACCACTATTAGAAGGATAGGGCCTATAATTGCTATTACCAAAATTATTCCTATAAGCATTGTTGTTGAAGTTATTATTTTTAATGAAGTTCACATCAACATGCTCTTCTTGAGCAACCAAAGAAGCTAAAGGAACATTATTTGGATCAACATGTGTTTGACCATTTGCAAGCATAGACATAATAGTATCAATTTTGGCACTCAAGGAAGAGGTTTCCTCAACAGAATTTACCTTCTTACCTGTTGGAGCTCTCTCGGTGTGCCACTCAGAATAATTAATCATCATATCATCTAAAAGCTTTGTTGCAGCACCCAAAGTGATGGACATAAAGGTACCTCCAGCGGCCGAATCCAATAAATTCCTTGAAGAAAAATTTAATCCTGCATAGAAGGTTTGGATGATCATCCAAGTAGTCAGTCCATGAGTGGGACAATTTTTAACCAATGATTTCATTCTCTCCCATGCTTGAGCAACATGTTCATTATCAAATTGCTTAAAATTCATTATGCTACTTCTCAAAGAAATAATCTTAGCAGGAGGATAATATTTTCCAATAAAAGCATCTTTGCATTTAGTCCATGAATCAATACTATTTCTAGGCAAAGATAGCAACCATTCTTTAGCACGTCCTCTCAAGGAGAAAGGAAAAAGTTTCAGTTTAATAATATCACCATCTACTTCCTTGAGCTTTTGCATTTCACAAAGTTCAACAAAGTTATTAAGGTGAACAGCAGCATCATCAGTACTAACACCAGAAAATTGCTCTTTCATAACAAGATTTAAAAGTGCAGGTTTAATTTCATAAAATTCTGCTGAAGCAGCAGGTGGAGCAATAGGTGTGCATATGAAATCATTGTTGTTCGTGCTAGTGAAATCACACAACTTAGTGTTCTCAGGAGTACTCATTTTAGCAGAATTAAAAACAGACAGAAAATAACTTGAAAGTAAACTAGATGCAAGTAACTAATTTTTTTGTGTTTTTGATAATTGAAAGCAAACAAGATAAAATAAAATAAACTAAGCAAGACAAAAACAAAGTAAAGAGATTGGAAGCGTGAAACTCCCCTTGCAGAAGACTGCTGTCTCCCCGGCAACGGCGCCAAAAAATAGCTTGATGGAGTGAATCACACGCTCGTTGGGAGACCCCAAGAGGAAGGTATGATGCAGTTCAGCAGCAAGTTTTCCCTCAGAAAGAAACCAAGGTTATCGAACCAGTAGGAGCAGCAACTCTTCAGAAGGTTGTTGGTGGCCGCACGGTGCAACACGATCACCAACGTGGAATCTGCACACAACACAATCAAACTACTTTGCCCCAACGAAACAGTGAGGTTGTCAATCTCACCGGCTTGCTGAAAACAAAGGATTAAACGTCTGGTGTGGAAAATGAGTATTAAATTGCAGAGAATGAAAAAGGAACAGTTTGCAGTTTGTGGTTGTTTAATCAGTGTAAAAGAATGGACCGGGGTCCACAGTTCACTAGTGGTGTCTCTCCATAAAAGATAACATGTTGGGTGAACAAATTACAGCTGGGCAATTGCAAATAGTGAGCGCATGACAATGCATATACATGACATGTTGACTACTATGATATTTAATTGGGCATTACGACAAGATACATAGACCGTTATCCAACAGCATCTATGACTAATAATCCACCACCGGGTTGTCATCCGAGTCCCCCGTTGGTATTAAGTTGCAAGCAACGGATAATTGCATTAAGTAAAGCGTAATGTAAACAAACACATATGCCCGTGGACATAGCATCGTTAGGTTATCCCTAGTGGCAACAGCACATCCACAACCTTAGAACTTTCTGTCACTGTCCCAGATTAAACGGAGGCATGAACCCACTATCTAGCATAAATACTCTCTCTTGGAGTTACAAGCATCTACTTGGCCAAAGCATCTACGAGTAACGGAAAGCATGCAAGATCTTAAATAACATATAAGATAGATTGATAATCAACTTGACATAGTATTCAATATTCATCGGATCCCAGCAAACACAACATGTAGCATTACAATAATATGATCTTGATCATGTAGGGCAGCTCACAAGATCTAAACATGATGGCACAAAGTGGAGAGACAACCATCTAGCTACTGCTATGGACCCGTAGTCCAAGGATGAACTACTCACGCATCACTCCGGAGGCAGGCATGGCGATGTAGAAGCCTCCGGTGACGATTCCCCTCTCCGGCAGGGTGCCGGGGAGAGGTTCTGAACCCTCCCGAGCTAGGGTTGACGGCGGCGGCATCTCTGGAACTCTTCGTGGATATTTGCTCAGGCACTTAGGGTTTTCGCGTCGGGGGGAATAAGTAGGCGAAAGGGCGGCGGCTGACGACCCCCGAGGGGCCCACACCACCCTAGGGCGCGGCAGAGGGGGGCCGCGCCCTAGGTGCGTGTGGCCCCTGGTGGCCCTCCTCTGTTGCTCCTTCGCTCCGTCAGGCGTGTTCTGGAAAATGGGACCCCCGTGCAGTTTCGTCCAATTCCGAGAATATTTCCAGACTAGCTTTTCTGGAATACAAAAACAGCAGAAAACAGGAACTGGCACTTCGGCATCTTGTTAATAGGTTAGTCCCAAAAAATGTATAAAAGTGATATAAAGTAGATGCAAAACATGTAGCTATTGGTATAAAACAAGCATGGAACATCAAAAATTATAGATACGTTTGAGACGTATCAGACCCATAGTCCCATGGAGAACTACTCACGCATCACTCCGGAGGCAGGCATGGTGATGTAGAGCTCTCCGGTAATGATTTCCCCTCCGGCAAGGTGCCGGGAAGAACTGCAGAAACCCTTCCGAACTAGGGTTGAAGACGACGGCGGCCTCGGAACTTTTCGTGGATTTTTGCTCGGGTATCTATGGTTTCCCGATTAGATGCAATTTATAGGCGAAAGGGTAGCGTCGGTGACCAGCCGAGGTGGGGCGGTGGCCTAGGCGCGCGGCCCCACCCTGGGCCACGCCGTGGGCCCACGGGCCTGCCTGGTGTGGCCCCCGGCTCCATCCTCCTGGCTGCTGCTCCGTCTCGGTCCAGAAATAAATCAGTTAAATTGGCGTCCGATTCCGAGAATATTTCCAGAATATATTTTCTGAAACAAAAAGACAACAGAAAATAGGAACTGGCACTGTGACATCTTTTTAATAGGTTAGTCCCAAAAAATGCATAAAAATGATATAAAGTGTAAGATAAACATGTGGTAATCAATATATAATAGGCATGGAATATCAAAAATTATAGATACATTTTGGACGTATCAAAACCCTGGTACTTCCCTTGATGATCTTTTCAGTCAGCTTTGTGCTCATGACCTTCGTCGTGATATGCTTGCCTAGTCCGGACAGGACTCCTTCGTCTCTTTCGCAAATGTTGCTGATCGTCGTGGCAATGGAGGCCGCGACAACTGACCTTGTGCTGACAAGGGTCGGGCTGATGACCGTGGTGGAGGTGACCGCGGTGACTACCGAGGTGAACGCGGTGACCGTTGCGACACCCATGGCTGGGATCGCCGCAATGATGACCGTGACGACACCCATGGATGGGATCGCCGCAATGATGACCGTGGCGACACCCGTGGCTGGGATCGCCGCAATGACCGCCATGATGGTGGTTGACAGCGCCAAGATGATGGCCGCCACGATGGTGGTGTCGACATGATGATCGTCGATGCGATGATGGAGGGCAGGGATGCCGTGGTCACCATGCTCGTGCCCCCACTCCATTTGTTGATGTCACCTGTCAGATCTGTATGATCCATGGACACCCTGCCAGTGACTGCTGGTGGCGCTATAAGAATGACGGCTCAGATAGTGATGATGATCAACCTGAAAAGGGTGCCAATGTCGCTGCCTATGGTGTTGACACTAACTGGTATGCTGATTCCGGTGCTACACACCACCTCACTGGCGAACTGAACAAGCTCTCCGTCCACGACAAGTACAAGGGCCGCGACCGTGTTCACACAGTAGATGGTAACGGTATGCACATTAGTCATATTGGTCATTCAAATATATGCACCCCACATGATCATTCTTTGCATCTCAACAATGTTTTACATATTCCTAGTGCATCAAAGAATCTCTTATTTGTTCATAAACTTGCCCTTGACACTGATGTTTTTCCAGAGTTTCACCCGTTTTTCTTTTTTATAAAGGACCGGGTCACAAGGAAGATTCTCTTTAAAGGTCCTTGCCATGGTGGTCTCTACCCATTAGTGTCAATCTCTACTAGGTCATCCAAGCATGCATTTGTCACAATAAAGCCATCGTCTTCCACATGGCATCGTCGTCTAGGGCATCCTTCATCTTTCGTGGTGCAGCAAGTTCTTAGGAAGCATAATATTTCTTTTACTCCTGAAATAAACCCTTATGTGTGTGATTCTTGTCAACTAGCAAAGATCCACCAATTGCCATATCCCATTTCCACTAGTGTTTCCACTGTTCCTTTGGAACAAGTGTTCTTGATGTATGGGGTCCAGCACCCGCTTCTGTTGGCAAACATCTATACTATGTGAGCTTTATTCATGATTTTAGCAAGTTTACTTGGATTTATTTGCTCAAACAACGTTCTGATGTTTTTCAAGTTTTTCTGAACTTCCAAAAACTTGTTGAGCAAAAGTTTAATAGGAAAATTGTTACTATGCAAACGGATTGGGGAGGTGAATATGAAAAACTCTATGGTTTCTTCCAGAAAGTGGGTATCACGCATCATGTCTCATGTCCACATGCTCATCAACAAAATGGTTCTGCTAAATGCAAACATTGCCACATAGTTGAAGTTGGGTTAGCATTTCTTGCTCACGCATCCATGCCACTTAAATTCTGGGATGAAGCTTTTCTTAGAGCCACATTTCTCATAAATATGCTTCCTAGCAAAGTTTTAAACTTTGAAACACCTTTTGAACTCCTCCTTCAAATGAAACCCAATTATGACTCCTTACGAATCTTTGGTTGTGCATGCTGGCCCAACTTACGCCCCTATAACAAACGCAACCTCTCTTCTTGTGTCCAATTGTTCTTTTAGATCCTTTGATTGCTTGCCTCTTTTGTTGAGGTATCTCTCCATTTGCTATGTTGTTACAATATTTGGATTCTCAATATAGTTTGAAGTCCTCCTATTATTGATCAATGGAAATGCCCATTTGATTCTACTCATTTTATGAGAAAAGTTAAACTTGTGGAGGAACTCTCACTATGTTAGCCTTCCAAATCTTTTTGCCCATTTCGGCAATTATTGCCAATGGGGGAGAAGTTTTGGAGGGTTTATGGAATTCAGTTTTGTACTTTGATTGGTTCTTAAGTATTTGCCTTTCTTGCCTTTGCATTCGTTGCTTGGCTTTGTATATAGTGGAAACTCCACCACCGATAATAGTTGTCAATATATGCAATGAATTCATGTTCATACATACGTGCATAGATTGTGGGGGAGTTTGCACTATATATGTGGTTGGACTAACATCACATACTTTCGTAGTATTTAATGTTAGTGCAACCGCTCCTTGTTCGTTAAATTCCATATTATAAACCCTCTCAAAAGAGATTGTCATCAATTACCAAAATGGGGGAGATTGAAAGTGGATGTGCCCTCATGTGTGGTTTTGGTAATTAATGACAATCTCTATGGACTAATGTTTGCATTGAGATATATTTATAGATCTTGTCCATGGGAAAAGATTGGAGTTCAGTTGTTGGACTCTAGAAGATTATATGATGACCAAGGTTCTATCTAAGGGTTTATATGAAGAATGGTCATATTTTTTTTCGAAAAGGGTAGCCCGGCCTCTGCATCATGATGATGCACACAGCCATTTTATTGAAGTTTTAAAGAGTATTAAGAGTATTACAAAACTTGGAATGTAAAGAAATTGCTGCCATAGTGACTACAAAACAGCCACTAGGCTCAAAGTAAAACGCAACTCTAAGGAGCGCAAATTCTTCGATCATGCTGCCACCCATCTCGGTTGAGGATAGCCAGCACCACCGCCATAAAACGAGTGCATCCAGCCTCCATGAAAGGTCGCTGGTCTTGCGACAAGAGGAAATACCACATAGTAATCCAATAAGTAGCCTGGTGAACAACCTGTAAAAAGTGAGCATTTTCGATCTTGTTAATAACCACATCATTCTGACAATTCCAAATTGCCCAAATAAAAGCACAAACGCCAATGCGTATACGGATCTTAATTTTCTTATCTAATCCCCCAAGCCATGATCCAAACATATGAGGTAGGCTTGTTGGTGGCGGCACATTGAAAGTAAACTGGAGCAATCTCCAAATTTTATGAGCAAAAGAACACGAGATGAACAAATGTTCAACCGTTTCATCATGGTGGCAAAAGACACACTTCTTACTACCCTTCCCATTCCTTTTAAGTAGATTATCTTTTGTGAGAATGACTTTCCTATTAACAAACCACATGAATATTCGAATTTTTAATGGAACCTTCAATTTCCATAGATATTTACGAAGAAAGGGTGTATGTCCATTCATGTACTCATCATACATGGACTTAACCGTGAATGTCCCATTGGCGGTCAGTCTCCACTTGAAGGTATCCTCCTCCGATGTGAAGGTAACAGCCATATAGAGTTGAGCTTATTGCAAGCATGGCTTGGAAAAGAAGATTGAGTGAACATTCATGTTTATCTCGAAGTCACCATATATATTAAGAGAAGAAGATGAAGTGCAAGTTCAAGAGAAGCATCTCGAAGAAATCCTATGCTTGAAGCTTGTCACCCATTTGGAGTTAATGGCCAAGTGAAGATGTGTCTAAGAGAGGCTCTCCCATAGTGGTGTATGGGGGAGCGATATGTGAGTCTTCACCAAGCAAAGCGCAATCAAGAAAGGTGGTTCACTTGAAGAGATCAAGATCGTCATCATCTAGCTCAAGTGGAATGTGCAAGGCAAAGGTATGATCTTGATAGGTTTTCTATTTTACCGATCTCATGTTGTTAGTGGGAGACCGGGTTATACGATAGACGGCGTACTATCAAGAGGGGCTCTCAATTGAGTAACATGATCGCATCTTTGTGGAGAGCTCAAACCTTTGCATACTTGGCATCATCATCTTTCTTGGTTCATATTTGGTTTTTCTCCTAGTTGGATTTTGGTGCTTGTCATGATCTTCATGATAAGCCCAAGTTCTTCGAAAACGGATTTTTGTTTGAAAACTTGTTGCGTTTTCGTGTTGGAAATATTATCGGTTTATCCGTGAGGAAAGTTCCACACCTTCCCATGTGTGTCAACTTAACTCTAGTTATGGTTCTTAATATTTCCATGTGTGTAGGAAAGCTCTTGTCGTTACCTTTCCAACAAAATTGGTTAACCTGATTTGGAGTTCGAACGAGAAAGTTATTGCATTTCAGGTTTTCTGAGTGGATGCAGGAAATCCAGAACAGAGTGTCCGGTACCCCTAGACCAGAGTCTCCGGCCTCAAGGGGGCCGGAGTCTCCGGCCTGCCGGTTTTGGCACTTGTGCCCCAACGACGGCGCTCTCTGTGCTCTTTTTTTGTGGGACCTATAAAAGGCTCTCTTCTTCCCAAAGCCACTAGCTCTTCCAAGCACGTTTTTTCCTCTTCTCTCACCTCCATTGTTGACCTTGGAAAGCTTGCCCCCTCCCAATTCCTCACATGATTCTTGCATATCTTTGAGGGATTTGAGAGAGGAGATCTAGATCTACAATTCCACCAATCCATTCCTCCTCTAAGTGAGGAGAACCTAGTAGATCTTGATCTTGGAGTTCCATTTGTTGTGTTCTTCATTATTTTTCCTCTCTTCTCCCCCCACAAGCATTAGTTGCTTTTGGTGGGATTTGTGAGTGAAGGATTTGAGCACTTGTGTTCTTGCCATTGCTTTTGTGCATCGGTTTGTGCTCTCCACAGGGATTCGTGGAAGTAAAAGTTCGTGAGCTTGTTACTCTTGGGTCTTTGGACCCTAGACGCCTTTTGTGGCAGTTGAGCCCTTTTGTGGCCACTTGGGAGTTCCCAATCCTTTTGTGGCTTGTGCCTCAAGATTGTTGTAAGGAACTCGATTTCCGCCTAAAAGAAAATCAATAGTGGAAGGTGAACCGAGCTTTTGGGCAAGGTTCATCGGAGAATAGGGTGAGGCCATTTGTGGCGTCTTGAGTTTGAAACTCACACCCCTCCAACGAGACGTACTCCCCTAAAAAGGAGAAACTCGGGAATACATCCTCGTCTCCGCGTGCCTTGGTTATTTCCATATGCGAGCTCTTTACTTATGCACTTTACATTGTGATAGCCTCCGTGCTTCAACTATTCTATATTGCTATCACTTTGTTGCTTGTCTTGCTTAGCTTAAGTTGTTGGTGCACATAGGTGAGCCTAGTATATTTAAGTTGCTGGCTTGTTAATTTAAACACCTAATTTTATTCCGCAATTATCAAGCCTAAACCGGAAAAGTTTTAAATCGCCTATTCACCCCCCCTCTAGGCGACATCCTTGTCCTTTCACGCAGACCGCTCGTGTTCCGCGTCCCCTGTGCTGTCCCCGCCTTCTCGATGCCAGGTGCCGTCGGCAGATACGGCCACTCGACGACCCTCGTGCGCCAGCACGCCGTGGATCCTCTGTGGCGCGCAATGCTGTGCCCCCTCCTACACTTGGAGTTCGCACTCGTCTTATGAAAGGTATGCGACAACCCAAAATTTACAAAGATGGTTGTGTACGCTATGGTATGCTTGCTTCTACAGGTGAGCCCCATTCACTTGATGAAGCACTTTAGGACACAAACTGGCGCAAAGCAATGGAGGAGTATGATGCTTTGCTTCAAAATAAGACTTGGCATCTTGTTCCTCCCAGCTCCAACAAAAACCTTATTGATTGCAAATGGATATATCACATCAAGAAGTGTGCCGACGGTACTATTGACAGGTGTAAGGCTCGTTGATGTCTACGTACGCTTCTATTCTTATAGACAATGTTGGGCCTCCAAGTGCAGAGGTTTGTAGAACAGCAGCAAGTTTTCCTTAAGTGAATAACCCAAGATATATCTAACTCAGGGAGGTAGAGGTCAAAGATATCCTTCTCAAGCAACCCTGCAATTAAGATACAAGAAGTCTCTTGTGTCCCCAACACACCTAATACACTTGTCAGATGTATAGGTGCACTAGTTCGGCAAAGAGATATCAAAATACAAGTGATATAGATAATAACAGGTGGTAATTGCAATCTGTTGTAAAAATGGCAGCGAGCAATCATGCAGCAGAACTGAGAGTAAACGGTGTTTCAATGCTTGGAAACAAGGCCTAGGGATCATAGTTTCACTAGCAGACACTCTCAACAATAGTAATATAACTGAACACATAAATACTTCCTTCACTATGCTACTCTGAACTATTCTCCCGTTGGATAGAAATACCAATCTATTGCGTAGGTGTTGACACACGAACACGTCATGTGTACCCGCGGCGCCGAGGGAGATGCTCCGCAAAATACTCCGCGGGAGGCTCACTGGAAGCGCGATACGCAAGACAATCCGGCGGGCGCTTTTGTAGACTCGAAACCCCGCTCGCCCGGGAGGTACCCCGTCAGGGCTTGCGGCGGCTATGGGTTGCCCTAGGTCGGCCTGACCGCCCCTAGAGCCTCGTGGATTCTTAGCTGATGATCCCGAAGAGCAAGTCTTGATGCCTGCACAAATAAACGGGATTAGGTTGAGACTCCAAGTGCAAAGTGTATAGTAAGTGGAAGACAGTTTTCCCCACGAGGGGTGACTCGAGGGTTTAATATCGAACTCTCGGGGAATCTGAAGTGGTAGATTTATCTTCTTATCCTTCTTTTGGTTACCTACAAAACAAGGTTAGATGTTTTGGTCCTCAACCTCACCTGTGGTTGTCAAGCACAAGGTGTAAGAATGATATCAGGATAGTTATGCAATGCAAACAAGAAATAAATATGCAATGATGGTGGATGCAATGGTAAATGATATTTTTGGGTTTTGAATGATGTATGCAAGATGAAAATATTTTTGTATTTTCGGATTTAATGATGGGTGAAAATAGAAAAGTGGTATATGGTGTTGGAAAGGTGTTTCTTATGATTAAAAATGGACTGGGGTTCATGGTTTCACAAATGCACTCTCTCTTTATAAAGTGGTAGACAATGGAACACACAAGTTAACATATGAGATTGCAACACAGGGTTTGATAACAAGTTACTTAGATATATGGGCATCACGTCCTAACATAGAGATCTTTTGGTTATTAACCTCTCTTATACTCCACCAAGATGCGAACTAAATCATAACACCTCAGTAATTAAGATAACTCAGAGTATAGCATTAAGTATCATGACATGAAGTGAAAATAAGAACATGCTAGATCTAGTCATGGAGTAGTGGCAATGGTCACGCCCACATCCCCGGTAGCATGGTATTTTAGTTTATCCCTAGTGAGGCAACAAAGTAAGGTAAAGATACCAAAGTGGATCGCAGAACTTTCTCTCACGTTCACTGCACTAGCCACCCCCCGTTACTCCAACTAATGCACACGTTCCCCCACACACGCTCTCATAAACATGATTGATCAAAACAAGTAGACAAGAACGGGGTACATAATATGCATCTATACTCATAACTGAAACAAACATTGCAATCTAAAACATATATTAACTCATAAAGATCCACCACAAAGGTATTACAACGGTGACCGTAATCATGTTCAGCAGCTCATACGGTGCTAATTAGTGAAGCTCAACAGAGGAGAGATACATAAGTTACTTCCACAAACCCATAGTCCAAAGGTGGACTACTCCCTCTTCATCATGGAGACGGTGGAGAAGTCGATGGAGAAGATGGAGACCACGCCGGCAGCGCCCGCCGGAGTTTTCCCCTCCAATCTGCAGCTCCTGATCTCCGTTTCGGTGTTTCTGTTTTTGTGTGGCGCTCCTTCCAGAGAACGTCGGGGGGCCTTTTTTATAGGCGTTTTTAGGTCAAGACGAAGGCGGTGGAGCGAAGATCGACGGCAACGGAGCACGAGGCCCAAATGGGTGGGTCCCACGCGGCCTGGTTCTGGCCGCGTGGGCCCCCCTCGTTTGGCCCTCGGGCCTCCGTTTGCTTGCTTCCTTTTTCCGTAGTCCTTCTTCCTTCCAAATATTGACGCCCGTAAATTTCCAGGTGATTTCGTTGACGTTTGGGTCCCTGAAACATTAAAAATACAAAACTAGGGTTTTCTGCCTGTGCAGGGTTAATTCCATAAAAATAGGAAATCATTAAGATATTTCCAAAATCATGATAAAACATTGATATAACCCTTATATGATGCAAATATGATTGGAATATAAGCAATTAAAGTGCAAAGTTCATGTATGCATTTTACATGCATCAGCAGCCTCCAATCTTGAAGAGCGACGAAGAACGAGAAGAAAGATACAAAGGAGAGGGATAAAAAGTAGATGAACATGAAAAAGTAGTAGATGTGTTTGTTCGATTGGTGTTGGTTCAATCGGCCATCACCCCTCATGTATATAAGAGGCAGTTGGACTTCCCGTGCAAGAAAACGACTTGGATCCACGTTCAAAACCCTAATTTGGGTCCAATTCGGATGGCTGACCCGAACTTTCCAAAACTGTTCGGTCTAAAATCGGGCTGCACCTTGCATGTCGTTTTTGAGTCAGTTGCCGACCTCGGATCAAAATCTCGTAGAATACAAAGTTGTTTGTCTTGAAACAACGAAGAACTTTCGTTTTATGTGTTTTTTCGTCCGAGTCTATCTTAAGGGCTTATTCTTGCTCGGACGGAAAAAAGTATATCTCAAACGAGCAGCCTCCTAGGGCACTTTTCCTTACGCATCCGGGCAGACATTGGCTGGTGTATGTCTGATTCAGTGCATAACTCTAATTTTTAACTGTATTTCGGCTTTAAAAGTTGCATATGACCTCAGATTGAAATGATCCAAAAACCAAAGTCGCTTGTCTCGATGAGGCGCATAACTTTTGTTCACATTAGTTTATCATTTGAGATCATCTTGGTGACATCTCTTTATAAGCCGAAATTGGTCATCAACACATGCCCCCTGTTTTTTGGCAAAGCTTGCGTGCCAAAAATAACTTGCACCATCACGCTGCTAAGGACGATGCCAACACTCCATCGGCCATGTGTTCTCAGGGCGATAATACTTTATTGTATGCTCGGGCTGTACGTCACCTGAACTTTTGACTCGGATCCTGCAGATAAGAAAAACATATTTGTTCCAGCCAGTCATCCGGCTTGCACTAGATCTTCCGTCAGTGGCCGACTCAATAAACAAGTCATCCTTATAGGTGTTGGCAAAACTGAGCACCGGCTTTCAGGAATCAAGTAAACCATGAAAAATGCTCCTAGCCAGATGCCGGCTTCGCCAACACAATGCATTCTTAGGGCGATATGCAAATATCGACCGTGCGTCCTTATCTTAAAGGACCTGGAGAACCCGTCTACCAAAGTGTGAATAGCCGAAATAAATCAGATGTTTCAGCTGGGGATAAATCACAAGGTGCCGGCTTTCATGGTACGGTTGAAGAACATGAATGACACACCGTAGGCCTCCTATAGCGAGATGAAGATCACCGGCTTCACCTGTCGACTTCTTTCTTGTCCTCTTTCCCTCTTGCCGTCTTTGCAACAGTGGGTAGTGCATCCTTATTGATTTGAGGGCTTCCTTTAGGAACCCACGCCATGTTCCTCATCTCCAACTCGTCAGCTCTAAGCCGCTTGAGCTGCCACTCTTGCCAATGTGATAAGCCGAGTGGGCATCCCGGCTGCAATTTTATTTTTTGCACTGGCAGCCCTTTCTTGGCTTTGGGCACTTCTCGCTTGGCCCGTCCAGATTCGATGACTAGGTCTTAGAAAGTTACTCGCTTCACTTCCTTGCCCTTTGCAGCCAACATTGACTCAGCTGGCTTTTGGTTACTTGGAGTCGGGTCTAAAACAGCATCCTTGCGGCCATCTCTTTTTACTTGATAGACCTGCTTAATCACCTCCTTCCTCCTCCACGCGCTCCTGGTCGACTCTTGATTAAGTCGGTTCTTGACATATGGTTGCCGGCTTGATTCCCTTAGAGCTACATAAACTTGGCGAGGTGATTTAGCATAAAATGAATGGTGTGCCCGTGAATCATACCTGTCCCATGATTGATATGAATAGAAGCCGGCATGGGAAGGCATGGACGACTTCAGCATTGGCGGCCCAAAAGAAGTTTGCGTAGTCGGCGCGTCGGGCTTCTTCTTTTGCCAATACTGGTCCTCAGATTTACGCCTCGGGGGTGTGATACGTGCATTTTATATCATCATTTATATAACTTTTAGTATCATACTAGAATGTTATTTGCATGATTATATGATTGTTTCTACATGTTTTAGATGATTTTGGGGACTTTCATACAAAGTCCCTATTTTTGGTATTTAATTTCTGGGAGGCAGAAAACCTCCTTTTTCTTGTCTTTAATGTTTCAGGAGCTACAGGAACTCAAATAATAAAAGGAAAAATACTGCGTCAGTTTTTCATCGGGAGAAAGGCAGAGGGAAGAAGACCGAAGAGAGGAGAGCCACGAGGGCCAAATGGGGGTGGCCCACGCGGCCCATGTACCTGGCCGCGTGGGACCCACCAAAGGGCCTCGGGCACCTCCTCGCCTGGGGCTTTTTATCGACGCCTTCGTCTCGCCCGAAAAGTAACGCCCTAATTTTTCCAAGTCCATCCGAGGTCGCGGCGGCGGCGAAACTCCTGATCCCTTCCGAGGGGGGTCAGATCCTGCTGCTCCGGAACTCCGGAGAAGGGGGAAATCATCGTCATCGTCATCACCTCTCCTCCTTGGCGTGGGAGGAGGCCTCTACATCATCACCCCCATCAAGACCAGCACCATCACCATCATCATCACCGTGATCCACTCCGTTCCCCTCGCAGTTTGAGAGTTGCTATACCCTAGATACTTGTCTTGTGCTACTATTCATGTTTGTGATTGAGTACTTGTCATTATTTGGTGGTGAAGTTATAATTTCAGATTGTGTTGTACCACTTATGCCACTGATTATGATCATGTTCGCACGTTGTGAGTAGTTCCCGTATGTTCCTGAGGGCATAGGATGAATTGGCATTGATTTATATATGACATGTGTTGGTATTTTGTCAAGAGTTTATCTTTTATGTGATTCTATGATGGTGTTGTGCGAACGTCGACTGCACAACACTTCACCTTTATGGGCTCATAGGAGAACACCGTAGTGTAATGAATTGATGGAGACTTGGGAGGACACGTAAACCTGAGACCGAGTCATGAAGTTATATTATGAGGGTATTAGTATCGGGGACCTTAGAGTGTAATGCTATGGTGGGACTTTAGGTCTTAATAATTCTTGTGCAGTCATTTGCTTGGCCACATGATCCATCATAAGGGGTTGTAGTTTATTTATTTAGCTATACCTAATTATGGCTCCGTCCAAAGAGGATTAAAACTTGACAAGATATTCAACGTGTTGTTTAATAAATCTCTATGCCTAGCATCATCCATGCCGCCCTCGGGAACGTTTGCCACATATAAGTTACACATCACTTGAGCTTGTCCTTTGCCACATAAGAGGATTGGGCTTTCTCTCTTTGAGAGCTTTCACTTGCTACTATCTGTTATCTGCTTGCAATTATACAACTGAAAATACCAAAAACACTGCATCTTTTATTGTTTTATTTATCAATCTTACTAACCAATACCTTCAGCTCCTCGTGGGTTCGACAACCTTTTCTAATTGAAAGGTACTACAATTGATCTCCTGCACTTGGGAGCCATCAAGATACTTTTCTGGCGCCGTTGCCGGGGAGCGTAGCGCTATTGGTAAGAAGTTTGGTAAGGAAACTTGAAAGCTGTTTATCTCATTGTTACTATGGCATTTATGAATCGTGCCTCGCTGCATCTTGCTCTATATGAAAGTGCTTATGCCACTACTGCAAAGGTGGTTGAAACTACTGTGCTGAGATACCTAAAGTGGGATATAAATTCCCATGGGTCATGTTAAAAGAGTTATGAAAAATCCATTTACAGGAGATGGAACTAAGTCGGCACGCGAGCACATGGAAATAATTGAGGACATATGTGGCTTATTCAGACTACCTGGTATTTCAGAGGATCAGGTAAAAAGGAAGCTATTGTATTTGTCTTTATCTGGTAATGCTCGTGATTGGTACAGGTCTTTGGATGAAGAGGTCCAGAATGAATGGAGTATCTTGAGGAAGGTTTTCTTTCTTAAATATTTTACTCCTAAAGAAGCTTATGATAACCGCTGCTATATATTCAATTTCTGGCCACATCTGGGAGAGAGTATTACTCAAGCTTGGGGGAGGTTAAAGGAACTCCTTCGCAAGAATCCATGTCATGATCTTACAAGGAAACTTATATTGATAAACTTTTATGTGAGACTACCTATGAAGCACAAGGAGATTCTGGATAATTCATCTGGTGGAAGTTTTACTAATAACACTGAAGAAGAAGCATGGAATTTATTGGAGACTATTTCTGAAAATACTAGCCACTGGGATCTTGATAAAGGTAATGAGCCATATTTTGATTATGAATATTCATGTGTAGAGAATTTCTCTACTTCTATTCTGTTTAAAAATCTGAGTGATACTTTTGGTCTTGATCCTTATGTTATAATTGAAATAGCTAAAGGTTTTGCTGATCATATCTGTGTTCCAAAAAGTGGATTTGAAGTTTATGTTGAACCTGTTAAACAATCTATTGTTGTTCCTAAAGTTATTAAACAGGTTGAACCAATGTCATCTGTGACAATTGAGGAGTATGTTGAACCACCTCCATTTCCAAACCAAGTTAAGGAGAATTTACTTAAAGCTGTTACTAACAAGAGTAACAAAAGATGTTCTCAGCCTTATGAACAGGTGGAAGTCAACACTCAAATTTCTGTTATCAAGCAACTAAATGAAGAAGACCCAGTGGATGTTTATCTATGTGAAGATGCTACCAAAGTCATCAAAGGTAATTCGGCCAAAGTTGGGAAACCTGTTATATCATGCTCTATTGGGACTTCAAGTTATCATGGTCTATGTGATATTGGAGCAAGTATTAGTGTCATTCCATATTCTCTTTATCTTGAGATCAAGCCTGATATTGATCCCATTGTTATGGAAGAGACAGGTATGACAATTCAACTTGCTAATAAAGATTATATTAGTCCATTTGGAATTGTTAGAGATGTTGAAGTATTGATTGGCAAAATAAAATACCCTGCTGATTTTATTGTGCTTGGTTGTCCTCAAGATTCATTTTGTCCTATCATTTTTGGTAGACCTTTCTTACATACTGTTGGTGCTGAAATTAATTTGCCTAAAGAGAAAGTGTTTATTAAATGTGCTGGTGAGAAACTTGAATTTAACTTTTCCAAATTTGCTGATAAACATGTTGAGAAAGAGCCAATTCCTAATAATTTAATTGAAACTCTTGCTCATATAGCTGTAGCTTCAACTGATGTTGTAGAACGTTATATGCTTAATCAAGATGAACCATTTAATGATGAGGAAAAAGAGGCTTTGGAACAAATATTATGGCAACAACCACCACAATTACAATTGCATATCCCACCTGATAATTTAGGAGTGCTACCACCACCTAAAGGGGATCCTAGTTTTGAATTGAAACCTTTGCCTGCAAATCTGAAATATGCATATTTGGATGAGAAGAGCATATATCCTGTCATTATTAGTGCTAACCTTTCAGCTGAAGAGGAAGAGAAATTACTTGATGTGCTAAAAGCTCACCGACCAGCCATTGGATACTCTCTTGATGATCTTAAAGGTATAAGCCCCGCTCTATGTATGCATAAAATTAATCTGGAGGAAGATGCAAAACCTGTTGTTGATTTTCAACGCCGCCTCCATCCAAAAATGAAAGAAGTGGTAAGGAAAGAGGTAATAAGACTTATTGAAGCTGGTATCATTTATCCTATAGCTGACAGTAAGTGGGTTAGTCCTGTTCATTGTGTTCCTAAAAAGGGTGGAATGACTGTTGTTCCAAATGAAAAGGATGAACTTGTGGCTCAACGTACTGTAGTTGGTTATAGGATGGTTATTGATTTCAGAAAATTGAATAAAGCAACTCGAAAAGATCATTATCCATTGCCATTTATTGATCAAATGCTAGAAAGGTTGTCTAAACACTCTCACTTTTGCTATCTAGATGGTTATTCAGGTTTCTCGCAAATTCCTGTCCATAAGGATGATCAAGAAAAGACCACTTTTACTTGCCCATATGGTACTTTTGCTTACAGGAGAATGCCATTCGGTTTATGTAATGCTCCTGCTACTTTTCAAAGATGCATGAATGCTATATTTGCTGATTATATTGAAAAGATAATGGAGGTTTTTATGGATGATTTTTCTGTGTATGGTACTTCCTTCGATAATTGCTTGTTCAACCTTAACAAAGTTTTACAGCGTTGTGAAGACCAACACTTGGTTCTTAATTGGGAGAAGTGTCACTTCATGGTTACTGAGGGTATAGTTCTTGGGCATAAGATTTCTGGAGAAGGAATAGAAGTTGATCCAGCAAAGATTGAAGCTATTGAAAAACTACCATATCCAAGGGACCTCAAAGGTATAAGAAGTTTTCTTGGGCATGCAGGTTTTTACCGTAGGTTCATTAAGGATTTCTCCAAAATATCAAAACCTCTAACCAATCTTCTGCAAAAGGATGTTCCTTTCTCTTTTAATGATGATTGCATTGAGTCCTTTAATATTTTGAAGAATGCTTTAATCACTGCTCCCATTATTCAACCTCCTGATTGGAACTTGCCTTTTGAAATTATGTGTGATGCTAGTGATTATGCAGTTGGGGCTGTTTTGGGCCAACGTGTTGATAAGAAACTGAATGTTATTTATTATGCTAGTAGAACACTTGATGCTGCTCAAAAGAATTATGCTACAACTGAGAAAGAATTTTTAGCAGTACTGTTTGCTTGTGACAAGTTTAGACCTTATATTACTGATTCAAAAGTCACAATACATACTGATCATTCTGCTATTAAATACTTGATGAATAAGAAAGATGCTAAGCCTAGACTAATAAGATGGGTACTTCTATTGCAAGAATTTGATTTACATATTGTTGATAGGAAAGGGGAGGATAATCAAGTTGCTGATCATCTCTCTAGGATGGAAAGCATACCTGATGATCCTATTCCTATTAATGATAGCTTTGTTAATGAACAACTTGCAATTGTTAATGTTTCTAGTGCTAAAGTTGCATCTCCTTGGTTTGCCAACTATGCAAATTTTATTGTTGGTAAAGTTTTGCCTCCACACTTCACTTCTCAACAAAGAAAGAAATTCTTTTATGATCTTAGACATTATTTTTGGGATGATCCTTTCCTCTATAAGAAAAGTGTGGATGGTATTATTAGACGTTGTGTACCTGAGCATGAACAACAGGCTATTATAAGAGATTGTCATGACAGTCCCTATGGAGGGCATCATGCAGGAGATCGCACAGGAGCAAAGGTATTACAATCTGGTTTCTATTGGCCTACTTTATTTAAGGACTGTGCTGAATATGTTAAATCTTGTGATAAATGTCAAAGAGTAGGAAACATTGGTAGGAGGAATGAAATGCCTATGAATTATTCATTGCCACTTGAACCATTTGATGTGTGGGGTTTTGACTTTATGGGTCCTTTCCCAGAATCAAAGACAAAGCATACTCACATTTTGGTTGCAGTTGACTATGTTACAAAGTGGGTGGAAGCAATTCCAACCAAAAGTGCAGATCATGCCACAGCAATGAAGATGCTCAAGGACATCATTTTCCCCAGGTTTGGTGTTCCTAGGTTCTTAATTACTGATGGTGGTTCTCATTTCTTGCATGGTGTTCTTAGAAAAACTTTGGCAAAATATGATGTTAACCATAGAATTGCATCTCCTTATCATCCTCAAACAAGTGGGCAAGTTGAATTAAGCAATAGGGAAATTAAACTCATTTTGGAAAAGACAGTGAATAAGTCTAGATCTGATTGGCCAATTAAGATTAATGATGCTTTGTGGGCTTATAGAACTGCTTTTAAAAATCCTATGGGAATGTCTCCTTATAAAATGGTTTATGGAAAAGCTTGTCACTTACCTGTTGAACTAGAACATAAAGCTAGATGGGCTATTAAACAACTGAACTTTGATTTTAAAACTGCGGGAGAAAAGAGAATTCTTGACCTAAACCTACTTGACGAATGGAGAAATGAAGCTTATGAAAGTGCCAGGATGTTTAAAGAAAAAGTTAAGATTTGGCATGACAAGAAAATTAAGAAAAAGGAATTCAAAGTAGGTGATCAAGTTTTATTGTACAACTCTCGTTTCAAGTTTTCTGCAGGGAAGCTAGCTTCAAAGTGGCAGGGACCATTAGTGATACAGGAGGTGTACCGTTCAGGAGCTATCCGTCTTCACGGTGACATGAAAGGTAAACCTCATGTAGTCAATGGACAACGCCTTAAACCTTATATTGCAGGAAAGAGCTTCATCGGAAGGGTGGAGGAGTTGAATTTACAAACACCGGAGAGGTAATTGAGAGAAACCGTGCAGTTCAGAAACCCTAAATCAATAGAAGGTAACTTTTGTGTTGGAAAGTTTCTCGGAATTGCATAAAATTTTACGGAGGTCAATTTTTATGGAAATCATCGTATGGGACAAGAAAACTGGACGAAACGGAGACCCGAGGGAGAAAAGAGAGGGGCCCACGCGGCCCATGTACCTGGCCGCGTGGGGCTGTCCCTTTTCCACCTCGGAGTCCTTTTTCGTCTCGTTTTCGATCCCGACGCTTCGCCTTGACCCAAAAACTCTCAATATATACCCCTCTCTGTCGATCTAATCTCGCACCGAGCGTTCTCGAGCGATTCTTTCTTTTGCTGTTTCTGCCTGTCAGGTTTTTAGCCATGTCTTCGGGAGACTCCTACCAATGCTCCTCCATGGACGACGATGATGATGAACTCGATGGGTACAGCCCCACGTCCATATGGAGGAGGAATAGGAAGAGGAAGGACTACTCCGACGATGAAGACTACAAGCTTGATGAAGAGGAGATGGACAAGCAAGAAGCTGAAGAAGAAGAGCACAAGCCCTCCGTCGACATCGCGCCCTTGGCGACAGCACCTCCATCACCCATTGCTGTTGCCGGCGTGAGGGTGAACCACTCTCTTGGAAACAAGAGGCGGGGCGCGCGCATGCAGACCGGAGGGAAGGTTCCCAGGCGCTTCCTTGCGAGCAAAAACGTAGCTTCTACTCTTATTGACAGGGAATTTCAGCGCACCACTCAAGAGAACTATCC
The DNA here is from genome assembly GCA_947311845.1 of Poa pratensis. NCBI lineage: Eukaryota > Viridiplantae > Streptophyta > Magnoliopsida > Poales > Poaceae > Poa > Poa pratensis. Next base: position 30,559,124 of record CAMZMU010000081.1, read on the forward strand.
TGGTGAATGGGATCGCAAGATCCCCAACAAGAAGGTGCCAAGCCCGGAGTGGAAGCCTTGCAAAGAGTCGGTGGAGAAGAATCTCATGCAAAAACTGGGAGAAGCCGCAAAAGAGTTCGAAAAAGCTTACAACCTCATGATGAAGATCATTGGGGATCTTGAAGATAATTATTATGAAGGCAATGTGAAAGAAGAGAGGGAGTTCTAGCAAGACACCAAGCTTGGGGGAGTTCCATCTAGTCTTTCTCTTTATCAATCTATCATATCTATCTAGTCATGGTGTGCTTTGCTTTTATCGATTAGTTATCAATATCTCTTAGGCGTGTGTGAGCTCATGGAGCATTATCATGTATCCCTATCTTATGGTTTATCAATGAATATTAAAGTATGGTGTCATCCATGATTCTCTTGTTTGGGGATTTATGGGTAACACTCATGCAAATGAGCGTGGCATATTTAGAATTTCAATCACATCTTGCCTTGAAATTAATTAACTTGAGTATGTTGGACAATTATAGAATTATCTCAATATAGAAGAAGTAAAAAGACTTGTGAAAATAGTTTGAGGTTAAGATATAGTCTTGTAGGATAAGAAGTTGAGAAGACTTAATGAAAAGGATATAAAACACTCTTGTTACAACCTAGTATCTTTTGAGCAAATTAATGATCATGGATATTTCAATACTTATGCTCTTGAATGTGAATGAAAGGAAGGCACCTGAAATTTCAGCTAGCCATGGAAAGTGTAAGAAAAGGGTTGTGTAGAGCATGGGAACTTGATTGAGATATCCATGACTAAAGTTTGCACTAGTTACTAGTCAAGCAAGAGTGATAACAATTTTTATATCTATCTGTCTTTTCATTTGTCTTCTTTTGAACTTGTTATCCAATGAGAGTTTATCTTGTCTTTGAATTTCAGCAAAGTATAAAAGATTATAATGCTTGCCATGAAGAGCAAAAGCATGTGAAAAACAATATGATTCGATTGTCCAACATACAATGGTTATTTGCTTTCAAAAGTAAGGGGTGATTGCTAGAGTTCTACTTATGTTGCCCTCATATGTATGAGTTTTAGATCATTAATCTTATCTTGCAATTGAATATGATGATGATACAATGCCCGTATTTATTTATCAACCATAAGTCCATTGATGCATGTAATGATCTATGTCCTTACTTACTCGAGGACGAGTAAAGGTTTAAGCTTGGGGGAGTTGATACGTGCATTTTATATCATCATTTATATAACTTTTAGTATCATACTAGAATGTTATTTGCATGATTATATGATTGTTTCTACATGTTTTAGATGATTTTGGGGACTTTCATACAAAGTCCCTATTTTTGGTATTTAATTTCTGGGAGGCAGAAAACCTCCTTTTTCTTGTCTTTAATGTTTCAGGAGCTACAGGAACTCAAATAATAAAAGGAAAAATACTGCGTCAGTTTTTCATCGGGAGAAAGGCAGAGGGAAGAAGACCGAAGAGAGGAGAGCCACGAGGGCCAAATGGGGTGGCCCACGCGGCCCATGTACCTGGCCGCGTGGGACCCACCAAAGGCCTCGGGCACCTCCTCGCCTGGGGCTTTTTATCGACGCCTTCGTCTCGCCCGAAAAGTAACGCCCTAATTTTTCCAAGTCCATCCGAGGTCGCGGCGGTGGCGAAACTCCTGATCCCTTCCGAGGGGGTCAGATCCTGCTGCTCCAGAACTCCGAAAAGGGGGAAATCATCGTCATCGTCATCACCTCTCCTCCTTGGCGTGGGAGGATGTGGGGACCCCGGACTAGCTATCCGAAATACCCGATTATGCTTAACACAACGATCCCGTGATCAGTCTGTCGTTGCACATAATCCGAATTGGATACCAAAGTTTACATCCATTACAATACCGAAGTAAAAGTCTTACATAAATGGTCATTTAGACCAAGTTCTTACATAGGTGCCTTCATGGGCCAAACCAGATATATCAGCGGAAGCTACGGCGTAGTAGACATCATTTTCTAACGACGATGACCCGACAGGCAGCTGACTTGTGGAGATCCTTAGTTCGCATAGAAGTCGCCATACTCCTGCTCGGCGTAGTGCTCCTCCTCGTAGTCTGGCTAGGACAATAGCCAGGGGCGAAACCAATATGAGTACATTTGAATGTACTCGCAAACTACCCCAACATGGGTATGCACTAGTTCTATTTCAACTTACAACTTTTTTTGTTTAAAACATCTCTATATCTTTATTGAAAAAGGTAAGAAGAGTTTTATAGTCACTTTTTAAAGAAATCACCATTTTATCTGTTTCTTCCAAAACTTCCCCTTTTTCCGACCATAGCCCGTCATGGTCTACTTTCATCCAACCACCTCATACCGATCCGTTGGTATAGGTGTAGGAAACAATCTCCACTTCATTTTTCTTTTAAAACTCAAAGCCTTTTTAAAACTTGCACATGGTCTTAGGACAGTCTCCCAATTGTCCATATCCGAGGACTCGGCTATTCGAATAGTTTTAACACTCTGCAGAGGTAGCATGCTTTTAGCCCACATCCATCCGGCAACTCATCGTGTCTGCCACGTCTCGCCATACCAGGTGTATGCGAAGTAAGCCGTCGGCCCTAGCCTCTTATTTGCTCATGCTAGTATAGGATCCTTCCCATATGACACTTTCCATCAACACCCAGTCCGGTTTCCCGTCAGAAACCCTAAGTGTGAGGACTCATAGTTTTGTCCGGCGTTTTATGGTGGAACCTTCTATCCTCCCCACCAACTTGTGTGAGGACCCAGGTCAGGGGGTAGATCCTCGGACCATCCCCTCATGCATAACGGAGTCATCTCCGTCGATGAGGTATCCCATACTAATAAGAGCAAACTACATGACTAAGCCTTTTCCCATATGTGGTAAATGTGGTCGCACAGGGTAAGATTGGTCGCCATAGTACTAGGACACTGTGCATTTTTCATAAACATCACCACTTTTCCATTTTCCAATACAACACCGACATCTCGGCATTCCATAAACTCACAAGAATTTTCAAAGGAGTTTTGACTAAACAACATTGTTTTCCCATCCTAAAGTTTTATATAAACTACTACATAGGGTGGCAAAATAATATCCATATACTTTTGAAATGGGTTTTATAAATCTTGCTTTGAGAGAAAACATGTTATGAAAGTAGATGCATATGTTGGCAGTGCAAGCTCAGAGAATAGCTTGCCTTGCTTGGCAAAGTGATCTTGCTCTTGTTCTTCAAATTCAGCAAACTCTCCTTCCTCGATATATCCGACAACGTTCTCGTCTAATTAATAAACAAACAATGCAAACAATCACTAAGCTATACAAGCAATCATCTCAACATAACAATCATAACCTCACAATAGCTACTGCACACATCAAACCACACAATTTGGTTTTCAAAAAGTTGAATTAAACATTATTAATTAAGTTCAAATTATGGCAGAAACTAGTTATTCATGTTTAAATCCACAACTTGAGTTCTGTTGGTCACAAAAATACAAAACTAAATTTCTATAGAAAGCTACTGATGTGTAGAAGATAACCCAATTTGAATTGGATCATTTGGAGTTACCAAACTCCCTACACATTGATTGAATCCAGTAGCTTAATAATCAAGTTTTAGCTACCATTTAAATTCTATTGTTCCAAAAATTAAACCCTTTTAGGGTAACTAAACATGGCTAAATGTGAGCTAACAAAATTGGTCCTAACATTTGGGTCAACCAATAAACATATTTGTTTGTTTTAGTCCAGAAGGGTTTATCTTAAAGTCAACAATTAACTGCTTAATTAATTCTACCAAAATTAGGGAGCTAACACAAGGCATTACTAAGCTAGCAAAACTGGTTTGGAATTATTTGGACTAACAGAGTATCAGAAACAAACAAGTTTAGATTTTAAACCTTCTGTGGCATTTTCAATAATACTTTTTACTTATTTAATTAAATGACATGAGACCAATTGTGTTGGTTAAACAATTTCATAAGCTTTCCAGAACAGTTGAGTTTGATTTATTTGGATTCTAAATCTCGAGATATTGAATTTTAAAGTTGGATCCAGTACTGATTATTCAGAGAAGTTTGAAATTCGAAAATTCCCTCCTCTGGATAATGTTGAAAAGGCTGACTAGTGGGGCCTACACGTCAGCGACACAGTGCGTGGTTGGAAAATAATAAAATCCTGACGAGCGGGCCCGCCCGTCAGTCTCTCTCTCTCTCTCTCACTTAACCGAAGCGGTACGCAATCGTTGGATTAAGATCCAACGGCTCACGTTAGCCCACGTCGTCGACAAACTCGGCGACCTAAAACGAGCGGCGCTGCCGCGCCGGCGACGGCGAGGTGGACGGAAAACTCACCTAGAGGGCACGGCAGACGGCGGCGATGACGTGAATCGACGGCGGAGGCTCGGGTAAGGTTGTGGCGCGAGTTGTGCTTGCTGGGACGGAGTGTAGCGGTGACGGCGTGGTCTGCAACTTCCACGGCCACGGGCACGAGCTCCGGCGATGATCCCACGGCGAATCTGGACACAATCCAGAGGGAAAAAGGGTGCGGTGAGTGCGGTGAAGCAGAGGGAAGCAAGTGCAGGCCAGAGAGGGAAGAATGGGAGGGTGTGGTGTTGCGGCGATGATCGACCTTGACGGCGGCGACGGGTGCGGCGTGCACGGCCCTCTGGCGGTGCACAGACCAAATTGGAGCGAGGGAGAGATCGAGGGAGGGGTGTGGAGTTTCAGTGAGGTCTCGGGGTGGCTTTATAGGCTCGGGGCGGTCCATGGTGGTCGAGGTCCACGGCGGCGACCATGGCGCGTCTACGGCGACCAATTCCTCGGCTACGCGGCGAGGGTGCAGAGGCTCGTGGCGGCTTGGTGCTTAACGGGGTCCGGACACGTTCTAGAAGCGTCTAGAGGAGCTGTGCGTGTCGAGGCGCAGAGGGCTGGGCCAATTTGGCCGGCGACGCCGCGGATGCCACGGCGATGCATCGGGGCAGAGGGGGCGTAATGGCGCGGGGAGGGGCTCGAGTGCTCTCTCCTGCACGCAGAGGCAGCAGAGGCACCGGGCGCGCGCACAGGGGGGGCCTGGGCGGCTCGGAAACGGCGAGGGCAGCACGGCGACACGGCGGCACGTCGGGGCGAGGGAGAGAGGTAGGGGATGACATTTTTGCAGAAAACCCCCTGCCTCCTCTCTGCTCTTTTTTTATTTCTGTTTTAGTCCTTCTGTTAAATCCAGAAGGTTTTCTAGGATTTAATTAGGGCATTTAAACATTTTAGAAAAATTTGCAAAAATTTGTGGGGCCTTCCCATAATGTACAGAAGCTCCACAAAAATTGGCATAAAATAATAAAATGTTTTGAAACATTTTCTTTTATAGTACTTTGTTTATGTTATTTGAATTTATTTCATTTGTTTTTATTTTAGAATTTTAAAACTAGTTCAAAAATAATATTTGAGAGGGGAAAGTGGTAGGAACAAAATGGGGAGTGTTTACATTACAACTCCACTGACTTTGGTTTGAAAATAATTGAGTTTGTCACTTGAGATTTTCATGTGACAACTTGTCACTTTTATTTTTCTTGCTTTGATTTTATATTTTGTTTTCTTTCTTTCTTACTAGTGTTTACTAGAGCAAACACTCACACAACAGCAAGAACAACAACTCAAGTAACAAAAGCAATTAACATACAATAAACAACAAAAGTTTTTGTTGGCTCTCATTTTTGGAATATAATCCTGATAATAATTTTGGGATGTTACAATCCTTCCCCCCTTAAAATAAATCTCGTCCCGAGATTTGCTAGGCTTAGGTTTTAAGGAGGTCTGGGAATTCGCTTCTAAGATAATCTTCGCGTTCCCAAGTTGCTTCTTCTTCAGAGTGGTTAGTCCACTGGACTTTGTAAAACTTGATCGCACGTCTTCGGGTAACACGAACATCTTCTTCGAGAATTTTGAGGGGTCTCTCACGATAAGTCAGGTCTTGGTTCAGGTCGATGGAGAGGTGGTCGATGTTTTTGAAAACATCAGGCTGGTCAGGAACTTCAAGACACTTCCGGAGCAAGGAAATGTGGAAGACATCATGATAATCTCCTAACTCCTGGGGTAACTCCAGCTGATAGGATACTTCTCCTCGACGAGCAATGACCTTGAAGGGTCCAATATACCTTGGCGCTAACTTTCCTTTGACATGGAAACGCTGCATTCCCTTGAGGGGTGTCACTCGGAGATAACATAATCTCCGACACTGAAAGTGAGATCACGGCGCTTGGTGTCAGCGTAACTCTTCTGACGGGATTGGGCAGTTTTGAGGCGTTCACGAATAAGCTGAACTTGCTCTTCAGCTTCGGAGGGTATCTGGTCCGAACAATTTGCTCTCTCCGGTATCGGACCAATTCAGGGGTGTACGACACTTCTTGCCGTAAAGGGCTTCAAAAGGGGCCATTTGCAGACTAGACTGATAACTGTTGTTGTACGAGAACTCTGCAAACGGAAGACAATCTTCCCACTTGGAACCATAGGATAGAACACATGCGCGAAGCATGTCCTCCAATATCTGGTTCACTCGCTCAGTCTGGCCATCGGTCTGGGGATGATAAGCTGTGCTAAAGGCTAACTTGGTTCCGAGGGCTTCATGAAGGGATTTCCAGAATCTTGAGGTGAATTGCGTGCCTCTATCAGATACAATCTTCTTAGGCACACCATGCAGGCTCACTATTCTGGAAATATACAGGTCTGCTAACTGAGCTCCGGTATGAGTGGTCTTGACAGGAACAAAGTGGGCAACCTTGGTCAGTCGATCAACGATGACCCAGATTGAATCATGGCCTCGGTTGGATCTTGGAAGTCCGGTAATAAAATCCATTCCAATCTCATCCCACTTCCACTCGGGAATTTTCAAAGGTTGAAGCAATCCAGCGGGTCGCTGATGTTCAGCCTTGACTCGCTGACAGATATCACACTTGGCTACGAATGAACCAATCTCTCGCTTCATTCCATGCCACCAAAATCTTTCTCGAAGGTCTTGGTACATTTTGGTTCCGCCGGGGTGGATTGAATAAGGGGTCTCATGGGCCTCCTTCAGGATTAACTCCTTAAGTTCCGTGACATTGGGCACACAGATACGGTCATTGAATTTCAGCACTCCTTCAGCATCTTCGGTAAAACCGGGTGCTTTGCCGAGGGAAATTTTCTTCCTAATTCCCTCTATGCTTTCATGACCTTTTGGGCTTCTTTGATTTGATCCATCAGGGTTGGGGTTAACTCTAGATTGGCGAGATAACCATGGCTAACAAGCTCTAGTCCAAAATCTTGGAAGTCTTTGAACAAGGCTGGCTGTTCGGCTTGGATCAGGGCATTCAGGGTGCAAGGTTTGCGACTAAGGGCATCGGCAACTACATTAGCCTTTCCGGGGTGATAATGGATTCCAATATCATAATCCTTGATTAATTCCATCCATCTCCTCTGTCGCAGGTTCAGATCTTTCTGGGTGAAAATATACTTCAAGCTTTTGTGATCTGTATAGACCTCGCAGCGATGTCCCGCAAGATAGGGACGCCACTTCTTAAGAGCAAAGACTACAGCAGCTAACTCCAAGTCATGGGTTGGGTAATTCTCTTCATGCGGTCGCAACTGCCGGGACAGATACGACACAACTTTGCCTTCTTGCATCAGAACGCAACCAAGTCCGAGGCGTGATGCATCGCAATACACGTCGAAACTCTGGGTGACGTCTGGCATGATCAGGATTGGGGCTGAGGTTAGTCTCTTCTTCAGTTCTTGGAAACTATCCTCACACTTCTGAGTCCATTCAAATTTCTTGTCCTTCTTCAACAGTTGGGTCAGAGGTTTGGCTATACTGGAAAATCCTTCAACGAACTTGCGGTAATAACCGGCAAGTCCGAGAAAGCTTCGGATTTCAAAAACATTGGTTGGGGATAACCAGTCAAGAATGGCTTGTATCTTCTCAGGGTCAACAGAAATTCCTCCAGCGATACAATATGTCCAAGAAATGCCACTTCACTGAGCCAAAACTCACACTTGCTAAGCTTGGCATACAGCTGGTGCTCTTGGAGGGTCTCCAAAACTAGACGCAGGTGTTCAGCATGCTCTTCTTCGGTCTTGGAATAAATAAGGATGTCATCAAGGAAAACTACCACGAACTTGTCGAGGTACTCCATGAAAATCTTGTTCATGAGATTCATGAAATAGGCTGGGGCATTGGTCAGACCAAAAGACATCACGGTGTATTCAAACAACCGTAACGAGTGGTGAAGGCGGTCTTGGGAATATCTGTCTCTCTGATCTTCAACTGATGGTATCCTGTCCGAAGATCGATCTTTGAAAAGACTCGGGCTCCGTTCATTTGATCGAACAGATCCTCGATCTTGGGAAGAGGGTACTTATTTTTAATGGTCACGTCATTCAGCTTGCGATAATCCACACACAGGCGTGTGGTACCGTCTCTCTTGTCCACAAATAATGGGTGATCCCCATGGTGAAGCGCTTGGGCGGACAAGACCTTTGCTTAGCATATCAGCCAACTGCTTCTTCAACTCAACCAGTTCTTCCGGATTCATCCGATAAGGCTTTTGGGATATGGGGGATGTTCCTGGGATAAGCTCAATTATGAACTCAATATCCCTATCTGGCGGCATACCAGGCAATTCTTCTGGGAAAACATCCTTGAACAGATGAACAACACGGATCTCATCTAGGGCGGGTCGAGCTATGCTCTCATGGCAGCCTGGGTGAGGTTGACTAGTTTCAGACACATACTCCACTTCTACTTCTTTGTCGGTGGTGATGGATACAGCTCTTCTGGCACAGTCAATTCGACCATGGTACTTGGCTAACCAATTCATACCGAGTATAACATCGATGCCTTGGGTTCCCAGAACAATTAAGTTAACTGGAAACTTTTCTCCTTTGATCTCAAGGGGTACATCGGAGCAAAACATCTTGGTCTCTACGGTGGATTCTGGGATTTGGATGACCATGGGTTTGGGTAAGAGGCTCTTAACTAAACCTCCCTTAGCAACAAATTCTTGGGTAACAAATGAATGGGTAGCACCAGAATCAAACAGAACAGTTGCAGGTACTGAGTTGACAAGGAACGTACCCAGCACAACATCCGGAGCATCCTGAGCTTCTTCAGCATTGATGTGGTGCAGACGACCCTTGGCAACAGCAGCATTTCCGCGAGGTGCGGCATTCTTGCCATTTCCATTTCCATTGCGGCCTTGACCATTGTTCTGTGCCGGCGCATTGGGGCGCTGGACATTCCTCTTGGGATTGGGACATTCTTTGGAGTAGTGACCCTTGTTGCCGCATTCAAAGCAGATCACATTGGGATTGCGGGTGAAGTTGTTGAAGTTTCCTCCGGGACGGTTATTGTCATTGGGGCGGTTGAAGTTGTTTGGGCGGTTAGGGTAATTGGGGCGTGGAGCTTGGGGTGGACGATAGGCAGGCCTGGTGTTCTGCTGAAAGATACGAGGTTTCTGGCTGCTCGAACCTTCCTGAGCATTCATCCTCCTCTTGCGACCTTCATACATCGACTTGCGCTTGGTCTCCAGCTGGATGGCTTTGTCCACAAGTGACTCCAGATCACGGAAGTCATGGATAACCAAAGCACACTGAAGTTCATCATGAAGTCCACTCATGAAACGCTCCATCTTCTTCTCTTCCTTGTCGGTGTCATCAGGAGCATACCGAGATAAGTCGGTAAACTCCTCAAGATAACCGACCACATCTCTACTTCCCTGCCTCAGCTTACGGAACTCATCCTTCTTCCTCTCAATAAGTCCACTGGGAATATGCTTCTTGCGGAACTTCTCCTGGAACTCAGCCCAGTTGATGACATGACCAGCTGGCTGGAGAGTCTTGGTAGTTTCCCACCAAGCTCTTGCAGGTCCAGCGAGATAGTGGGTTGCATACAACACTTTCTCATTTTCTCCCACAGCAGCAACTTCAAGATTATTGTCGATGGTGCGAAGCCAATCATCGGCTTCTAGTGGGTGAAGTCCCTTGGAGTAGGTGGGTGGGTTGGTCTTCTGAAAATCACCCAAGGTAGATCGCTGGTTTCATTGCCATTGCCGTTACCACCATTGTTGTTGTTGTTGTTGTTGTTGTTGTTGTAAGCGGCTGCGAGTTGTTGTAAGGCAGCGAGATGAGCTTGGCGCTCTTGCCGGGCATTTTCACGCTCCTCCATGATAAGTGCGAGAAGTTGGGTGGGGGTTGGGTCCGGTGGTGGTGGTGCTGATCCTGATCCTTCCGCATTGCTGCGACGGGGGGCATCCTGAAGCACACCGGGTATAAGAGACAAGGCAAGAAAAGTTCGACTAAGGGAAAAGACGATCTCTCAAGTGGTTGATTAATCCTAAGATTTATATGAAAATAGTTCACACAGATTTAAACAAGACAAACATACTTATATTTCACAAACAACACATCAAGGAGTTCACATCAACATCAAGCTTACAACATCACTTACATCTAGGATAACATCTGGTTTCCAAAAGAACCACTACTACTACTCGACTAGCTATAGGGGGTCAACCTAATCCTGCGGTAGTGATCAAGTCACTCGCCTACTGAGGTGGAACCTCCAGCTCTAACACGTCAGCATCTGACTGGTAGGCTGGCTCCTCGGGATCCTCCTCCTCGTCCTCGAGAACTGGCTCGAGTGGCTCCTCCTCCTCGTCAACTAACTCCTCCTCATCATCCTCCTCCTCACAGTCCATCTCCTCCACGAAGTCATCATCGTCACTGAGGAAAGCGTCGTTCTCCTTGCGGAGATCCTCGCCCTCCTCCTCCATCTCGTCAGTATGGTGCTCTAGATCCTCAATCAGTCCGTCCTGCTCTGCCACCTTCGTGCGGAGCTTCACGATAGTCTTCCTCAGCTGGGCCCTCTTCCTGAGAAGAGCAACCTTCTCCACCATCAGCTTCATCTCGTTCTCGCGAAGCTCAACGAGCGACTCGCGGTCGAAGTGGAGCTGAATCCTAGTGCGCAACAGATCATCCTGAGTGCACTGAAGTAAGATCTCCATGTCCATGATGTAGCTCCCAAACATCGGGTGGTAAGGTGAAGGAGTAGGGTGTCCATCACAGTTGCGCCTCCCGTAGAACCGGAAACGGGAGTCTACTAACTCCGCCTTGTGCTCCTCACAAAGTCGGGCTAGCATCCTCTGTGTAGCAGTACAGAGACGTCAACCCAGGTGGCCTCCTTGGTGGTGAAGATGAGCGTCCTGGAACTGGGAGACTTGATGTTCCTGCGAACTGACGACTGATGAGCCAGCTCAGCCTTCCAACACCGTGAACATCAATCTGAGCTCCCTCAAACTCTGGAGCGGGGCGACCTAACAGCTTGGTCAACTCGAACAAGTCCCTCTCAAACGTCAGCTTGCTGTCCTTCTCCAGCTGAACGAACTCGGTCCAGTGGAGTGCCATCTACAGTTTTTAAGCAAAATTTTAAGTTAGTTAGGTGACAAGTATATCAAAATTTTAATATAGTAGGGCAACAAGTGAGTCAAATTTTAAACTTAATGAGAGGTGTACAAAATTTTAGGGATACTAAGGAAAATGTAACATTTAATGAGAGTAAAATTTTGCATAAGTAAGAGGATTGGAGATAAGCAATTTTCGAAAATACTTCATTCCTTTCTTTTTAGAAATTCATCTTTTGTAACATTTGACAAACGACCATGCTAACTAAGGTTTCCTAAAGTCAGGATGGCTCTGATACCAAGTCTGTGGGGACCCCGGACTAGCTGTCCGAAATACCCGATTATGCTTAACACAACGATCCCGTGATCAGTCTGTCGTTGCACATAATCCGAATTGGATACCAAAGTTTACATCCATTACAGTACCGAATAAAAGTCTTACATAAATGGTCATTTAGACCAAGTTCTTACATAGGTGCCTTCATGGGCCAAACCAAATATATCAGCGGAAGCTACGGCGTAGTAGACATCATATTCTAACGATGACAACCCGACAGGCAGCTGACTTGTGGAGATCCTTAGTTGGCGTAGAAGTCGCCATATTCCTGCTCGCGTAGTGTCCTCCTCGTAGTCTGGCTAGGACAATAGCCAGGGACGAAACCAATATGAGTACATTTGAATGTACTCGCAAACTACCCCAACATGAGTATGCACCAGTTTTATTTTAGTTGACAACTTTTTTTTTAAAACATCTCTATATCTTTATTGAAAAAGGTAAGAAGAGTTTTATATACTTTAAAGAAGTCACCATTTTCATCTGTTTTTCCAAAACTCCCCTTTTTCCGACCATAGCCCGTCATGGTCCACTTTCATCCAACCACCTCATACCGATCCGTTGGTATAGGTGTAGGAAACATCTCCACTTCATTTTTCTTTTAAAACTCAAAGCCTTTTTAAAACTTGCACAAGGTCTTAGGACAGTCTCCCAATTGTCCATATCCGAGGACTCGGCTATTCGAATAGTTTTAACACTCTGCAGAGGTAGCACGCTTTTAACCCACATCCATCCGGCAACTCATCGTGTCTGCCACGTCTCGCCATACCAGGTGTATGCGAAGTAAGCCGCCGGCCATAGCCTCTTATTTGCTCATGCTAGTATAGGATCCTTCCCATATGACACTTTCCATCGACACCCAGTCCGGTTTCCCGTCAGAAACCCTAAGTGTGAGGACTCATAGTTTTGTCCGGCGGTTTATGGTGGAACCTTCTATCCTCCCCACCAACTTGTGTGAGGACCCGGGTCAGGGGGTAGATCCTCGGACCATCCCCTCATGCATAACGGAGTCATCTCCGTCGATGAGGTATCCCATACTAATAAGAGCAAACTACATGACTAAGCCTTTTCCCATATGTGGTAAATGTGGTCGCACAGGGTAGGATTGGTTTCCATAGTACTAGGACACTGTGCATTTTTCATAAACATCACCATTTTTCCACTTTCCAATACAACACCGACATCTCGGCATTCCATAAACTCACAAGAATTTCAAAGGAGTTTTGAATAAACAACATTGTTTTCCCATCCTAAAGTTTTATATAAACTACTACATAGGGTGGCAAAATAATATCCATATATTTTGAAATGGGTTTTATAAATCTTGCTTTGAGAGTAAAACATGTTATGAAAGTAGATGCATATGTTGGTAGTGCAAGCTCAGAGAATAGCTTGCCTTGCTTGGCAAAGTGATCTTGCTCTTGTTCTTCAAATTCAGCAAACTCTCCTTCCTCGATATATCCGACAACGTTCTCGTCTAATTAATAAACAAACAATGCAAACAATCACTAAGCTATACAAGCAATCATCTCAACATAACCATCATAACATCACAATTAGCTACTGCACACATCAAACCACACAATTTGGTTTTCAAAAATTGAATTAAACATTATTTAATTAAGTTCAAATTATGGCAGAAACTAGTTATTCATGTTTAATTCCACAACTTGAGTTCTGTTGGTCACAAAAATACAAACTAAATTCTATGGAAAGCTACTGATGTGTAGAATACAACCCAATTTGAATTGGATCATTTGGAGTTACCAAACTCCCTACACATTGGATTGAATCCAGTAGCTTAATAATCAAGTTTTAGCTACCATTTAAATTCTGTTGTTCCAAAAATTAAACCCTTTTAGGGGTAACTAAACATGGCTATATGTGAGCTAACAAAATTGGTCCTAACTCATTTGGATCAACCAATAAACATATTTGTTTGTTTTAGTCCAGAAGGGTTTATCTTAAAGTCAACAATTAATACTGCTTAATTAATTCTACCAAAATTAGGGGAGCTAACACAAGGCAGTACTAAGCTAGCAAAATTGGTTTGGAATTATTTGGACTAACAGAGTATCAGAAACAAACAAGTTTAGATTTTAAACCTTCTGTGGCATTTTCAATAATACTTTTTACTTATTTAATTAAATGACATGAGACCAATTGTGTTGGTTAAACAATTTCATAAGCTTTCCAGAACAGTTGAGTTTGATTTATTTGGATTCCTAAATCTCGAGATATTGAATTTCAAAGTTGGATCCAGTACTGATTATTCAGAGAAGTTTGAAATTCGAAAATTCCCTCTCTGGATAATGTTGAAAAGGCTGACTAGTGGGGCCTACACGTCAGCGACACAGTGCGTGGTTGGAAAATAATAAAATCCTGACGAGCGGGGCCCGCCCGTCAGTCTCTCTCTCTCTCACTTAACCGAAGCGGTACGCAATCGTTGGATTAAGATCCAACGGCTCACGTTAGCCCACGTCGTCGACAAACGTCGGCGACCTAAAACGAGCGGCGCTGCCGCGCCGGCGACGGCGAGGTGGACGGAAAACTCACCTAGAGGGCACGGCAGACGGCGGCGATGACGTGAATCGACGGCGGAGGCTCGGGTAAGGTTGTGGCGCGAGTTGTGCTTGCTGGGACGGAGTGTAGCGGTGACGGCGTGGTCTGCAACTTCCACGGCCACGGGCACGAGCTCCGGCGATGATCCCACGGCGAATCTGGACACAATCCAGAGGGAAAAAGGGTGCGGTGAGTGCGGTGAAGCAGAGGGAAGCAAGTGCAGGCCAGAGAGGGAAGAATGGGAGGGTGTGGTGTTGCGGCGATGATCGACCTTGACGGCGGCGACGGGTGCGGCGTGCACGGCCCTCTGGCGGTGCACAGACCAAATTGGAGCGAGGGAGAGATCGAGGGAGGGGTGTGGAGTTTCAGTGAGGTCTCGGGTGGCTTTATAGGCTCGGGGCGGTCCATGGTGGTCGAGGTCCACGGCGGCGACCATGGCGCGTCTACGGCGACCAATTCCTCGGCTACGCGGCGAGGGTGCAGAGGCTCGTGGCGGCTTGGTGCTTAACGGGGTCCGGACACGTTCTAGAAGCGTCTAGAGGAGCTGTGCGTGTCGAGGCGCAGAGGGCTGGGCCAATTTGGCCGGCGACGCCGCGGATGCCACGGCGATGCATCGGGGCAGAGGGCGGCGTAATGGCGCGGGGAGGGGCTCGAGCGCTCTCTCCTGCACGCAGAGGCAGCAGAGGCACCGGGCGCGCGCAGGGGGGGCCTGGGCGGCTCGGAAACGGCGAGGCGCAGCACGGCGACACGGCGGCACGTCGGGGCGAGGGAGAGAGGTAGGGGATGACATTTTTGCAGAAAACCCCCTGCCTCCTCTCTGCTCTTTTTTTATTTCTGTTTTAGTCCTTCTGTTAAATCCAGAAGGTTTTCTAGGATTTAATTAGGGCATTTAAACATTTTAGAAAAATTTGCAAAAATTTGTGGGGCCTTCCCATAATGTACAGAAGCTCCACAAAAATTGGCATAAAATAATAAAATGTTTTGAAACATTTTCTTTTATAGTACTTTTTTATGTTATTTGAATTTATTTCCATTTGTTTTTATTTTAGAATTTTAAAACTAATTCAAAAATAATTTTTGAGAGGGGAAAGTGGTAGGAACAAAATGGGGAGTGTTTACATTACAACTCCACTGACTTTGGTTTGAAAATAATTGAGTTTGTCACTTGGAGATTTTCATGTGACCACTTGTCACTTTTATTTTTCTTGCTTTGATTTTATATTTTGTTTTCTTTCTTTCTTACTAGTGTTTACTAGTGCAAACACTCACACAATCAGCAAGGACAACAACTCAAGTAACAAAAGCAATTAACATACAATAAACAACAAAAGTTTTTGTTGGCTCTCATTTTTTGAATATAAACCTGATAATAATTTTGGGATGTTACAGAGGAGGCCTCTACATCATCACCCCCATCAAGACCAGCACCATCACCATCATCGTCACCGTGATCCACTCTGTTCCCCTCGCAGTTTGAGAGTTGCTATACCCTAGATACTTGTCTTGTGCTACTATTCATGTTTGTGATTGAGTACTTGTCATTATTTGGTGGTGAAGTTATAATTTCAGATTGTGTTGTACCACTTATGCCACTGATTATGATCATGTTCGCACGTTGTGAGTAGTTCCCGTATGTTCCTGAGGGCATAGGATGAATTGGCATTGATTTATATATGACATGTGTGGGTATTTTGTCAAGAGTTTATCTTTTTATGTGATTCTATGATGGTGTTGTGCGAACGTCGACTGCACAACACTTCACCTTTATGGGCTCATAGGAGAACACCATAGTGTAATGAATTGATGGAGACTTGGGAGGACACGTAAACCTGAGACCGAGTCATGAAGTTATATTATGAGGGTATTAGTATCGGGGACCTTAGAGTGTAATGCTATGGTGGGACTTTAGGTCTTAATAATTCTTGTGCAGTCATTTGCTTGGCCACATGATCCATCATAAGGGGTTGTAGTTTATTTATTTAACTATACCTAATTATGGCTCCGTCCAAAGAGGATTAAAACTTGACAAGATATTCAACGTGTTGTTTAATAAATCTCTATGCCTAGCATCATCCATGCCGCCCTCGGGAACGTTTGCCACATATAAGTTACACATCACTTGAGCTTGTCCTTTTGCCACATAAGAGGATTGGGCTTTCTCTCTTTGAGAGCTTTCACTTGCTACTATCTGTTATCTGCTTGCAATTATACAACTGAAAATACCAAAAACATCTGCATATTTTATTGTTTTATTTATCAATCTTACTAACCAATACCTTCAGCTCCTCGTGGGTTCGACAACCTTTTCTAATTGAAAGGTACTACAATTGATCTCCCGCTCTTGGGAGCCATCAGGGTGACTTGAATGCCTTTGCTTCAGTTGGCCGATAAGCACTTTTTGCTTCGCTCATCTTCTGATACTTCTCCAATAATTGAGCGAAGGTCGCTTTAGATTTCCTCCTTCTATGCTTATCGTTGCCTTTGTCCCTTCTACCATTGCAGGCATCGGTCTTTGAATATGCTTATTGCCCCCAAGTGTTAGGCGTCCTTGCTAGAGCTTTGATGGAACGTTCATCTTCAGGATTGCCGTCTTCGGAAATTTCTTTGCTTGACGAATCGATCCCATCATCTTCAGCATATACCTGTCCGTCTTGGGATGAACCGGCTTGAGGCAACCGAGTAAACACATGATCACTGTCAAGATTAATATTAGCCGGCTGGCTATCAGCTTGTCCTTCAACAAATTCCAATCGTCTTTTGAAGGCCGATTGTGCATCATGAAACACATCGCAGTCTTTGATGTTCTGCGCCAACGAATTAAGCATTCGCTCTTGTCTTGATGGCTCGACATGGTCATCTTCTATGATAATTGGATTAGTCGGCAATGCACCGACATTGTGATCACCCATGCCCGGACTGGAGGTACATTGTTCATCCTTTAGCCGATATTGGAATACCGGCTTTGAAATTAGGCAACCGAGTGGTGCCGGCTTATCGTGGTCCAACTCGGCTATGTATTATCTTCTGCCCTCCATTCTCGATTCTTCCGAATCGGCTATCTCGAAGGACTTTGAACCTGGCTTTATGTTTCTGCAACCAAAATGATTACAAAATATACGTCTCATCTGAGACCAAATGTTAGCCAGGCATGAAACAAGCGACGTTGCCCATATGAATATAAAGCTTAGCTGGCATAATGGGAACAACATTGGTAGCGATAAATTGTCACTATTAGCCTCTACGTAGTGACAAGACTATTCCTAGCAAACAAGTTACTCATCTCGATTGGTCTTTCAACATTAATTAAAATTGTGTTCGAAAATGCATCAACGATATGATTACGACCAAATCTAAAGATAAGTAAATTGTCGGCTAGGCGTACCTCTCCGAAGACGCTGGGAGAATGTGATGCTGGCACAACAGGAACAATGCTTTGCACCACCTCTAAATAACTCTCCAACGCCTCGTCTTCCTCTTCTGACCCTTGTGCCGCGTCTCCTGGATGCTCCTTGCCAACCAAACATTGTTCGGCTTCGCTTTCTGGCTCTTGATGTTCATCATTAACTGAACTTTGTTCGGTTGTGTCTTCTTGTTCTTGATGCTCATCATCTTTGGCACGGAACCTGCTAGGTAGTATGTAAACTCCCTCGCATCCAGAAAAGTCGAGCACGGTTGTTTTGCTAAGCTCGCCATGCTCTTGTTCAACGAAGCTTGCTTCTTTTGATTCGATGGAATCGGCACATTAATTCTTTGATTCGGTTTTCCCAATAACTGAATTAACCATACTTTCCGAATCATTCTTATTTTCTTCATGTATTCGCAAAGCGTCTTCTTCTTGCCTTAGCACCGCAAAGGTTTCAACCTAATTGTCGCATGGAGGAGTGGACTTGATAATATCTTGAAGATCTTTCTCGAGCATTGCGTTAAATGCCTTTGAATCTTCCTCCTCCTGTTTTTTCCTCAATGCCTCAAATTCTTTTGCACGCTTCTTCCTGAATTCTTCATAAGCTTGGCGATACTAGATCGGTAATTGCTCAAAAGTTGGCGTGGTGAATTCGTCGGTGCTATCCTCTGCAGGGCATGATTGCCCCCGATATTTTTGGTTTCTTTCGGTTGTTCGTTGACAAAACTTTGTAATTGTGAGGGACAAAACTTGATCTTGAATTGTTCACGCTCCTCTTCACGCCTCTTCTTATACGCCTCATAAGCTTGTATTGTAGCGGGATCATGGGGCTTATCTTCTAGTTCCAGGTGAAGAGCATAGAACCTTTTGAAATCAGCTGCAGGTTTTTCCTTCCAACCATCCAATCCATATGCGACAGTAGTAGATGAAGGCACATGAACTCCTATTGAATTTTCACTTATTCGGCCGTGAACGCCGTGAAAGTGCAAAGCCAAATTTGTGTCTCACTAGGTCCACATGAAGCTGAAACGTTAGTAACATAAGGTGCCGATTGAGTAATCATATAAGGCGTAGTATATGTCGGTTGGGAGTAACCGGCCAAGTCGCTGGTGCCAGCATAGCCGATTCTCTCATCCATCGGCCTGTTTGGGGATGACCCCGCATATTGCGAGTCGGCAGCCGATGGATAAAACCGTGAGACATCCTCATGCCTGTGAGGTGTCTCATATTGATCTGTCGAGTAACCTACGGTACTCATCGGCCTATGATATGGGGCAGCCGATGCATGAGAACTCGAATATATATGTTGCACATTGCTAATATTATAAGGATTTGAAGCATAGAGATTATTTTGCATCAGCTTTTGCGCATAGTGTAAACTAGGGTTAAACGATACAACACTCATATCAAAAGATCTACTAACGTCAACATAAGAATAATTTGCATCTACATAAGGAGATTGTAAATTCATGTTACCAATGTAGACTGCAGTCTCTTGATGCGCTCCTCATAGGAAGAACGGGCTGGAGACCGTTCGCTTCGTCCCCAGCGGAGTCGCCAAAAAGTGTGTTGACACGCGAACACGTCACGTGTACCCGCGGCGCCGAGGGAGATGCTCCGCAACTCACTCCGCGGGAGGCTCGCCGGAAGCGCGATACGCAAGACAATCCGGCGGGCGCTTTTGTAGACCCGAAACCCCGCTCGCCCGGGAGGGACCCCGTCAGGGCTTGCGGCGGCTATGGGTTGCCCTAGATCGGCCTGACCGCCCCTAGAGCCTCATGGATTCGCAGACCCCAATCTTGAAGAACGACGAAGAACGAGAAGAAAGATACAAAGGAGAGGGATAAAAAGTAGATGAACACGAAAAAGTAGTAGATGTGTTTGTTCGATTGGTGTTGGTTCAATCGGCCGTCACCCCTCATGTATATAAGAGGCGGCTGGACTTTCCGTGCAAGAAAACGACTTGGATCCACGTCCAAAACCCAAATTTGGATACAATTCGGATGGTTGACCCAAACTTTCCAAAACTGTTCGGTCTAAAATCGGACTGCACCTTGCGGGTTGTTTTTGAGTCAGATTCTGACCTTGGATCAAAATCTCGTAGAATACAAAGTTGTTCGTCTTGAAAAAACGAAGAACTTTTGTTTTATGTATTTTTTCATCCGAGTCCATCTTAAGGGCTTATTCTTCCTCGGATGGAAAAAAGTATATCTCAAACGAGTAGCCTCCTAGGGCACTTTTCCTTACGCATCCGGACAGACATTGGCTGGTGTATGTCTGATTCAGTGCATAACTCTAATTTTTAACAGTATTTTGGCTTTAAAAGTTGCATATGACCTCAAATTGAAATGATCCAAAAACCAAAGTTGCTTGTCTCGACGAGGCGCATAACTTTTGTTCACATTAGTTTTTCATTTGAGATCATCTTGGTGACATCTCTTTATAAGCCGAAATTGGTCGTCAACAGTAGGGCTATAAAAGCACACCTTAAAGTCTGAGTAAAACAAACACCACAATTTCGTAGAACACCAAGACCATCGCGTAGGGCTATAAAAGCACACCTTAAAGTTTGTATTCCACATCTAGGACACCCCACGCTGTCACTATGAGCATCCTAAAATAGTACACAAACACCACAATTTTATAGTGCTATCCAACACAAGAACAACTCATGGTAAATATCTCTCTAATCTTATTAATAGAGCCACACACATCACCCACATTGTCACCTTGATAACATGTTGTCACGTGACTCCGAAGATCATAATGATAAAACCACTTAAGTAGCATAACTATAACAATGAAGGGGAAACATCATTGAATTCAACTAGATTACAATGCTCATGATCACATAAAGATCACACCATGGGAGAGAGAGATAAACCACATAGCTACCGGTAGAGCCCTCAACCTTGATGGAGAACTACTCCCTCCTCATATGGGAGGCAGCAACAGCGATGAAGATGGCTCCGGGGGCACTTCCCCGTCCCGGCAGGGTGCCAGAACAGAGCTTCTGTCCCCCGAATTAGGGTTTCGGATGGCAGCGGAGCTGGGAGTCGTATCTGGGAGAATCGTCGTACCTCCTAGGGTTTTCGGGGCGAAGGCAATATATAGGCGAAAGGGCGGCGTCGGGAGGCACCCGAGTCAACCACACCACCCCTCGACGCCACCCCCTTCTTGGCCGTGCCCAGGCATGGTGTGGAGGCCGTGGGCCTCCCCCGTACTTGTCCTTTTGGCCCATGGAGTCTTCTGATAAAATAGTAATGTACGTTGATTTTCGTCCAATTCCGAGAACATTTCCCGACTAGCTTTTCTGAAACGGAAAAACAGCAGAAAACAGGAACTGGCACTGTGGCTTCTTGTTAATAGGTTAGTCACAGAAAATGCATAAAATGCTATGAAGTGTAATCAAAACATGTAGCAATTGATATAATAACAGCATGGAACATCAAAAATTATAGATACGTTTGAGACGTATCAAGCATCCCCAAGCTTAGTTCCTGCTCGTCCTCGAGTAGGTAAATGATTAAAACAATATAATTTTTGAAGTGAAATGCTACCAACACAATCTTGATCAAATAATAGTGTCAAGCATATGAACTGAATGAAGTGATACAAGTCAATGGTCTATAGTTTGCTAACAAGTAATCAAGGAGTTAACAAACTGAATCATACAAGTAAAAACTTTCATGAATAGTACTTTGGAGACATTGGAGCTATAAGAATTTGCATAAGAGCTAGCTCACCAAGCAATAGATTCAAAGTAAAAGTGTTTGACCAACACAAAGGAAGATTTAAGTTTCAGCAATTGCTTCAACTTCAAGATAATTATCTCATGGATATTGTCAAGGCAAAGCAGTATAATAAGTCAAACATATCAGCATATAACAATTGTTTTACCAAAGTTGACACTAGTGTTTGCTTGTGGAGATTGAAAGAAGTAGGAAAACTGACTCAACATAAAAGTAAAAGAAAGGCCCTTCGCAGACGGAAGCAGGGATTAAATCATGTGCTAGAGCTTTTTAAGTTTTTGAAAGCATAGAGAGAGCATAAAAAATATTTTGAGAGGTGTGTGTTAGTGGTCAATGAATCAGTAAATAAATAGTGCACTAAGTCACAAGCCAACCAGACCTTACAAGAGCGGCTCCCATGAAGGACGTTATTTCTACCAAGCTGGCAGATCATCACTCTTTCTCTTTTGTTTACACACTTGTGAACATTGCTTGACTGATTTCTCAGGGGCAAAAAGATGTGAAGATAATTTTTGGTTAAAATTGTAATTAATTGGGACTGGACACCCTGTTGCCAGCTCTTTTTGCAAAATTATTGGATAAGCGGATGTATATGCCACTAGTCCAGGTGTAAAGTCTGATCAACAAGTTAAATAAAGACCATCTACCACATCCTCATGAGCTTGTAAACAGTGACACAAAAAGGAGTAGTAACAGTTTTGAATATTTAAAGGTAGCACATGAAAAATTTACTTGGAATTGCAGGAAAATACCACACAATAGGTAGTTATGGTGGACACATATGGCATGGATTTTGGCTCAAGGATTTGGATGCACAAGCAGCATTCCCGCTTAGTATAGAGTTTAGGCTAGCAAGGTTATTTAAGCAAACACAGACTGTCAACCGGTATATCAAGAACTTATCTGACAAAACATACTTGAAAAATTATAAGACTCCACATTGTCTCCCTTATTTACCAAAACCTTTTACTAGAAAATATCTGGACCTTCGGAACTACCAATGATACAAACCGAACATCAACAAACTTTACGGTAGTTCATCACTAATATCCTTTACTTACATAACACACAAGTTTAATCATTACTTACTTGGTAACTCAAAACAATTGACAAGTATCAAATTATTCAAAATAGTGATCTACAAGACTATGTAAGCATTTTTCTTATACCATTACCACATGCATAGCATTTTCTGTTCCAACCAAACACCAATCAACTTATTTAAACAACTCTCCAAACAAATATAAGTGAAGAAAGAGAGTACTTTCTTCGAAAGAACTAATAGCTCTAAACAAGAGATACATGAAAACAAGAGCTAAAAGCTTAGCAGCGCTAGACAGGAATACTCAACAGATATAAGCGAAGAATAGGAGCATTCTAATGAAAAAGCGGAGCGTGTCTCTCTCCCAAACAAGAATGATAGGATCCAACTATTTATTAACAGGAACAAAACTAAAACAAACTAAAAGTAAAACACACAGACGCTCCAAGAAAAGCACATATATTGTGAAGAAATAAAAATATAGTCTCACTAGAGATGACCTGATTGTTTGTTGATGAAGAAGGGGATGCCTTGGGCATCCCCAAGCTTAGATGCTTGAGTCTTCTTGAAATATGTTGGGGAGATCCAGGGGAGCCTCCCCAAGCTTAAGCTCTTCACTCTTCTTGATCTTATTATATCACCCTCCTCTCTTAATACTTAAAACTTCCTCCACACAAAACTCAACATAAATCTCATTAGAGGGTTAGTTCTCAAAAACTTTAATCCATTTTGGTTCTGTAGAGACAAATTGCTAGAACTCAATAAAACATTTGCCACAGTTACTAAGCTTATTTGTGGCCCTCCACATTAGAGAGCCTCGCATAAAACCCGTGAAGAGACAATGCAAAAAACAGAGATAGAATCTGTCAAAAACAGAACAGCCAGTAAACATGAATTTTTTCGAGGCACTTACGTTGCTCAAATCGAAAAACGTTGCACTAACTGAAGATAGCTAATATATCAGGAGTACGCACAAAAAATTCAGATCAAAATCACGTTCCGTTGATTTTATGAATTTCATACAGTGAACAACATAAATCTATTCATGCGCAGCAATCCAAATTTTAGCACCATCTTGCCATTAGAGACTTTTCTTGGCACAAAAACGAAAAAAAAAAGATACAAAGGATATGTTACAGAGGTAACAACATCCTTGACTCAACAAAAGAAAATAATAGGAAGTAAAAATAACATGGGTTGCCTCCCACAATCGCTTTTCTTTAAAGCCTTTTAGCTAGGCATCCAACTTTTAACGATGCTCTCATAAGAATAAGAGTTGAACATATAAGAGTGCATCAAGAAGCAAATGTAAAGCACATTTAAGTCTAACCCACTTCCTATGCAAAGGAATCTTGTAAGAAAACAAATTATTGAAATATGAAGCTGCTAGCATAGAAAGACAAAACAAGTACAACTTCAAAACTTTCAACAAAAAGAGAGGAGACTTAATATTATTGAGATATATGAAACCGTGTCTCCCTCTCTCATAATGACCATCAGGTCTTAAAGCAACCAACATATAAAAGCAACACAAGAGAAAGCTCAAAACTTTCATCATAAAGAGAGGAATTTTAAGAACATGAAGATTTCTGTAACCATATTTTCCTCTCTCAAAATAATTTTCAGTAGCATCATGAATAGACTCAACAATATAGCTATCACATAAATCATTCTTATCATGATCTACATGCATAAAATTATCATTACTCTTCACACAAGCATAATCATAAGTAATAGTGGGAGTAAAACTATCACAACCATCATTATAATCATCATAAATTGCAGGCATAGTATAATCATAATAAACTTTATCCTCCATAGTAGGTGGCACTAAAATACCACTATCATTATAATCATCATAAATTGGAGGCAAAGTATCATCACAGCAATTTTTCTCCTCAAATCTCGGGGACTAAAAATATCATATTCATCAAAACCAGCTTCCCCAAGCTTAGACTTTTCCATAATATTATTAATAATGGTGTTCAAAGAATTCATGCTAATAACATTGCTACTACTATTATGCAAACAAAGTTCCATATGTTTTTAAATTTACTCTTCAAACACATCATGTCCTAACTCAAGATAAATTTCATAGAGCTCTCTATTTTTTTTCTGTTCCATTAAGCCTAACTAGTGAAATAAAAACAAGAAACAGACAGATATAACTGCAGGATCTAAAGAAGATACCTTCGAGCACTCACACGCCGGCAACGGTGCTAGAAAATATCTTAGTAGCCAGAGGATGTGAGTACCTTTTACCTTACCTCCCCGGCAACGGCGCCAGAAAAGAGATTGATGTCTACGCATGCTTCTATTCTTGTAGACAGTGTTGGGCCTCCAAGTGCAGAGGTTTGTAGAACAGCAGCAAGTTTCCCTTAAGTGAATAACCCAAGGTATATCGAACTCAGGGAGGTAGAGGTCAAAGATATCCCTCTCAAGCAACCCTGCAATTAAGATACAAGAAGTCTCTTGTGTCCCCAACACACCTAATACACTTTCAGATGTATAGGTGCACTAGTTCGCTGAAGAGATATCAAAATACAAGTGATATAGATAATAACAGGTGGTAATTGCAATCTGTAGTAAAAATGGCAGCGAGCAAACATGCAGCAGAACTGAGAGTAAACGGTGTTTCAATGCTTGGAAACAAGGCCTAGAGATCATACTTTCACTAGTGGACACTCTCAATAATAGTAATATAACTGAACACATAAATACTTCCTTCACTATGCTACTCTGAATTATTCTCCCGTTGGATAGAAATACCAATCTACTGCGTAGGGCTATAAAAGCACACCTTAAAGTCTGAGTAAACAATCACCACAATTTCATAGAACACCAAGACCATCGCGTAGGGCTATAAAAGCACACCTTAAAGTTTGTATTCCACATCTAGGACACCCCACGCTGTCACTATGAGCATCCTAAAATAGTACACAAACACCACAATTTTGTAGTGCCATCCAACACAAGAACAACTCATGGTAAATATCTCTCTAATATTATTAATAGAGCCACACACATCACCCACACTGTCACCTTGATAACATGTTGTCACGTGACTCCGAAGATCATAATGATAAAACCACTTAAGTAGCATAACTATAACAATGAAGGGGAAACATCTATGAATTCAACTAGATTACACTGTTCATGATCACATAAAGATTGCGCCATGGGAGAGAGATATAAACCACATAGCTACCGGTAGAGCCCTCAGCCTCGATGGAGAACTACTCTCTCCTCATCATGGGAGGCAGCAACGACGATGCAGATGGCTCCGGGGGCACTTCCCCGTCCTGGCAGGGTGCCAGAACAGAGCTTTTGTCCCCGAATTAGGGTTTCAGATGGCGGCGGAGCTGGGAGTCGTATCTGGGAGAATCATCGTACCTCCTAGGGTTTTCGGGGCGAAGGTAATATATAGGCGAAAAGGGCGGCGTCGGGAGGCACCCGAGTCAACAACACCACCCCTCGGCGCCACTCCCTTCTTGGCCGCGCCCAGGCATGGTGTGGAGGTCGTGGGCCTCCCCCGGACTTGTACTTTTGGCCCATGGAGTCTTCTGGTAAGATAGTGATGTACGTTGATTTTCGTCCAATTCCGAGAATATTTCCCGACTAGCTTTTCTGAAACGGAAAAACAGCAGAAAACAGGAACGGTCACTGTGGCATCTTGTTAATAGGTTAGTCCCAGAAAATGCATAAAATGCTATGAAGTGTAATCAAAGCATGTAGCAATTGATATAATAACAGCATGGAACATCAAAAATTATAGATACGTTTGAGACGTATCACTTGTTGCAAAAGGATTCAAGCAAAGGTATGACATTGATTATGAGGATACATTTAGTCCTGTGGTTAAGGCAGCTACTATCAGAACTATTTTAGCCATCTCAGTCTCGCGAGGATGGAGCTTACGGCAGCTAGATGTTAAGAACGCGTTTTTTACATGGTGTTCTGGAAGAGTAGGTTTACATGAAACAACACCCTGGTTTTGAAAATTCACAGTTTCCTAATCATGTTTGCAAACTTGATAAAGCATTATATGGACTGCAACAAGCCCCTCGAGCATGGTTTTCTCGCCTGAGTTCTAAGTTACATGATCTTGGTTTTATACCCTCCAAGGCTGATACATCTTTGTTTCTCTATCAAAGGTCAGGTACAACTATATATGTGTTGATTTATGTTGATGACATTATAGTGACAAGTTCTTCAGAGTCAGCTATTACTGCCCTACTTCATGATCTCAATGACAACTTTGCCATCAAGGATTTAGGTGATCTACACTACTTTCTTGGCATTGAGGTGAAGAAAATTCAGCATGACTTGGTCTTGACACAGGAAAAGTATGCTTCAGATTTAATCACTAAAGTTGGTATGACTGAATGCAAACCCACACCTACGCCACTATCCTCCACCGAACCACTCTCCCTAGCAGGTAGAGATCCTCTTCGTTCGGAAGATAACACTAGATATCGAAGCATTGTTGGTGCTCTTCAGTATCTCACCTTGACACGCCCAGACTTGTCATTCTCTGTAAACAAGGTTTGCCAATACTTACATGCTCCCACAACAACACATTGGACTGCAGTCAAGAGAATCCTCAGATATGTTAAGGATACTTTAAATTTAGGAATAACTTTTCAGAAGTCTTCCTCTACTTTGTTAAGTGCCTTTTCAGATGCAGATTGGGCTGGGTGCCCTGATGACAGACGCTCCACTAGAGGATTTGCTGTTTTTATAGGACCAAATTTGGTTTCATGAAGTGCCAGAAAACAAGCTACAATGTCACGATCAAGTATCGAAGCTGAATATAAATCTGTAGCTAATGCCACGGCTGAGCTGATATGGGTTGAGGCATTGCTTGGTGAACTTGGTGTCACTCTTGAGCAACGTCCATGTCTTTGGTGTGATAATTTATGTGCTACATATTTAACTGCAAATCCAGTGTTTCATGCTCGTACAAAACATATAGAGATAGACTTTCTCTTTGTTCGTGAGAGAGTAGCAAATAAAAGGTTAGATGTTAAGTTTGTGTCTAGTAAAGATCAAGTTGCTGATGGTTTTACCAAAGCACTTCCTGTTAGGAGTTAGGATGAGTTTAGGCGTAATCTAAATCTTTTGCGACGTTCAGATTAAGGGGGACTGTTAGACAATGTAATATGAACCCAGTGGCGGACGCAGCGGGTGGGCAGGGTGGGCAGCGGCCCACCCAGAATTTTGGAAAAAAAATAGAGACCCCCCAAATATGAAGCACATTTGGCCCATTTGGCCCATCTTTTTTCACTTCTTTTTCAGCCTTAGCCTTCTCTTCTCTGTACTGGACAGAAGACGAGAATCGAGAGCGCATCGATCTGCTGCTGCTGCCCATGGCGCCACCGATGACCTAGCGTCCCCGGTCGCCGCCGCCACGTCCCCGGCCGCTGCCTGCCCCGCCCCTGGCCGCCGCCACGCCCCCGGCCCCAGGCGCCCCCGGCCGCTCCCTGCCCCGCCCCCGGCCGTCGCCTGCCCCGCCCCCGGCCGACCGGCCCTCGGCCGTCGTCGCCCCCCGGCCGTCGTCGCCTGCCCCACTCCCGGCCGTCGTCGCCACTGCCCACTCCGACGCCCAAGGTAGCACATTTCTTCTTCCCCATTTTCATTTGCCCCAATTTGCTATGCATTGTGAAGAGAAATAGCCATATTTGCCCCAACCAATTGACAATTTTTATTGTAATTGTAGAATTCATTATGAAGAGAAATAGCCAGATTGTATCTCTTTTTAAGAAACTTATTTATATAGTCCTTTCAGTGCAATTATGATTTACATGTGTTCTCAAAAAAAAATCGCCGGTGGCACCCTTTGATAATTTCCTAGCCCACCCTCCATTTTGTTGCTGCGTCCGCCACTGTATGAACCGTACGTATACGGTACGGTGTAGTACACCGCCCGTATACGTACACAACCTGTATGCCATGCATGGTGGACGCTGTTTCCACCTCTTTATAACACGAAGCCCTAACGGGCAATCGTTTCCGCCTACGCTGATAGTAATAGCAAGATACTATTGCCTCCTCTCAAATCCTAGTAGATGGAATGACACCCGAATAAGAGAATAGGTATGTGTTTGCTTTGGAACCAAGCGAAATATCATGTCAGTGTTCCATTCCACATGAGTGGTTGGTTCGTTACTGTGTTGGTTTGAATAGAATGGTTGATTTTGTTTATGTGTTTGCACTAGGGTGGAATGAGGCGGATTCTTGAGATTTGAAGAGGTTAACACAGGTGGGTATGGGTTTAGCAGGAAGAGAAGAGACGAGCGAGTGTGGAGTGTGTTCAGTTATGAGAAACAAGGAGATTCCACCCATTTTTTAAGTGCATTACTGATCTGGAGGGAAAATGTGGGTAACATATCATTCCATTCTATTCCCTCCGTCCGGAAAAGGATGTCTTGAATTTGTCTAGATTCAGATGTATGTAGACATGTTTTAGTGTACACATACATCCGAATTTGGATATATGAAACACATCCTTTTCCAAATGGAGAGAGTATTTCTTAACCCCTTCGGGTGTGTAACTTTTGTATTACGTTTCACTTCGTGATCTCAACCTAGAGTGCACAGGACAGCAGTAACCAATAAATTTTATTGCTATGTAGCTCATTGATTTATGTGAGTGAACCCCTGACCAAAGTCTATCACAGCGTTGTGATCTAATGGAGGACCTCGGGTGATTTTTTCCTAGCTCCGTCCCTGATCTCAACAAACACACCCTAAAGTTATAATGGTTTTGTACTCTCTCAAGTCTAAAGTCTGGTATCCAAACTGGAATAGTATAAATTCTTGATTCTTCAAGTGGAGATTTAGCAGCGCAATATTTTTTAAATTTCTTAGAATACACTATGGTTTATAAAAATATTACACTTTATCATACTTTCAAGTCTTCCGCTCTAACAAATATTGTAGTTTTAAAAACCATGTTATTCTCATAATTGTTGGTTTTATAAGTA
Organism: Poa pratensis; assembly: GCA_947311845.1. Lineage (NCBI taxonomy): Eukaryota > Viridiplantae > Streptophyta > Magnoliopsida > Poales > Poaceae > Poa > Poa pratensis. The sequence continues at coordinate 30,588,636 of CAMZMU010000081.1, forward strand.
TTGTAAAAGGGGTCTGACCTTTTTTTCTAAACTAAAAAAGATAATAAGACTCATATTGATATATACTTTGGTTTTGAAAAAAAAACGAGTTTCCAAACAAACGTTACTCCCTTTGCCCGCAAACAAGTATATACCTCTATGTCTTCTCGTAAGTCATTTTTAATAGTTTGACCAACTTTATAAAAATTTGGACCAATATTTATTACATTAAATTAGTATGTTATTAAATTACATTCAAATATGCATCCTATGATATTAATTTTGTGTTGTAAGTATTGCTATTTCATATATAAAGGTCGTTAAACTTAACGAAGTTGGACTTAGGATAAAAAATAAATATACACTTATTGTAAATGGAGGAAGTAGCACTATACTGCCCGGATGCAACTTACTATCTCCGTTCCATAGTTTTTTGTCGTGATTTTAAATCAAATCTGAACTAAAATCATGATAATTATTATGGAAGCGAGGGATTACAATTCAGCTACTGAAACGTTTGTAGCTCCCATAACGGATCTACACTTCTACCACTCGGAAACTTGTGTACAAGTACATCATTGAAGCACACGCTGCACACCTGAAGCAACGGGGCAGAACAGTAAGACTAGTCATAGTGGGAGTAACATAATTTGTAACATCATGCCACGTAACTAAAAAAGATGATATGGTAGCTAACTAATTAGGTGAGAGGCAAATAGAGTAACATGGTTAGTTACCATCACATAGCGGTTTCCAAGAAAAAAAGAGTCTTTAAGCAAATAAATGAGACCATATATGATATTGCCTTTATGTTACTTTACACTATGGAGGTAGTAAAATAAACTAGTAACATACACGACATTTTGGCTCATAGGATTATCTAGTCTCATTATGAAAAGAACATTTTAAAAATATTTAAAATGTCAAAAATTCTGAAATAAAACATCGGGCGTACCTCCTAACATTTTATGTTGGCACATAAGGTTTCACGAAAAAAAATATTTTTTGTGTATGTGTAAAAAAGACAAATTTGGTGCTTCAAAATAACTTTTTACTGGACTTTATTTGTCTTTTTTCACAGGCACAAAAAATGTATTTTTCTGAAAAAAATTGTGCGCCTACATAAAATACCTATATGTACACCTGATTTTTTTTAAATTTTTGAACATTACGAAATGTTTTTCATAATAGCATTATCTAGTTTTATGAGTCAAAATGGATTTCAGTCTATGTAACTCCCCACTACGAGTAGTAGTAGTGACTAGTGAGTAGTCTAATGGCACATCTGCGCTGGAGACGACGGTCTCCAATGACAGGTTGGTTCGCAACTACCCATCTACCAGAAAATTACATACTTAAGCCCATAGAATTTTTTTTGACAAGAAAGCCCATAGAATTCAACTCTAATCCACGAAATTGTACAATAATCTGGGGGATTAGAGAGGACCAAACGCCACAGAGCAGTTGTTATCCCGTATTAATATCACCCGCACTTTTCCCTTCCTTCGTTTCCGCTTCCGCCTCCACCTTCTCCTCCTCCTACGGCCGTCCTACCCCTCGCCGGTCGCCGCAGCTGGTAGTAGCGCCGCCGCGGAGCCTGGTATAGGCGTCTACGTCTCGCGGGGAACCAGCGTCATCATTTGGCTCCGCGCTGGTTCAGGGCAGTGGCGGGCTCGGATCCGAGCGCGGGGATCCGGTAGGAGGTCCTGGAGGGGAATGTGGTTCCCGGTCTGAGGCATTTGTCGGACGGATGCTACGGTGAGTGATTTCCGGGCTACGAATTGGGATTCCGGGATTGGGGCGGGTGCGCACCCCGTGTCTCTGGGTGGTTGGATTAGTTTCAAGGGCAGGTGTTTGGAGTTTTTTTTTTTGGCTTGTTTTCTCTAGGTGGATTTGTGGAACTCTTCGAATATTAGTTGTAGTATAATTGCTCGTCGCACTCGCTCTGACTTTTTTATGTCTATAATTTTTTGGGGTGATTTTTATGTGCCGGTTTGAGGCTTCGATCGTGTTTAATTGCGAGTGCAGTTGCTACGAGAGGCTGATTCCGCCATTCCGACGACTAATCGCGTGGATTCCATCACATATTGGTGTTGTTGTGATAAATTATGGCTGTTCCAACTGTTTGATTAACTGCGCTCGAGAGTCTAGAGCTGGTGATTTTAGGCGCTAATTTCACAATTTTGTGTTAGAGCGCGTGATTTCAGGTGCTTTCTGAGTAACACAGTTCGTGAACTCTTCGTACTTGATCGTTCTATTTTCGGGAATATTCTAGGTATGTTTGGTAGAACTGAGCTTACTATGGTACACAATTTATATCCGTGCTCATGATTGAGGTGTTTCCAGATTCTAACTGTTCCATAGATTTGACCAGTTTTATGGCAGGGAAATGGATTTGACCACCTAAGCTTGCTATTTTTGCGCGTGTTTCTATTGTGAGTTTCTGCTCTACTACGTGGTAGGAACTACGATGTGAATTCGCGGGCTACATCTCTAGTGCTTTATTTGGCAACAGATTCATAAGTGTTCTGCTTAGAAAGTTGACCTGTGTTGTCCTGAACTTTTTCCTGCGGTGTTTTGTGAATTGTGATTGAGATGGCACTCACCTGTTGGGTTCAGGGATCAACAGGAGGGTTTGACTTATTAGCACCCTGCTACGGGTTTTGGGAATTGCCTGGCTACAGTGTCTGCCGTTGTGTGAACAATCTAGTAGGACTGTACCTTTAGGCATATAGAATGGTCCGGAAAAGGAGCACACAATTGACACGCGCATGTTTACATTCCTTTTGGATGAGTTCACTGGAGATGAATCTTTAAATCCTGTCCACTTCACTTTAGTGAGGCATCTTTGTTTCAGTAGGCCACTTCTAGCTATGATTTAGTAATGTGAAGTATACATTGAATGTTCTAGCAGGATGAGAACTCATTTCTTTTGTGTATGCAGGTTGAGTAGAGGCACATTTTATCGAGCTGGGGACATAAAGCATGGATTCTTCCAGTCAGTAAGCTCAGGATTTGGGGATCAAGGGGTTGATGTCTTCAGACAATGGCAGGGAATGAGGAAGCTGCTCTCAAGCCTGTGGCATGCAGGGCAAGGTTACGAAGGAGTCGTGATGCATCACAAAGAGAGGAAGTGCCCACAAGGGACCCATTCTCGAAGCACAGAGTGAAGAAGTTTGATCTATCTAGCCTAGATTGGATCGATCAGATTCCAGAATGTCCAGTATTTTCTCCATCGGTTGAGGAGTTTGAGGATCCATTAGTTTATCTCAGCAAAATTACCCCTGTTGCTGCAAAATATGGTATATGTTGTTCTAGTTCTTCTGTGAATATTTTCTTCCAGTAATGTCAAGGGCATGATAAGATTTGATTGTAAACAGGCAGAGAACTAATGATTGTCAAATGCTATCTCATGAAAAAAAAAGATAAATTTGCACACAGGTGCCAACCATCTCTGCATCTTTTTTTTTACGGTAATCATCCCTGCAACTTCAAAGTTATATTAAGTGGCATGTTCAAGTTTAGGGACCCACCAATATGGTTTTAAAGTTTATAGACCTAAGTGATGCCAGTTCACAAATTTAGGAACCTCTGTTTCAATTTTCTCTAATATAAAAGTAAATCAATTGAAGTGGCTCTTCTGTGGTATTCCCTTCACATCTTTTACTCTTATAATATTACATGCAAATCATGCTGCACCTTGAATTGAGCTTGTGTATGATCATAATGACTGCACTGTGAAATATATAGTAATTATTTTTGAGTTTTTTGCACCTGCATGAAATAGATGAGCCACACACAAAAACAAGCATTGCCTTAGCAAATGAATGTCTCGAATTAGATCGTTTGACAACTGTGCTTTTTCTTGAAATCATTGAGAAAATGTGTGATTTGCCAGGTATATGCAAGATTGTTTCACCTATATGTGCTTCTGTACATGTTGGCACTGTACTTATGAAGGAACAAGGTGGGCTGAAGTTTACTACCAGAGTGCAGCCTCTTCGTCTTGCTGAATGGTCCATGGATGACAAGTTTGCTTTCTTCATGAGTGGAAGGTCTGTTAGTTTATTGATAATACGTTAGTCCTTCATAGTTATGCTTGTCATGTAAATTGCATAACTTATGAGTCTATGAACAGAAAGTACACATTTCGAGATTTTGAGAAGATTGCAAATAAAGGATTTGTTCGAAGATACTCTAGTGCTGCCTGTCTTCCAACAAGGTATATGGAAGAGGAATTTTGGCATGAAATAGCATTTGGCAAGATGGAATCTGTTGAGTATGCATGTGATATTGATGGCAGTGCTTTCTCTTCTTCTCCTAATGACCAACTTGGGAGAAGCAAATGGAACCTAAAGGTACTTCGTTTATGTACCATACTTAGAACTATTAATGTAGCAACCTCACTCGGTAACATTTTCTTTGGCACTTCTATATTTTAAGTTACGCAACGCTAAAATGTATGCTTGCTCTACATTCCCTTTTTTGCTGTACGGGTTGGGTCTAGTGTGAGGGTACACAGTCACACTTTTGCAGTTATATGTTTGTCAAGTTTACTTATCCTGAATAATAATATTTCGATCATTAGACGATCTTATCTATTGTATGTGCTACATTGTTTTATGATATGTTAAAATATTTCATTGTGCTTTGATCCAGAAACTTTCTCGGTTATCCAAATCAATTCTACGTCTTCTGAGAACAGCAATTCCAGTGAGTATACCGCATCAATGAAATTCCCTACTTTATTGTTGAGCACTCACTGTTGTTTACTTTCTGAGATTTCCAGGGAGTAACTGACCCAATGCTGTATATTGGAATGCTCTTTAGTATGTTTGCCTGGCACGTGGAAGACCATTACTTGTACAGGTTCATGATTAGTAGTTTTATCATGTTTCCACTTGCTACACTTTTTAATATGCTGCAGACTGAACCTTCTGTTTATTCTAATATGATTTTTATAATTTTGCAGCATTAACTATCATCATTGTGGAGCTCCAAAAACATGGTATGCGGTTCCAGGAAAAGCTGCTCCCGATTTTGAGAAAGTGGTGCGTGAGCATGTATATGATCCTGAAATTTTATCAGGTGAAGGGGAAACTGCAGCGTTTGATATCCTTTTAGGGAAGACTACAATGTTCCCTCCAAATATTCTTCTCAATCATCATGTTCCAGTTTATAGAGCTACACAGAAACCTGGAGAGTTTGTGATCACGTTTCCTCGAGCGTATCATTCAGGATTCAGCCATGGTGAGACTTTTTTGCAACTTCGTTCTGTCAGTAATTTTCCAACCTCTCTGGATATCTCTAATGTCTGTTTTTTATTGGATATGAACACTGGAAATGTTTATACAAATGTCAGGTTTTAATTGTGGCGAGGCAGTGAATTTTGCTGTTGGTGAATGGTTTCCTCTTGGAGCAATGGCTAGTCAACGCTATGCTCTTCTAAAGAGGATACCATTACTGCCTTATGAGGAACTTCTTTGTAAAGAGACAATTCTTGCTCATGAATTTGCTATGTCTGGTTACAAAGATATGACAATATCAACTGGAGAGACACACAGTCAACATTGTATGAAAGTCTCGTTTGTGCAGTTGATGCGGCTCCAGCATTGTGTCCGTTGGTCACTTATGAAAATGGGAGCTCATACACACTATAAAGCAGATATTGATGCGACAGTTCTCTGTGGCATATGCAGACGTGATTGCTATGTAGCTCATGTTATGTGTAAGTGCAGAGTTGATGCAATTTGTCTTTGTCATGGTAAGAACTTCTTAACATTTAGTGCAGATATCAAGCTGTCTTGAGGCATATTTTTCACCTGTTCGCCTTGTTTTGAAGAGGAAGAGATTAGGAAGTGCCCTTGTACCTGTGATCGTGCTGTATTTGTGAGGAAAGATATCTTTGAGTTGGAGACGTTGTCAAAAAACTTCGAGGAAGAAAATGGAATAGTCGATGCAGTCAGAAAGCAAATGTCTCATGGATGTAGCACACATTCTTACTTCAACCGCATTAATCATGATCCTGAATACTTCCCATACTGCAAGATTCCCATAGATGCATCTCCTGAAGTTCATAGCAGTTCAGGGAGACGTGTTCGTGGATATGATCTGAACAAACCATATCCTGCTACATCAACAATTACATTTTCTTTTGGGCTCCATGAGTATTCTACACAAAGTGATGTAAGTCTCACTTCTGTGTTTCTCATGTTGCTGCACTGTACTGGGGCAATTAAAATGTGTTGATATTACTTTATATTTGCAGGAGTGCACAAGTTCTAACAGAAGAATCTTCTCTAGCTCTTGTCCTGAGAATGCATTTACTCCTGAAACTGCAATCATCAATGCATACGCTTCGTCTGCACCTGATCAAACATGCTCTTCTGAAAAATTGGTTGCTGAAGATACTGATGATTCTGACTGTGAGGTATTTAGGGTGAAGAGAAGATCTGGCATAACTCCTGAGAGAAGGCATACAGAAGATGCAACAATAACAAATTTCACTGAGAATCAGGTACACATATTTCTGTGATGGTGCTCATTTGTATTGCTTGCCTCTACATTTATAAATTGATGTCACTACTCACTAGTATGTTTGCACTATAATTTCAGTAACACTACAAAACTTAATGTTGAGAGGAATATCTGGGAGGTTTTGTCATTGTCTAAAATTTGTAGAATGGTGTTATTTCGGACTTAATTTACTTGGAGCTTTTTGGCATTTACATCTTAATCAACTACAAATACTCATTCCTTATTCTTTCTTGAACCCTCAGTTATTCAATGTTTTATATATTTTTACTCATTCCTTATAGAATCATCATTTTCACCATTTTTTATTCTATGTCACCTTCACAGGCTCCAGTAAGGTAATCTACTGTGTGGATCGGGCAATCAAAACTATCCAGTTTGCCTAATGGGCCTAAGTGGTTAGATTCAGTCCAGAACATACTAAAATGGTTTACCTGAAAGAGCAAATTTAAGGATTTCCATTCCACAATTTATAGCCATTCATAAATCTGAAGGGACATGTTAATAAGGGTGTCTGTTCATAATTTGTAGCTAGACCTATTTAGTGAACATCAAGTTCATTTCATGATTGATTGCACTAATGAACAATCCAGAACATCCAATATTTAGCCTCACAGTTACTGCTTGTCTTTGCTAATGGCATCTCCTCTTTCCCAACTCCAGGTATTAAAACGGTTGAAGAAAATCCATGCAGATGACAGGCAACAGCAGAAGTTAGTGGGAGTATCCTGTGTCAAAAATGATCCTGTCCATACCCATTATTCTAGACATTGTCTTGGCTTCATTTCTGGCAATGGAGATGACTCAATAGCTCCCACCAAACTGAAGATGATACATCAACCAGATGCAAATATTGTGGAGGATGAAGTTGCTTCCAGCCGAAAACCTAATGGCTGCAACTACCTATCTCCTTCTGCAGAGCTTGGGCCAAAGCGCTTGAAAATTCTTGGCCCATCCTTTCCCAGCCGGAATCATGAGCTGGAAATCTCTTATAGATTCCAGGAGGACAGTGACTTGGCCAGTCAGCATGCTCAATGAAGCGTAACTAGCCAGTTGCTGCTAACACCACGTATGTTAACAAACATCATTCTTAACTTCTGGAAGCTGACAACTCCTTCCAGCCAAGGTTTCCAGTTTGTTGGTAGATCAGTTGGTAATGGAAGGTTCAGAAGCAATTCTTTCCGCAGGCCTCCAATAGAGGCTCTGTCGTGGCTGGATTCTTGATTTTATTACCTGGTCATCTTTGTGGTAGGAGATCTCAAAAGAGTAGGCATACAGTATCTGATGTTCTTTAGCTGTACATCTTCACTTATCTCCTTTCTTCTAGGCTTTCCACTGTGAAGAGGTTAGTCTATAACTTTTACAGTTTCCTTCATTCTTTTTCCATATACACACATGTAGCTAGAACGCTCAGATGCAAATATGAAATTGATACCTCACATCGCCTGATGAGCCATTCTACTTTCTACTTGTCTTCCAACTCTTTATGTTCTCCGGTCATCAAGGTCATCTTATTCTTATGTCATTATTATTTCCAGTATATTTGTCTCCAGATGTTTTAATCACTTGAAAAGAAATGGATTGATGCTTACAGGAAATTACTACTACAGACATATTTTGTTTCCAGATGTGGTAATAACTTGATGCTGACTAGAAATCACTAGCATAACTAATTGTTATGTTTCATATGCAACAAAGTAGATTCTCTGTGATATTGTATATCGTAGCTCATGTAAATGCTCGAATCAATCGTGTTTGTGAAAGCGGGTGTAACAGAAGGAATAAAGGTGAGCAGTTCAGCCGCAAATCATAGATGTTAGATCCTGTTCTACTAAAATCTGGCATACAAGATTTACTTTCTGCTGTAACTGTACGATACAATATTTGCTTAGCCAATGATATTTTGTTTCAAAGTAATGGTCTGTTAGCTAAGTAGGTACTTTGACTAATTGTCTGTTGAATGTCTTCTGTTTGTGGAAGTAAAGTTATCTTTTCACATTCCTAGCAAGACTCCAGGTAGTTCTCGACTCCAGGGAGAACGGCGTGCTGTTTCTTGTCTTTATGATTTGACAAAATATGCAAATTAGGCATGATGCTTCTTATCATATCACTGGGCTTGCATATAGTAAATTAAATTATGCTGTGATGGTGGGACAGGGCAAAATAGCCCGGTGTAGCTTACATACTTTCACTCACCCATGCCACCATCATTTTGCTCCACCTGTTGAGTTTTTGAAAACGCCATGGGCCTAGAAGAACCATTAGCACGACAGTTTGGTATGATTTGCACGGCTATTATGGCTTTACATTGGCAAAGAGGCTATTCCTCCATTGAAAGGTGATGATGGGTTCAGCGAGGAAAGATTTGAGATCTGTTCTAACTTTTTCAATTCTCTTTTCATTCTTTTGTGTATGTTCTCAAAGAAAAATACAATGCCATCAAATCATAGCATGTCTTTAAAGACAAGTTAAAAGAAGGATTCTCTTTGCTGCCACTCTTTAGTGTCCATGATGATTAACTGCCTAGTGCTGACTGAAGCTTTGTCAAGACCCAATACTGCAGTCGTGGCTCGTGCCCGCCTGTTCTGTTTCCATTCGGTTACCACGTCAGTGTCATCCCAACGATAAAGATCCAGTTTCCTAATTTGCCAAGGACTTAGCCTTAAGGCTAAGGCATGCATCATTGAAAATGTAAGTGCGAATAGACTAAAGTTCCTTCATATTCATTCCATCTCTTATTACTGGTCTTGTTGCAAGATCAATATTCCGTGTCCTAATGAGGAAAAGACCGTGGATTCCAACTTGTTTATGTCGCCTAATTCAAGCAGTAATCTTCTGGTAGGAATCCAACAATTGCCTTCATGTCTGCCCATCAAACAGTCCTGAAAGACATTCCCTTGTATCGAACTAACTTGGTTGAGAATGCGATCATGTGATCCTTCTCCATACAGTTCATAGTTTTTTTTTTTACTTTCATACAGTTCATAGTTGATACTATGGTGATAGTCTAAACGTCCTTTATAACAGCGTACTGCCTATTAACCCGTCATGCACGTGCTTACTTTTCAACATACTACTAATAACTCACACTAGGCATGTGCTTAACTGCTTATACATGGTCCTGTGTGTCCAGTGATAGCTTACATGTGGTGTCCGAAAGCCGTAAGAGCATCTCTAGCAGTGACTGAAAACCGCGCGGAATTGAACAATTCCGGCGGCTTTATGGGCTCAGGCCATTTTTTTTTTGGCAAGAACAGAGCCCGTAAAGTTGGCCCGGCCTGTAAAAGTTTTTCGGTGGCCCGTGAATCCATCCCCGCGAATGCTATTTCTACCGCACGGAGCCACCGATTCAGTTCGAAACCTGAGTCTCACTGCCGCCAACGTGCAATCCACCGAGAACTCCGCCGCCGCCGACGAGCAATCCATCGCCACGGAGCACAGATCCGGCACCGCCGCGCTGTGATGTGGCCGAAGAGGGAGTCAAGCGGGCGCGGGAGCGGCTCGGGCGGCGACGGCGACTTCTTCGACGACGCGCGGAAGAAGCTTGTCGTCTCCGACACAGTCGCGCTGGAGGACTTCGTCCCCGAGGGCTCCATCGACGCCATCGTCGCCGCCTTCACGCTGGAGGACTTCGTCCCAGAGGAGGCGGAGCTCGAGAAGCGCCGCCGCCGCGACGAGGAGGAGCTCGACGGCATCCTCTTCGAGCAGAGCGTCGCCGAGCGCGCGGCGAAGGAGAATCATGACGAGTGGCGCCGCCTCGCCGAGAAGGAGGTTGACCTACACATCAACCTCGTCTCCGAGGAGGAGTGAGCGTCACCGCCGCACCCGAGGGCTCCGGTGAGCCAATTTTGCAATGTTAGGGTTAGGGTTTAGTGTAAGAAATGTGCTCCGGTGATCTGTATTTTGCAATGAACTATGAAGATCATCTATGTGTTCGTCCGTTTGTTCTCGTATTTACAGTTCTGTTTTCAGTTTCTGTTCTGCACGGCGATTTTTGGGACTGTAAACCACCCAAAACGCGAACTGAATTTTCAGTCACTGCTATAGATGCTCTAAGTGGCCTGCGTAGAGTGGGCCTGTCGACTCAATGCTCGGCCTCCTACAGTATCCTCTTGCATGTACATCAGCTCAGTTGATGTTCATGGCAGAAATTGCTGGAGTGCCTCCATGCGGCCACCAGATGCTTCGTTCCAATCTATCTAGCCATGTGTAGTCTTACATGACCATACCATGCAGGCAATGGACACTGGTGTGTACCATGGTGAGTAAATTGTTGTTGGATGGCCTCTGCCGCTGCCTAGCCACGAATGGCTCTCAAAATCCTCAACAGGATGTGACCACACTCTGATCGGGGACAAACCATTAAATGCCACAGAGTTCAAGGCCTCCATGTCCAATGTCTTGACCTACTTGCTCACTGCTCTTGGTATTTCAAGCTGTAGTGGAATCAGGGAATCAGCTGATAGCCTGATAGTGTACTACTCCCTCTATCCAATAATAACTGTCTCAACTTTGCCAATAAATGGATGTATCTAGATATAAAACACGTATGGATATATTCACTTTTTGGCAAATTTGAGACCGTTATTATTGGACGGAGGGAGTACATATGAAATCTAGGGTATGGGGCACATTGTTTGTGAGGTTCTAAGAAGAATCTCTCTTGGTCATGTAAGCTAGTCTGAAAGTTTTGCCGTTCCCGTAATGACACTTCACATGGCTCGCTGTAGGCATTGCAAAGTCAAGTAAGACCAAAACCTTCTGCGCGAACCGATCTAGTCTACTGCACTCAGTCTTGCTGTTACATCCCTATTGTCCTGCCATATAAAGAAATCGATGATAAAATTCCTCTCCCGTGTTACACGGAGTAGCTCCTTCTATATGCAGTGTAGTCATCCACATCCTCCTTAAACAAAACAGCTACTATTAGCGTAGGTAAACCAGGCCTGTTAGTGTAATCATTATACAATCATGTTCCTTGTCAGCATCACGCTATCTTATTCTTCCCCTGCTAGATCAAATCAGATTTGTTCTGTAGTGGCTTCCATTGTCAGTTTTATCAATTGCTGAATTCAGTCAGTGAATTCAGTCCTCACCTCTCTCTCCCCTGCTACAGTTCCCAGGCGAAAAGGGAGGCGAGTTCCGTTCCCCTTCTTCTCGCCGGACCGAGGCCGGATCTCGGCCTCCTCCTGTCGCTCCGGCGACGGGAGGAGGTGGGGATCTTGGTCCTCGCGTCCTGGCGCGTAGTTAGGGTAGGAGTAGTCCCAGGCGGCGGCGATTGGAAGGATCGGCTGCCGTATAGGGTAAATAAGTCCCGGCTCTCCCCTTCCCTCGGTGCGGCCTCCGGCGGCGCTGGGGCGAGAGCGGTGGTTTGCTGCCTCTCCGCCGCGGCGGGAGGACCTTTGTCCCGCCGATCCGCTCTGGATCGTGCGGTTTCTGTCCGGTTCATCCCTTGCATCCGTGCTCCGGCCGGCCGTGGCGGCGAGGGGAGCTGGTGGTGCTGGTGGATGTCTCCGTTTTGGTGCTGGTGTGTGTGGGCTTCCTCTCCTGCGGCGAGCCGACTCCGGCCGGCCATGGTGGCTTGGGGAGTGGCGTTTGGGGAGGGTGGCCTGCGGCGGCTGGTCTGGGTGTTGTTTCCGCCGGCTGGAGGATTGGTGGTGCGGTGGAGGTGCTGCTGGACCGTGTTCGTTCATCGCGTCAAGTTGCCGTCGCGGGGCGGCGGCCGAGCTCTGCGGTCTTCTTCGACAAGGAGTGCAGCGTCCTCATCGGCGGCTCGTGGTACGGCGGCGGCGACATCGGCCAGGCGTTTTGGCTAAGCGGAGGGTCTGATCGCGTTTTTCCTGGGTGCACAGGGTGCTCTGTGCAGTTTGCAGGGGTCCTTTTGTAATTTCTGGTTCTTGTTGGGCTTTCTTGTAATCTGTACTGTGTACTCTGTTTTATGAATCAGATCCTGTTCAAAAAAAAAAAAAATTCAGTCAGTGACATGTACCCTCCGAGTATTAGTTTTTCTTGGGCCCTTTGACTCACCCGTCATTTCTCCATGTCCACATCATTAATTTAGAAATCACCCTGTCTGTACACGGAATCTGGTGTTCTGATTATCAAATCCTGCATACTGGTGTAGATGCCCTAGGTGTGCGTGAGCAGAAGATAACAACACGTAGTCCACTGCTGTATGCTCTGTACTGTCAGTACAAGAAAAGAAATAAGGATCGGGTGCTAACATGATGGTCAATTTGTGGGTAAGGTGCAGTTTTGACTGTCGGTAGTTGGGCCATGCAGGAGGGAGCCGTATGGTAAGTGGGCCCGGCCGGCCACGATCCATGCACAGTGTGGTGTGGTGGGCGTTCGCGATCTATGGATGCAGGTCACCCGCTCCTTGGGCATTATGTGTGCCTCCATCCACTTAGCACATTTACAACTCCGTCCTATGGGGGTTGGTCTCCGTCCTGTCTCCATCCATGCACATGGCGCCGTACGTGGTGCTGGAGATTGTTCCTGTGGATTTCTTTTCCTCTCGAGGACTATTTACCACTATGCTTAGAGAGCAACTGCTTCATGCTTCAGCGAGGTAATGCATGTACCGCAAATAACGCATGCAGATCCATGTCCCTACTCTATGCAGTGCAGTCCTTTGTTTGAGCATTTCACGCACAAGCAGCTAGTAGCAGCTGGTGGGTTGCTTTCGCTATCCGAGCAGTTTAGTGTCCAGAAACAGATGGGCATATTGGTTCCTGGCGATATGGCTGGGAGATCATCTCTGGCAGATCGACGAAAGCAACAATTCCCCACCCTGTACGCTTTAAGATCAGAGGACCCATGAAAACTCTTTCTCCCCTCCCCGTGGTACTGTTCGGCAGAGGCGAAAAAGAGGCGAAAAGGGAGTTCCCCTCGCGTCCCAGTTCCGCCGACGGCCGATCCGTGGGTCTTCTCCCTCTCCGGCCGCCGCTGCGGCGGTGGGAGAGTGGGGAGACCCCGGATCCGTGCCTGAGGCCTGTGGATAGTAGGGTAGTTTCGCTTGTCGCCGCTGGTGAGGTGGAGGCTGCGGTGGCGCGTTCGAATAATGGTGCTGGAGGTCGTTCTCCACCCCGGCGGAGCTCTGCGGAGCGGCGTTGGCGGTCTTCTGGTGTGGTTCTCTCCCAGATCGGCGGATCTGGTGAGGTTTGGTCTTCCTGGGTCGGTCGCCGTGGCGGAGGTGGCGGCTGGCTTGTGGATTTTTGTCCCTCGACCCCTTCTTCGCCTCGACGTGGCTTCTCCTGGCCATGGCGTGGGGGTGCTGGGGGTGGTGCGGCGGGAAGCTGGTGCCCGGCATCAGCTGCCTCCTCCGCCTGTACAGGAGATCCTTTTTCTAGGATCCTGGAGGTGCTCGCGGGCTGTTGGTGCGGCGGCCAAGGCTCTTCTTCCGGCCATGGTGGAGTGGGGAGGAGCGCGGATGCCGGCGTGCTCTGTTTTTCTGCGGCGTCGTCTTCGTCCTTCTTCGGCCGGCCGAGGTGGCGAGGGAAGAAGGGGTGTTCAAGACTTGCTTCCTGCGGCGACTCCGGCGAGCTGTGGTTCTCAGAGCAGGGGTGGATGGAAGAGAGGTGGTTGCGGGGAGGAGGCACCGTGGCCGTGCACGTTCAATGTGCTTCAGCTCGGTCGCTTGCGGCGGACGGCATTTGCGGTCTTCTACATATGTGGGGTGTCCCTTTTCCCGGGGTTGGCGACGGCCTGGTGCCTTCTTCTCCGGCGGTGGTCGGCGACGAAGATCTTCTCCAGGTGTTGCGGCGGTTCAGCGGCGTCTTCTGGAGCTGCTGTTGTTCTGGGCGTCCTCGGCTTGTATGTCTGTGTAATCCTGTTCTTTCTCTGTATTTTCGGTTGATTACACAGCGTAGATCCTTTCAAAAAAAAAAAAGATCAGAGGACCCATGCACGCATGTTTGTTCCTCTCCGCATGTATAGCAAGCACATAGGAACAACATCACCGTCCCAGAAACAAACGAATAATAGATATACGCCGCACGCCTTGATTCTGATATCCGACGATCTTATATACTCTAGTGTGTGTGCAGCTATGATAGATTTGTGAAATGAATGATGGGGCCTCGGTTTGCTGTGCCATCGATAGCTAACTCTCACTGCACGGCTACATTAGTGTACTCCGTAAGTGCGATCGCATTCAAACCGCCGATTCGAGATTAAGTACGTGTGTGTCACTGTATCGGGTCGATCGCAGAAAGTATCTGTCAGGCTACTGTGCGCGAGATCTATGGATCCATCCGCCGGAGTGTTCATCGCACTTTGATTTACTCGGCGGTACTTGAATGGATATATCCGGGCCGCCGGCCGGGTTTTTAAGCCTCGGCGGAAGCGGCAGAGCTGGTTTGTGTCTTCGCGTGGCGTATTCAGCACAATCAGTACGAGCGAAGCAATCCCGGACGGATCGAACATGTACACGTCCATATTGCTCCGTGTGGGAATTCAGGACGGGCTGGTTCGTTCGTTCGATAATATGTCTATGAAGATTCCAAGCTGAACGCGATACGTACTACTCCCTCCGTTCTAAATTAAATGACTTCTATTTGTCCAAATATAGATGTATCTATACATGTAACATGTCTAGATACATCCACATGTGGATAAATGGAAGTCAATTAATTTGGAACGGAGGGAGTAAAATAGATGACTTTCATTGTATGTAGACATCTTTTAGTGTGTACATACATCCATATGTGAATATATGGAAGTCAAATAATTTGGAACGGAGGGAGTAGGTAGGATCATTCATAAGTGTGGAACAGGAGTAGCTTCTATAGCTAGCTATCTGCCGCTGCTTGATCGCTTGCTTCTATCGGAGATAATTTCCGGGAGCCGATCGAGTACAGTCAAAACCCCTCTCTGAATGGTTTAGTGTATGGGTGTCTTTGTACTTACGTCTTCAGACTTGAGGACCCCTCTCTGAATGGTTTAGTGTATGGGTGTCTTTGTACTTACGTCTTCAGACTTGAGGTAACTGTTTAATCCACTACCGTATACTTAGCTGGTTTGGTGCTTCAGTGCTTGGTTAATTAGCAGCCTTCATGGCGGCGAGAACTGAAAAGCTGGTGCCCGCTTGTAAAATACTTCAAGCTCTAACCGGTACTCTGGATGCGCGACCTTATACGGAAGCGGAGACAGAGTATAATAGCCTTTGCCAACTCTGTAAGAGGGAGCCGGAGACCGGCTCTCCAATCCGCTTCAGACCGCCTCTCCAGTCCCTTTTCAGTTCAGATTGTGTTAGAGATATATGGGCTCAAAGTGTGGCCCATATTAGATTTCCCTAAATATTCCAAGGCCCATTTGTGGTAAGAGGATGGAGTGCAAACTTTACAGTATAGTGAAGTTTCACTAGCTCCCAAACAAAAAAAAAGTTTCACTAGCTCACTAAGTGACTGAGATGAGAAGAGAAAGGGAACTGTCGTGCTCGAAGTCACGAACACCGGAGGTCGCGAGACCCCATTTTAGAGATTCGGTGAGGGGCGCGAAGTGGATCGACGCGAGCGAGTAAGCGATGCACAAAGTAGAACACACAGCAGGTTCAGGCCACTCGGAAGCGTAACACCCTACTCATGCATGTCTGAATATATGGTGGTGATATGCGTATCCAGGCTACAAAGATGTGTTCCCGGGTACTCTCTCTAGGATGTGATCTCTCGATCCGACCTACCTAGCTAGCTTGTGTCCCAAGATGATCCCTCTCTCATCACTCGGTCCTCATTTTATCTCAAGGGGATACCACAAAGGTTGGATGGGGAGCCTGCACCCCGTCACGTGGATGACCAAGGCCTCTGACACCTTTTCCCTGGTTGTCCCTCTTTACTTCACTCTCACCTTCCTCACCTTCTTTGCTGTCGTTATCCTAGACGTCACCGGGATCCTTAAGGACCAAGCTTCCCGGGTCTGCTTTCCCTGGCCTTCACGGGGCCTTGTTCGTGGGGGGAGCTGCCGTCCTTTGGGTGCCGTTACCCGAACGAGGCAGGCTGCGGCGCACGGGGAGGATCACGGGGATCCCCTATTCCCGGGATGCGACAGTAGCCCCCGGGCACGGCCACGATCATGCCACGATCGGGGTTGTGCCCTTCTTAGAGTGTGCCCGCAGCGCCACGTGTCCTGGTCTTTTCTCTGACTTAGGATAGAGAGGATGGGGGTTTTCTTCCCTAGTCCTCCCTTAGATTCCATTGTCTCCTCTGGTCTTCTTGTCTTCCGAACTCCCAATCGACGAGCTCCGACAAACTACGCAGCCCTTGATCTCGATCTGGCTATGGCTTCTTCTCTCTCGGCTCCGCAGGGCGGCAGCAGCGATAGATCTCGAGCGAGCCCTTCCCTATTCATGTTCGTTCACAGGTTCTGATCCCCAACGACTCGGTCGCAGATGCAATCTGCGAGGAAGCTCGTGGTTTAGTGGCTTCCAGCCATAATGAGTGGGGGGGGGGTCATCTCTTCTCTCCCAGGGTAGCGCGCAAGATGGAGGATTGGATATCCCCATCTTCACCAAGTTCTTGGCAATTGAGGATTGGATATCCCCATCTTCACCAAGTTCTTGGCAATTGGTTTGGTGCCACCGTTCTCGGACTTCTTCGTGGCCGTCATGGAGGCCTACGGACTTCGTCTCCTTCATCTGCATCCCAGCGCAGTCTTGACATTGTCAATCTTTGCATATACCTGCGAGTGCTTCATCGGGATTCCACCGTCCGTGGCTCTGTTTCGGCACTTTTTCACCCCCTGCGTCACTCCCAGGCCTGAGATCTCGGGCTGCGTTACCTTTGATTTCCGCAACGGTGCTTCTATCGGGTTCCCTAAGCTCCGACTGAAGAGGGATTGGGGAAGCTGTCGTCTGGAATGGTGCCTTGTAAAGGTGCCGACTTTGCATCCCTGCCTTGAGATTCCAGCTGTCTGTCCACGAGATATCCCCTGCTTCAATGCCTTCAGCCCCCGCGATGGAGATTTCCGATCTGTTCTAGATCGATTCTAGATACTTCAACGGAAAGGGTTGACAGGGCCGAATATCATCTCTCATTTCATTTGCCTCAGGATTGCTCCATTGCAGAAGAGATCCTGGATGATGTGGGAATACCGGATGCTCACTTCTGATCCAATTAGGCTTAGTCCAGAAGATTTGCCCGAGAATGAAGTCTCGGCTAGAGTCTTTGCTCTGACTGGTATCCATATTTCTGCCTGGTCTGCAAATGTGATGCCCATTTTCGCAGAAGAGAACAAAGGCGCTCTTCGAGCCCTGCTGCCTTCATTTACTGCCCGAGGCGTAGCAGGTTTTGAAGATGACGAGCCCACCGTGTTGTCTGCAACTTCGGGGAAAAGGAAAGCACCAGGGTATGCTTGCTGCACCTGAACCCCTTTATCTCAATTTGACGACTGCTTATATCAATTTGATAACTGTTATGATGTTGCTGCATTGCTTGTCTTTAGGGAGAGCTCTGGAGGTCCTCTAGCCAAGAAACGCCATGAGGGGGGTAGTTCCCGGGATCCTGAGATCACCCAAAGCAACCATGTCCATGCTCCGTCTGTTCCTCCCCCTTCTGCGCATAGAGCGGTTCGTGAATGCTTTCCAATTGTTCAGATGCCTGACAGTTCGGTGAGGAGTGTGCAGGGCTATGATTCTGCTCGTCTCTTTTGCTATCCCGGGTCTTCAAGCGAACCCCTTGGTCTCGATGTCTTCTCTAGGGTGGTTTGGGAAATTCAGGGCTTCGAAGTCGAATACTCCACCAGGATCCAAACGCTGGCTTCACAGGAGCAGGAGCTGGAAGCTCAAAGAGCTCGAGAGCTTCTCGATCTATCTAAGAGGGAAGAGCAGATCCAGGCTCGCGAGGCAGACTTGAAGCGAAGGGAAGACGAGCTTCATTCCGAGAGAGATGCTGCAGCTGCTTCCCAGTCGGCAGCCACCGTTGATAGGCTATCCTCTGCCATTGCATCTCAAGAGGCTACCATTACTTCCCTTCGTGATGAAGTGGAAGCTGTGAAATTGTCCAAGTCTCTTGCTGAAGCTG
Organism: Poa pratensis; assembly: GCA_947311845.1. Classification (NCBI taxonomy): domain Eukaryota; kingdom Viridiplantae; phylum Streptophyta; class Magnoliopsida; order Poales; family Poaceae; genus Poa; species Poa pratensis. The sequence continues at coordinate 30,607,166 of CAMZMU010000081.1, forward strand.
AGTTGGGTCAGCTGACCACTCGAGTCAGAAGCTATCAAGTTTCTGCGACAGAGAGTGTCCAGAGGAGTGCTGCCCTGGAGGTTGACCTGAGGGTCCAAAGAGACGTGATGAATGATCTGGATGATCGTCTGAGAGCCAGTGTTGCCAAACTGGGAGCTGCTGAGAAGTTAGCCCAGTATCTGAAGGCGGAGAGCGAGTTCGGGCCTGGTCACCTAGAAGCTGCTCCGAGCAGAGTCACTGAGTTGGAGAATCAACTGGCTTCAAGATCCGCTGACAATGATGCTCTCTGCTACTCTTCAGGAATCCCAGAAGCTGAGCGACGAATGGGGGGCTAGGATCTGTGTTGCCGTGTCTGAGGCTCAAGATGGCCTGCGCACTCTGGGGATACCTCGCCCTGATGAGCCGTCGTCTTCCCAGGCTCCGTCCCGCGAAGCTGTGGTGCGAGCCATCGAAGGTCTTGGCGCCAGCATCCGCGAAGTGAACAAAATCCAGAGTTCCTCGCTTCGTACTGAAGTCCTTGTCAGTGTTCGATCTGCCTTGTCTGATGCCCTTTCCGCGATCTACGTCCACAACATTGGCGCCAACCTTCAAGTTGCGCTTACCGAAGTAGGCTCTGAAGCAGCAAGATCAGTTGCTGTCCTCGCCGTTTCCGAGATTGTTGACCAGCTCACTTCCCGGTATCTTCCAGTTGCGGGGCTTGGAGATCGTGATGTTGACTTTTCATCCGGGGATGACCGCGGTGACTCCAACGAAGATCATGATTCCAGCGAAGATCATGGCAGCTCGGCGGATGGTCCTGGCGGCTCCGACTGAAGAAGAGAGGTTTATTACTTTTGCCTTCCTCGTCCCGTTTACCAGTTCCTTTCCTGCAACATGCGACAACTTTTGACGACCAGACAATTTAGCGATTAGCTTATCATGCATGACTGGAAGCAGACTTTCGTGTATGTAATGATCATGCGATGCTAAACGTTGACTTGTGTATGCATAGACCATGCAGTGCTGTTCACGAACTCGTATATGCATGCCATGCTGTTCGTAGTCAGTCCTTTGGAAAACCAAGTTCTGTTCCGGGCGGAAGCCTCCAGCACTCAGGCAAAACCTTTAGAGTTAGCATTTCCCAAAAAACATTTTCCTTAAAGCAGTTCATTCCCCAAGTCAGAACCTGTGGAGGGACGGACCCTTTCCACTTTACATACATGGCGGAACGGATCCAAGCCCATCTCATCTGTGAAGGGACGGACCCTTCCCACTTTTCATACGTGCAACGTATGTGGCGGAACAGATCCAGACCCACTGTCACATCTGCGGAGGGACGGACCCTTCTCGCTTAACTTACATGCAACGTATGTGGTGGAACGGATCAGACCCACTGTCACATCTGCGGAGGGACGGACCCTTCCCGCTTAACTTACATGCAACGGTGTGGCGGAACGGATCCAGACCCACTGTCACATCTGCGGAGGGACGGACCCTTCCCGCTTAACTTACATGCAACGTATGTGGCGGAACGGATCCAGACCCACTGTCACATCTGCAGAGGGACGGACCCTTCCCGCTTAACTTACATGCAACGTATGTGGCGGAACGGATCCAGACCCACTGTCACATCTACGGAGGGGCGGACCCTTCCCGCTTAACATAATGTGGCGGAACGGATCCAGACCCACCTCATACCTGTGAAGGGACGGACCTTTCCCGCTTTCACCGTTCACGGGTATGATCCCGGATACGGACTGTTCCGGGCATATCCCGCAAACAAGTTTTCATTGCCTTGAACACAAAACACGAAAAACGGAAAAAGCGCAAAAAAAACCAAGATGTTGAAAACTCATATTTCCACGGAACTCAAAACTTGCCCCAATTCTGACCCTGATTCTTCCCTCTGCCCAAATCACTCAGAACCTGCTTACCCTTTAACATAAGACTTTCTTTTCTGCAAGAACTGCTTAGGCCAGGATAAACTGACCCATCTCCCGTCATACCTTCCTGGGGATATGCTGCTCCCGGGAATCTGTCCCGTGAACAGATCTTTTCGTTCTTCTTCCAACACACATCTTTCCACTATTGGCCACAACTCTGACGGGGAATCAACTGATCTGGTTATTAGTTTTTCCCTTACTCTCTGGTTCCTGACATTAGCGCTGAAAGATAGTACTGCCGTTGCGTCCTTAGTCCCGGGAACGCGATTCAGGGTGATCTCGAAGCGGTGAACGTAGTCTCTCAGCCTTTCCCCAGGCCACTGAACCAGGTGGTATAGTCTCTGACGAGTACAGCTCTGCTCTTGGTGACCCCAGAAAGCTGAGAGGAACTGGGCTCTCAGATCCACCCACGAACCTACCGAAGCGTTTGGAAGGCTGGTCGACCGAGTAGCTGCGCGTCCTCCAAGTGTAAAAGGGAGGTAGTTCATCATTGTCAGTTCGTTTCCTCCGACCAGGCTGACCTCTGCTGCAAAGATTCGCAAGAAATCTTCAGGATCAGTAGTGATGTCGTAAGCTTCATGGAAACCATAGTGATACCGACGGCGCTGCATTGGCCTCCGTAGCCAAGGGACCAAAGCCGTCCATTCGCTGCAGTCATCAGGCTCTTTTCCCACAACTTCTTCCCCCCATTCAGGCTCTCGAACAGGGAACTTCAGCATCAAGGCTACCAACAGATCAAGCCGCCCAACCCAGGACTGTAGTTGAGGCAACGCCAAAGCTTTGTTTGGAGGGTGCTGCTAAAGAATCCTAGCGGCCGCTACCGCTTCCCTAGGATCCTTGATCCCAATTAATGACTGAGCTTCCTCTAGATCTGACTCTTTAGGAAGTTTTTCAAATCCTCCTCTGAACTGCGCAACCTTCCCTGGATCTGAAAATTGCCGGGTGCACTCCATTGGATCTGTTGCCGCTATTCCTTTGCTCATGTTGCTTTTGGCTAGAAGCTCAACCAAGTAGCCTGAGATCTAGACTTTCCGTTCTGTTTTGCTGACAGAAAACCCGGCATAGGGGACAAAGTGTGATTGTGGGCGGAGACCAACTTACAATGGGATTCAGATGACTTCTGTGGGGTCGTTCACTTCATGCGGGTTGATGAGCCCCCGAGCTTGGATGGGCCACGATCTCGGGACTCGGCACTAAGCCAACAGCCGAATCAGCCCTAAGGATGTCCAGGGAATCCGCGGGTTGGGGTTAAGACGAGCGTGTTGCAGGATAGCTCGCAGCAGGGCCCGCGGATTCCGAGGGTATGGTCGGTGTAGCCCTTGTGAATGCCCCAGCCAAGCTTGTTCTTCCCGTTGCATCAGCAAGGCCTGCCTTCCCTGCCAAAGAACTTGGGATCTCCACCTCCTCCTGCTGGAGGAGATTCGCCTGGCTTGCACACGCGCAGTGGGACTCGCCAGAACGCTTGCGCCCCCTACTTGGCACGCCAGATGTCGTGCTCGAAGTCACGAATACCGGAGGTTGCGAGACCCCCTTTTAGAGATTCGGTGAGGGGCGCGAAGTGGATCTAGGCGAGCGAGTAAGCGATGCAGAAAGTAGAACACACAGGCAGTTTACCCAGGTTCAGGCCGCTGGGAAGCGTAACACCCTACTCCTCCATGTCTGAATATATGGTGGTGATATGCGTATCCGGGCTACAAAGATGTGTTCCCGTGTACTCTCTCTAGGATGTGATCTCTCGATCCGACCTACCTAGCTAGCTTGTGTCCCAATATGATCCCTCTCTCATCACCCGGTCCTCCTTTTATCTCAAGGGATACCACAAAGGTTGGATGGGGAGCCTGCACCCCGTCACGTGGATGACCAAGGCCTCTGACACCTTTTCCTTGGTTGTCCCTCTTTACTTCACTCACACCTTCCTCACCTCCTTTGCTGTTGTTATCCTAGACGTCACTAGGATCCTTAAGGACCAAGCTTCCCGGGTCTGCTTTCCCTGGCCTTCACGGGGCCTTGTTCGCGGGGGGAGTTGTCGTCCTTTAGGTGATGTTACCCCGAACGAGGCAGGCTGCGGCACACGGGGAGGATCACGGGGATCCCCTATTCCCGGGATGCGACAGGAACACCACGCGCGCCACGCTCGGCCAGGGTGGGGCGCATGTGCGTCATGCACGAATGGTTCACCGAAATCCCACTAGTAAATAGAGATACTAAGACCCCCCCCCCCCCAGCCGATGGTAACGGTAGACATAAACCCCGTGGTTAAACGTAATTGCGCGTGCGCAACAAGGCTTGCCAAAAATGGGCCGCCCCTGAGGGAACTCGTGGGTCACGGTCATTCTTAAACGCTCGTTGCCAATATATGGCAAACGAAGGTTTATCACCCTCTGTTTCAGATGATTGTAGGGAAGTAAATGCCGTAGAAGATTTTCACCCCGAATCCACATTGGCATCCCTTTTTAAGGATATGGTATGCAATTATAGGAATACAACAGATGCGGATAAAGATTTTGATTAGGCGGATATCCAACGGAACTGGTAGTGGAAATGATATTGCTATTATCCGACGAATGTGGATTATCCGAGATACTCAATAATTAATTAGCCTAATCGGAGAACCAAAATAGCTACTTAATCCGTTGACCTTGTCACCCATTTGTCTCTATTTGTATATAATTAACCTAGCCTAGTACAACTTGTACTCAACAGTCATATATTCGTCGTATGCCAACGCCACTTTGCACACTTGTGTTGCAGGTCACACAGTGGACAAATATGGTACTGGCCGAGAAAACATTTTACGTACTCTACTATTTTCTAGACATATATTTATCTATTTAATTAGTATAGAATACTATCATGTTTAATGTTTTGATTGCTGCAGGTTGAAACATACTATTAAAGCTAATTTATTTCTTCCATTAAAAAGTGATTGGTCACTTATATATTATGTTCTACAAATCGTTTAAGAATGAAACTATGGAAATAGTTGCATGTTTAAGAACAAGTTGCATGCAGAGTAGGAAGTCAAGAACATGCTTGTCAATGGAATATTCCTAACGTTTGGTAAGTCTCTAGTGTAATGCATTTGGATAGTTCTTTTTTGTCCATGTTCCTGCTCCCTGACTTGGTCAAAAAATATCGAATTCGTGGTAAAGTATACTCGTTCTTGATTGTCACACATTGCTGAAGTCACGATAATCTCTGCATTCTTCGTTCTCCATCCCTTTTGTCTCCAAAAATGACTGGTGCTCCCCAAGTGGATACACTCTCTTATGAATCCATTCTCTTCCAACTCATCCAACTGCTCCTTTTACTCAACCAACTCCTTGCGTCTCATCCGGTGTGGTGGTTGTGATATTGGTGTTGTTCATGGTATCAAGTCAATCTTAAATTCATTCTCTCTATCTGGTGGCTTTCCCGGTAATTCTTGTGGAAATACATCTGGAAATTCTCCAACCACTAGAATTTGATCTATCTTGACCTCCTTTATTGAGTTCAGTTGCAACTCTGCTTCCAATTGCGTGTGTTGATCAGCTTGATATATTATCCTTTCGTCTGGCCTCCTAATCGAACTGTGTGTGTCTCACAATTAATCTGGGCTCCATGATTCGACATCCAATCCATCCTCATAATGACTGTGATATCCTTAAGTGGGATCACAACTGAACAGAACTCACAATCCCATCTTGTGATCATTTTCTTCATCTTAATCTGAGTAACTAGAATATTTCCTCGAACGCATAAGACAAGAATATGACTCTCTAACTTACTACACCTAATCCTTGCATCAATGAACTGTTATAAAATGAATGAAGTAGTTGCTCCAGTATCAAATAAAACTTTGTCGTGATTAGTAAGCATGATGAGCATATCGTTTCCGGTGTTGTCTTCTTGGATAACTTGTTCTAATTAATGTTGAACACTTCAGCCTCCCATAAGTATTCCCTTTAAACTTGATGTTATTGGGTACTCAGAAGTTAAATCCCTTTGTCTGTGGTACTCCTGATGTTGGTCTCGCCACGCCTCATGGTTGTCCTTGATTTACCAGCCGATTTAGACAGTTGGTCTCATGTGCCCCGACTCCCACAACCAAAACAGATCACCTTCGGCTTCAAGCAGTCCTTACTGATGTGTCCTCTAATACCACGGTTCCAACACATGATACCTCCACCAAATGGTGTTGCTCCCCTACTCGACATCAATCAGTTGTTTCCAAATCTGGGTTTGAAACTCAAGTTGGGTGGTGGTCTTCAGATCTTCGGATCTCAAATACTTTCAGGTAGATGAGACTCTTGTAATTTCTTGTTGAAATCCTCCCAGGTGAATACATGCTCATCTTGGTGTATGTTCATAATTGTTCTCCCGCCATGTTGCCGCTAGTACGTGCAAAACGAACTTTCTCCAGATCCGAACATCCTATTGTTTTGAGTTTCCCCTCAGTGTCAGTCAACCAATCGTCACCATCAATTGGTTTTGCTGCCACCGTGAAAGTAAGTGGCTTGGTGTTCAGAAAATTTAACGAAGTGACTCCGTGTCCTCCTTCTCCCTGCTTGAAAAGTCAGTATGTCATGCAGATCAGTGAAGGACCAAGTATGTCGACTAGAGGGGGTGAATGGTGAAGGGAAGATAACTTTATGCAGTAAGGAACAAGAGAGATAAAATTAGATCAATAGAGCAATAGGGAAGTATCAAACAACAAGATCAAGAAGAACATATAGTTGGACTAAGATAGGGTTGGAACAAGTACACGTGTATGTTTGCTAGAGTTCAAGCTGTTGGCATCAACTCTACGTCTCTATTGGTGAAAGTGCATGGAGCCCCTATTTGTGGTTTTGGTAATTAATGACAATCCCTATGGACAAGGTTTCATTGAGTTATATTTGAAAGGATTTTCCATAGGTAATGATATTAAGTCCATGTGTTGGACTCAAGTTTTGATGCCATGCATGAAGATATAATTTAAGTACATATTGGCATCAAGATAATCGATGTGAAGAGATGAATATGATACAATCAATTATAAGAAATGATTATGGAGTTCCTATGTGGAAGTCAAAGGAAGACATGCTCTAATTTATGTGTTAAGACATGGGGATCAAGATCTTGAGATTTTGATTTCAAGAGAGAAATTCAACATATGGCTCTAAGTCAAGGTCATGATGGACTCATGTGTTGAGCCCTAGTTGACCAAGGCTTGGAGCATGCAAGCAAGTCAAGAATTGATTGTGTATCTCAAGATATGTGATAGAGCATGAAGAAGACCAAGTGATGGCCAAAGTGTGTTCAATGTGTGATCCGAAGAATGGTCATGTGAGGGCTAAGCCTTTGGCAAGTCTATCTTGGAGAATGAAAATTCCATGAGCATTCATGGTAATCTTCAAGACATCATCATATATAACGAAGTGAGAAAATATATATGAGGTTGATTAAGACAATGTACAAAGATTGGATTCAAGTTGATAAACTCACAAAGCATATATGATGTACCTAGTGGGATCAAATGATCTTGTGGTATGATAAGCAATTATCACTTGTGCTTTATGAACTAACCCATGATATATGTTTTTGGAATTTCTATGTGTGGTTAGGTATCTTTTCATAGGCTTGCATGAAAAAGGAAGATTTTTTATAACCCATGAGAGGATGGCATCAACTGTTTATCGTCATCAAGGTTGAGAAGTGCAAGTTCAAGATGAGAATCTCAAAGATCACATGCTTGAATCTTGTCTTCCATTTATGTATTATGGACATGTTAATATATTTCTAAATATTAGGATTTCCCATAGTGGACGATGGGGAACAATTTACAAGTCTTTTTCAAGCAAATGAAATCAGAAAGGTGTTCCATCTTGAGGTGGGCATGATCGTCATCATCTAGCTCAGCTGAAATGCACAAGGTAAAGGTATGCAATTGATAGGTTTTCTATTTACCGGTATAAAGGTGGTTGTTGGGAAACCGGGTTATAGGATTGATAGCCATACTATTAAGGGGGGCTCTCGGGTGAGTAGCTTGTTCGGATCGTTCGTAGAGAGCTCAAAATTTGCATATTTGAAATCATCCTGCTTGGTTGATATTTGGTTTTCTCTGTGTGGATCGGTTTAGAACTTGTGCTTATCTTCATGACAATCTCAAGTTCATCACAAACACATTTTATATGAAAGATTTATCACATTTTGTGTGTTGGAGGTTTACCGGTTCTTCCTTTATAGAGAGGTCAAATTTTTACCTTTTTTGGTTTTATATTCCCCCGTTTATATTTGATGTTTCTATGCATGAGGAGTTATGACTTTTTGTTAGCTTCAAAACAAACCCAAGTTCATCGAAAACGGATTCCGTATGCAAAATGTGTCATCGTTTTCATGAAGCTGTTTCCAGCATCAGTTGGCCGATTTACCGACCTCGCGACCGATATGAAACCGCTATTGGGTCTGTAGTACAGACCCAGATCAGGATGATATTAATTAAACCAATATTGGGTCTGTAGTACCGACCCTAAACCGGCCTGGGTTGGTTCACTGGTTCAACCGACCAGTGAACCCAACGGGAACTGATCGGGAACCAAAACGCTGGGACCGATATGCCCAGAAATGGGTGTAACACGCAGATTTTGGGTTTCCTATAAAAGCGGTCTTTTTTCCCCAACAGTTTTCTTGACATTTTGACCTCCTCTCAACTCCATTGTTGCCCTTGAAGAAAGCTTACACCCTCCTCATTCCCTCCCATGATCATTGCTTGTTTTTTAGGAAAAAGAAAGAGGAGATCTAGATCTTCAACTCCACCAATCAAATCCTTTTCTAAGTGTGGGGGAACCCTTTCTATCTAGATCTTGGAGTCATTGGTTGAACTCCTCCATTGTTCTTCCTCTCCTATTTCTTCCCATCTGTTGCATTGGTGGAATTTGAGAGAGAATGATTTGAGCACCTCTTGTGTTCTTGCTTTGCATTTGTTGAATAATTTTGAGCTCTCCCATTCCATTCGTTCGATTGAGAGTCTGTGAGATTGTTACTCTTGGTGGGTCCTGTTCCTCCTAAACGGTTTGGTGGCTGTGACCATGGTGACTTTTTTTGTGGAAGATCGTGAAAAGGACGAAATAGGCCGTAGCCCCGCTATATTAATATAGCAACCAACCGATACAAACAACAAAATCGAAATGTTGGGGCAACAGCAAACATACACCCAAAGAAAAGAAAGAACAAAATGAAGACATAGGCGGATTGACTAAGCTACAATGACTCGCAACCGCTGCGCCCTCTCCGAAGAATTACCACCACGCTTCTAGCATCGAATCAACGAGTACCAAGCAGCACCTTCAAGAAGGCACGCACACGCTGCTGCTCGGACTAGCGCACTGATCCTAGGGTTTCCCCCGACACTCAGAGGGATGCGGACAAAGGGTAGCCGCGACGCCCTTCAGGAAGGGATGATGCCACCCACATGCGGCATCGCGTCGGTGTCGGCCGAGCCGACAAGGATTTCTCCCGAAAACCCTATCCACATTCCTCGGCCGATCCTTAGCACCGGAGCCCCGCAAGACGAGGCCTTGCGACCACCAAACTTGCCGTCCACCAACAAGCGCCACCACGGTCACAAAGTCGCCATCGCCGTCGCACCGAAGTCATCGTCCCGAGGTCTGCAAGACGGGGGCAAGGGGTAGTTTGTACCGGTGTCAGCAGTACCGCGACCACGCGGGAGGGAACGCCTCCACCGCCCAAGGCGGTAGTCGACCGGACAAAGCGACAGAGCACACCAGTCCCGTTAGGTCCGGCAGGGCCCAGCAGGCCCGTAAAGCCCCCGTGGAGGCACACCAGTCCCAACAGGTCCAGCCGGGCCTAGATCCAGGCCCGTAAAGCCCGCCACCGCGCTGCAACAGGCCGGTCGCCGTCGCCGCTGCCCCTGCACCATCTACCTCGTCGCCATCTGCAGTGCGTGCGCCAGGGCAAGCCAGTCCCCCGACCCAGATGGGCCCAACGGGCCTAGATCTGGGCCGTAGGGGCCCTGCTGGCACCGCCCAAGCACGCCGCCACCCGCCCCTACGCTGCCCCGCAGCTCCTGGCAGCACCACCGGCCATCGACCACCCTAGGACGCACCGCCGCCGGAGACTCGCCGCCCTGCGTGGCCTTCTCCGAGCGCGGGATGAGGACAGCCGCCGCCGTCGGCACCGCCCGAGCCTCGCTCGGCGGCCCGCGCCGACAGCGGCGGGAGGGGAGAGGCGGGAAGGGGGCCGAGGGGAAGGAACAGGGAGGGGCCGCGCCGGCCACCGCGGGGGCGGCACGATCGCGGGCATGGAGGAGGAAAGGAAAGGAAAGGGAACCTGGGTGTAGAAAAGGAAGATCGTGAAAAGGCCCGGGCTTATATCCTTCATGGGGATTGTGAAGTGGTTGTAAAACTTGCCATCTTCGGAGTGGAGGAAAAGCTAGCCATAAGCAAAATGGCCCTTACTTCATGTGGGGGCTTGGAATAGATGTGAGCTTTCGTAGCACTCGGGGAGTTCTTCATGGTAACATGTACCTCTCCAACGGTGACTACCTTTTTCATGAAAGGGAACATCGAGATTCATCTTCGTCTCCGTGTGTCTCGGTTATTTCTACACCCAGGTTTATTTCCTTGTGATAGCCTTCGAGTTTGAAGTTATATATAGATTATTTATCACTTGCTATATATATCATGTGCTCATCTTTTTTAGCTTAATTTGTTGGTGCACTAAGTTGAGCCTATCATATTTCGATTCGTTCAAGCCAAAACCGTAATAGTTTTAACACGTCTGTTCACCCCCTCTAGGCAACATCTCGATAAAGGGCACTCCGCAAAACACGTAATAGTTTTTAAGAAAGAATAGAGAGGGTTTGCCGACTGCCACACACAAGTCATTGAGCAAAACTTTTAAAATAGACGGGAAAATCCACCTGTATGAAAAGTGGCAAGGAATAAAATTACTATAAATTGTTTCTCGAGTGTCCGTTTGGTGACACATGACAAACTGGGGCGCGCCATCTCCTTGTTGTAAGTTGTGGCTGCAAGGGACACATGTCCCTAGCGTTTTCCTAGAGCCTTCCTTTGTCGAGTACGTTTTTCGTCTTTGCCAAGATTTGTGTCTTTCTATCTAGCTCGACATACAGCAGTTTTTTCCCAGTGCCCGTTAGAAAGCACCGAGAAAACTTGTGAACACACGTCATACAACGTGATTCTGGTAGTGATCCATGTCCCCTACTACACATGCCACTCAATCTACGACAACTCTCAAACTTGTATACCCAAAGATGTGGTATGAATCAGGCGGTTCCCCTGCTTTCTGAGACATCATGTCCGACGAGAGGTAAAACCGCGATGTAAGGGGCTTTTGACCCGCCAAAGATGACATGTTTTGTGCTATGAATGTTTATCCTCGCCAAATCCCTCATATAATTATAATCTATTAATAATACCTATTGACACCTAATTTCGATCTTCTTATAGGTGAGCCTATCAGATTTTCATGCTTATAATTTTTTATACTTGCATGATATTTGTTTCATACAAAAATCCTGTGTTTAGAGGCAAGATGTGAATATTATAAAAAAACTATACAATGTTTTTTTGTTTAAAAAAATGAAATTCCATGATGATTGACACTAGTACATAACGACACATCGGATACCCCTCTATGAAAACGGCACGAGATAGGCGACGGAAGAAATGAGTTCCACGCGCTTCCACGAGAGTGCACGCGCGCTAGTCGGTTGATGGGCCCGACACAATGGTAACGGAGGTCCCAAATGTCTCTGTTGCTCATATATTGCCAACGGAGGCATAAATATCTCCGTTGCTGATATTAACACAACAGAAACAGAGATATGTAAATCTATGTTTCCCATGTGGAGGCCCATTAAATGATGCCCGTATAAATATCACCCACTGTTGTGTATCTCACTCTTACTCTCCTCCAGCTCCTAACTCTAGCCGCACACTCTCTCTCCACACACTTGACTCGATGGCGAACCCCACCGGCACCGACGGAAGTTAGGATAGAGGATCTTCCGAGGCACCAACCGGAGCTGGATCTCCCCTCCGGATCCACGACGGCAGCGGCCCCCGACGCCCGGATCTCGTACTCCTCGGACGAAGAGGACGAGGATCTGGAGGTCGGTATCCTCCTCTCTCGTGCCTCCTTTGAGCTCGAGCACGTCGACGGTGTCATTCGGGCGTCTACGATGCAGAGAGCAGTCCGCATCTCCGCCGCCGATCACGCGATTGAAGCCGCCGAGGAGACGTTGTTCCAGACACAGCTCCGGGCGGCCATACACCGGTCTCTTCTCCCTGGCCAGGGCCTTGGGCTAGAAGCGGCGGCGGCGGCCGTCGGGGAGGAGGAGGAGGAGGACACACTGGTGTTCGAGGAGGATGAGGTTTCCTCTGACATGTCCTTTGACAGTGGCTCCAGCGCCTAGGACGCGTCCAACGGCGGTAAGCGACCCCGCCTCGCCTAAGGTAAGTACCGCTCTATTTACTCTGTATTTGCTCAGTATTTGTTCTATATTCTTAGTTATTTAGCTAGTTTGCTCTGTTGTTTAGATCGGTTTGCTCTGTTTACTCTATATTTGATCTGTATTCTTAGCTATTTAGCTCGTTTACTCTGTATTTGATCTGTTTGCTGTGTTATTTAGTGTTATTTAGCCCTGAACTTGCTCTGTATTCCTAGCTAGTTTGATGTGTTATTTAGTGTTATTTAGCTCCGAACTTGCTCTGTATTCCTAGCTACTTTGTTGTGTTATTTAGTGTTATTTAGCTTTGTACTTGCTCTGTATTCCTAGCTACTTTGTTGTGTTATTTAGCTTTGTACTTGCTATGTATTCCTAGATACTTTGATGTGTTATTTACTGTTATTTAGCTCTGTACTTAATATGTATTCCTGGGTACTATGTTGTGTTATTTACCTCTGTATTCTTAGCTCCGTTTGCTGTTTTTTAACAATGAATATTCGTTGTGTGAAGGGCTTGGTGGATGCTTGGTGACGATGCGGCTACCGTGAATACCTAGGAGCGGGGCTCCGTACACGGTGCCGTCACCAGGAGCAGTACATTTTGTGCAGCACGACGAAGACAGTGGATGATCATCCGGCCGCTGTGAAGACATAGGAGCCACGTGCACCGATGAACTTTTGTACTGTAGGGCCAACATGAATACATTGACGAAGGGGCGGTCGTCTAGTCACATGGAGCGGGGCTCCATCGACGGCGCAGCCCGGTCACCAGGCTTTTTTTTGTTATCCTGTAGCACTTATTAGAAACGGTGATTTGTAAAACTCCGTGTCTAACGTAGAACATATCAGTAACGGTGTAATATAATGACCGTTACCCATATTAGGGGCAACGGTGAAACAACTCCGTTGCCATTGAGCTCTTCACATCAGTATCGAAAGCGGGGACACGGACCGTTTCTCCGTTTCCGATGAGGGTTTTGGCCCGTTTCCGATGTGTCGTTTTGTACTAGTGTGATAGTTTCTAATGTAGTTGTAGTATTGTTGATTTAATATATATTGCCTCTGGTACTCTAATTATCCTTTTGGAGGCTGTCATAGTCTTCAAAAAAAAATGCAAATTTGATTCATAGAAATTCCTTATTGCGAGCATATATACTTTTAAAAACAAGCTCACACATATGTTCTCAAGTATTAAATACAAAGTTGTGAACATTAAATCAGCATTTAAAAATTCACACTCTATCCCTGTCTAGAGCAACAATTGTTACATACACATACTAGTTTATTAAATAGAATGAAAAATTACATGTTTTTTATCTGACAAAAGGGTGCTATAGGATAAGGTGAACTCGAGAGAATTGTCGGAAATCTATTGGCACTTCAACGTTTATCCTTTTAGTGTTTGATTGAAAATTGGAAAACATCTAAGATTATAGAAAACATATGCTTTAGATGTTACGATAAATGAATTTAATCAATAGTTGATAAATTTGACACGATGCTACTAGTTCACTCTAGAGTTCTGGTTGCGCCATTGGTTTCTAATGTCATGGGTCCTTAGATTTTACCCTATTTTATCCATGCACAAGAGCTACTTAGTCGGTCAAAGTCCTTCGATATTGTAGCCCATTTGCCTTTCCCAAATACCCTTGCACACAAACACATGGATCCACCAAATTTTAGAATCAGAATTTTGACCCCAAATATGTTCTGCCGACAGAAGTATAAAAAAGTACAACAAATCTAGCATACTCATATAAGTCTACTATTCGAAATCAGCCAAATCTAAGCTACAAATGAGGACAAAATAGCACCTGATCTTTCAGAAACTCAAGCATACTTATATTAATATGTTGTTCAATTTTCAGCAAAATCTAAGGTAATGTTGAAGAGAAGATCGTGTGGACTCTGTTTGATCCATTCCGAGCAGAGACAATTTGGTCATTTTAGACTTGGTTGGGCCATTCAAAGGCCTTTGACTAGTAAGGTTGCTCATGAGTCGTGACAAAAGTAGAAGAAAATCTAGCATACTGACCGGTGGCATTTACATAGCATTCCATAAATTTCCATTCATACTTCAACTAGGTCAATTTTTTATAAATTCGTTTTACAAATGCATAGTTCTAATCGTAGTTTAAAAAACCGGACCGGACCGGTGGTTGAACCAGAAAAAATCGGAACCAGAGCTCCTAGCGGTTTGTTAAGCGCAGTAGACCGGCCACGCACACGAACCGGAAAAACGGATCGAACCGCGGTCAGACCGCGGTTTTTTAGAGAAAATCGACTTACCAGGCCGCCGGTCAGACCGGGCGTAGTCCTTACGCGTGGGAAAAATTAATTATCGAAAATGTTCCATAAATTTACATTCATACTTCAACTAGGTCATTTTTTTATAAATTTGCTTTACAAATGCATAGTTCTAATAGCAGATTAAGATTCCGAGATTAAATCTTCTTTTCGATCCCTGCCTGGAGTAGGGGAAAAAATCGAGCATTTCAAATGAGGCCGTAGTCGGTACATAAGAATTGCACTTTAGTTCGTATGTGAGGAAGAAGAATGGCATGAAGCCCGGAAAGGGAATAATACCTCATGTCTTGCCTTTAGCCAAGCACACATCCTAATCAAAAGTGTCATTTTCCCACGGCAATCTGCCACCAAACACCCTTAAAAGAGAGAGTGCTTGGATTAAAAAGAAGAGAGAAAAAACGGGAAGAACGAAAGTAAAAGGGAGCGCATGGTGTATGGACGAAAAGACCAATCTATATCTTCCATCCTAGGCCACCTCCAAGCAACAAGTTACACAATTACAGTCGCCTCTTTTTCACACAACACATCCAAACAGACACTCCTGTCCTTTACCATTCCAAGTTTCCAACTCCTCTCTCCCCATCCCTGAACTCCTCTCCCCCCTCTCTCCCAAGCAGCAAGAAATCCTCCAAGTTCCCACCTCAATTCCGGCCCTAACCCAACCTACAACTGAATCAAGCAACCCCTTTTTCAACTCCTTATCGATCTCTAGCTAGCCACAAGTCCACAACTTCAGAAGGTATCACACCACTTGCTCTTTGCAAGTTGCAAGAAGTAGAAAAGAGAGAGATCAATGGAGCTGTTCCCATCACACCCAGACCTGCAGCTCCAGCTCCAAATCAGCCCTCCCCCTGCCACTAAGCCAATGGACTTAGGGTTTTGGAAGAGGGCTCTCGACACCACCACCGCGACCACCACACCATCAGCGGCAGGAACCATCGCACCTCCGTCCATCAACAGGACCTACTCCTCCGCGGCGCTAACCAGCGCCGGCGCCAGCTTCCACGCGGCGCACCACGGCGCTGTCGATGGCCACCTCGGCGGGCTGCAGTTCTTGCAGCACACCCAGCCCATCCTCCATCACGAGGTGCAGGACCTGGCCTCCATGAGGCCCATCCGGGGCATCCCCGTGTACAACACCTCGCAGACACTCCCCTTCCTCCACAGCCAGCTCCACCACCACCACAATCACCAGCATTGCTACGACGCGATAGGCGGCGCGCCCGGCGGGCCGAGGTCGCCTGGCAAGGCTGGCGCGCTGCGGCTGGCGGCACCGCCGGTCAAGCGAGGCTCCCGGGCGCCTAGGATGCGGTGGACCACGTCGCTGCACGCGCGGTTCATCCACGCTGTTGAGCTGCTCGGAGGCCACGAGAGTATGTGCTGCTATTGCTGCTACTAACTGTTGCTCGCGCGCACAAGTGCACATTTCCTTTCTTCTCCTTAATTTGCTTGCTTGTTAGTAGTTCTTAGATTGATTTTTTTTTCTAGCTAGAACTGTGTATAATTTCTCCTGTTCATCGAATCTAGCAGTTCTCCTGCTAGCACGCAAAGAAGTATACAAGGATGCATGGCATAGTAGAAGCTAAGCTTTATTTTTGTGAATTGTGCATGGTGTACTGATTACACTTCGTTTTTGTGATCGTGCAGGAGCAACACCCAAGTCAGTTCTTGAGCTAATGGACATAAAGGATCTAACCTTAGCGCATGTCAAGTCTCATTTGCAGGTAAATAAATATAGTACATACGTACTCCCATGACTATGTTTATAATTCATTGGTTCGTTACGCTTAGCTCGAGCTCCTTCTTTATCTAAAAAGCTCGAGCTCCTTGGATCACTTGCCCTCTCTCTCCTTAATGTAAGTACGGATCTACTTCCGCTATATAGTGTTCCCAAATAAGGAGTATAGTATAAATAACAGCTTCGTATGGAAGAAAATACACTAGTCGATCGACCATCACTCATTTTCTTCCTGCTGGAATGATAGTACTTGTTTGCTCGTTCCTTAGCTTCCATTTTACAATTTCACTACTTCTTTTATTATCTCTCCCATGCATGGAAGAATAGTCATTTTACAGTTCACTTTCGGAGCAGTAAATTCCCTCCTTCTCATCTGTTTGAGAGAGAGAGAGAGAGAGAGAGAGAGAGAGAGAGAGAGAGAGAGAGAGAGAGAGAGAGAGAGAGAGAGCTTTACCAAAACGGGGGAGGGGAGCTGGACGGTCCTCAGCTTTTCAATAAACTCGAGATCAGCAGTTGAGCAGCACAAAGCTTAAGCATGCAAGGCGAAGCAAATGCGTTCCATTAAAAGCCACACCGGAGAGGGAGAGGGAGAGGATATGAGCTATCGACCATGGATCATCACACACACATGCACAGAGCAGCAGCACATTGATATGATATGATACGCATCCATCCATGCATTGCTGCCCAAGAGCAGACGGGCAAGTACAACCCTGCATCATTTCTCAATAATTAACTTCTGCCCTTTGGGCTTCTCTGCCTTGCCTGCACACAGTAGCTGATCGAGCCATCAATGCCCCAATTGTGCATATATGCTGCTGCTGCTGCTTCTGCCCTATTTATTGACCAGTACACACCTTTGACTTTAATACTGCTACTTCTACTGATCCTCCTAGCTAGCTTTAGTTAGTCACCTATGTATTATGTCAGTGAAGTTCGTTATAGATAATTTTAGTTAGTAGGTGTTTGATGATCGACATCCATGCACATATGGCTAACTAGTTGATTATCTTGCAGATGTACCGGACCATCAAGACCACTGATCACAAACCAGCTTCTGCTGCATCCTACGGTATACGCTTGATTTCTTGGTGAATTATCATTCGATTACTGGTGGTGAGTGACCTAGCAAGAATATTTATTTTTCAGGACAAGCTAAGACAATCATAGACATCCCTGATGACAGCTCCTTCGATATCGCCAACACCAGTAGGTCTGAGTCTTCAGTTCAGCAATCAAATCTTGACGCGAACGACCATGGATCCAACATGTGCGCTCTCTGGAGCAACAACTCTTCGAGGTGAAAACATACACACAACTCCATTGCTAGCTTCTTAATTACTGTAAATTATCTCTCACACTAAATTTGGACTGATCGACTTGATCACATTTTGCATTCTCATAAGCTATATATCCCATGATAGGGCTATCTAGGAGTACACCTAAATCCTAATTCTAGTACACTTCTGGACATGATAGGTTTGAAATATACTCCGCTACCACTACTGAACATTAGTAAGGTTAATGATGCATGGGTCCCTTGCCATAATTAGGTATTTCTCTATGACAAACTAAAAATGTTTCTAGCCAGTAGGCTATTAATGGATATCAGTCTGCCTAGCTTGAACTTTAGAATTACTCCACACTGCTGGGGCTCCGTCTCTCTGCCATTTCAGGCGAAATGACAGAGAGGAGCAGCTAGCTAAGTAGCTAAACATTCTTGTTGAGCCAGAAAACTGCTTTGCAGATCGATATAACTACAGAGTCCTTAGGTCAAAAGCTGCAGGTAATTTCCTATAGATTGCTAAAGCAACAAAGCACGCCTAAATATATACACATGTTGTAGTAGCACACATGAATGGGCTCCTTCATCTCATGCATGATGATGTCTACAGGCATTCGTCAAGAATCAACTGTCACATTGTACAATTAGGTAATGGAGTATATATTTGTAGTAGTATATAAATGATCTGAAGGACAACTTTTAGGTTGAAACCAGTCTACTGCCTGCTTTAAGCAAAACAAACACCTATTCCTTTGTCAAATTTTCTTTGTTACTATACTACCATATCAACCACCTCCAAGTGCTCACAAAAAGCACCAGGGCTCTACCTTTGTTCCATCTGCTCCCCATGATTGTGCAATCATCTCTCGAACATATCTCTACTCCTATAAAAACCACTGTTGATGATGGTGTGCCTGTCATCTTTCATGTTCGATTTATATCTAACGGACATGAACATTCACATTACATATTTACAGATAACCCATTGTGTTCCTATCTCTCCCCCCACCTCATCCAACCAACTGAAAATGGGCAAAAGCCCATCAGAAAAAACAAAAAACATGATTAAATCTAAACTGTCCCTGGTGAAATTATTGAGAAATGTGATGACTAATGATACCTTTGCTTTATTTAATATCCTTGTAAGGGTGAAAATAAATAATGGCCGTGGCAACGCACGGGCAATCAACTAGTTATATAGTATTAAGCTCTTACATTAAACATATCCATCTAGCCATAGGCACCAAAGTGCACTCATAGATACTTTCCACAACTATAATTAATTAAGGAGGCAATATTGTGGCACTACACTAGAATCTTGACCAGTAGTTACATCAGAAGCAACAGCACATACTATATGATATGGAATTGATCTTTCTTGCATGACCAGGAGTAGCTCTTAGACACCTATCTGTATGTACAATCGCATCCAAAGGTCCATGTACCAGCCACAAGTATACTCAATACTCAGAACTGGAGTACTTGTGGACTCTGCATGGATGTTGCGACGCAGTTAGTGGAGTACATGTAGGAGTATTTTTTTAGATGATCACTGGAGTACATGTATGCGCATGTGCATACACTGATACACAAGCATTGATCAGTGTGCCGTATCACATGGGAGAGTAATTAATGCAGCAAGCAGCTTATTACACAGCTTTTACCTCCCGTTAATTCCTCTGGTAAAGGTAGCTGCTGGTCATTGACAGCATCTTAACAGTGAAAGGTTAGAGTTTGCTTTGTTCCCAGCCTTTTCCCCCTCTTGTGTTGCATGCAAATGGACTCCCACTGAAGAAGGAAAAGATGTAGATAGATAGGCCGGCATTTGATTCTTTCATCAGCCCATGATATACAAAAAAAGGAACGTGATACTTAACTCAATTCCTCTCTTTCTTTCTTTCTTTTGCTCGTGCAGCAGAGGGGCCTGGTTCCACGGAAAATCCAGAGATGCCAACCCAGGCGACATGAAATCCTTTGAGGTTCGTACTCGCCTTTTTTCCCAACGCAAGTGATCATCATTACTATCTCCAATACCTCATCGCCAATGGCAATGATATGCTTTGCCGTACGTAGTTAGTGCAGTAGCGATCATTCCTTCTCCCATTTCTCCCATGCATCTTTTTGACGGCTTCCTGTTCAGCCATGATCAGTGCAAATTGTCGGCAGCGTTTTGGTACTGCACAGTTATCGCATCATAGCAATCTATTTATAATTTTGATCTTTTTCATATGCACTCTTGACAATTGCAGGACGTGCAATCGCAGTGCCCAGACGTCTACAATGCCTCCGACCTGATGTCGTCGCCGTTCCGACTATCGGAGTTGGTCGTCGGTGCCAAGAAACCAAACCTCGACTTCACCCTAGGACGAATGTAACCCCTTCGTTGATCAATCCATCGGGTGGCAATGGAAGATATATGTCTAGCTATATGATCACCTAGAGATTAAGCAGATGCATACTCCTGACTCGTGAAGCGCCTGCCCCATATGCACGTACGTCTGAAGCGGAGCAGGGAACCAACAAAGCTAGAAGATGAGAAAGCAAAAGAGGGTTGGGAATTAAAGAATAAGACGAGACAAGCGTTGATCTAGGAACAAAGTGAAAAAGAGCAGAGGGAGAGACATGGGTACGTGCAAGTGTGCGTGCGTGGCAGAGAGATGGATAGAGAGATAGATAGGCTTTATCAAAGGCAGGCAGGGCAAGCAGGAGCATGCATGCCGGCCTGCTTAAAGGGCTTGCAGATATATGTGCCTATGTACCGATCGCTTGCTTCTGGTGCACACACGATCGAGGTAGCTAGGAGAGTGTATGTATGCTTGCATGGTACCTGATGAGACAGAGCTGCTAGGTTAAGAAAGGTTTCATCTTTTTGTTATGCCACAAGAGAGGTGTAAAGCTGAGAGGTGCTTATGTTATATAGTACTCCCTCCGTTTTTTAATATAAGATGTTTTAGCATTTGTCTATATGCACATGTACACAAATGTATGTAGACATATGTTAGTGTGCATGTTCACTCACTTTTAATATGTATTTAGATAACATGTGCAACACCTAAAACATCTTATATTAAAAAACAGAAGGAGTATGTGTCTATGGACCATGTATGCATGTATGTATTCTGGATCTCAATCAGTCTTGATCTCCGCTACCTCCCAGCTTGGAATAGATTCTTTTCATGTACTGGATATAATTGGTGCAAATATGATTGGATTTGCCGTTCATGAGAAAATAAGATCAGTAAAGGTGATCATTCAACAAAGGGAATACTTCCTCCGGTTCGGTGTTTTGAGCGCCCTTCAAATGTCCGTTTCAGTGAATAAGGCGTATAAATTTAGTAAAAATCAACACCTTTTAACTTTGACCAATGTTATAGCCAAAAAATATGAAGATTTGCAATACAAAATCAATATCAATAGATTTACCATAAAATATATTTATTAAATATGGACATATGATAGATGCTAATAATTTCTTCTAATATTTAGTCAAACTTTGCATGTTTTGACTTTTGACTAAATTTACATGGGATATTTATTGAAACGGAGGTAGTAGTTCTGGTGATAGAACAAATACAGATTAGAAAATTTAACTCCCCCCCCCCCCCCCCAATCACATATCGTTTGGCAAAACCGTGTAATCCTCTGCGCACAGTTCTAAAAAAGGGTGTTCGATGCAATCGCACATGGTTTTGAAAAACAAGGGTGTGCGATGTATGAGGAAAACACACATGATTTAAAAAAATGTATAATGTACAAAAAATAAAAAAAGATACCTGGTCCATTTTTGGAACAAATATACCTCTTACCATGCCAAACAATAGTGCCAAACAAGTTTCCAGCTTATCGTTTTAAATGAATGTTTTTCATTTTATAAATGTCAAAAGGGGGTATTTTGCGAAGCAAGTAAAAAGAATATGGTGAAAAATGGCGCATAGTCTGTGTGGTGTTTAGCTTAGTGATTCGTTCATGTTTTTTACTTTACTTCTCCTTTTGCATAAGTTGATTGTGTGCATTCTCAATGTCTCGACTTCTCTTGACATTGTGTATGGAAGATGTCGGTTGTATTTGATATCATCTTGATGTTAGTATATTTCCCTTTATATAAAATACATTTCAATAGGGAGCACATATAAATCATGTATGAGGTTTGTTATTTCCCCAGCGTCAGTTTATGAATATTCACACCATAGTACATATAGACAAAAAATTATATCTTAACATTAACACAGTATTGTTAACCACGATCTTTAGTTTCATTGTCTTTGAAATGGAAGTTGATCCTAGTTTTGCACTAATAAACACATGTTTGTAAGTGTTCCAATTGTGAAACAGCGCGCTCATTAGACTAAGAGGTTCTAGTGATCCATGAATTCCAAGAGCACTAAATGGTTGGGGAGTGTGATCATGGTTTCTCATTTTTCAATGGAATTTCATCACCATTTTGGAAGTTTCAGCCATTTGAGTAGGTGTTTAAATATTTGTCTTTCAGTGAATTTTTTGTGGCGGATCCAGAATATTCTAGAAGCCTGGGGCAAACATCACTAGTAGAAAACGGGCCATCCGTTTGGCCCATTTGTCCCGGATATCATTGGAACCGGGACTAAAGGGATAATTAGTCCCGGTTCCAATGGCCAGGGCGACAGCCAGCTGAACCGGTACTAAAGGGTTGCGGCAGCGGCCGCGGAGGTGGGGCCAGCGCGAGCAACCTTTAGTACTAAAGGGTTCCCCTATATCATCTTATTCCACCCCGAGGCCTCTCCATTTTTCCTGCTCGAAACTTCTCCATTTTCTCCTCTGTTTCCTCTCCCGAGCTCTAGTTTATCCTCATTTTTTTCCACCATTTGTCAAGATTGACGGCACCCCATCTATTCAAGGGTTAGCAACTTCATCCTTTCTTCCGGCGTTGCTACTTTAGCTCATTTCATTGCTAGTTTAGCTCATTTTATTTTTTAGTGATAGCTAGGTGTTTGATGAAATGCGTAAGTTAGGGAGTTCATTTTTTTATATGCATTTTGAGCTCAAAATAATTTATGATTTGTTGGTTTTAGTGTCGTCCCGTCCCCGTCCTCACTGCCGTCGGTAGCCCGCGTTGTCGCGTCACCGGCACCACCTCGGTGAGCCTCTTGTTTTTATCTTTTATTTAAAAAAATTAGTTGTATGATTTAAATGCATAGTTATTACTTGTATAATTTTCTTATGTTTTTTTATATGTATAGTGACATAGTTTTGATATCCGTCCCCATCGGCCCTCGTCCGGTCTATGATTCGGATGTGGTATATTTTTATAACTATTTGTTTCATTTCGTGTTTAATTACGACAATTATGCCTACAACTTGACATAGATTTTTTTATCTAGGAGGTAGTTGAACCGGAAATTCCAACCGACCCTCTTGTCGATATGCTAAATTTATTTGAAAAAGAAAACAATGATTTGAAAGCAAAATTGAAAAGAAGTGAAGATCTTCGTCTACAATGCCTAGAAGAAAAGGTGAAATTGGAGTTCGATCTTGCCGACGTCGTAGATAAACACAAGATCAAGATGGATGCAATGCGCTTGAAGATTAGAAATATTAGAAAATATGCCATTCATAAAGAGGCTTGGTATCATTATGTTGTTGGTTCAATAATTACCTTAGTTGCGATTTTGATCGCATTTGTTGTTAGATTTAAATTCTTTAGATAGTTGTATGTTAGTTTCAATGTATGTTTTATGTGAACTATGTATTACATCTGGTCACTACTCTACTTTGGTGTTAATGTGATGAACTTGTATTAATTAATTTGGTCACTATTATATATTCATGATGTAGTGTAATGGTTTTTGATATATTTATATAATGCAGATGAGCTGGCAATGGATGTACGGTGACCGACGTTGTCCCGACTTTACTAATGGCATGCATAATTTTCTCCGTGTGGCTGAGACAAACAAGCGGCCGAATGGTTTTATTTCTTGTCCATGCAGTGTCTGTAAGTATACGCAGGATTACTCTACCTCAAAAATCATTCACGTCCACCTGTTGCAGGCCGGCTTCATGTCCGGCTATAATTGTTGGACCAAGCACGGAGAAAGAGGGGTTATAATGAAAGACAATGAAGAAGAAGAGGATAATGACAACTATCCTATGTTCACTGAACATGGTGGTACTACAATGGGGGAAGACGAACCTGAAGAAGAGCCCATTGTTGATGTTGATGAGCTCGATGATGATATTTGTCGGGCCATTCTTGATGCACAGATGAACTGCGGAAGTGAAAAAGAGAGTTTGAAATTTGAGAGCATGTTAGAGGATCACAAAAAATTATTGTACCCAAATTACGAAGATGGCAAGAAAAGGCTGGGTACCACACTAGAATTGCTGCAATGGAAGGCGGAGAATGGTCTATCTGATAAGGGATTTGAAAATTTGCTGAAAATAATAAAGAAGATGCTTCCAAGGGATAACGTATTGCCCCCAGTACGTACGAAGCAAAGAAGGTTGTCTGCCCTCTAGGATTAGAGGTGCAGAAGATACATGCATGCATCAATGACTGCATCCTCTACCGCGGTGAGGAGTACGAGAATTTGAATGCATGCCCGGTATGCGGTGCATTGCGGTATAAGATCAGGCGAGATGACCCTGGTGATGTTGAGGGCGAGCCGCGCCCCACGAGGAGGGTTCCACTACTAAGTCCATCGCCCGCGCCGTCCCGTCCGCCGATTGCGTCCACTACTAAGTTCATCGCCCACCCCGTCCCGTCAAAGCGGAAACTAGACTTCCCGTCGACATATACACAGAAGAAAAGTGCATATAAGGAAACTCGAGAGGAACGCGAGTTGCTAAAGCCTCTTCCAAAGAGAAGTTATGACTTGTCTCCAGAGGAACTCGACGCGGAGGTGAGAGCTGATGTGAAAAGACAATTAGCACCGAAACGGCCCTGGCAAAAGGAGATAATACCACCGGAAAAAGTTGCGAGATGTTTGAAAAATCTATCGAGGGGACCGCCACAGCTGCCTGATTTGCCAGATGACTATGAACGTTGTATTGAGAAGACATATAGTCAAGAGATCCAGGAGGAGGCGGCGGCATATCACCTAAAGAGGGAGCAGTTGCGGACGGCAAAAAGTGGGAAACAAGTGGCCCAGCTCGGAGAACAGGCAAATCAGTCGATCCCCCCGCTCAAGGTGATGCCCGATAAGGAAGTACACCATGACACTGGTCGCATAGGCGACAGTGGTTACCCCATAGAGTATCAGTATGCATGGACATATGTCAACGGGAAGTCACTGGTCAGACCTGAGGCGGTCCAGTTTCTAACAACACAATTGCGCCAATTGCATCAGTGGTACATGAAAGCCGCAACGGACGAGCATGACCACCTCTGGGTGGTATAGGAAAGAGCATTACTTCACGGATGACGCGATGTATGTTCCGTTTTCTGAATTTTTTCAGTTATTCAATCAAGACACCCTCGACAAAGCCCTCGTCAGTTGCTATTGTTTGTAAGTGATTTATTTCTGCAATTTAATTAAGTCTCTAGCTCAGCTCATTCATTGCCTGTAATTATCTCACTATATTCTTTTGTACGCTATTATGCAGAATTAAGATTCTCGAATGCAGAAAAGCCCACATCTATGACACTGGGTTCGTTGACCCATATTTCATTCATAAGTTACCGTAAGGGACCATGCCGAGGACACAGTAAAATACTTGCTCCGGTTTTTAGTGAAAGAAAATACATGCACAGAAATACTTTTTCCTTACAATTTCAAGTGAGTGTTACTTCTTCTACATATTCTATTTTGCTTACTCGATGTTTAGTGCATGTATGCATGTACATATAAATATGCGCAGATTCCACTGGATTCTGCTAATCATTAAGGCATGGACTCGTTAAGGAAAGAAATGGACGAGTACCTAGACTTGCAAGAAATGCTCCAGAGGTAATTTCAATCATTATCGCTCTATATCGACCTCTTTCGTTCATTTTCTAATATCAAATAACTAATAACTCGTTTAATCATTTTCTTTGTCGGGCAGGGTTTAGAAACGGTTCACCGAGAAGGTTAAAGGGGATTGGAAACCGGAGCTAAATTTTTATACCACCAAGGTAAGTAGTACTATATATCTAGGTCTGCACAACTCTTTAATTCTAGTTTCAATACCATTATCATGCTTGATTATTATTTGATTGAATTCTATTCTTTGTAAAGTGGTGTCTGAGGCAGGAACAAGGGACTAATTTATGTGCATACTACGTTTACGAGTTCATACGCTCTTGTGTCACTGAGCGGAATAGAGATAACAGAACAGCTGAAGTACGTAAACACTATTCGCAATTTTTTTATTACCATATTGTGTTGAGTTCCATTCATAATTTATTTTATGATGATTTCATATATATATATATATATATATATATACACACACACACACAACTCACATATTCATATTGATCTATATGGATTGAATGCGGGACAAGCTCATACCAACGAAGCACCTAAAAGCAATTCAAGAGAAATTGGCGGGATTTCTGAACTCGGAGGTCATAAAGGAAACCGAAGAATTTCATCACCGTAGTAATTATATTATGCCTCCATGTAATTGACGTGATCTCAACGTGAGAATTTCATTAAAGTAACTTGTATGTGTATGTATATATGCATCAACGTGATCTCGATGTAGTATAAACTTTATGTATACGACTTGTTTTTTGCGCATCAACGTGATCTCCATACAAAAAGAATTAAATGGAAAACACAAAATCCAAACCCCTAATAAACCCCTAATGCCCTAAACCCTAAACCAGGAAAAATAAATAAATAGAAAACAAAAGGCAGAAATCTTTAGTCCCGGTTGGTAACACCAACTGGGACTAAAGGTCTTCCCGCAATGCGAGCCCGGCCGTGGCCACGTGGATGCCCTTTAGTCCCGGTTCATGGCCAACCGGGACTAAAGGGAGGGGCTTTAGTCCCGATTTGCTTGTCCCGGTTGGCAAACCGGGACTAAAGGCCCTCTGGAACCGAGACTAATGCCCGTTTTCTACTAGTGCATGGCTACAATGCCTATAATCATGTATTAAAAGGCGTTGCGCTGCCGGCAAGCCCGGGCGGCCACCCGGTCCGGAGGGATGGTACATGGTAGATCCGCCTCTAGGTCAAAGTAACTTATCCATTTCACGGATAAATTAAACTAAAATTATGATCTGTTGTTTAAAAAATGTCACAAATTTGTTGGGTTTAACTTAACTTGAAGAGGAAGTTTTGGATCTGGCCGATATGCAAACCAAAAGAACTGAAAATATGATAATTCTGATGATTCTTGTGGTATTTGAAATAATTTCGAAACCGAAATTTAAAAATATCTAACTTGTTATCAAACCAATCTAAAAAAGAGAGCAAATAAAGCCTCCTTTATTAACTCCCAATACTTCTGATAAAAGAAGAAAGGGAGTCCATCTGAACCAGGAGCTCCATCAGCATATGAGCTGAACACAGCGTCCTGGCCGATATGCAAACCAAAAGAACCGAAAATATGATGATTCTTGTGGTATTTAAAATAATTTCGAAACCGAAATTTAAAATACCTATCTCGCACATACTGAGATTACGTACGAACAAGCAAACCGAGTCAGTGATCCTAGTAAACAACGTTGAGTACACAGGATCGAGCATGCATGCGAACTGCAGATTTGTCAATTTGGGGAACAACTCTACGGACGCCGTGCATGGAAGCATGCATGCAATTGTCTGCGTCAATCACTCACTCACTCGTGTCATGATATAAAGAAGAGAGAGAAGAAGAAGAATACAATACAAGAGAAAAAAAATATAACTAAAGGTACTCGCAAGAAAGAAAGAAGGAATTGAAGTCAAATCTTTTCAGAGAGGTTAGGCGTCTCGATCGACGGCATGTTTGGTGTGATTGACGCTCCCTGGCCTGGCCTTGAAGTGTGTTGAAGTGACCTCTCTTGGAAAGGCCTTGATTCAACACGAGCGTTTACCCTCTTCCCTAGCCTACGCCTGCCTATTTTTGTTCTTGTGCATGCATTCATGCATGGGTCGATCGATATCCGAGCCCAAGTGTGCTGCCCCAGTACTAGTACAGTACTCCTCCATTTACCTCCACAAACTACCGCCATCTTGGATTCGACTGCGTGCAGTAGAGGAAATTGCAGCTTTCACCACGTCCTACTCCTACAAATCACCACTTTGATGATTTTTTTTGCGGTTTTCACTATGTGGTTGTCTAATCTGTTACAGTTTTCATCACTTGGTCATCTAATCAATTATTTAGCATAAAACATAGTAGAACCTTAAAAATTGATTATTCATATAAATATTATGATTTTTTGTTCATACATTAGGATGTAACGGATGAATTTCCTATGAAGCATCAATGGTTACTCATTAAAAAATCTATATAGTTTTACAGATCATATATTCCTGAGTCCTGACACACTAAACAAATCACATAAAAGTAATTGTGTGTCCAGAAATCATGATTTTTGTGTCGATTCCTTATAAGTTATAATAAGCCTATCATTTTTATGTGATTTTTTCTTTACATATTTATGGATAATTTATGTTAAAAAAATACCCTATAAATCTTCTAACAAATCATAATTTTTGTAAGTATAATTATTTCCTATGATCTGTTAGTGCATCATGAGTATTTCTTTAGAAATAAGCACAGAAAACATTTTTTAAGTAAAAAATTAAATTCTACATAGAATGAAGTCTATTACTTTATAGAGTTTATCCAAAAAAATCATAAATTTGGATGAACAATTAACTTACTATAATTTGTGTAGATTTTTAAATATTAGTACATTAATTAGAGTATTGACACGCGGCGAGTTGTAATTATAGCCTGACTGTATCAGGCTATGGCAAGTTGTATAGCAGCTACCCCTACCCACCCATCCCTATTCAACAACAGTGGCGATCGAACGCTTTTGGAAGAGCCAGCATGTAGAAGAAAAGTTGTAAAAATTAAAGTCGGTCAAATCCTTTGCCCTCAGGAAAACAAAAGAAAGGGCAGACATATATGCTTGCATGAGGGGCAAGCTAGTCGCATGGTATTCAGCAGCAATGGCGAATCGATGAGCACACGCAAGCTCGCAGTGCATGCATGCACATTGCGTGGACTAAAAAATCGATCGCAGCTTTCTCCCGTGATTTCCGCGCGATCCATGCATGCGTGCGTCCACAGGGCATGCAGTGTGTAGCTACGCTGCTGCCCGCAGATTCACACGTGCAGATCGAGCGTGTATATATTTTTCCTGTTGTTTTACTTACGTGGTGATTGGTGCGTGTGACCATGCCAGCGTAATCACGCATGAACAAAAGCTTAAGGCTCAACGTCAATGGAGTGGCCAGTGACCGGAGAATCTCTGATACGCGCTGTCCAAGAAGGCTTTCGGCGCAGAGAGCGATATATACAGAGAGAGATGAAGGAGGGAGGAAGAGAAGGGAAAAAAACTGGAAGCGAATGATGAGGCACTTCATTACGCTATGATTGGGGGCGGCCCAAGGAGAAGAAACAAGCGATCGAGTAGCCATGTCAGCTACTCGCTTGCTTCGGGCGCCGAGACGAGCGAGGCATGCAGCAGAGCGTGGCAGAGACGCATGCAGAGGAGAGAGAGGTCTTTTCCTGTCAAACCCAACGCGACGACGCAGGCAGCGCAGGCAGATGCAGAGGCTTCCTCGAACGCAGCAATGGAGGAGCATGCAGCAGCAGCGTTGGCGCCCAATGGATACGACCGATCCCGCCATGGATGACGGCGACCAGACATGCCCGCCCGGCATTCAAGGCCCGCCCTCTTCTCCTCCTCTGCCACCTACTCTACGACGAACCCCACCAAACTCACAACGTTGGCCTACACTCCACGGCCTGATTAGCAATTAGTAGTATAGGTGATGATTAACCTGGCAGAACGTGGATCGGACCGCGTTCTGAGGGCGATCTGAGGGCGTCCTCGATGGTTCGGCGACGCCGGGCAACCCTGGCGCCGCCGGCGTGGGGGAGTCGCACCCCGGCTCGAGGTTCGCTTGTCTCGGCGATCTGGAGGCGTGCCCGTCGGGGGAAGAGGGCCTTCTGGTGTCGGAGGCGGAGAGTTTGGAGGACGAGACTCACGTTTCTGTGCAAGTTGCTCTAGATGCACTGAATGTGGAGGATCCGTTTCGGGGTTGCTCGCCGCCGGTTCGCCGGCCATCTCGATCGGACGCGGAGCTCCGGCAGGAATTCTGGGCGGATGCGGGCTACCCTCGCCGTCGAGCCGCTACTGGGAGTGTGGATCGCCGGCGCGTTCAGGTGAGCATTCTGATGAGCTGTCGTTGTGCAGGTCGGAGGAGGTTACGCCGGCGAGCCGGAGCTCGCACTCGTCGCCGACGGGTCTACGTCTGTCTCGACCGCCGCCGCGGATGGGCCCGTGGCGTGGTCCTCTACCTCCACGCCGGATCACGCCGCCACCGATTCTCGGCATGTTCATCGACAAGGCTGCGGCTGCGAGCGCGGAGGCGTCTTCCCCGGGAACGTCGACATCGCCGGGATTGCGCCAGCCGGTGGTTGCAAAGCCGGCACCGGCGCCGGCGCTGGCGGATCCGAGGTCCGCGGAGGAAGCTGCGGCCAAGGGCGGGATTCAAATTTCTCCCTGCATGCAGGAGGACCCACGTGGTAAGACGGTGGATCTTGGCCGTCCAAACCCTTGGGCGCATCTTCACCGTCCGATCAGAGCCAAACCTAGCTCGTCTGACATTCGTGTTCAGCTCGACGTCGCTCTGCCTCTTCGCCGCCACCATCCTTTGCATCGCTCGATCGCCTCGTCAAGCCCACCGCCTCTCGTCCGCGCCCCGGCAATCATTCAACCTCCCGTCCCCGCGGCCGCCTCGCCGCCGCTGCTCCGGTGGGCGAGATCGTTCGCCACCGTCGCGGCCACGCCCCGCCGCATGGCGGCTCCGCCTCGTCCGCTGCAAGGGGGTGCACCTAGGGCGGGGGCTGTCCGGACTGCGGCGCCAGTCCCGCCTCTCCAGCAGCAGCCCCAACTTGGCCAGGGCGCGCCGGGCATGTACCAGCACCCGTTCCAAGGCGTCGCTGCCGGGGTTCAGCAAGGTGGTGCGTCGGCGCAGTTCACCGGTGGCTCCTCCCAGCTTGTCGGCGGCCACGCAGCTGCCGTTCCTGGCCAGTACTTACCTCCGGCGGGGATGCCGTTGGTCCGACCGCTGCAATACCCGTCGCTGCAGCCGGGTCCGCCGGCATACATGGCACCTTCGCCGCAGATGCAATTCCCAATGCAGAACTTTGGGATGCCGCAGCCTGGGTATCCGCCAATGCAGCAGCAGCTTGCCCCCCCGATGTCTCAGTCAACGGTGCAGGCGCCGAGGCCCAAGAGGAAGAAGAAGAAGGGTACACCGCAACCTCGCCCCACCCCTCAACCGGTGCAGCTTCAGGCTCCGGGTTTGCAGCAGCAATTCGCAGCACCCGCCCCGCAGCAGCAACAGATGCCCCTTCCCATGCTTGGTTTGCCTCTCACTCCGGCTGTGTTGGTTCCTGGTGATTCCGCTGCGGTTGCTGTTCCTCCGGTTGACGGCACCGGAAATCTGGAGGTGACAAAGTCTGGGGCTGTAGGCAAAGCGAAGAAAAAGTGCTGGAAATGTGGGGATGGTAACCACAACACTAAGGGCTGTCCTGTGACTCACTACTGCCTCGTGTGTGATACGGGTGCTCATCCTACCTACAGATGCCCGACACTTCGGATGCCAAGGCCCTCGGCTGTTACTGCTGGTTATGGTAGGGAAGAAACAACTTTTGTGCAACTCCCTGATAGTGTCTACAAGCCCCATTTGTTACCGACGAGTTCACCCACGGCTTTAGTGAAGATCGTTGGTGTGTATGTGCCTGCGACTGCCATTCAGAGCTTGCTATCCAGGATGTTCCCGTCGAGCTCGACGTGGACTTGGGAAGCCCTTCCTCACGGTGATAATGCTTTCTTGATTGGGTTCCCCTCTTTGGAGGACTTGCAGCGGATGGATGGCATGCAGTTGGGGGTCCCTAACTTTGAGGCCCAGGCTTCTATCTCGATTTGGAAGAAAAAAGATTTTATTCCAGTGAGAGTGCTTGAGCAGGTGTGGGTTCATGTGCAGGGGGTTCCTTATCCAGTCAGACACTTCCTGGGAATCTGGGCTGTTGGTTCTCTTATTGGGACTACTTTAGATGTTGATCTTGTCACGCTCAGGAGCAGAGGCATAGTGCGCATTCTTGTTGGGATGCCAAGTTCCGCGCCGTTGGAAAACAGATTGACCCCTCTGGTCCGTATCTTGGCACGGCATGTGTGGTGAAGCTGAAGGAGTACGTTTTCACCTTCCGTCGTGAGGCGGCAGACTTTTCGCCTGACTCAGAGTTTGTGCCTTTCTTTTGGCGTCGCAAGGGGGACGATGATGCCAATGATGACAATGATGGGCTTGAGGAGGGGTTCGACGGTACTTCTGATACTACGGGTTTGCTTGGGGCGCAGAATACAAGCATGGACGTGGATGCCAGTACCTCCTCTACTGGTTTGGGAAAGACAGCGCCATCTTCGTTTCCAGCTTCTCAGCAGTCTCTTGTGGCAATAACTCCGTACAATCCATACCCGCAAACTCCTCGCGGGAACGAGATAGTGTCGAGGATTCGACGCGTCTCACCGGGGCTGCTGCGTGTTTCTGTTGCAGCGAAGAACACTTCTGGAGAGTCTGTGCAGGTGAATCTATCGAAGGATGCTGATTATCCGACTGAGGTCCTTGCTGGGCCGGAGCTGCACTCGGCTCCTGGACTGAGCTCTGGTGCGGTGCTTTCCAGCCCAAGTGGGCCGCTGTCGACCTCTGCTGGGCCGCCGGCTCCAGCTGCAGTGCTGGTGCGGAGTTGGGCCGGCCTGATGCGCTGCCGAGCTTCAAGGAGCTGGACGGGCCGCCGGCGGTGGCTGGCCTCGCCCACCTGGGCGCGTTGGAGGAAGACCTGGCCCGTGGAGGAGACTGCGGGCCGGAAGATTCCAGCAGCTTGGACTGCTCTGCTACTGGGCCGATCCGGGGGAGGGCTTCTTCTCCAGCCCAGCCTTCCCTGGATGGCACGGTGGCTGCTGCTGGTGTGTCCGGGGTGGTCTCGACTCCGGCTTCGACCACTCGACGCGCGCTGCTGCGGGCGTGGCTGCTGCGTCCGCTGGGTTGGCTGCTACGTCGTCTTTGCCGACCCAGGACAGCGGCCCCGTCACGCCTTGCACACCTCCTCCCGCGGCGTCAGCTACGGCTGGTGGGGTCACCCCGCTCCGCCGGAGTGGGAGGTTTGGGACGGCTGTTGATGGGGCTTCAACGACTGATGAGGACTCTCTGCAGAAGGCCATGCGTCGCCAAGCGGCACGCAATTTGGACTTCTCAGGTACGGATTTAAATTCAAAGTCATTTCTGTCGTATTCGTCTCAATCTATTTTTCTAAACTGAGTAGTGTAGGAGTTAAGCTTGGTAACTCTAATAAAGAAATTCTTGTGTCAACTAATGTCTTGAGGCATATGGAATTTGACCGTCTTACGGTTATTCCTAAAGCTTCGACTGCGTTGACTTCCACCTATTTGGACGAAGAAGAAGCTATTGCCACATCAGATGGTCAGCTTCTTCCTCATCTAATTGGTGAAGTGTTGGAGGGTGGATTAGATGACGACGGTTTGAGCTCATTATATGAGTTAAAAGCAACCAGTCGGAAATCAAAATCTACCACTAACAAGGCGTCCCGGAAAAGGCCCAAGTTGTCCAAATCCCCCATTGTTTCCCAATGAATGGCATGTTTGCAAATAGCAGAGGTCTTGGTGACTTGGCTAAACATTTGCATTTTGCTGGTTGTGTTCGGGATCATAATTTGGATTTCTTGGCTATTTCTGAGACGGGTCGACGTGAGTTCTCGCAATCTCTATTGAACCGACTCTCGGGCGGTATAGAGTTTGAGTGGTACTCACGTCCCCCTCATGGCCGCTCCGGAGGCATTTTACTAGGCATCAGGATTGATACCATGGAAGTGTTGGAGGTTACGGATGGAGATTTTCATATCAAATTACACATCCGTAATAAATCCGATAATTTCATTTGGAGTCTTGTTGCTGTGTATGGGCCGGCCCAGAGGTGGCTAAGACCGCTTTTCTCTGTGAAATGGTAAACTTGGCAAAAGATAACCCTCACCCTCTCATCATTGGTGGGGACTTCAATCTGCTACGTTATCCGTTTGAGAAAAGCAAGGGACGTTTCGACAACCGTTGGCCTCTTTTGTTCAATGCAGTCATTGACAGCTTGAACCTTCGAGAGATTACAATGGTGGGGAGACAGTTCACTTGGGCTAATTCTCTTCCTGAACCCACTTACGAGAAACTAGACCGTACTGATGGATACTGAGTGGGAATCTAGATTCCCACTAGTGTCGGTGCGGGCTCTAGAACGTATCGAGGGTTTGTCTGATCATGCTCCCATTCTTTTGACCACTGGAGTACCTCGTCCACAGTGCAAACCACGGTTCAAATTTGAGCTTGGGTGGTTACACCGCGAGGGCTTCCATGAGATGGTTAAACGAATTTGGGAATTGCCAGTGGCGGGTGATTCGCCTATCCAGCGGTGGAACAATAAGATACGTGCTTTACGCACTCACCTCGTTGGTTGGGCTCGTCATACTGCTGGTTTACTTAGAAAAGAAAAAGTGCGACTATCCTCCATAATTGATGCTCTAGAAGCACTAGCAGAAGTACGGCTTCTATCTGCACAAGAGATTGAGCTCAAGAGCCAATCCAATGCGCAGATAGCGAAACTTCTGCGGAGGAGGAGTTAAAATGGTATCAACGTTCCAAAGCTCAATTCATTCTTGAAGGAGATTCGAATACGCGCTATTTCCATGGATTGCTAACGGCAGACATCGGAAAAAGCGAATTCACTCTCTAGTTCAGGATGAAGGAACGATTGAGGGCCATGATCAACTAAAGTCGTACATTACAAATTACTATAAAAGCCTGTTCGGTGATCCAGAGGAAGGTGACTTCACTTTGGATGAATCTCGAACAGAGGATATACCTCAGGTTTCAGCCGAGGAAAATAGCCTACTCACTAAACTCTACTCAGAGGAAGAAGTGAGAAAGGCGGTTTTCCAAATGAAACATAATACGGCTCCTGGACCTGATGGTTTCCCGGCGGAGTTCTACCAGAACTTTTGGGAAGTTATCAAGTCTGATCTACTTCAACTGTTCGCTTGTCTTCATAATGGACAACTCGAGCTATTTCGTCTCAATTTTGGTGAGATAATTTTATTACCTAAGGTTAACGAGGCAGAAAGGATTCAACAATTTAGACCTATTTGCCTACTTAACGTTAGTTTTAAATTTTTTACCAAAGTGGCGACGATTCGCCTGAACAGTGTGGCAGATCATGTGGTTCGTCCGTCTCAGACGGCGTTCATGCAAGGCCGCAACATTCTTGATGGTGTTGCGATTCTGCATGAAACAGTTCATGAACTACATAGGAAAAAGCTGAATGGGGTAATTCTTAAAATTGATTTCGAGAAGGCTTATGACAAAGTCAAATGGTCTTTCCTTCAGCAGACCCTCAGGATGAAAGGTTTTTCTCCCGAGTGGTGCGCGCTAGTAAATAGCTTTGTTTCGGGAGGAAGTGTAGCCATTAAGGTCAATGATGACACTGGCAAATACTTTCAAACGAAAAAAGGCCTCAGACAGGGTGACCCATTATCGCCAGTACTATTTAACATAGTGGCGGATATGTTGGCTATCTTGATTGAACGCGCTAAATCTGAGGGCCAGATTGAAGGAGTGATCCCACATCTTGTTGATGGTGGATTATCGATCCTTCAATACGCAGACGATACGATTCTTTTTATGGAACATGACATCGAAAAAGCTCGTAACCTAAAGCTGATTTTATCAGCATTCGAGCAACTTTCGGGTCTTAAGATAAATTTCCACAAAAGTGAATTGTTTTGTTTCGGTGAGGCTCAAGAAAACGCCGCCTTGTATGCCGAACTTTTTGGCTGTCAGCAAGGTCAATTTCCTATCAACTATTTGGGTATTCCGATTCATTATCGGAGACTCACAAATGCTGAATGGAAAAAGGTGGAGGAAAGACTTCAAATTCGCCTAAATAGTTGGAAAGGCAAACTCTTATCCCTGGGTGGAAGATTAGTTCTCATTAATGCGGTACTATCGAACATGGTACTGTATATGATTTCATTCTTCCAGTTGCCCAAAGGAGTCTTAAAACGACTGGATTACTTCCGGTCTAGATTCTTTTGGCAAGGGGATTGTGAGAAGAGAAATATCGACTGACTAAATGGAGCGTGGTTTGCTGCCCTAAAGACCAAGGTGGGCTCGGAATTCCTGACCTTGAGGTCAAGAATAGAGCACTGCTAGGTAAATGGCTCTTCAAACTCCTCTCGGAGGATGGAGTGTGGCAAACCCTCCTTAGGAGAAAGTATGTGGGAGATCAAGCTGTTTCCCAGGTCCAATGGAAACCTGGTGACTCACACTTCTAGGCTGGCCTCATGGCTACAAAGAAGTTCTTTTTCCCGCAGGGTTCTTTCTCTATTAGGGATGGATCGGAAATTCGTTTCTGGGAAGATAAATGGCTAGGCCAATCGCCTCTCCGTGAACAATATCCGGCTCTATATTCTATAGTACGAAACAAAAGCGACACGATCGCGAAGGTGCTGGGTTCCTACCCACCAGATGTTTCGTTTAGAAGAAGCTTATTTGGACCAAGACAAGCATCCTGGAATGCTTTGCTCATTCGACTGGAATCTATCCAATTGTCGGAAGGCCCGGATAAATTTCAATGGAATCTTACTAAGAATTGTAAATTCTCGGTTGATTCGATGTATAGAGCATTAATTCTTCCTGACGTTCCGGTCGATAGTAGGGCTAATAACAAAATTTGGAAGATGAAGATACCACTAAAAATTAAGGTATTTGCGTGGTATCTTCGTCGAGGAGTAATTCTTACAAAAGACAACCTTGCCAAGCGCAATTGGCACGAAAGTAAAAAGTGCGTCTTCTGTCATCATGACGAGACTATTACACACTTATTCTTCCAATGCGAGTTAGCCAGGTCTATATGGTCAGCCATCCAGATAGGTTCTACCTTACATCCTCCGCGGTCCGTTGCAAATATTTTTGGCAACTGGTTAAATGGAGTGGATCCTAGGTTTAAACTATTCAGTAGAATGGGCGCGATTGCAATTATTTGGTCGCTGTGGCTATGTAGAAATGACAAGGTGTTTAACGATAAAAATACTTCTCTTATGCAGGTGATCTATCGGTGTACTGCTACACTACGAGCATGGTCGGCGCTGCAGCGTGTGGAACACCGAGATTTATTTTTGGATGTGGCGTCGAGGCTGGAGGCTGCAGCCAGGGAGTTATTCTCCCGGCATGGATGGCAACATAGTCTCCGGATTGATCTACCACCACCCTAGGCGGATTTACAATTTCTCATGTTGATATGTAATTCGCCTTGTTTTTATTTATGTTGCACTGGGTACTTGAGGACTGGTGGCTGTGTGCATCTTAGCTATGCAGAGGCCGGGTGTAATGTTTAAACCTTTTAAGTAATAAAATCCCATTATCTAAAAAAAAAACTCCACGGCCTAGGGCGGCTACTCCTGGCATGCATGCATGTACAGCTGTGCAACCATCGTTTCCATCTGTGAGTTTTTCTTGTTTCATTTTTTACTTTTCAGCAGTGGCGGAGCTAAGATTTTAAGATTGTGTATGCGAAATAAATATGTCTGATAAGTTCTAAAAATCCACAATAAAACACAAAGTAATGATTTGCAGCAGCAAAGTATGTATAGCTACAACAGTATCAGTGAGACGTGCATCCTGGTTAGCTCAACAAGGAGGCATGCGTGAAAATCTCAGGAACATGCTACAGTCATGACCATGTGCTAGTACTAATCGTATAAATAAGTAATTAACTTGCTGAATGTGTTGGGTATGCAACGACATATCCTTGAATAGGGCTGGCTACGCCCCTGCTTTTCAGCTAGCCACAGTCAGTCGCAATTCACAAAAGTTGAATCTTTCAACTTGGCAACCCTAAAAAATACAGGTGCCAAACCAAAACGAGCCAAGAGAAGTTGTTCAGTTTTGCGGCTGCCGTTGAAAGACAAAAGCATATTACTCACGCAAGGCTATGAAGTATGAACGGTCGTGTATCTCTGTTAGAGCATCTCCATCGGGGGCTCCAAGTGACCCCCTAAAGGCCCAAGGGGGGTCCGGACGGCAAAATCGTCCACCAGCGGCACCCCCAAAGGGTCGCTCCGAGCAAATTCTTGTCCGGCACCCCCGAAAGGGCCTCCAAGTTTGGAGCCCCTCTCGGGGGTGCCGGACATGGGGCGGACATGGGCTATGACAGGGGTGGCCCGCCCGTCATCCACACAGCGCCCCGCGCCCGTGTTAACTTGGGCTTGGCAGGAGGCCGTTCCGCCGCGTTTAAGGGCGAGGCGACGAGACGGCGGCTCGCCTGTCAGCACGCCTCGCAATAACGCCCCGACCTTTTCCCACGCGGGCGCAGAGCGAAGCGACGCGTCGCAATAACGTCGCGCCCGTTCCCATGGCGCAGACAGAAGCGACGCGTGCTGAAGTCGCAGCGGCTGCCCGCGGCGGCGCCCTGCACACGCGTCGTCGGCGTCAATGCGTGGCCAGGCAAACCGGTGGCCGCATTAATGCAGACCACCCAACCCCGCTCCTCCGGTCGCCTTTAAAACCCGGCGCATCGCAACCTTCCTCTCCCCACACCACCGCTTCTCTCCTCTCCCAACTCGCCACCAGCAGATCGGCCGCCAAGCATGGCGGGCAACCGTGAGACGCCGGAGGAGCGCGAGCTCCGGCGTCATCGCGACTTCCTCTCGGCAGAAAGCGAGCGCCGCGGCCAGCAACGCCGCGAGCAGATGGAGGAACGCCATCGCCACAACGAGGAGGCGGAGATGGCCAGGGCGTATCAACGCGAGCGGTGGCTCGAGGACGCAGCCAACGCGCCTCCGTATGTCGTGTCGCTGGATACGGCGCAGCTGTGCAACCGCCATAGCGTGCCGGTGGAGGGGGACGAGTCCCTACCCGAAGGGTGGACGAGGAACGCCGTCAAAGTGTCGGTGGCGTCGACGCTCATCGGCAAGGAGCGTGTCGGCTTCATCATGCGGAAGTGGCAGGCGATGTCGTACGAGCAGAAGCTCGACCCCAAGTACTCCATCTCGGCGCCCTACTGGCACGCCGTGGTGAACGCGGAGTACAAGGCGCGTTGTGCCGGCGACTCCCTCCCTACCGGCGCGCAGGAGCCAACGTTGGAGTTGTCCGCATCGGACGACGACGACGCAACCGAGGAGGACGACGACGACGACCCCGAGCTGCCCGAATCTACCAGTAGAAACAGCAGGCGCATCTTGGTCAGCAGCGTCGCCGACACTGGAGAAGGGGGCACAAGCTGAAGCCGGCGAGGCTTCCGATTAGGCGGCCAGGCGGTAGATGAAATCCCACCACGCGCCGTGAAACCAGAAGCCTCGGCCACGGCGAGGCTTCGTTTTTAAAGGCCGTAGCCGATGGCAATAGCGGATGAAACTTCCGGCGTCGGATCATCGAGGCATGCAAGTATGTTGATGATTCCGGTGCTTGGTTCGCATCTTCTTCCCGTCGCTAGGCCATGAAGCGACATCTCTCCTCGCCGCCGGCGCGTGTAGTGGTTGGCTAGACGCTGTAGCGTGTAGCCGGTAACGGCGTAGTTTAGGTTTAGTTTGTTAAATCTCGTTTAGATTTTAAATTATAAGTTTGTTAAATCTCGTTTAATAAAATCCGCCCGCAAGGTGTTTGATCATATGTCGTGTTTGGGGGCGGACGTTTGGGGTGCGCAGCTGTGGACGGGATCAAAAACTTGGACGGATACATGTCCGGCACCCCAATTAGGCCGCCCCCGGTAGATGCTCTTAGGCAAGCAGCCGTGCCCTATTTCCGGTGGTGTGCGGGGTTCACGTGCACGAGCAAGAAAGTGGAAGAGGAAGTGACTCGACCTCACGGCTCTGCTCGCGCCGTCCATGCATGTGCGACCGACAATCCAATGACTTGATCTAAAAAAAAAAGACAATCCAATAACTTCCATTTCTTTTTTCATTCAAGGAAAATTGGCGCGGTGGGCTCAATCCTGGATGATCCATAGCCCGCAGCCTCAAGCCTCGAGTTCGTTGGGCCCATTCACGTCGACGGCTACGTGACATCGTGGGCTTTGTTGCGGCAGTATGATGGGCCGGTCTAATGAGTTGGCCCTCGTGGGCCGAACGTGCGGTTCGTGACTTCGTCGACCTTATGGCGGTGGCGGTTTTCGGAAGAGCGGAGGCGGCTTTCCCCTTTCCTCCTCTTCGTGGGGGCCGTGAGGAGAAGTTGGTGGCAGAGGAGATGGGGAAGGGCGGCGAGCTGTGGGACGACTCCGCGCTGGTCGACGCCTTCGACCACGCCGTCGCCACCTACAAGGTGCGCACCCTCGTCCCCCTTCGACCCCTTGGCCGTTTTCCGGATTTGGTACCTGGCCGGCGTCGCTGCTAGGGTTTAGGGTTTTGGGAGATTTGCGGCGCGCGTTGGGACCTCTGGAGTCGGTCTGCTTGTAGGTCTGGTGCGTGTGGGACGGTGGTTGGTGTTTGGATTGGGGTGGATGGATGGTTAGCTGAATCGAATTTCTTGCCTGCTGCTCTGTTAGGACTCTGTACGGCGTAAAGGGAATGGTGTTCTTTTTTGGTTGTGGAGTACATGAAATTTTCCGTGCATTCCTTCTGATTAGATGAACGGATAGCCCGATTGAAGTTTCTTCTGTACTGGGCTATGTTGAAGAATTCTGGGGTTCTCCGACATTTACGCAAATAGTAGTTGGACTGCTCATTTGCATTGGGCTAACTGATTGTGGTTGGTTTGCAGGCAATGCATGGCAAGAACAACCAAGCTGCTCCATCTGAGAAACAAGAGTCAGAAGATGTAGCTCCTTCTGCTACTGCTGCTGCGACTACCGCTGATGAAGAACCTGTCTCCACTGAGGCACCAGATGAGTAAGGAGACGGTTTCTTGTTGTTTAGTTAGTATTAGCTAGTATTGTTTTTCTTGTTCTACTTGTCTGGTGGTGATTCCTTATGTAAAGAAAGAGTAGTGTTACATGACTAGCCTTATAAGTTACAAATAGAAGAGTCTACCATGTTCATTGAAAATTGAGTCTCTAACTACATTTATTTATCAGTTTTTAATCGGAACATGGTTTTTAGTGATGGGACGAGTTTACCTGTGTAATTCATGTTATCTAAGTTGTAACCATCAACCGGCTCTATGTATATGATTAGAAACATAGATTCAAGTATTTAAGGTAGTACTAATTGCAACTAAACATGTTTCGTAGTGATTGCTGCTACCAGTTTGCTGCTGAACTTCCCATCCATGATTAAGTCTTAGTCTATTTTTCAAAGTGCTTACTGCCAATTTATTTCAGTCAAGTGAGAAATTTGAACTTCAAATTTTTTTTTTTTGCTTTAAAACGTGCGAAGAGGTGTAATAGTCCTTTTGCCCTTTTTAATCTGAACTTGTTTTGTCCGTTCAATTCACATTTTTCATAAATTTGCACTTCAAATTTCTTGCTTTATTGTCTTGGTGCTCTGTTTGTCCAAGAATTGATGAAGTACTTTGTTTGTGAAGGCAATTGGAGAAAGAGGAAAGCTGCTCTATCTTACCTGTTGATCCAACAGTGAAGCCACAACAGCCTTCTGAACAAAGAAAGACCACTGAGCAAGCTCCTCTTCAAGAAAGTGAAGAAACTGATCTGGAGAAAGAGACCCATGTCTCAGAATCTAACGCATGTGCCTCAGATGTTAATGATACTGAGAGAATGGCTAGCTCAAACCAGCAGACATGGGACTACAATGAACTACTCAGGAAATACTACGAACTTGAGGTGCAAAGCCAGAAAGTTCTTGAGCAACTCCATCAGACAAATTACTGGAATTATCAAACCCCGGGACAATCTTCAGCATACCAACAGCAGCAAGTTCCTGCCTATAGTGCCACAGCACCTGATCCATACTATTCAACCACTCAACCATCATGCTGCTCTTTGAATGTTCCCATGGTGTCAGTCTCCTGTTGTTCCACAGGCCAGCAAAGCGGTGATTCCACTGGAGCCTGCAGCATATCATTGACTTGTAAGTGTCTAGTTTGGTTAAGCTCGTGTCCTTGTTTCGCTGTTACATGAGTGTTTACACTATAGCTATTGCCTTCTAATTAACTACATGATATAATTCACCTCCAGGTGATCAGTGCCCAGGAGCAAGCACCACATATCCTACTGGTGCAACCTTCGTGCAGCTCCCAACAAAGGTATCTACGAACGATGATCAAGTTGACAAGGCGGCAAAGATGGCTGCTGAAGGTGCCATGAATTTCATGAGAAGTACAATATCTGGAGACCCTGGCTGCTTTCCAAGTAAGCATTTTTTTCACGTGGAAGCGATGGTAGTTCATCTACTGTGCTTTTTTCTTGGAAATCTTAATGTTCTTTCTTTTTTGGAATCGGAGATATTAACGTTGGGAAAAGTTCTGTTTCAAGAATAATGCAGTAGATAGTTTATACCTGCCCTCCCAATTTCATTCATTTAATGTGGTTCAGGTGATTGTAAATCACACCACGAACTTCTTTCACTCTTCAACTGTATTTAGGATCGTATCACATCCTGAGTCTGTTTCTCATGTAATCCTTTTCTTCTATATTTTATTTCAGAAGTACCATTAATGGTTAATTCTAACATTTAATTTTGTTATGATGTTAGTCCAATGCAAAAGTGCACATTTAATTGGGTGAATGTTGATCAACCTGAGATCATAACATCCTAATAAGTTTTATACCACATATATATTTATGTTGTCTCACCAGCCATCTCTTCTCTTGAATATATACAGGAGGTGAGGGTGAAACTAGAAAGGAAAATAGCACAACTGTGGGCATGCACCCGAATTTCGACGGCACAGGAGCAGACAGTGATCTTGCTGTTGTATTAAATGCATGGTATACAGCAGGGTTTTACACTGGCAGGTAGTAATACTTGAACTCTCGGTCCCTAGTCCTCAGATTGCAAAGCGATACTTACCTTTTGTTCATCCACATTATCTTTGTGATTGAGAATCTTTGTGATTATTTATTATCACTTAGTTATTGTTCATAGTCGAGGAAGATATGTAACTGGATCAATTGCACACTTGATTTTACATTTCTGCAGTGGCTCGTGTCATTTTGCCCACATTTTTTCATTAATCTGAATCGTCCAAGTCTTTTACAGGTACCTCATGCAGCAATCCATGAAAAATCCCTGAGAATTGACTTCACCACATTGGTTTATGCTAGCCAGTACCATTTGAAGCAAGAACTATGGTATGCTTACATATGATTATCCTGCGATTTGACAATAAAGGTCTGTTTGGAAGGGTGAGGACTCCCACCTATCCAAGAAAGTCTGAAATGGGTGAAGATGATGCATCGATGATTTTGTAACCCAAATTTGCCAAATGCCCAGTATCTAATGTATTAGCTGAGACCTTGGTGAATGCACGCCTCCAGTGAGGGGTGCTGTGGTGATGCTGGTATGAAAACCATGATGGAGAATTGTAATGCGTAAACCTACTTTCCTCAGGTAGCCATTTGTCTCATGTGCATAGCTTACATCTGCGTCTGCACTTGGCAGCTTCTAATCTTCACAGGTTGATGCAGAATTAAGCCATATTGAGCCTGTGTGGTTGACTGCCACTAGCCTTGTGTGGCGGTCGCTAGAAGGCCCTTTTTTTTTGAAAGATCCAGCAATTGCTGGCTTTTCGATTAATAGCAGTAGAATATGTACAAGCAGCCCTTAGGCAAAAGAATAACCGAAAAGAAGAATAAGAGAAAAAAGTCATGAAACAAAACGCTACAAAACTGCTCCCTCA
The DNA here is from genome assembly GCA_947311845.1 of Poa pratensis. Taxonomy (NCBI): domain Eukaryota; kingdom Viridiplantae; phylum Streptophyta; class Magnoliopsida; order Poales; family Poaceae; genus Poa; species Poa pratensis. Next base: position 30,650,854 of record CAMZMU010000081.1, read on the forward strand.
ACTCAATTGCTCCCCTCGCTGCCGCGGGCGCCTGCCGCGGTGGTGGCGGCCCCCCTGCTGCCAAAGGCTGTTGGGGGAGGTCCTCGTCTGCTCGTCTCGTCGTCGCGCCGACGGCCGGCCGCCTCTGCTGGGGAGCGGAGGTTGTGTCGCCGGCGCCTGGAGGCCGGGGCGGCGGCCCCGGAGCTGGTGGTCATTGTTGCCGTCGTCCCTCGACGGCGCAACGAAGGTGAGCGGCGTCAGCCTGGGCGCTGCATCTGCAGATCTGGGATCGGCTTCCTTTGTCGACGGTCAGCGGTCTGCAGTGCGGCGGCGCGCGCGTCTGCGCCTGGTTGCGGCCAGGACGGGCGTCGCGTGATGCGCCTGCGTCTCTGCCGAAGGGGGCTTCAGAGTTGTACGTGCCCGATCTGGACTTCGCGTCGGGCCCGATCTGGACCCGCGTCTGGCCGAGCGGGCCGCACGGTGGGGCTTCGCGTCGGCATCAAGCAGTGAGCATGTTGGTGCTTCCTTGCCCTCTGTGCGGCTGGAGTTCTTCGACATTGCGTAGCATGGCGTCTTCGTGGCCAGGGTGTCTTCTGTCATCCTGGCACCATGGGAGCCGGGGCGGCGGCCCCGGGTAAGTGTTAGTGGTGCGGGAGGGCCAGCTCCAGCCTCCCGTGTCTGGTTTCCGGCTGGCCGGAGATCCCAATTCCGGTTGGCCAGCGGTGTTTTCTTCTCCGAGGCGTTTGGCAGCCCACCGGATTTGGCGAGGAAGGCTGCTCTTGAGCCCTCGCGTGGCTGGTTTCCGGCTGGCCGGAGATCCCGATTCCGGTTGGCCGGCGGCGCCTTCTTCTGCTCCGCGGCTCTTGGTCGTGGAGGCGTTCGGCAGCCTTCTGCTGGATGCGCTTGTTGGTGGTTGCTCCTGCAGCAGGGAGCAACGGGCGGCCGCGACTCTACGGTGCGGCAGTTCGGGCGTGGCGTTGGAACTGCAGGTCGGGAGCATGCGGGTGCTCTTGGTCCGCATGCTCCAGGCAAAGAAGAAGTCGGGGCGGCGGCCTCGGATAGGCGGCATGCACGGCGTGGTTGTTGCGGCGTGAGGTGCCACGACCGACCTTTGCTGGAGTTGGCGGTTCGGCGGCGATGTTATGCTCCGGCTCACGTGGCGAGGTCGAGGTGTTCCGGGCGAAAGCCTCGCACCGGTTTTTGTATGGTGCCAACGATGACGACGCCTCGGCGCGTCGCTACTCCTTCTTGAAGGCATCGTTGTGGAACCCCGGCCCTCTCCACTCCTCGAAGGCCAAGATTTCTTCGGGTGAAAACCCAACTGAAAGATCGATATGTCGACTAGAGGGGGGGTGATTAGGCGACTACCAAATTTTAATTCTTTTTCGATTAATTAAGGCTTGAGCAAAGTAGCAAGGTTGACTAGATGTGCACTAAGTGAACAACCTATGTGATACAAGCAAGGTAAGCAACGTAGCGGAAGCAACAAGTAAAGGATAGAAATAACCGCAAAGTGGAGACACGGAGATGTTTCCCGTAGTTCCTTCCCAAGGGAAGTACGTCTACGTTGGAGGAGTGTGGAGCCACCTAGGCGCTCCAAAAGCACGGATGTGCTCACTCTATTCTCTGTGAGCTTTACCCATGGGGGTTCGGCTCATTCACTATGAGATCACCTTGATGGCGTTGACCAAGCCGGTACACAAAGGTCGGGGAACTCCACAATGAGTAGGAGCCTCCCAACAATGCCTCGGACTTCCTCCGAGACTCACAAAGGCACCTCGAGTTACAAGCAACCCAAGATGCAAGTTCCACACAATCCGTGTGGGGGGATTTGAAATTCCTTCGGTGGAGACGTAGATCTAGACCTCCTATGACACTCCTCAAAGTATCAAGTCGATTGAGGGTGGGAGTGGGAGATCTAGTAGTTTGAAGCTTTGGCAACAATGGGGAATCAGTTGTAGTGGTAGCTCAAAATATCCCAAGGTAGGAGAAGGGGTTTAAATACCCCTTTCTTTCAATCTGGCCGTTGGAGGCAGAAAACTCGCGCCAGCGGTACTACCGCTGGAACAAGCGGTGGTACCGCTGGGATCTTCTCAGCAGCAGCACGGGCAGTCAACGGTCGTCTTCCTTCCTCACGCAGCCCACGCCCCCGGTACCAGGCGGTACCGCTCGAGGTACCGCCCGAGGTACCGGACAACGCCTCCGAACGCTGGAAACAGCGGTACTGGCAGCGGTACTGGAACCACCCATTCCACCTCAGCGGTACCGGCTGGTACCGCTGGCGGTACCGCTGGTGGTACCGCTCAAGCGCCCAGAACCCGAAAACAGCAGTACCCGCGGCGGTACTGCCGCTGCAGTGCAAATTCCTGGGGGCTGGCGGTACTACCGCCTATCCCAGCGGTAGTACCGCCCTCTGGCAATGTTGCATCAAAATGTAGAGAATCGCTGCGCGAATGCAATGACAATATTCATAAGACCTGTTCAAACTTGTATAAAACTGTTAGATACAAACTTTGTATTATCATCAACATCAAAACATGATTAAGAGCGACAATGCTCTTTCAATCTCCCCCTTTTTGATGATTGATGACAATACAAAGATTTGCTACAAATGGTTCGAAAAATTTAGACAGAGCTCCCCCTAGATATGTGCACTACTCAAGAGTAGTCTTTGAACATCCAAAAATGCACATCAACTAGGATCAACACTCCCCCTAGATTTTTCAAACCATGCAAGATAGATTATATAGCATAAAAGAACATATCTTGCAACTAACATAGATAGTTCAAAACCAACAAACGAAGTTTAAACATGTCTTACACCATGCATAACGAGGTACTTGAAGCGATAAACAACAAAGTTCACAAGCTTATAAGAAACAAAGAGAACACCAAAGCTTGTAACTTAACCCATGCAAATCCCGGAGTCCTAATAGATATCTCTCCCCCTTTGGCATCAAGACACCAAAAAGAGAGAAATCGATGCTAACGTCCCAACGGTCAGTCGGAGAGGTTGTCGTTGCTCCCGGGGCGAGGACGGCGGCGAGAGGAGACTTCTTCTTCACCTTCATAATCTGACCAAGTGATGACGTTGCCGTCCTCATCCTTTGCTCGCCAATTGCTCAAGGTGGTGATGTTCTTCTCCGAACCCGAAAGCACATCTTCGCCTTGATCACGGCGACGTTGAATGTCGCGTTGACGTGCCATCTTGTCTTCATAATGATTTTGCCAAGTGCGAGTTTCCACAGCCTTGGACATACAGAAAATCTTCTTCATTTGCTTGGCCATCCAAGCAAAACCACCTTCCATCCTAGGAGCCCGTGAGGGGCCAGCAGCAGTCTCAGCAGTTGCAGCAGTCTTGTTCTTAGCTTTGTCCTCCTTGTGCCTCTCGGTATGATCCTTGATGAGGAGGCGCTTGGACTTGTGCTCAATCCAAGTCTTGGGGTCACTAACATCTTGATTCGGGAAACGGCGGTGCCATGCCCACAAGAGGATCTTCATAATGAGAGGGCCATGACACGCATTCTTCTTGTTGAGGATAACATTGTAAAGCTCATTCCAAATAAAATCAGCAATGTCAATCTTCTTCCCTTGAGTCTTGAATTGGTGAGACATAAGCATCAAGGTGCGAAGATACCCATGAATTTCATCCAAGTTGCCAACCTTGGGGTTGAGGACCATGCGGTAGATGCGATGCATTATATCATAGGGAGGAAAGAGCCCCTCCGATTTCCCAACGATGAACCTCTTCCAAAAATAGAGAGGACGAAGCGCCTCATTCTCCACGGGTCTTGTAGCTTCATGAACACGGAACCATGTGCTTGACAAGTGAGAGGGAAGAACAGTTTGAGTTCCATGATTTTCAAAACCAAGCATAGCAGTAATATCAGCCCAATTCTCAGAAAATACTTGGTCCTTTGTCATCCAAGTGAGATAAGGTTCCTCCACTTCGGTCCCAAAGTGAACAGTGGCAAAGAATTGGCAAACGAGCGCTTCATCATAATCTTGCTTGAGTTGCATGAGAGGAGTGATCCCAAACTCTTGACACATGGACATTGCTTCTCCAAAGTACTCCGGGTGCCTCGTCATATGATCCATGTCAATCCATTTTTGTGGCACCACATTCTTTTCTGCCTTCCTATGAAGGATCTCTGAGTAGCATTGGGCTTGAAAGACATTGTGGAAGAAAGGGTCATTGCCACGATACTTGGGAAGCAGGTTTGCCCGGTCAGTTGCATAGGCATCCCTCTTCCTTAGGTCCAGAAATTGAGGTTCAGGCATCGTGCTAGCGGTCAGCTCCTTGGAGGCCGGTTTCTTGGCAACTCTCTTCTTTGGTTTACTTGGCCCCGACGGATGGAGTTCTTCTTCAATCTCATCAACCGGTTCATCTGCTCTAGGTTTCTTGTTTGCCCGACGACGAGTACCTCCCGAACCAACACCACCTGTGAATAGCAATGGGTAGGAAAGCATGGGGATAAGTAATGCATATTAATTTCATGATTTGAAAACCAAGAGCACAAGTGTACAAAAATTGGAGAAAACAAGGTCTAGTGGTGAGTTCAACAACTAGGAGGGGTGGAATCAACAAGTATGATGACACAATTCGAGGAAGAACAATGGCATTATCCCGAGGTGATTCCAACAAAACTAGATGGAGAACTACAAGACTAGCCAATGAATCATCACAAAACTTCTACACGAGGTTCTAGATTCCCTAAAGTGCATCTCTACCAAACCATTTCATCAAGGACACTAGTTTACACCATCCAATCATCTTCCTCCATCAACTAGAGGAGAGAGAGAGGAAGAAGGCATACCGGTGTTCATGGCGAGGGTCAAAGGTGAGGGAGAGGTGCTGGAGTGTCCCCGGGGCGTGGGAGGGGAAGCCCTTGGCCGGGGCACTCCTTCCCGGCGGCGGGAAAGGTCGGCGGCGGCGGATCTTGAGGAGAGGAGATGGGGCGGCGTGGGGAAAAGAGGAAGTTTGACTTCCTCCCCACAGCCGCCCGACCCTTATCCTGCGAAAAACCGCTCCAGCGGTACTACCGCTTAACCCAGCGGTAGTACCGCCGGCCGGTTTCTGCGCAGCCCAATAACTGGGTATACACTAAATCAAATGCTTGCGCATGATGGTCTAGTGCATAGCCAAGTATGGGATGCCAGTACCGGCGCCTGGGGGCACCGCGCTGTGTAAGTCCAAGAGGGCGAACACAATGCCATGTCGCCGGGTCCGACTTTCTGAGCGCCAAGAGCATGAAACCAAAAGCATTTTTTAGAAAGAAAAGTCTTTCGAGATAGGATTTTTGGCTTAGGATAGAACACAAACCGATAGGGGTGGGAGACATTCAACTTTGCAAGATGCGAAAAGGAAAGGCCAAAGGTTGAATGTTTTCCACAAGAGAAAGCCAAGGTCTAGAAAACCCAAATAAGATCAAATGAAGATCAACTCCTCATAAGGAGGAGGCGGTGGCCGAGGCCACCATGTATGAGCAATTATCAACCCAAAACCGCGAAGATATATCTTGGGTTTAAGGCCAATACTCATCGTTTAAGCACAATTTGTCACCGGAGTGACCAAATAAAGCACGAATTGTCTATGTGCGCATAATAGAAGTAGTGTTGACTCATGAGTTGAGCTACACTCCCCCTATGTCCATGCATGCATCTAAACTAGTTACGATGTCTACTAAGGGTACTTGTGCAAGGCGGTCAAGCAAAGTTGCTCGCATCAATGACATTTAGTTCATTCCTCAACTCTCGAAATCTTGGTTCATCAAGGGCCTTGGTGAATATATCCGCAAGTTGATCCTTGGTTCCTACAAAAGAAAGGTCAATGTTGCCCCTCTCCACATGCTCCCGGATGAAATGATGACGAACTTCAATATGCTTCGTCTTGGCATGTTGCACGGGGTTGTGGGCGATCTTGATAGCACTTTCATTATCGCACATGAGGGGCACCTTGGAGAAGAAATACCATAATCCTTCATAGTTTGCACCATCCATAAGAGTTGGCACAACAACTTGCGGCGGAGATGTACTCGGCTTCGGTGGTGGAGAGAGCAACACAATTTTGCTTCTTGGAAGACCAACACACCAAGGAGCGGCCAAGAAATTGACAACTCCCGGATGTAGACTTCCTATCCTTCTTCTCTCCGGCATAATCCGCATCCGAGTAACCCATGAGATGAAAGCTTGAACCCTTGGGATACCAAAGACCAAAGTTTGGGGTATGAAGCAAATATCGAAAGATGCGCTTAACCGCCACTAAGTGGCTCTCTTTGGGAGCCGCTTGATACCTTGCACACTTACCCACACTAAACATAATATCCGGTCTAGATGCACAAAGATAAAGCAAAGAGCCAATCATAGAGCGATAGAGTTTTTGATCGACATCGTTACCCTCGGTGTCGGTGTGGAGGTCGACGGAGGTGGACATGGGTGTCTTGTAAGATTTGAGCTCCGTCATCGTGAACCTCTTGAGCATGTCTTGGGTATATTTGGCTTGATTGATGAAGGTACCTTCCCTATATTGCTTCACTTCAAATCCTAGGAAGTACTTCAACTCCCCCATCATGGACATCTCAAATTTGCTTGTCATTAGCTTTGCAAACTCATCATTGAAAGCATTGTTAGTAGAACCAAAAATGATGTCATCTACATAGAGTTGGCATATGAAAAGATTGCCACCCACCTTCTTGGTAAAGAGGGTGGGGTCAATAACACCAACTTGGAATCCACGGTCTACAAGAAACTCTCGAAGGTGCTCATACCACGCACGTGGGGCTTGTTTAAGGCCATAGAGTGCCTTGTCGAGCTTGTAAACATGGTCCGGATGGTTGGGATCCTCAAACCCGGGAGGTTGCTTAACATATACCAACTCATTAATAGGACCATTAAGGAAAGCACTTTTAACATCCATTTGTTGCAATTTAAAGTTATGATGAGATGCATATGCAAGCAAGATGCGAATAGATTCAAGACGAGCAACGGGGGCATAGGTTTCACCGAAGTCAACACCTTCGACTTGAGAGTAGCCTTGTGCCACCAATCTTGCCTTGTTTCGAATGACAATGCCGTTCGAATCTTGCTTGTTCTTGAAGACCCATTTGGTGCCGATGACGTTCTTGCACCCATTTGGCCTTGGCACCAACTTCCACACCTTGTTGCGCTTGAAGTTATTGAGTTCTTCATGCATGGCATCAATCCAATCATGATCTTCAAGAGCTTCATACACCTTCTTGGGCTCGATGAAGGACACAAAAGCATGGTTGGTGCTAAAGCTTGCCAATTGTTTTCTTGTGACGACCTTGCTTTGGACACCTCCAAGAACTTTGTCCAATGTATGCTCTAAGCGAGTTAATTTTTGCTCTCTTCGCAATTCTCTTCTCTTCTTGGTCTCCTCCGAAGTTTCTTGAGAGATGACTTGATCATTTCCTTCATCATCGGAGTCATGTGCATTGTTTTGATCTTGAGCTTGATCTTGATGTGGACCACCTTGATCTTGTTCTTGATCATTGTCGTGTGCACCATCTAGAGCTTGGTCTTGAACATCAAGTTGTGGAGAGGAACCACTAGGTTGATCTTGTTCTTGACCTTGCTCACTTGTTTGAGGGCTCGGAGTTTGTTCTTGGTTACGGGGAGGATCTTGAGTTGGTGATGGAATGACTTGAGGAGGAGCTCGAGGAGGATCTTGAACTTGAGGAGGATCCTCTTCAATGGGACGAATGTCCCCAATTGCCATCCTTCTTAGAGCGAGCTCCATAGGTACATCACCTACAACATTAGGATCAACTTGCCCCACTTGGGAGCCATTATCCTCATCAAACTTCACGTCACTAGATTCTTCAACTTGACCGGTGGTCTTGTTGTAGACTCTATAGCCGTGAGAGTTTGTGGAGTAACCAACAAAGATACCCTCTATAGATCTAGTTTCAAACTTAGATAACCGGTTACCTTTCTTGCGAATGAAGCACTTGCATCCAAAGACACGAAAATAAGAAAGATCCGGTTTCTTCCCAAGAAGAATCTCATATGGGGTCTTGTTCAATAGCTTGCGGAGAAATAACCGATTTGTTGCATGACAAGCGGTGGAGATGGCTTCGGCCCAAAAGTTAAACGGAGAAGCATACTCCGCAATCATGGTCCTAGCCGCATCCATAAGAGTCCGGTTCTTCCTCTCCGCAACACCATTTTGTTGAGGGGTGTATGGAGTGGAATATTGATGAGCAATCCCTCTTCACTAAGAAACCCCTCCACGGTGTAGTTCTTGAATTCGGACCCATTGTCACTTCGAATTGTCATGATCTTCTCTTGATATTGGCGTTGAGCCATGTTGATGAAGTCAATGACTCTTTGTTGAGTCTCACTCTTTTCTTGAAGAAATAGACCCATGTGTATCTTGAATAGTCATCAACAATCACCAAGCAATACTTCTTCCCACCAAGACTATCATAAGATAATGGACCAAATAGGTCCAAATGAATGAGCTCAAGAATCTTGTCGGTGGTAATCTTCGTCTTTGGTGGATGGGCTTCTCCATGTTGCTTTCCTAGAACGCATGATCTACACACACGATCTTTGGAAAACTTAATATCGGTTAGTCCAAGAATGTGATTACCACTTTGAAGATCATGGAGTGTTCTCATATTGGTGTGGGCTAGTCGGCGGTGCCAAAGCCAACCCACATCAACTTTAGCCATTAGACAAGTCGCGGCCGACATGCTCTCTTTCGAGAAATCAAGCACATACATGCCGTACTCGACATGTCCAACAAAGACTACTTTAAGAGATCCCTTCACGGTGATGATCACACTCTCGTCATCAAAATAACACCCATAACCACTTTTAGTAAGTTGATAGACGGAGAGTAAGTTGTAACCAAGGGACTCAACGACAAGTACATTCTTGATAGAGACTTCTCTAGCAACAACGACCTTGCCTCGTCCCAATACCTTAAGCTCGCGGTTGTCACCAATTTTGACTCGTGAATATTGAGGTAGAGGAGGTTCAATATCATCCACCAAGTCAATGCGTCCGGTCATGTGTTGGGATGCGCCACTATCCACCGTCCATCGACCCGCACCGGACGCCACACCCTACAAGGAATCAAGTCTTTGATTTAGGTACCCATTTTTCGATGGGTCCTTTCTTGTTAGTCACAAGGGTCTTAGGAACCCAAATAGCCCAATGATAATCATCACCATAAGAAGAGCCAACATATTTAGCATAAACATGACCATCTCTAGATTTCATAAGAACATAAGATGGGTTATATTTGCCGGCAAAGTCATTATGGGTAGGAAGGTCCCTTGTGACCTCACCACCCACAATGGTGTTGGTCTCCTTCTCTTTAGCCAACTCCCCCTCCTTCACAAAGATAATAGCTTTTGAAGAGGGAGAAGACTTCTTCTTCTTCTTGTTCTTCTTCTTTGACTTGGTAGAGAAACCAAGTCCTTCTTTTCCAATTTGATCCTTTTGATTGCTCAAAAGGTCATTGAGGTTCTTTTCTCCTTGGGCACAAGCCATAATGCCCTTCTCAAGTTGAGATTTCAACTTAGCATTCTCTTCAACAAGGTTAGCATGCTCACAACAAATAATAGATTTAGCAATAATTTCATTTGATGTGGAAGCAATAACTTCTTTCACTTGTTGACCTAGGAATTGATCATGAGACTTCTCAAGTTTGGCAAAAGACTCTTTGAGGGTTTTGAGTTCCTCATCAAGTCTCTTGTTTTCCTTCTCAAGTCTAGCATGTTCAATGCCTAGCTCAAGCTTCTCATTCTTATAGACTTTAGAAGTAGCAAGAGCATGTTCATGATCCTTTTTAACTCTAGACATGTCAATAGCATAGGATTCCTCGGAATTAGATAGGGCCTCCTCAAGGGACCTTCTACGAGTTTGCTCCTTTTCAAGAGCAATAGCGAAATCCGCTATCTCATTAGCATAGTCAACCTCACGGTTTGCCATGCCCGAAATGATCTCCTCCTTTTGATCTACAAGAGAGTTAGTTTCCTCAAGTTGCTCCAAAAGAGCATCAACATTCACTTTGTCTTCTCCTTTAAGATTCGCTAGCCACACGTCCACCTCATTTGGACTTTGGGGCTCCTTCACAACATTCTCTACACAATCCAATAAGGAAGGAGGTGTAGAGGCAATAGGTTTAGGAGAAGGAGTTACCGAGGTGGCTTTTGCCATGAGACATGTGTAGGGAATGGACTCATTTTCATTGGGGGATTCAAATAGGGATGACGGTGTAGAGGAAGGTGTAGCTATGGCAATGCGAGCGGTAGCTACAACTTCATCTTCATCTTCATCACCGGACGTGTATTCTTCCAAAACTTTTCTATCTTGAACACACAAGGCATTGGTAACCCTCTTCTTCACGTAGTTCTTGTTGCCGTTGCCCTTGGACTTGTCTTTTCTCACAAGCTTGCCATTGTGGTCCTCTCGATTCTCCCAAGGACACTCGGCAATGTAGTGATTGAGATTACTACAATTATAGCAAGTCTTTGGACGGTCTCCTCTTGGTCTTGCAACGAAGTTCTTCTTAGCAAAAGGTCTTGAAGATCTCTTGGAACGGTTGCCCCAATAGGCTCTTGAAGCAAGAGCCATGTGCTCACAATAGTCTTTCTTGATCTCCTCCGTATCCTCCTCTTCACCTCCATGTTCAAACTCTTCTTCACTAGTGATGGTGGTGGACTTCAAAGCGACATTTGGAGATTGTCCCGCAAGTCCCCTTTGCCGAGCTTGAGCATGAATAGAGCTCTTGACAACCATCCCAATGGATACAAACTCGTTGAGCACGGTGTTGGAGTCAAGTGTTGAGAAGTCCGGTCTTGATCGAATGGTTTGAGCTAAGCCTTGATTTGAGGGAGTGATGGCCTTGAGAAATTTGCGCTTGATCCAATTATCACTAATCTTCTCAAAACCGAAATCATTCAAGGTGATGGCAAGAGCGGAGAGTCTTCGATAGAGATCTTCGGGGGTCTCATCTTCATTCATCACAAACTCATCGGCTTCATCTTGAACCGCTTCATACTTGGAAAGTTGAATGCTTTTGTTCCCCAAGAACAAGTTATGAAGATTCTCCCAACATTGCTTTGCCGTCGTGCACATACGGATATGCGTGCGATAAGTTGGGCTTGCGGCCGTTTGTATCATGTGCATGGCGGTGGCGTTGAGTTGATGATTGGCCTTCTCCGTTGGAGTCATGTTGTGTGGGTCTTGAGGATGGAAGCCTTGCTCTAAAATGTCAATCAAGAAAACACAACAACTAGACATGTGTGAACGCATAGAGAATTGCCAATTAGGAAAGTCTTTTGGATCAAGCTTAGGAGGTGCGCCCATATTGGCGATGTGTGGCGGAGAGACGTGTTGGTGGATTGTGTTATACACTTGTTCCGGTGGAACATTAGCATACACCCCCGGCGGCTTCCTTGGGGTTGAGTTACCATCCTCGGAGTTCTTTGTTTCGGGATTGGCTTGCGCCTTTCCGTCCGCATTGACAATACCCGTAGAAGGAAGAGTATCTACTTCCCGGGACATTTTCCAAGGAGGGTAAATCAACCTTAGGAGGATCCGGTTTCCCTAGGAACTCCTTGAACATTTCTCGCATCGATTCCTTCATGCTTATGTTGAGGTTGGTAGTGATCTCGGTATTGAGATTCGATATCTCACTCTTGAGTTCACTAACAACCTCACCAAAGCGTTCATTAGTAACCGATGCGAGAGGGTCCACGACGTCCGACATATTCTCTTAGGCGGTGAAGCCTTAGATAAGAGACGAGGCTCTGATACCAATTGAAAGATCGATATGTCGACTAGAGGGGGGGTGATTAGGCGACTACCAAATTTTAATTCTTTTTCGATTAATTAAGGCTTGAGCAAAGTATAACAAGGTTGACTAGATGTGCACTAAGTGAGCAACCTATGTGATACAAGCAAGGTAAGCAACGTAGCGGAAGCAACAAGTAAAGGATAGAAGTAACCGCAAAGTGGAGACACGGAGATGTTTCCCGTAGTTCCTTCCCAAGGGAAGTACGTCTACGTTGGAGGAGTGTGGAGCCACCTAGGCGCTCCAATAGCACGGATGTGCTCACTCTATTCTCCGTGAGCTTTACCCGTGGGGGTTCGGCTCATTCACTATGAGGTCACCTTGATGGCGTTGACCAAGCCGGTACACAAAGGTCGGGGAACTCCACAATGAGTTGAGCCTCCCAACAATGCCTCGGACTTCCTCCGAGACTCACAAAGGCACCTCGAGTTACAAGCAACCCAAGATGCAAGTTCCACACTATCCGTGTGGGGGGATTTGAAATTCCTTCGGTGGAGACGTAGATCTAGACCTCCTATGACACTCCTCAAAGTATCAAGTCGATTGAGTGGTGGAGTGGGAGATCTAGTAGTTTGAAGCTTTGGCAACAATGGGGAATCAGTTGTAGTGGTAGCTCAAAATATCCCAAGGTAGGAGAAGGGGTTTAAATACCCCTTTCTTTCAATCTGGCCGTTGGAGGCAGAAAACCCGCGCCAGCGGTACTACCGCTGGAACAAGCGGTGGTACCGCTGGGATCTTCTCAGCAGCAGCACGGGCAGTCAACGGTCGTCTTCCTTCTCACGCAGCCCACGCCCCCGGTACCAGGCGTACCGCTCGAGGTACCGCCCGAGGTACCGGACAACGCCTCCGAACGCTGGAAACAGTGGTACTGGCAGCGGTACTGGAACCACCCATTCCACCTCAGCGGTACCGGCTGGTACCGCTGGCGGTACCGCTGGTGGTACCGCTCAAGCGCCCAGAACCCGAAAACAGCGGTACCCGCGGCGGTACTGCCGCTGCAGTGCAAATTCCTGGGGGCTGGCGGTACTACCGCCTATCCCAGCGGTAGTACCGCCCTCTGGCAATGTTGCATCAAATGTAGAGAATCGATGCGCGAATGCAATGACAATATTCATAAGACCTGTTCAAACTTGTATAAAACTGTTAGATACAAACTTTGTATTATCATCAACATCAAAACATGATTAAGAGCGACAATGCTCTTTCACCAACTCCGTTGGAGTGGGCGGTGGCGGCGTCCTCGTCGTTATCTTCTTGAAGACACTGTCTTGAAGTTTCTTGGTGCTTTGTGGGAGCCCGTGTAGCGTAGCTCGCCGGTGAGGTTGGAGGATGCCGGGGCGGCGGCCCCGGACGGTGGTTGTGCGCCGAGGCGGCGGCCTCGGAAGAAGGCCCTTTTCGAAGGTCGTTTGAATCATTTTCTTCTATGACCTGCCTTCTCCCGATGGGAAAATATTGACTAGTAGATTATCATCGGTTGTAGGATGCAAGAAGTCTAGGTAGGAACTAGGAAGTATTGATGTCTGCCGTGCTGAATGTTCCTGCTGAGCTCGCTGCGGTATGTGTAAACGAAGAGGACGCGGGTGCTCAGAGCAAAGAGTGCCGGCCATACCGTATTTTTTCTATTCTATACTACTATTAAAAGAGCAAACATGTTTGAGATACATTAAATTTGATTCGTTCAATATCTGATCAACGCTTCAGATCGTTTCAATGTTTGACAACTTAACACACCTTTTCATGTTCGTGTAAATTACATAGATTTTGCCACCGCCAAGTTAAAAATATGGTTCGTTATGAAAAAAAGAAACGGTTCGTAGTCACGCACAGCCTCCGTAGTCCGTCCTCACGCACGCCCGCCGTCGATCTTCTCCGGCAGCACACCGGTGAGCTCCGCCACGTCTCTCCCACTCCCCGACCCGCCGCGTTTCTTAGACAGCCGCCGTCGCGGAACGCCGCCTCCGTGCTTTTCGCCGCCCGCTCCCACGCCCATGAGCGCCGCGCCACAACTACGATGCCCCTGAGAAATAAATCCAGCCTAGCCCCGTGCGGCTCTTCCGGCGAAACCCTCACCACACGCGACCGATGGGTGAGAGATCGATTCTGGATTCCACGTCGTGGCAGTTCCTTCCGTCAGCCCTCGCGGCGAGCCCCACAGATCGACGCGCCCAGATCCGCGCCGCCCTGCTTCCAAAGGGCCAAGCGGCCGCGGCGCTATGTCCCCAGCTTCCCCTGCGCTAGGGGAGACGAACCGCTGCCGGCCGGTGTCTAGCGACCATAGCATGCCCGACCGCCTGCCGTGCCGGAATCCGGCCTGCTACGCCCGTCTCCCGGGTTCTCTCCCTCCGCCCGAGTCCCTCCGTCCTAGGTGAGCTGCTGCTGCTTGCCAATTGATTTCTTGCGTGTTGACGAATGATGATGGCCGTGTTACCCGATTTAGTTCTGCAGGTAGTAGTAGCTGTAGCCTGCATCTTGGAGTACATGGTAGATTCAGACATTCAGTGCTGCAAGTATATTGGCGCATGCTGGACATATATGTGTGGAGCTGACAAAAGTGCTGTTTTGCTTCCAGGTGCTTCCTTGTGTATGTCAATGAGCAGCTGCAAAATTGATCATTTAGTGCTTTCGCTCTTAGGCCTAGGTTGTGCTTTCCCACTAAAAAAAGTAGCCTAATAGATTACCATGTGAGGCTGGAAGTAGAGGCACCTACTGCATCATTGGTAACATTACTATCTTCTTTGTTGTTTGCTTTTCTCACGATCACAAATTACTAGATTGTGTAGGACTGAAACATGCATCTTCCCAAAAATAATAGTAATTTGATTGGCACCATTTTGTTTCAGAGGTATATGTGCAGGGATTATTTTGCTAACCACATAATATGGTACTCACTTTTCACTAATCCTTGGTTAATGCTGAGTAACATGAATTTCACTATTCCCTAAAACAATATCCTATTTAAATACTGATCATACAGCCCTCACATGTAGATCTGACAATAGGTTATTACCCTTCACATCATATGAGATATGAGAGAGCACGATCAATGAGTTCGATAGAAGAAGTACAATTATATCCTATATATTGATTTTGATTTGATTGATCCTTTGCTATTGTAGGTTGAGAAGAGGATACTCAGATTTGTTCTAAACATATAAGTACGCTCATGTTCTTTCACTCCCTCGATATTTCCCTTGCAGAATAGTAACCATATACTGCACAGAATGTATCAGTCACTCCCATGTGCACTATTTTTTTTTTTTGAACTCTCTGTTTTGACTTTGGCAAAATGCTAGCTGAGGAATCTGCATCTGTTCCTTTAGCAATCCTATTTGGAATAGTCTCCACTATTAATAAATGATTGAACTAATAAGAACATATGAGGGACGAGTTGAATAAAAGAGTTGTTCGGTTATTGATATTCACTGCTTACAAACGTGATTAAGGTACATTTACAGTCCAATCCATTGGTACCATCAAAATACAACACACTAAAAAAAAGTTTGTTCCTGCTATGACGTGATTCATCTCCACATATGTCAGTTTTTCGAAAATCAAATTGTGTTGGCAAACTTGTAGATTATTAAGAAAATAATATAGGAAATGGCTGATATAGCATAGGATTTTGGGGAGGCTAACCCACATATGTTGGAGAACAAGACATGTCTATAAACCCCTTATCCAGTTTTATTAGTCCCTTGACAGTGTCAACATTAAATGATCTATCTCGAAATTGCTTATATGCTTCCAATTTGGAATGTGCAGGTAATGCATATGGATTTTCTTTCCACGGCCGACTCCATCCGAGGGCATCGTTCACCTTTCACGTGGCAGTCGTATTTAGCTTGCATGAATTGTAGGCATGAAGTTCCTCCTTACCTTCCTTTTTTTGCATATCACTAGAATTTCAGGTGTTTGAAGGAGTATATATGTTGTGCACTTTTTCAACGCCCCTTATATATCTCTTGCCTTTCATTTGAAAATTATGAGATTAAAATTCTGTTGTTAAGATACATTTGAAATTTCCTGAATTATTGTCTTCTTGTAGTCCTATTATTCGAACTTATTGTCACACTGTGATGCTATTGAAACCAACAACCTACATGGGAGTGCCATTTGATTAATAAAAATATTGATCAATGTATATAAATGGAGTTTGATTTGCAGGATGAATTTTCTGGTTTATTTGTCACTTCAATGCCAATGCCCATTTAATTTGCACTCAGCTGTAGATGACAGCAATCGCAAGATGGTCCTATGGTGATCAATTATATTAGTAACATATAATCCAATCTTTGTTCACAAGCTTCACATACAAGTTTCCATTAGTCAATATAGTTATAAATTACTACGGTTGCAAAACCTAGACGTGTGTTGCACGTGCACGTGTACTAGTTTATGTAAACGCAAAAACGAGGCGCCCGTATCTCATATTCGAAAATATTGGTGCGAGGGAACTTTACTGGTGCGATATAGTGAAGCATGAGCCGTCAGGCTTGGAAAAAAAATCTCTCCAGGCTCTGACCCACCCTCTTTCCCTCTTGCTGCCGCTGACGGCAGGCTTTGCTCGCGTGTTGTTGCGGGGCCGGCTGCGGCGGTTTCTTCTTTTCCCCGTCGCAGGAGCTCGACTTGGGAGGGATCATAGCGGCGGTGCAGCATGGCCGCCGGCGTTCCGGCGCAAGGGATGACAGCGGGGTGATGACGCTGCTGCTTGGCGGCGGGGCGGCTTGGTGCAGGCTTGGCCGGCGGCACCCTCCAGATCCAGATCATCTGGGTCAGGGCGAGCCGGCTCGGGTTCCGCACTGTCGCTACCTGTTGGCCAGAAGAGCAGCTCAGGATGGGGATGGTGATTACGGCGCCACGTCTGCTGCGCGGTGGCGGGAGATTTATGGGCCCGATTTGGGCCTAACCGGACAGGATGGCCTAGTGTGTCTCTGCTTCTGCGTCTGGTCTGCTACTGCCTGTGGTTGTGGAGGTTATTACCTCCCACGAGGTTGCGGTATTGCCACCCCTTATCTACAGCTCGTTTTCTCGGTCCGGCCGGCCTCGCAGCGTTTGCCATGGTGAGACTTCGTGGATGACATCAAAACCATCGGCGCATGTTCGTGGGCGTTGGGCTTGGTGGAGCTGATGGTTTGTTCGGGTGTGGATTGCCGGGGTTGGGAGAAATCCTTGTCGGCCCTTGTCGGCACCGATGCGGTGATGCCTCCGGGCGCAGCCATCCTTCTTGAAGGGCGTCGGGTGTACCCCTTCCCCACTCCCCTCTGTGTACAGGGAGAAATCCTAGGATCAGTCCGGGCAGCAGCTTCGTCGTCGTCGCACTCCTTGAATGTGTTTCTTAGTATGCGGCAATTTACCGGCATAGGAGTGTGGTGGGAATTCTCCGGAGGGTGACGCAACGGTTGCGGGTCATCTTCGGTTTCGTCGATCTGGCGTTGTTGGCATTAGTTCCTCTTTTCTTTCTTTTTGTTTTTCTCTTGGGCTTGTATGTGATGTTCGCCGCAACGGTTGTTTCGAGGTTGTATCGGGTGGTTGCTATATTTATATAGCGGGGCGCAAGCCTGTTTCGAGGAAGGAACTTTACTAGTATGTTGTTGTATCCCGTCCATGATTTGAGCGCTCCCTGTTTTTTCTAGAGCAACCATATATTTCATTAATCGAAAATCAAGTTACATGAAGCAACATACATGGAAACTAAAAGACTGACCGGGATAAACTGATTATTCTAAATTTGGAGATAAAATTCTAAGAGATCGAGAAATACAAAACAATCCCTAGGGTTTCCTGCACCCACTGTAGCCAGCGGCCGCTGCCAAATCTAGCGCCGCCGAGACGGGCGCCGGAAGAGACGTCGGGCCTCCACCATTGCAAGATCCAAAAACGCACCATCACCATTGAGACTTTGTGAGTCGATGAACAGGCATGCTGCATGCAGCGAGACACATGTCGTTGTGGCACGTCGACCGAGGGACAGCCCTGTGTTGTCTTGGACCAAGATCCGTCACGTCCCATCGATGAAGTCGGAGAAGAACAATAGATCCTCCACCTCCGGACAATCATCCAGGCTTGAGAAGAACCACCTCGCCCCAGCCGCCAGCGCCGCCGTAGGAAACGACACACGCTAGAGACACACCAAGAAACTGATCTCGCCAGATCTAAAGAGCGGTGAGAAGACCAAGCTGTCGATTTGAAGGACCGACAAGCAAACGTTACCATCAACTCCGAGTCGCCGCCATGAAGGTCGTCGCCGGTTAGGTAGTAGAGTTGAGGCAGATTTATTTGCCCGAGCGCCGCTCCCACCACCCAAACGACGCACCACAATAGACAGACCCTAACCGTAACTACTACATGGAGAAACGAGGCCCCCTCCCTCCTGCCGCCGGAGCGGCAAACTGAGGGAGAGGGAACCAACGCGCCCTCGCCGGCTAAGATCTGGAGGGGGGGAGTTGGTCGCTGCTGTCTGTGAAGGAGTGAGAGGCAAGAGGGTTTAATCGTCCCCTCCCCTATGAACGAAAGATGTTGCGTCTGGTGAACCCCTACAGTTTGGAGTTTGTTTCGTTTCCTCCCTGTTGACATTGTACCGCTCAAAAAGTCTCTCTGCCCGCGCGTCATTACACTCCTCTCGGAGGTCGTGTCATATCCTTCTCCCGGCTGCCCTCTCCTCTCGAGTGCCTGCCATGGATGTGGTCTTGGAGTGTCCAAGAATGTCGGACGTTGTTGAGCCATGCAACCGTCCCCTCTCCTCCAATCTCGGCGCGCAGACTGAATTGAGTTTGTCACCTTGCCTGATTTGGCTGCTCCGTTGAGGTAGGCAGCGCCGCCTTGGCCGAATCTGCCCGGTGACCCCTACACCCCCGTAGGGTGTTTGTGAAAATTTCCGAAGGTAATTTATCAATCGAAAGTAATTTGTGAAAACATTAATTAGTTTTATTTATATTAGTGTTAATTAGAGATCATATCGGTGATCTACTCCTGCCTCATCTTCTAGGATACGTCTAGCCGATGATGTACTCATCATTCTATGGAAGAAAAAAATTGGGGGTGCTTGTAGTGCCCACGTGTTTCTGACATTGTAGCCGATGATCAACAAGCCTATGAAACAATCACCCACACTGTAGTGGATCTCACCCTCTGGTCAACGATTAAAGATCCAGGGCACAAGAAACACACAACTATGTGCGTGGTTGTCTCTCCTCGTGATAACTTGCATCATGTAATATTTTCAGGGTATTTTTTTTAACTTGAGAGAGGAAAATTGCAGAACCATCAACTATTGCTGTAAGTTTTGCACAAACTGCTCACTTTACTTTTTTTTGCAGAAACCATAATTTTTGTGTAATACGTTGCACATAATTTTTTTTAGAAATGGAGGTCCTACCCCCAGCCTCTGCACCAAAATGGTGCACACAGCCGGTTTTTATTAATATAAAAGATGGAGTAGAATAAAGCAGAATCCAGCAGTCGAACAACATCGACCCGGAAAGAAACCCTGAGGCCGCATGCCTCGCAACAGTAGCTCCACCAGATAGCCACTAACCCTATGATACAAGACGAAAACAATGAATAATACACAACTCTTAGGCTACGCCTTCAAGAAGGAATCGCCGCACGTTCGCCGATGGTGGCGAGTCCAACACTAGGTTGAAACTCCAGATTCTCATCCCCCAAACTTGAGTCCACCACCTTCAGCAAGGAAACGACGCAAGCGCGCGTCGACATAGCCTGATCAAAGATCTTGTGTTTCCACCGGAGTGCATATGTCTTCCTTGAAGCCGTCTGTACCCTCCACCTTTACCCTGCTACCGACGCCACGATAACCGGATACCTCTGGAAAAGACACCGGAAGACAGCACGTCCCATACCGCCTGCCTCCCGTCACTGTCGCACCACCTTCGATTCAGCATCAACAGGCTAAACATGACAACTCCACCAGAAGCACCGCTCAATACCTGCCGGTAGCAGGCATGACTTGATGCCTCCGCATGAGGCGTCGTGCGTAGCATCCGCCGGAGGCTTCACCAGCCGGTGACAGACATTGCTTGACGCGTCTGAAGAGACACATGTGTTACCTGCCGATCCGCATCGAACCCAATCTGTTGATGGAGGGGACGTCCCATACCGCCGCCACCACCTCGAGATCCAGTCTCCGAGTCGCCCACACGACCCCGGCGACCACCACCGTCGAAGAAAGAGGGCCGCCGCCCCGATTCCGGGCGCTGCAGGAAGCACCACCGCCACGTCAGCCGCTGTTGTCGCCCATACAATGACAGCCGCCGCCGCGACCGTCAGATCCGGGCAAAAGGACCCGAATCCCTCGCGCGCCGCCACCTGGTCATCCGCGCTCGACCTCCCGTCTTCGCTGACGAGGAGGCCGCCCCCATACCCGCCGCACGCCGCAGCCAGGCTGATCCGCAAGCCCGCCGGCCCGAGGAACAAGCCGCCACGTCGTCGGCACCACCGCCTAGCCAGCGCCGTCCGCTCACGCAGCCACGACGACCAGCCACCACCTGGGAAACCCAGGGCCGCCGCCCCGGAGTCTGAGCTCCGCCGTCCACGCGCGCCGTCCAGAGCCGACGTACGCTTTCGGCCGGAGGCCTCCTTTCGCCACGCCGAGGCGCGAGAGCCGAGGAGACGAAGGCCTGCCAACCACCGTCCACCACGCGGGGGTTGTGCCCCCGGTGGTTTCCTCCGCGGCGGCGGGCGGTTGGGTTGGAGGAGGTGCGGGGGCAGCGGCTAGGGTTCCGCCCGAGCCGCCCCCCTGGGAGCGGACGCGGGCGTCTTTTTCAATGGTCACGTGAGGTGGAAGCCCATACGTTGCACATAAGTCAAAATCATAGATCAATTTAACTAATCGTAGCTCTAATCAATGGACTCACAAGTCCGTTATATTCTCGAAAATAAAATATTCCTATAATTGAATTTTTTTCACAATATTTTGATATATTTAGCTAACAGTTTGAAGTTTTGACCAATTTATGCAAATTCGGTCAAAATTTGATATCTAAGAAAATTCTAATAACTGAAACAATGTACACTAACTCATCACATATCGACAAGCAGCGCTCTGTAATCACTAAATCATCGTTGTACTCATTAAAACGACTATTAATCAGATAAATTTAGAATCTAGACCTATGTGCAAGGATTACACGAATAGTTGGTGGTATGTACGAAAAACATGAAAATGGAGTAATTTGCGCAACAACAACCACAATAGTGGGTGGTTTGAGCAATTTCCTCCTTGATAGAGCTGGCCACTCGAAATGAAAATCATGGTCTGATGTCATGGGTTCGTGATCCACAAAATGTTAAAAGAGTACTACTATTACAGAGTGCGTTACAATCGCTAATTTTTTTTAATAATACATTTTTTTAATCAAATTCGAAAAATAATACGCAAATCTACGGAATGGCAAAAATAATACGGCCTCGGCCTGGGCTAAGCCGAAAGGACCCTATCGCCTGGCTGGGCCGATTAGCCCTTATCGGCCTTGGCTAAGCCGACCAGGTGGAAGGGCGGGCCAGGCCTGCGGCCGACAGCCTGCGTGGCCACAAGTCGGCCACGTCAAAGCCGACAGACCTTTCGGCTTAGGCGAGGACGATTAGTCCCAGGACAAAGCAGCAGCACGGCTTTCTTCTTCCTCCTCGCGTCCTCGCTCCTGTTCTTCTCCAAAACGAAAAGCTCCGGCGATTTTTTCTCCTCCCAGCGTGATTTGTCTAACCAGCCATCAAATCTGTAGCCTAGAGATGTTAGAGAGTTAAGGCAACTCGGATCTACAAATGGGTTAGGTTTTGGTGTGATTTCGTGGTGTTTGGTTGGAGCAATGGTGGAGTTTTGGTGGAGGTTCGTGGCTGAGCAAGGCGTGGTGGTGGTGCTGCGGTGGTGCATCTGCTGCTCCGGCCGTGGTGGTGGTGGTGGCGGTGGTACTCCGTTGAATCGGCACGCTTCAAGGGTATGATTTTTTTTGGCTAATTAGGGTTTACAGTAATTACGCATGCATTATTGTTAAATATATAGTTATTCCGGTAGTAATAATTAAGTATATAGTTGTTCCGGTTATAACAGTAATTTGGTGTCATATTTTTAGGTTGTCGAGATGAGTAATTTAGTGAAATGTTTGTTTTACTACGGTCCTGGCATAGTTGTAGTAAATGAGTTGGGAGCTGATTTGGGTCAGTTTCGATGGTCAGAGTTGGAACTGAGCGACCCACAAACATGGTCAATAAGTCAGCTGAAAGATTGGTTGGCAGCATGTTTAGGGCTTAATCCTGAAACAGACACCGTTGGTGTGCATGCACTGTGGACGAAGTCAAGGTCACCGGTGTTTTTTTATTTGAGGTCGATAGATCGGACCTCTCAGATGGTGCGATGGTTGCAAGGCTGCGAAAGCAAGGGATGTACCCCTATCGCGTTACTGATACCTGTCGCAAAGGAGGTGATTCCGCCTGAAGGAGAGGGAGGTCACGATCTTACTGGCAAGTATAGGGGACAGATCTTGACCGCCATTGGTCAGGACGGCAACAATCAGATCGTGCCACTTGCATTTGCTTTTGTGGAGAGCGAGAACACTGAAAGTTGGACTTGGTTCTTCAGGCAGCTTAAAATAGCAGTAGTGAAAGATAAGCCAAACGTGTGCATCCTTCATGACAGCCATGCTGGTATACTGAACGTCGTGAAGGCACTCACAAATCATGTGGCTGCGGAAGAAACACCATGGCTAGACCTGCAGAGTCGTTGGTGCATGCGCCATTTGGGGCCAATTTTTTCTCACAGTTCCGAGATAAGGCTTTGATGAATCTATTCAAAAAACTATGCAAGCGGAACCAATTCTGAAAATACACTTTCATACGTGGTAAGCTTGATGAGTTTACTAACCGGCATGTTAGGCAGAGGAGAGCTGCATGAAATGTTGCAGTAGCAGCACATGTGCAACTTGTGGCGCAACAGCTAGCAACCGGACCTCCACCCTCTGAGGATGTACCTGTTGGGCTTTGTGACTTGCCAGGATTTGATCCGCCTGGTGTTAGGAGAAAGACTGGGAGGTTGATTAAAAACTTTCAGCAGTGGATAGAGCACGAGGCTCTTGAGAGGTGGTCTTTGCTGCACGACACTTATGGAGCCAGGTACGGTGTTATGACTACCAACCTGGCTGAAGCTTACAACTTTGTGCTGAGAGGAAATAGGGCCTTGCCACTTACAGCCATTGTGGAGGGTATTTTTTAGGGCACAGTCAAGGATTTCAGAGAAAGATGCCAGAAAGCTCACTTGCATATCGTAAACAACCCGAACACACCTTACTGTGAGAAGATTATGGAGTACATGGATAGGAAGATGGCAAAAGCTCGGAATTACACTGTGCAGGCCATAGGAAATCAAGAAATGAGGTTCGAGGTACGCTTACCTTATGACAAGTTTGGTTGCGGAAATCAGCTCAGAACGCATGAGGTGAGAATTGGAAATGAAGCCCGACCAACATGTGAGTGCACATGCAATAAACCAAAATTGCTTCATCTGCCCTGCTCCCTTGTATTGGCTGCTTGTGGGCAACTCGGCTGTCAGCCATCTTGTTCGTATCACCATATTTTTTGAACGAGTATGTTCTTAATACCTGGACTGGTGAAATGGTGGGATTTCGAGCTGTGGGTAATTTTAACACGTTGACCCTACTGAAAGGCAGTACATCCCCGACCCAAGGCTACTGCGTCCTGGTAGAGGTAGACGATCGTGCAGGCATATCCGAAATGGTATGGATGAATCTGAAGCCGAGGCCCGACAATACAATGTTTTCTGTGCAGTGATTTTGGTCACAAGGGCACTGCTTGTACAAAATTCCCATCTAACGGATGCTGCTCTGGCGTCTAGAGCAGCTGCTCCACGTGGGCGAGGCAGCCGAGAACCAAGAGGAAGAGGAAGAAACTAGGATATGTTTTAAATTTAGAATAATGCTTTTATCTGTATTAAGTGTGGATCAGTGTTTTAAATTTGGACTATGTTTTTGTCTGTAGTAAGTGTGGATCATGTTTTAAATTTGGACTTTGGTTTTATCTGTAATAAGTCTAGATCAATGTTTTAAATTTGGACTTTGGTTTTATCTGTAATAAGTCTCGATCAATGTTTTAAAATTTGGCCTTGGTTTTATCTGTAATAAGTCTCGATCAATGTTTTAAATTTATACTTTGGTTTTATATGTAATTAGTCTGCAACTATGTTTCACTTTAGACTTTGCTTTCATTTGTAATTAGTCTGCATCAATGTTTTAAATTTAGACTTTTCTTTTATCTGCGCTAAGTTCATAATTTGTATTGCAGAAATGGAACAAGTATACTTGATCAGTCCGGATGTGGATCATAACCATCGCGCCAAGATATTACAGGAGCGTAGCCTCGAGCCTCTAGTGACTCACGGACCGAGGGAAAAATTGGATGATACACCCTGCTTGGCAGGAGAGGTATGTGTTTAATGTACTTGTCCGTGTCATATATCTGTATTAAATTACTTGTCCGCTTCATGTTTATATTTGTTTTCTGAACATGCAGGTTGAAGTGGCTGGGCTTTTACCTTTCGCGCGTCTAGTTGAGGCCACTCGTGACTCTCCACGCATGCTGATAGACCACTGTCTTCTCACATGCTTAGTGGACAGATGGAGGCCCGAGACCCACACGTTTCACTTTCGATGGGGCGAGATGGCTCCTACTCTCCAGGATGTATCTTTCTTGCTCGGACTGCCATTGGCGGTCAGCCCATAGGGCCGTTGCAGGCCCCAGAAAATTGGAGCACGAGATGTCACTTCGTTTTCAGGGTATAAACCCCCATGCTGGAGTGTTTTTATGTCAGAGCATCACGGACCAAAGCTTGAATGGTTGCTGGATTTTCAGGTTTGCTCTATTTTCGCACATGTTTTATTTACAGAATTGTTTCCAGCTTATCGTCTAATACAATTTCTTTTTTAATGTACAGATACAGAAGTTTCCTGGATTTCCTGACATGCCGCTGAATGCTACACAAATCACTAGAAGGCCTGGCAGCATATATCTTGTGGCTACTCGGGAAGGTGATGTTTACCGAGAACCATGTCACCACTATTAGCGCGAGGTACATCCCTATTGCTTTCGAGATTGCGAGTGCTACAGAGCAGGCCCATATCACACAGAGGAGTTGGGATCTGCTGTATAGCGCTACTTACCGAGCTATGTGCAATGGGTGCCAGCTACTGTCGAGTTCAGCATCCATACTTGGATATCCTTTGTTGTTGCAGTTTTGGTCATGGGAGAGGTTCCCAGTTGGATGACCAGACGTGCGTGCTGGCGAGGCTTACCCATGGGTGCGTTGATGCTGATCACATAGACATGCCTACTTTTGGTTTTCTCTAGACACGTCGTCAGGTATGTGTAATCTAGATATTTATCACAGTTGTTACATTTTTATTCGACTTGGGCTAACTTTTGTTTCGTGCAGAGACGCTTTGCTCATTCTAACATGAAGAACTGCTACTCGGCATTCACCGAGCAGTTCGACTTTCTGAGATCGGATGCGTAATATGGGAGCCGTACACGAATGAACAAAAGGAGGCTAAATACCCGGGTGGTATCTCTGACCTCTGAACGAGAGATCGCGCATACTGGATGACAAAATCAAAGATTATCTTTGATATCTGCGTGGAGGAGATGGCCCAGCAGCGGTTATGAGACAATTTGGTCTACGACAGCTGGCACTTCCTCTGTCGACAGAGGAACACGTCCCACCCCATCATCCACAGGTGTGTTTAACTACGCAATGTTTATTTATCGAAAACTCAATACATGTATGAATTACTAAATTGTCTAACACTGAGTACAACTGTAGCCTCACAAGAAAGGGAACTATAGAACCGCGCTATCGTGGATGCGGAGGGTTGACGCCTACGTTCAGAGTGGAGACTGCGACGACACGAGTCTGGCAGAAAATCTCAGGTTTGATATTGAACTATTCAATTCCTATTTGCAAATTTACATGATCTCGACCCGGTTACGCATTACGTATCACGAGCACCCCGAGCTTACACAGACTCCCACTACGTGAGATATGTATCCGAGCCGGTCTACTACAGGCTCCAGACAGTACGCGGTAAGAGAGTAGTTCATTCTTACAAATATCCCTAAAATTATGTACAACTTACTGATAACCATGCAAATTACAGGCTGAATTGGCATACCAGCTACAGACGGATGTGTCCGCTTACGGTCGTTCCCTATCGTCCGGCCCTCTATTGGACCGCCCGCATCATCAGTCCTGGGTGCAGCGCTTAGAGGACAGGTTGCGAGGTATCTACCAGGCTATCACGTGCACACGTACGTCGGACGTCGATCACCGCCAAGCACCACAACGCCCACCGCGTCATCCCCCGCAACAGGAGCAGCCACAGCCGCAGGTCACGCCCCAGGATCGACACAGCCCGCGACCTCGTATGACGTCGCACCCGTCGCCCAGGGCACCCTCTCCTGACCAGGCTGGAGGCTCGTCTTGGCATCAGCAGTTCAGTCCCACGACGGGCTACCAGCTTCGACCACCTCCCAGCCAGAGGGTAAGTACCTTGTAAATTTGTATTCACCACGCTTAATCCCACGTACTTGTTTCTTACAGTTTTATTGCATCCAGGAGACTACGGATATCGTCCGTATATGTCCGCTCAGCAGTCGTCTGGATCCGCATGGGAGAGTGAGCAGGAAAGTGGGAGCATCCCTCAAACTCACACACAGCTGGACTATTGGATGGGTATGTACAACACTCCTCCACCACAGCCCACATAGGAGACACAACAAGACCACGACGAGTCCCTGGTTCCTGGACGTGACGTTCGGCCACCGCACAGGTTTGGATGGACGACGCCTAACACACCACCTCCGCGTCGTGGCAGACGTCGTGGCTGACACTTCACTGTATTCGTTGAGACTTGTCTATCTATTTATGTACCAGACTTATTTATATCTATGTACCAGACTTATTTATATCTATGTTGAGACTATCTATGTACTAGACTTATTTCTTAGTTGCTACTACTCTGTTTCGATTAGTGGTGATGATGGCTGACTATTTTTCGCATTGATATTAAACAAACCTTGCAAATTACATTGACAACAAAAAAATTCTCCCGCCCTTTTTTTCCCGCCCTTTTCCTCCCGCCCTTTTTTCCCGCCCTTTTCCTCCCGCCTTTTTTTCCCGCGCTGGCCTATCTCCCGCCAAATGTTCTCATCACGACCTATAAAAACCACTGCGCACTAAGGTTGGCAAGCATTGTAGTCCACTCACTCGAACATGTCGAGATTTCCTTCAGATGGTAGTTTCCCGGCAGGAATGTCGGCACTCCTTTTGAGGCTAACGGCCGAGTTTAAGGTAGACAATAAGGAGATCCCATTCGAGGATATTGTTAGTCATCCACCTCATCTCCGTGAGCTATCAGCGAAGCTAGCTAGGCATGGGTGGCCATGGAGGAATTACAAGGAAATAGAAAAAGAACTCGTGAGGCTGCATGCTAGGTGGCAGAAGAAGAAGCTAACATATCCCACTGAAGCATATATATGTTGGATGCTCTTCGTACACCGATGTTATGGGTCGAGAAGAGCGAGGACGAAGATGATATCTTCATGCCCACTGAAGCGAGCAAGAGAGCTGCAGCAGCGGCGGCGGCGTCGAAGGGCAAGGGTGCAACGTCGTCGAAACGCAAGGCTGAAGCATCGTCGAAGGGGAAGAGTGCTGCGTTGTCGAAGAATAAGGGTGTTGCATCATCGGAACGCAAGAGTGATGCGGGAGGCTGCGTCGATGGTAGATGACTTTTCTTTTTCAATTTATGTTGTGTTGTCGCTACTCCCACTTTTCTTGTTGTATGTGTAAGTTGCAATATTTGTTTAATGAATGAAAAAATGTATTAGATCAAAAAAATTAGTGGGAATGAATTTGGCGGGAGAAACAGGCGGGAATAAATTTGGCGGGAGAAACAGAGGAGAGAAGAAGGCGGGAAAAATAAGGCGGGAACGGGTGTCGCCGGGAAGG
Organism: Poa pratensis; assembly: GCA_947311845.1. Taxonomy (NCBI): domain Eukaryota; kingdom Viridiplantae; phylum Streptophyta; class Magnoliopsida; order Poales; family Poaceae; genus Poa; species Poa pratensis. Next base: position 30,678,687 of record CAMZMU010000081.1, read on the forward strand.
GTTGGCGCGAAAAATGCAGAGAAATACGGATTTATGCAGCAGTCGGCCCAGGTACAGCCGACTGGGCCTGGTCGGCTAGGCCAAGGCCGTCAGGACCTAGTCGGCCCAGCGGTGGCCGACAGGGCCTAATCGGCTTAGCCCTGGCCGATATGATCCTCTGACACGCGCAGGCGGCCGACAACCTAATCGGCCCAGCCCAGGCCGACAGGGCCCTTTCGGTTTAGCCCAGGCCGACGCCGTATTATTTTTGCCATTCCGTAGATTTGCGTAATATTTTTTGAATTTGATTAAAAATATATATTATTAAAAAAAATTAGCGTTGCAATCTGCCATAGATGAACAAATCCACTCACAAGTCAGAACATGTCCGGGTCACCGTCATAACAGAGCGTGCCGTCTGCCTAATCTCACCGTGAACAAATAACAAACCCACGTTTGGTTACGTTTATATTTGTTCTAGGACGAAGAATATGCTGCGAGGGGTTAGGAACGCGTGAAAAGAAGGGAAAAAAGGACTCCTCCCTAAAGTACACCAGTTGTTGGCACTTGGCACTTTGGCCGCAGCACCAAAGCCAAAGGGAGACCTCGACTCCAAGGCAGCAAGAACTCCAACCAACAAACGACGCGGGCGGGGCGGCTGGTCAAATCTAGGCCTCGCTCCACTACGATTCGACTCCCCTTCCTCCGCCTCCTTCGATTCCCGCCGCCGAAGGTATCGTGCCGATCCCAATCCCTCGATCGTCCCTTCCTATTTCCCCCAATTTTCGTTGGGCGGTTGGTTGTGCCCTCCCTTTCTTTAATTGAACTTCGCCGACGCGTCAATCTAACAGCGCTGTGGGGATTTTTCTCGTGTGATCTGGCAGCGAGAATGAGCGACAATCTGATGGAGAAGGTGAACGCCCTCGGCGAGCGTCTCAAGATCACGGGGACGGAGGTCAGCAAGCAGATGGCGGCCGGCATGAGCTCCATGAGCTTCAAGATGAAGGAGCTCTTCCAGGCGCAGACGCCCGCCGACAAGATCGTCGAGGACGCCACCGCCGAGACCCTGGAGGAGCCCGACTGGGCCGCCAACCTGGAAATCTGCGACCTCATCAACACGGAGAAGGTCAGCAGCGTGGACCTGATCCGCGGGATCAAGAAGCGGATCGTGCTCAAGGAGGCTAGGGTTCAGTTCCTCGCCCTGTTCCTGCTCGAGACCATCGTCAAGAACTGCGAGAAGGCCTTCTCCGAGGTCGCGGCCGAGAGGGTTCTCGATGAGATGGTCAGGCTGATTGATGACCCCCAGACGGTGGTGAATAACAGGAACAAGGCACTTACGCTGATTGAGGCCTGGGGAGAGTCTGGTGCTGAGCTCCGCTACTTGCCAGTCTATGAGGAAACCTACAAGGTAAAATATATTTTCATTTGTTTCATCGTTCATCTATTATTAGAGAATCAGCAGTAGAATTTATATATTATGCTTCGATTTACTGGTTCTGTCTTGTAGCAGTGAGGTTTATTTTCTACTTTGTTCCATAAAATAAATTTGCCACAATAACCTCTGCTGCACCATTATGTAAGTATAAGGAAGGGAATCCAAGTTAGGACCAACCTACTGAAGGTTGCTTCAGCTGTTAGCAAAATTGTACATCGCTTCATGGAACCACTCAGACCTCTCTTTCATAAAATTTCATACTTCTGTGGTTAGAAGCTGGTGTTAATTACTAGTGGTCATCAGCCTGAATCTTCGGTAGCAGTATTGCCATTTACTCAGTTATGTTAAATAATATCGCAATTCAGGAGCCGTTTAGTGTCCAGTTTGATGGTAGTATGGTAAACCCATATGATTTATGCTTGCAATAAAAATATGTCATGCTTTGGTAACCAACGTTGTAGTTAAAAGTGGTTACAAGCGATATTGTGCTAACCTATTTTATTATAGAGCCTGAAATCAAGAGGAGTGCGGTTTCCTGGACGTGACAATGAGAGCCTAGCCCCCATATTTACTCCGCCACGCTCAGTTGCTGAAGCTGAAGTTGAAGCAAACTTCTCCCACCAGGCATTCGAAGATGTGCATGTGCATACATACACTGCCGAACAAACAAAAGAAGCTTTGGATGTGGCTCGTAACAGCATGGAACTTCTTTCAACGGTTCTTTCATCTTCCCCTCAGCAGGATGCTTTGCAGGTAATTGAATTTCGTATAACTTTCTCCTAAGCTCGTATAAATACTGTCTGACAGCAGTACATTGTACATACAACTATAGCTTGTCTGCATATTAGACACAGATAATTGTTTCTATGCATGTCATTCCTGTCTTTTTTATTGTTTTGCGCTGATGTGTCAAACTGTAGTGATCAGGCTACTACTGTCACTTGTTTTGTCTCTGTATATGATAGTTTAGGTGAGTTAGGGTTGCGTACTTTAATACTGTGGCGCTGTGCATATGCAGTTCATTGTTACTCCCTCCATTCCTAAATATAAGATGCTTTAGCTTTTTCTAGATTCACATGTACTCCCTCCCTTCTGAAATACTTGACTCTGTAAAGAGTGTATCTAGACGCGTTTTTTTGTCTAGATACACTCATTTGAGAGTCAAGTATTTCAGGACGGAGGCAGTATCTACATGTATCTAGGCACGTTTTAGTGGGTATGTTCATTCATTTTGGTCAGCATCTAGTCAACATGTGAAACACCTAAAACATCTTATATATAGGAATGGATGGAGTACCTTTTAAATCTGTGGCAAGTGCTTTGCTCACTTCATTCCAATGCATGCTGATTTACTCTGTTGATGAAATACTATGATGTTTCTTGTTAAAAGTTAATGTACTCCCTCCGGTCCGGTTAATGTTTCCTGCACGTGTACCTGGTTGTCAATTTGACCAACTTAATATGAATTATGCCTAAAAAAAGAAACTTAATATGAATTATATATTAGAAAAATATATATCATTAGAAACTTCAGATGTTATATTTTCCAATGATATAATTTTTGTGTTATATAGTATTATTTTATACACGCGCAGAACTTATAAACCGGACCAGACGGAGTAGTGTATTTCTGTAAACTAGTTGATGCTTTAATTTCTCTGAGCCATCACAAATGATAGTGGGCCTGTAACATGCTATCGAAACTGCTTTCCTTATTTGGCAGCCATTTAGCCATATCTATGTATAAGAAAACATAATTGTTGACGGTTGCTGCTCTATTGAGCATGGGATGATGTTTCCTGATAACAATGATGTTAACTGCAAGAAACAGTCAAGGCCAGGCGTCCAAAAAAAATCACTGACTCTTTGTATGTTGCACAATTTGGAGTATTTACGGCTCTACTATGCTTTGTTGGTGTAATAGTTTAAACTTGAAAGTACATTTAGTTGGACATACTTTTAAACTGGCCAAAAGCTGGTTGCAATTCATTTTCTTATCTTGAAAGAGGAAAGTGCTATTCATGATCTGTGAAGTTTGTCTGCTATTGTGTTTTGACTACTTCTGTTACATCCACAGGATGACTTAACAATCACTCTTGTACAACAATGCTACCAATCTCAACACACTATCCAGAGATTCATCGAGACTGCTGGAGACAACGAGGCCTTGCTCTTTGAGGCCTTGAGTGTGAACGATGAGATCCAGAAAGTGGTATCCAAATATGAAGAGATGAAGAAACCCATGGCATCAGCACATACAGAACAGCCAGTAGTCATACCAATTGCCACGGAACATGAAGATCCCGGATTTGTTGGCAATGAAGATGCCCTGGTGAGAAAACCAGCTGCTTCCCGAGCAATGTCAGGCGGAGATGATGATATCCTCGATGATCTCGATGAGATGATATTTGGCAAGAAGGGAGGAGGAAGCAGCTCTCAGCAAGGGCCCAAAAAGCAGGACCCAAAGAAAGACGACCTGATTAACTTCTAAATACCGTCCCAGCAAGTCACGTAGTTCCTCTAGGGATACACAACATGTGTGCTGCTTTATACTCCTGAACGATGTCTTTTATTCATCCAGTAGAAGCTTGCACATTCAGTTAGGATTTGGGTCGGTTGTTATTTCCATACGATGGTACATTTCCTCCACAGTTTGTTCAGTTGATATGTTGCTGCAAACTTCTCATCTTCTGGTTTCATGGGTGCATGCATTAGATGGTGAATTATTTCTTGATGGAAAATGTTTCGTGTGTGAATGAACCTTTGCTACTCTTCTGTTATCGTCCATAGCTCTTTGCTTTTCTGTTTGAGGCCACACTCTGACTATTGCTGCAGCCTGCAAGGCCGTTGTTGAATGCTGCTTTAAAGCTCGGCAAACACTAGGAAGAACTGAATATTCAATTTATGATGAGATAGAATTGGACCAATCTTAATTAAACATCATCATGAACCCACCAATACATTGTACCCCTCAATGGAGAGGCAGAGTAGCGTACAAAAAACATGTATTCACCCCGCATATGTCTCGAACATAGGCATACATCGCATACTACAATCTTCCAATTGAAACAAAATGTGGAACATATATCCTGGAATTGCCATTCTGATGGAATTGCTTCTTAGCATGAAACCACTCTTCAGGCAGTGGCTGGGGAGGCGAGCTTGGCTCTGAGTTCTTTCCTCAGTATCTTCCCTGACGCCGACTTGGGGATCGCATGGGTGAAGTACACCTTGTGCAGCCTCTTGTAAAACACCACCTGGAAGTACGTAGTTGAGAAAAATAATGCATAGAATTGTTGTCAGAGAAAACCGAGCCATTATCGTGTTATTATCACCCAACGAAGATGTTCTATACCAACCAACCTGTTTGGATACGAACTCCTTGATGACCTCCTCGGTGATGTCGGAATCCGCGGCGCGCACCACGAACGCAACCGGGACCTCACCGGCGGCGTCATCTTTTTGCCTGCGATCCATTTACATACATCCAGTAGTTAATATTTACTCCGGGCAACTGCTAGCGGCCGGTACTGAAGAGCACATCTAGAACGTTAACGGGTTGTCTAGGTCTTACGGGACGACGGCCGCGTCGGCGATGGACGGGTGCGCGATGAGCAGAGCCTCCAGCTCGGCCGGCGGCACCTGGAAGCCCTTGAACTTGATGAGCTCCTTGACGCGGTCGACGATGAAGACCTCGTCGTCGTCGTCGACGTAGCCGATGTCGCCGGTGTGGAGCCAGCCGTCGACGTCGATGGTGGCGGCGGTGGCCACGGGGTCGTTCAGGTAGCCCTTCATGATCTGCGGGCCGCGGATGCAGATCTCGCCGGGCGTGTTGCGGCCGTGGGAGAGGCCCGTGTCGGGATCCACCACCTTGAGCTGGGCGTTGCGCACCACCGTGCCGCAGGAGCCGGACTTGGCCGGCGTCGGCTCCCTCGCGAACGCCGGGCACATGGACAGCACCGGCCCGGCCTCCGTCATCCCGTAACCCTGCACAGCGACAACCTCACGTGTCAGCGTCTGAGCGCCGGCGTGGTCACTGACTGGTGGGATCCACCACGCGACCCACGAGGTAGTAGCTGCCGCGTGCGGCTCAGATGTGGTTAGCTACGCGCCGTATGGTGCACGTGACGTGGGAACTGTAGTACTCCAGTTTTGCAGTTACCACCGTTTTGCCCATACGGCAATACAGTAAACTGTTCCCGGTGTAAGAAGCAACGGCAACGTTACTTCGTCCATCTATCTGCATGTGCATGAAAACAAAAAATCTGCATGTGCATGTATTGCGAGGCGCGAAACACGTCTACTCGCAGAGTCTGGTGGAGTCTGGTGGAGTGTGTGGTGTTGGGCTATGGACAAAGCAAAGAAATTGCCTGGTTGGGCGACTAGTACATGTCACTCTACAACACGACAAACCTTATTTGTAATCCTACCATGTTCTTTACCTCAAAAAAAAATCATACCATGTTCACAAGATCTTACTATAAGCTAAATTTGTCAATTTTGCAGTGCAGATGAAACAGTTGGTCGATCATCTTCTCTGAGAATGCATGCTAGTGGAACAGCGAAGCACACATCACATATCACGTACCTGTCCGAAGATGGCCTGCGGCAGGCGGCCACGGAGCGCGTCCTCGAGCTCCTTGCCGAGCGGCGCGGCGCCGGAGAGGACGATCCGGATGGAGCTCAGGTCGTGCTTCTCCACCACGGGGTTCTTGGCCAGCGCCAGCACCAGCGGCGGCACCACGGCCGCCACCGTCACGCGCCACCGCTCGATGCCCTCCAGCATGGCCCCCATCTCGAACTTGGGCATCAGCATCACCGCCGCCCCCGCGCGCACGCCGCACAGCAGCACCGAGTTGAGCGAGAAGATGTGGAACAGGGGCAGCACGCACAGCACCACGTCCCCCTCCCGCATGTGCAGGTTCGGGTTCTCGCCGTCCACCTGCTGCGCCACGCTCGACACCAGGCTCCGGTGCGTCAGCACCACGCCCTTGGGCAGCCCCGTCGTGCCCGACGAGTACGGCAGCGCCACGGCGTCGTCCGGCGAGATGGACACCCCATCCGGGACGGTGCTCTCGTCGGCGGAGGACACGATTCCCCAGAACGGTGTGCAGCCGTCCGGGGTGTTCGCCTCGTCGTCGATGGTGATCACGGTGAGAGCCTCGCCGCCTTTGCCGCCCGTGCCGATTCGAGGGAAGCTCTCGTGCCGGAGCTTGTCGACGTAGGCGGATTGTGTGACGATCAGCTTCGCACCGGAAGCGACGAACTGCTTGTGGATCTCCTGCGGCGTGTAGAACGGGTTCGCCGCCGTGCTGACGGCGCCGAGGAAAGACGCGCCGAAGAACGTGACGGCGAACTCAACGGAGTTCTGGAGCAGCACCATGATCCGGTCACCGTGGCCGATGCCGAGGCCGTGCAGGGCCGCGGCGGCCTTGCGGCAAAGCAGGTGCGTCTCGGCGAACGAGTAGGTCCTCCCCGTGGCAGCGGCGATGAGGCACGGCGCGTCCGGGGCCTCCGCCGCCTTCGCGAAGCAGTACTCGTGCAGGGGCAGGTGGTTCGGGATGTAGATGTCGGGGAGCTTGGACCTGAAGATCCTCGCTTCCGGCACCGCGGAAACCGCATCCACAGCGGCAGACGCCGCGACATGCGGCTGCTGCACCTCAGGCGTTGCCACCGTGATCATGATCCTCAACTGGGACTGGGAGCTTCTTGGAATGGCCAACGAGCAGAGCCTGCACTGCACTGGCAATGGCTCGCGAGCTCGTACCAGTGCACGCAGCGAAGCTGAAGAAGCTTAATTATGCACACAAGGCAATGGTTGCTTGCTAAATGTGTGTGAGCTTTGAGGTGGTGCGAATAAATACAGGGGCGGCCAGCGGAGGTAGGAGCATGAGGTGGGTAGGTAGGAGAAGTCGAGAGAGAGAGGGTGTGGAAGAGGCGCGAACACGGTGGCCGCCACGCTCTCTCTCGCCAACCCACCTTTCAAAAGTGCGTGCGTTTTTTCTCTCTTTGAGAAACGCAATTGCTAGGAGTATCTTTTTTCGATAAGCACATGTCGATTATGGATCGTTCAGTTACTCTGCCCTGCAAAACTCAAGGACTAGCCAACAAATTGATCTAGTAGTAGTAACTAATAAGAGATTAATCACATACGGCGAGCCTTATTTTTTTGATAAAATGTACTACATCCAAGTATACCCGGTCGCAGCAACAACTCGATTTTAAAACCAATTGAGACATCGAGAACGCGCACAACTAAAATTATTAAAAAGAAAGCCAAAGTTTCAAGGCACACAATTGCGGTGACCCAGCACACCACTGCATGTTGTAGTGTACAAGTCGTTGATGTAACACGCACGGAAGGATCTCTCCGCAAATATTACATCACTCAGAGTAGTACAACAAAAACATAGCCGGTCCAAGGTAACACTATAGGATTATAACACTATTCAATACAAAATCTCGAGAACCTCCTTTACAGATAGAAGTAGGTCTCGTGCAAATGAAACATCAAAAAGATCCAATTTGTATCACTAAGCCGGATATCAGTTCTATCTCTAATTTCTAATCCACTACTGCTGTTGTCACAGCCTTAATCTATTCCTTCTGAAATATCTTTTTCCAAGTTGTACTCCTTCCAAAATGATGTTGTCTCCTCCATCGGCAGTGTTGTCGTTATATACAACTGGGCAAGGTGGTTGTCATCCTTCTGTCGGTGAAGTAGCTGTTGACTCCTTCAAGCTCCATCAGTAGACTTGACTCCCTTGTTGGATACTTCCTTGACGTCATGATGGATAACTGGCAACTCCTTTGATGGCTCCAAAATCTAAGCAGGGGTTCAACGAGGAAAAGGGTGAACAACACGAGCGTTACTCAGCAAGTTCAAATTATAGGCGATAAGGTGTTTTATGCACTAGCTACTGCCATGACCAACGGTCTTTGACATGATGCAGGTTTTGGAAAATGTTTTTAGGAAAGGGTCCATTTTATTTTCAGAAAACTATGCTCACAGTCTCCACGGGTCTTTAGTCATCACTTGGGATGCCTTTCCCGCAGCGTTCTGTAGTTCCCTCCTGGAACAAGGATGTGACAGCCACAATTTCTTGTTGTTGACTCTGCAGAGCTGCGTAACTTTACCCATGAGAGAAACCCAGCCTTGTTGCCTTTCCGGTAGCTAGCCCGTCCATACTTCCATGGTATGGGGTCAGGTGTGAGTCCAAAGCCGATCACCGCCCTCTCCGCACAACACATATCCGCCCATTTGTGACGCGGCCGTAACAAAGACCGCTATCCCGCCACCCCTCCCGAGCTTCTATTCCAGTCACCCCGTCAGGTGGGAAGGTCACGCGCTTCCACGCTGTTGGCCGCCGCAACGGACACAACCAGGTAATAGCCTGCCGAGGATATGTGAACGAGAGAAGATACGGCTGACTTTTACCGTCCATAGCAGATCTCATGGTAAACGCTTCAATACGGCACAAGGATCACTGTGACATTGGTAATTAATCCTAGGTATATACTTTCCCGTACAATGGAACCTCCACCACAACATCAATCCGTGGTTCCATTGCCAGCCAAACAATATATATAGCAATTCACATCATTCGAAAATAGTTTTTCTTTTTCAATGCAATGATAATAATACGTTTTTGAAAATAGTTTTTATAAAATAGTTCAATAAGGATATGCAAGAATGAACTTGCCTGTGATAGAAATGGCCGTTCAACTCTTCGGGATTCTAGGGTTTGCGGTAAAACCCCGAGTTCTGAAAATAGCAAAGTAATCCTGATAAGGACTACTGAAAAATCTAGCAGCATGCTATTATGCATAATCATGAAATGCATTGTCACCCCAAAATTCCCAAGTTGTGAATTTTAAGATTTTTATAGTGTTTGGGAGTTTTAAATTATCTAAAGATTTTGACAACAATTTTCATGAGGAATAAATTTAAAGTGATTAAATTGAAATAGTTCAATATAATTGAACTTCAAGACTTTATTTTCCCATATTATTTTCTTTTAAGAAAATAGTTTTTGAAAAAGAATTTCAAGTCATTTCCACTTAAGGATCCTTAAATTTTTCCTACATAAAATCTTTTTCAAAACTTCAAATAAAACTTACATGAAATTCCTCATATTTTGTAGAGTATGTTGCATATTTTTAGTTGATTTTTGTGTATTTGAATTTGGTGTAAAAATTCATTTAAGTTTGATTTAGGATGAGTAACAAGATAGTCTTGGTATAGTTCAAATATTATTTTGAACTTAGTATTAATTTTTCCTAGATTATTTTTCTTGAGAAAATAATTTTAAGAAATTATTCCAAGAATAATCCACTTAAGGATCTTCGAATTTTTATCCACAAAATATTTTTCAAAACTTCAAATAAAACTTATATTAAAATTCCACATAATTTATAGAGTGTGTTAACTATTTTTAGCTGATTTTTGTTCCTTTTGTTTGGGAGTTAAAAATTCATTAGAGTTTGGATAATTTCTAAAAATTCAAAGAGGTATTTTATTTGGGTAGATTATTTTCTGCTGATATGTATACATATTTTGTTTGTATTTTTATGATTTTATGTGAATTTATAGGATTCTTTGGAAGTTTGAATATTGTTAAATGGGTGAAATTACCAAATTGTCCCTGCTTGACTGGGTTCAACCAAGTCAAAACTCGGGTCCGGTCCGGGTCAGGTCAACCGACCGGACCACTGTCTCTCTCTCACTCCTCTCACACGCGCACGTCTCGCGCCCGACTCGGCCGGCGACTGCGTCGCCCGTGGCGTCGCCGCCTCGCCCCGGCCTGCTCCGGCCGCCTCCGCCGCCGTGCCGTGGGGCAAACGACTCCCCACGCGCCGCTCTCCATCCTCACCAGAGGGATTTGGGGATCTCTCCCCCTCGCTCTCGCGTGCATCCCCTCTCCCTAGGGTTAGGGTTTGCGCTGCGCCGCCGTGGCTTCTTCTCCCGCCGGTGTGCTCTCGCCATGGCTCAGTGCAGGGTCTCACTCCCTGTGCCGCCGTGGTGCGGTGCTCGTTCCTCTACCACCATGGACCCCCACCTCTGGTTGCGCGGGCACTGCCTCGCCGCCGAGGAGCTACGGCCATGGTCGCCAGGTAAAACTTGTGCTCCTCCACTCTATCTATCCACTGCTAGATCTAGAAGCTGATACGCATGCTCACACGCCTCCTTGGCTTAGGATTTGGATGAGCAGACGATGTTTTGGTGGATGATTTGCTCAATTTGAGCACTGTCTCCTCTCTGTGTATGCAGTAGAGGTATATGGTGTAGATCATGCATGTATAGATCTTCCCACTGCCTCTGGAGTATTGTGGAGATCATTTCTTGCTCACAGATGTGATATGTGTGAAAGGAAAATTATTTCTGAGCTAGAATTAATACTACTCCCTCCGTCCAATAATAACTGTCTCAAATTTGACAAAAAGTGGATGTATCTAGACATGAAACATGTATGGATACATCCACTTTTGAACAAACTTGAGACAGTTATTTTTGGACGGAGGGAGTAGCAGTGATGATTAATTTATTTATAGCATGATTTAATCATGTTTGTTTGCTGTGATGCCTCCATGTTGAGTTACACAACAAGCTTGCTCGATTAGAGATGTTTTTTATGTTTTCCTGTGCTTCCTCTAGATGCACAGCTTTGATATGAACAGCTAATCCAGCTCTGCTGGTTCACTGTCATGTGGGTGATGCTTTATTAAGCAAAATAAAAACAGATGCTACACTAAGATCAACCCCTTGCTTATGTAGATGCTCAAACAAAATGATATTGCACTCAACTTCACTTCCTGTCTCACTCTATCCTATTCCTAGCACAAAACAGAAGTTCTCTGCTGTGCTAATTACTTTTCTATAGCACCTTACCTTGCTTGCAAAGTTCTGTTAAGAACAGATGCTAAAAATCACTCATGCATGGTTATGTCATTTACAGAACCTGCTAAATCACTCTCTAGCTCATATGTTTAACAACCTTGGGTGTAGAGCAGATCTAGCTACGGAAGAATCTGATCTTGCTCCAGGGTTCAACCATCTCTTCTGGACTGCTTCTTGTGGTTCTACTGTCTTCTTCTGCTACTGGCCTCCTTCTTGGGTTTAGTGGCTTGTGGTAGATGGTTTAGGTGATCTCCATGATTGGCTTGTGATTTTTGGTTGTTCTTGGTGCTAGAGCAGTAGCTGGTGTGATTTGCTTGCTGGAAGAAACATATGGTGCGGTTTGTAAAGGATTTGGCTGCTGTCTAGAACTTGTAGTACATCTGGCTGTTTGCTAGAAATGAATTTGTGAGCAAATGTAGTGGCTAGAAGGCTGTGGTGGTGTTTATATGCTGCTGCCTAGTTGTTGTGGTGCTGCCACACAACTAGATGACTCATGTTTTGCAAGGATGAATAAGGTGCTTGGGTGTCAAGTCCTCATGTATAGGCATTACTTGGGGTTCAAGCTATGGTAGATATTTTGCTTGTGGATAACTCTCCTATGTGGCAAGCTTATCCATTCAAGCTTGGTATTATCTCTTTGTAGGATTTATTCTTGGGCAAGCCAAGTGGCTTTTGTTGCTAGATGGACTTGTGGGCTTATTCTCTTTTGTGGTCTTGTGAGAAATTGGTGGCTTTCCAAGTTATGGGTGGTGATCATGTGGCTTAATAATTTCAGATTGTGGGCTTTAGCATTTGTCTATTTTCTTCCTTGGTAATTAATACCATTGGAGAAATATTTTAATGTGGGCTTTCTTGTTCAGGAGCTTGACTAGATTAGAGGGATTAATATGTTGCCTATGATAAATAGATATGGATCAGATGAATATGCCTCATTGAATCAGTGTTGCCTTTTGTCCCTTCTCTCAATTGGATTATTGTTGCCTCTTGTCCCTTGTTGCCTAGTTGCCTCAGGATGATCCAAAATATGATCCATTGTTGCCTTCGATTCAATATTGATCCCTCTAGTCAATATTTGGATATTAGGACAAGTTCCTAATATTCATTAGTTAAGTTCCCATATTAAATTGCCTCACCCTTGTGGTGAAGGCAAACATTTTAATCACAGCCCCCTTTCCTATTGTCTTTGTTTATTTTGCAGGAAATGAATTGAAGATGAAGATTGGAAAAATAAGAAGATAAAGATTTAGCTAGGCTTTTCTTTTAATCCTTTGTAACTTTCTTTGTATTTGGATGAGATATGTACATATTCGATTAAACTTGTAATATTGATTCTTTCATTTTGATCTTGTATTTAAATTCCATATGATGTAACTTAAATAGACTTTGGACATTTGAATATCACATTGTATTAGGGATGGATGTAAAATGAGTTATTTCAGTGTGTGAGATAAGATGATGAATTGAGGTGTTAAACTCATTCTTGTGAGATGATGTTTGGATGAATGATGTAATGAGATGATCCTAGATATGGGGATTTGAATTTATTATTTCTATGAGTGTTTAAACTATGAACATGTCATGTTATTGAATTGTGACTAGAAATGTCGAGAATTAGGAAAGGTCATGTCCAATTCTGGATTGCCTCGACTAAAGATTCTCGTCTCAATTTAGTTGTTAAAAAGATCATGTCGAAATTTATCGCACTCCACCAGATGATCTAAACCCTAATTCATCGTGTCGAGAGAAACATCGATCACTTTGCATCGTTTAATTTAACGCGCCAAAATTTCCCGTGTTTTCAGATGCATGTCATGCAAATGCACAAATTCTAATTCTACCCTTCCGACTCTCTAAACTACGGGGTATTACAACAATACCGAAGAATGACATCAACCACTCCTTGCAGACACGCGGTATGCAAGAAGATTCTCAAAAAAACACCACCTTCAAAAAAGTGTAATGACACACAAATGTCGACATCGCCGGATCCCGTCAAAGGCCAGATCCTAGGTTTCAACCTAACTAGTAGGACTCAGCAAGAATATGTCAAAGCACAGCCATTGCCAGGTATAACTTGTGAAGGTCAAGCCAAGGGTTGTCACCACGGAGCTCCAGTCTCGGTACTCAAGGAGCATCACCAAACATCAACCACAATGTGTTGTAGCCTCTGCATGACCACCACCTTTATTGCTTCTAGCCACACCCACAAACATCCATACGCCTACAGACACACGCAATGTCCCAAACAATTTGGCAACGAATATGCATGTATGATCATGTTGACGGGTGACGACGAGAGTCGCTGACACCACCAAAACCTAGGTAAAGGCCTCTCCGTCAGACCCAGCATGTCCTAGCCATTGCTAGATGAAGGATTTAGAAAAATGGAGATCAAGCCACGAAACTGAACCGGGTGATAGATACATCATCCATCATCAGTCTAAGAACACTAATTGGTGGATGATCCAACAACAAGCCGGCTGGATTCAGTCTACCAAGGCGAGCTAGCTCATGAGCAACATAATTAGATTCCCTATTACAATGCTTACAAATGACCTTTCCAAAATTTTGAACTAAACTTAGACATTTTTGCAAAACTAGACCTTCAACTGATGAGTTGTATTTTCCTTTTTTTGTCTTCGGGTCTGTTTGTATAAAACTCATGATATGAGGCAGAGTTTTTTACATCAGTTTTGGAAAAAAAAAAGAATACTGGCCATGTCCATGATCAGAACATCTGTGCATGGCCGTCGCAGATGCCACCAGTATCTAAAATACCTACCATGCAATTATGACTTTGGGGATATACTGAAATCCATTCATTTTCTCATGCAGCTTTCTAAAAGATTTATCGACGATAATATGATGCCGACACCCATTTATACCGAACACTCTGCGTTTCGTCAGACGCAAATCCTAAGATCCAATCACGGAGTTGGTAAATCACCTCGTTGTTTCCCTTTGTTTTTTCCACCTTGATCATCGGTATTCCCCCCGCAGAAAACAAAAGAAATATCATCGGTGTTCCGTGCGCCGCTCCCGATCCGATGCAGCAGTTGATCTGCAGTCTTGTCGGACGACCCGTGCGTCTCCAGTATAGATTCTAGATGCTCGATTTTTTTTTTTTTTGAACAAGATTCTAGATGCTCGATGGAACTGACACCAGAGTTACTTCTACTGGGAAGGCCAGGGTTACTGAAAATACTGGGAAGGGCAATGCAATTTTCAGGTCGTTGCTGATCCACGGAAGAGAATTTGCAATTCAGATAGGTGAGATACAATATATGTGGCCACAGACACGAAGCGTCATATACGAATTCAGCATGGTCGGAGATGTCGTCTTTGTCAGGTATTAATACGGCCGAAACAGCGTTGTCAGGCCTGAGGGAGTGGTTCACGAGCAAGCTTCTTTTGCTGAAATCAGCCATGGGCAACGCAAGTGTATAGTTGAGGTCCGCGCTTCAGTGCTTCACCAACCAAGTGCCTCTGGACTCTTCGCTTCGTTCCCCTCCCCTTCTTCTACAGTAAAAAGGAGAGGCGACCGGAAGGCGACGCTCGTTCCGCCGGCGATTCCGCCACCCTCCTCTCTCTCGTCGGCCTCTGCGCCGTCGGAGAGGGGAGGGGGGTAGGATCTCCGGCCGGATCTGTGTACAGGTAGTCTAGGTTTAGCTGCTTGTTTAGGTTTTCGCTGCGGTGTGTGGCTGATGTCGCCGCCGCTGCGACAAAGTTTCGCCGGGTCTTCGCTTCGACGGCGTCGGGTTCGGCGCCGGGGAGATGCGAAGCCGCTCTGTCCAGGGGAGGTCGTCGACGCGGCGGCGGCCTCGCCAGGGACCTTTTGGATCTTCGCTTCGTCCGCGACATGGTGGTGTCTCCAGCGCTGCCTGGAAGTTGAAGATGCGGATGCGGGTACTACGGCCGCCGGTTCTCTGGTGCCGTGGTCCGTGCTAGGTGGATGGTCGGCGGCAGGCGGATCTGGTCATGCTCCTCGTCTTCGACGACGGGAGGAGCCAGGTTTGGAGGAAGAGGATGAGCTCGGGGATGATCCCCGACCTGCGCGCCACAGCGATAGGTGGGTGTCGTTGGTACTTCTTCTGGAGGTTCACAAAGCCGTCTCGGCGATGGGGCTCCCTCTTCCTCGGGAGTGTTGGGCAGCGCTTCTCGGTCTCGCCGTGCTTCACGGCATCGGCGGCGAGCGGTGGCGAGAGTCTAGAGTTGCAAACCTCTCGATGGACTTCTTTGTAATTTTCCTTTTTTCGAGGGTTGTTTCTGCAAAGTGTACGGGTCCACGTGTCCGGTTGGACCGATCCGGTTTCTGTGTACGCATTCTGTACCTGCATCTGGCTTATGCCTAATATATTCCCGTATGCTATCAAAAAAAAAAACCAAGTGCCTCTGGTTTCCGTTGGATTCTGAAGATTTACAGAGCGAAGTCCCAAATGGTTCGGATCATAGACAGAGAGGCAGGACAGGAAGCTGGAAAGTAGCCAAATCTCGGCGTGATGCTGCTCCATTTGGGGGTTCGGTAGGTGCTGCTAACACTTTGTCTCAACTACCCATTCGAAGGATCAAACATGTCTAGTAGTGCTCATGTCCGTTCGTTTTCCTTTCGCACAACAACCAATCGACCATGGTTCGTACTATTTGTTTGGAGAAGTCACATCCAGAATATTGGCGGACTGCAGCTATGCAACAGGTGATACACGAGTTTCAGATAAGACATAGCAAATGGGCTTGATGTTAACCTCGCAGTTTGAAGATGGAAGTCGCGTGTGTTTCCACAAGGTACTCTCTCCGTTCCAAAATAGATGACTTTCATTTGTCTACATACGGATGTATGTAGTCATCTTTTAATGTGTACATACATCCATATATCGTCAAGTAATTTGGAACGGAGAGAGTACAAATTTCTTCAAGTACAGACAAATGAAAATCCTGACTATTCCTGTGGCAATTATCGCACCTATTTTCCAAGAAATAATCTTAATTTGTGACACATTGGAAACCACGGAGACATTTCGCATGCTGCTGCACAGATCTGTACCATATAGAACATTCACAACATCCCATTAGAAATGCCCATATGTACACCATCCCATAACATCACACAATTCAAAGTTAATTCCTGTCGATCGCTACCAGTAGTTCCCGCAGCTGCAGGCGCCACGGCTGAACCGGTGGAAACGGTTCCGGTCTCTCACGACGACCACCCTCCCAAAGATGTCCGATATCAGCGCGCTGTACGCGTGACACTCCTTGCTCATCCGGAGGTTGGTCACGACCCTCACCGGAGTCCCTTCCGGCGTGCTGAGCAGGCCGAACGCCATTGCCAGCTTCTGGCTGTGCGCAGCGACGGCACGCCGCTTCTCCTCGTCGTCGACGTCCAGTGCCACCTCCGTCGTGTCGGGCTTGTAGCCCTCGAACCGGAGCTGCCACTCCATCTGGTGGAGCATCTCGTAGATGTCGGCCGCCCGAGGGTGCGACCTGTCCTGCGACAAGAACCGGTGCATCCTGCCGTGCACCTCCACGGCGCTGAACCTAGGCGCCTGCGCTAGGCCCCTGTCCACCGCCTCCGCCCGGAGCACGGCCGCCGCGTCCCAGTTCTTGGCTCTGGCGTGCATGTCCGCGAGGATTATGTAGTCACCGGCGTTGGCGGCACCGCCGAGGCGCGCCAGCTCCTGCAGTGCGCGCTCGGCCAGCTCGATGTCGCCGTGGATCCGGCAGGCGTTGAGCAGGCTCCGCCATGCCGTGTCCGTGGCCCCCGTGGGCATGCTCCCGATGAGCGCGCGCGCCTCGTCCAGCCTCCCGGCTCGGGCCATGAGGTCCACCATGCAGCCGTAGTGCTGCGCGTTGGGATCGACCTTGTGCTCCAGCCGCATCCGGTCGAAGCACCGGAGCCCTTCATCGAGCAGCCCGGAGCGGCTGCAGGCGTTGAGCACGCCGACATATACGGCCTCGTCGGGCCTGTGGCCCTCCCTGGCCATCGCGTCAAACACCTGTAGGGCCTTCTGCCCATCCCCGTGCAGCGCCAAGCCGGACACCATGGCGCTATACGTCCACGCGTTCTTCTTGCCGTCCATCCCGTCAAACACCGCCGTCGCCTTCTCGATGCAGCCGCACTTGGCGTACATGTCAACGAGGGACGTCTCCATGAACGTGTTGAGCCTCACGGTGTTCCTTAGCAGCGCGCAGTGGACGCTCCGGCCGATGTCGTAGGCGCCCAAGTGCGCGCACGCCGAGAGCGCGCTCACCATGGAGCTCTCGTCGGGCCTCCACCCGTCGCGCGCCATACCGCCGAACGTCTCGAGGCACTCAGCCCATCGGCCGGACCTCGTGTACGCCGCGAGCAGCGCGCTCCAGGACGCTGTCGTCCTCTCCCCGGCCTCTATCTGCTCGAATGCCCGGCGTGCCATCTCCGCTTCGCCGCACTTGCCGTAGAAGCTGATGAGGCTGTTCTGCACGTGCTCGTCGTGCTTGACGAAACCGAGCTTTGTGGCATGTCCCTGCAGCTGCCTCCCTTGCCGCGAGGCGGCGAGCTGCGCGCAGGCCTTGAGGACGAACGGGAACGTGTAGCCATCGGGCCGGACGCCGTCCTCCAGCATGTCGACATACAGCCGCAGCGCAGCCGTGGGGTCGCGGCCACCGACGACGTGGCCGCGCATCAGAGTGTTGTAGTCGAATGCCTCCGGCTCGTCGAGCGTGGCGAAGATGGCCGCCGCGTACTCCATGCTGCCTGGCCACTCCCCGAGCGCGCACGCCGCGAGGAGCGGCCGCGCGTGCCGCGGGGAGCTGTCGAGGCCGAGCTTGATTTGCCGCGCGTGCGCCTTCCTGACCTTGTCCAGTCCGCCACGCGCGGGCCGCGCCGAGACGGTGGTGCAGCATGGCGTCTGCTCCAACGCCTGCGTCGTCGCGGGGGCGGTGGTTCTTGGCGTGGCGACCTGGTGCTGCGAGTGGGGGAGCACTAGACCTCCCACCATCGGCGTGCAGGACAGCACGGGCTATGAGAATAAGACCACCATTCTCGCGACTACAACGAGTGTCTTCATGGAGCTCGGGCGTCCACAGGAATTGGTTACCGCGAGGAGTAAAAAATCCAATGTCCCTCTCCTCCGATTGGTACCTTGTAAATTGTAGTAATCCAGCTATGTCGCTCACGTAGCTTACCCCGGTGCGGACATGGAACTGCGCAGAGATGGGGGCTAGCTTGGAAGGATTTCGTGGCTGGGAAGCGGTGCTGGGATTTTCATGGGCGCTGGAATGTCATCCAGAGGTTGGAGCGGACAAATGGCAGCTGGGCAGAGTCGGTGATGTGATGGCGTCATTAGGGTGAGGATAAGGTCCAGGCCCAACCAACTGGCCAAGCAGCGACAGTATGACACTTGATACCCCGGGATTATTGGCTCCCGAACTCTAGTGCACCCGAGATTTGTAAAATTGGAAATTGTATTTTATAGTTTGATAAATTTTCACAAAAAAATACGTGAATACATATACATGTTATCTACATGTATGCATAATTTTCTTCGATTTAGGCTACACAGAATTCACGAAATCATGGCTCTGCAAAAGGTGAAAAAGAACTCATTTTACTTGTTACATTTGTCTTTTTTTTACAGATCACGTATGGAAATATATTTCTCCAAAAATTTGGTCATACATACTAGACATATATATGTACTTGCATGATTTTTTTTAGAATTTTTTAGACGTAAAATATATTTTCCGATTTTGAAAAAACCGGATGCACTAGAGCTCGGGAGTAAGAAGTGTTTTTGGCTGCTTGGTTTGGTTTATTTCGCCAGCACCCGCGAGCAGAATGCCAATTTTTTGGTATGGTAACCGTGGGTCACGGTCTAAATATGCCTCTGATCACTCATCTATACTTTAGCTCTTGGATACTCACTCCGTTCCTATAAATAAGGCGCACGCACATTTTAAGACAAGTTTTGACCGAAAAATTGAGCAACAATATCTCGATTATATAATACATAATTGATACTATCACATTCGTATTGAAAAAGTGAAAAACACCTTCTAGTGGTACCAATTTTATATCAAATAGTGCTTATATAAATAGATTAATTCTTGGTCAAAGACAAATCTTGAAATATGTGTGCGCCTTATTCATTGGAATAGAGCTTACAACATCTCCAACCATGCTTGCCAAATCCCCTGCGGATGGCTCACCTCTCATATGTTTATTTCTGCAGTCGTCCCACTCATATCCCACCCCCAAATCTATACATAATCAGGCAACATCAATCACGTAGAACTAAATAGAGTAGTTTTCTATACACAACCAAAAGCACCGGGTAGTTCTTAGTTCATAATCGACCAAAGGGACGACTAGTTCCACTAATTACACAGGAAAGGAAAGGATCACCGCGTTGCCCTACCCTGCCCTTGTCATTTGCGGGGCGTCAATAGACATGTCAATGCCAACGTAGTGGTCATCTCTTGGGGAGGGGGAGCGTAGAAGCTTCCATGGAAGGAGGAGATGAGGAGAAAGGGACCCCGACTAGGCACGTATGGTGGCGCAGGTTTGCTCTGGAACGAGGCGTTGCGATTTGGTGGCGACGGTCCTTTCAGCCCACAGCCTGCTCTGACGCCTCGATGCCCCCCTTCAACGCCTTCGCATTATTGCGGTGGCGGCGACAGGCGTCCGGGTCTACTCCCCAGCGAGGCGTTGGGATTTGACGGCGGCAGTCGCTTTATTAACCACGGCCTACTCTGACGCCTCAATGCCCCCTTCAACGCTTTCACGTTCTTCCGGCGCCGCAGAGTTCAACGACTAGCACATGATCTCGTGCAAGACTTGGTCGTCCTCATAGAAGCTAGGTCAAGCCTCCCGGCTCTTTTTCCTGGCACACCGAGCTACCCACGGCTCGGTCTCCGGAAGCCGTCGCGGCGGAGGAAGTGGCACGAGCATCCAACTTCGCTCCATAGTACGTGTTGACATGGACGACATGGGAGGGGGGGCAGTGATTGCATTGACCCTGACTAGCCTCCAGCGCGGAGATCAAAGCTCCGCCCTTGTCCTACATCGGGCGATGGAGAGAACCGCATAGGAGATCTCCTCGGCGTACACGTATGGGAGCTAGAATCCTCCGCCTCGAGCCAACGCAAGTCGACATCAGACACTGATCCGTTACCGGAGAATGACATGTTGGAGCGGAGGGGATATGACAGGGGTGGAGCTGAACGGACGAGACTAGCTAGGGTTTGGTCCATGTGGGGATATGGATATATGTGGGGTCAAAGTGGACCATCCCGGGCCAGTCCAACATTGCGGATGCTGATGGCAACAAACTACGTGTACACCAACTCGTTAGGACTCTAAACACGCACTGTCATAGAAAGTCTCTCTCCCCCCCCCCCCCCCCCCCACAAAGATAACACGGGGTTGATTATCGATCACAAGGATTTCCTAACATCTTCTCCTTCCTCTTCAAGCAATACCTACAAAATCACAAGAAGTTTCCTTGTGCCCCAGTCAAAAGTGGTGGTTACCAGACAACACGGTTTATTAGAATGAAATGAAAACAAACTATATATTGGTGTTGGGCATCCTAAACGGTTGGTGTCATGTCGGAGCTCATTATTGGTGTGAAGTTTCGGGCAAACTTTGGGAGCCTCCAATTAACTTGTGGACATTGCCCCAGATATTTGAATGGGTTCAATGACTGCGCTCAAGGGTGGGATTGTGTCACCTTGCATTGTGTGAGGGCACGAGAAAAATAAGGTGAGCCATTGTGGCTATTGGAGAGCATTGTGCCTCCACATCTCTCCAATGGAGACTAGCTTCACTTCAGAAATGAAGTTCGGAATACATCATCGTCTCCGCGTGCATCGGTCATCTCTTACCCGAGCTCCACTACGTATGCATTTTGCTCTGTGATGGATATCGAGTTTGATGTTATATATCTTGCTATCATATAGTTAGTTATCTTGTTTAGCATAACTTGTTGGTGCACATTGTCGAGCCTAGCTTATTTATATTTTGCACTTGATAAATTAAACGCTCAATTTATTCCGCTTTGATTCAAACCTTAGCCTTAATTGTTTTAAATTGCCTATTCTACCCTACTCTAGACGGCATCCGTGTCGTTTCACCTCTCATGTAGCACATCCCATTCACAACACCCCTCTTTCTCTATGAATACATGCTGCTCCATGGGATACCCCATGGTGGAGCAAGAATCCTCGGGTCAATTGTCACTTATGTGGCCCCGAGGGGCATCTAGTGAGCCTGAGTCCTCGAAGGGTAGTGCCTCCGTTATGGATGGTGGAGGTTAGTGATTTCGATTTTTTATGCTGCGAAGGGTGTTTTGTTTTGATCGTTGCTAGCTTGTATCGTGTTTGTTGTGTACCCACGAGGGACATGTTGTAAAGATTCTTGGTGTATGCTTCAAGAGATTTTCTCATGTTGTAAATGTGTTTTCTTTTATTGTTGTCTATGTTGGTTACATAGGTTATACACACTTGATTATTATGCCGCGACACATTTCAACTTCTTGTCGCAACCAACGAAGATTTGTAGCATACCCTAGATTGCTTTGCTACATGGGCATATCTCAATGTTGCGACGAATTTGGATGATATTTTACGGGATCACGGGATGATATGAACATTGCAAGCAAACGAAAAACACCACATGCATGCGTTTTATGTTGCAGTGATCGGATAACAAAATTCTCAATTTAAATCGATGAGAGAGTGGCGAGGCGGTGATCTTACCTTGGATGCAGCCGGCTGAAGCCTAGAGTTGACCATTGTTTTTAGAACATACTAGACGAATACCCCGCGCGTTGCTGCGGGAATTTCAAACAAGATTTCGCACTTATATATCTTGATAAAAACAAATAAGTCCCAAAGTAACACTTCTTTTGAATAACAGAGAGTGCAGAAGATTATTAGTTTACGATACATACTTGTGTTGTTTATAAATGGCCTTGGCAACCGTATAAAGGGAAATACGGAAAATAGCTGATACTTTAAATGAAAGGAAACTTTTAGATCTTCGCCAATTCGTGATGTTACGTTCATAACTGAACTATGGCAGTAGTACAAACTGTGTGCTCTCAACTGCATCCACCTAGGAATCAAGCACATGGTGAGACTTTAGTGCCCACGTGGGCATGCAAATGTGGACTACAGGATGCACAAAATGAATACACCATTTTTTGATGCATAATTTGGGACCTTTGAAGTCGTAGGAGTACCATCTTAATTACTCGGTGTAAATCTTTGCAAGGAAACAGAGCAAAACGATGCAAAGGCGACATACTTCTGCATTAAATATTAACGTTCAAGTGAAAAAGCATCAGCGTCTTACATCTCCTCTTTGCATCATCAGCGTCTTCCATCTGCTCTGCCAAAGAAAAGTGGGGGATAAGTTGGAGGACCAGCTGAATCGTGAGCAACGCCTGCCATTACATTAGGTCGTGTGAATTCATTAACTTGAGTTAGAATCAGTCAAGTGAATTCATTAACTTGAATAAAGCATTGCTTGATCAATTAGACAGAATAGAGAGATAAGGGGAATGCACCTGATGAAAAAATAAGAGTAAAGATCTTTCACCCATTTCATTAAACATATGTCAGGCAATCTAACCAACTTCAGTCGGCGGTGTTCAGAATAGCCTTTCTAGATCCCTCGGTAGAATTAAATCCGTTTCAGATTGGTGCCCAACCGAAGCGCCATCCTTATGTAGCAGTATATCAAACGGAAATCAGCATATCAAAGTGTCACCATTCCTCAAAAAAGAAAAGGCAAAATTTAATCACAGATAAAAAGCTCATGTCCTGGGATCAGACGTGCAGGGACGTTGATGCTTGGTGGAGGAAGAGAGAAGTGAGTGGCCTGATGAAACTTACGAATGATGTCGTTGCCAGTAAACTCGCGTTTGCTAGCCTGGCTGTACGATGCCCCGTAAGCTGTTCCGCTTATCATAGAAATCTTCTAGTGGCCAAGATCCCCAAGCCAATCTCGATCCATCGCTCGCTCAAGCACGCTGGTTTTTTCGTTAAGAAGGAGCGACAATTGAACGAAGGTGAGGATGAATGTGGTTGGGAGACTACGAAAGTGTACGACGCCCGCTGGAGAGAATCTAAACCAATGGCTCAGTGGCACATAAACTCAATCGTGGAGGAGGGTACCTGATATAGTGTGTAGCGAGGTCTTTAATGGCAGCGTCCCTTCAGATGCCTCCAACAGCTGTAGTGGAGGAAAGGAAGACGTATGACGACAACGGTTTCAGATTGGTGCCCAGCTTCCATCAGCTGTAGAAGGAAGCGAAGGGGACAACCAATGAGGGAAATCCAATCGTGTGCAAGTCACAGAAAAAATAAAGTGGCGTGGCAATTGTGGTTAGGTACGTGTCATGCTCGCTGGGATGGACATCTTGCACACTGGAAATGGACGGACATAAAATCAAAATCGGATGGCTGAGATTATTTGATGATGTGGCTATGCTGCATGTGGAGATAGAAAATTCATAAATGAACTTAGTGAGGTTTTGCTTTATAAAAGGTATAGATAGATAGCAGGGCAATCTCGTGGATTTTCAGCACCACGTACTTGTCCTATTTATCTATTTAATATCAGTTGAAGGATTTTTTGTTTGCACAAACGAAGCTTAGTATAAAGTCTGTCTATAAAAGTAGTGGCAACTAATGACGCAATAACGAGTCACAAATATATCTCAATCTTTTTTTTGAGTGGAAAATATACCTCAATCAATCAATAAAAGTAGGGAGCTCGTCTTCCGTACCAAGAAAACCGAGAAGCGCCTTCAGGAAGGAAAATAAAATAAAAAACGGATCCATCTTCTTGGGCCGCAAGCCGAAGCTGCGAGGCGCCGCCGAGAACGCACAAATACGCTCCCACCACGTTTCCGATCGAGACGGCGAACAAGGCCAGCCTTAAACCCTACACCAGAAGAAACCCCCAACAGAGCCATGGCCGCCGCCGCCGCCGCGAAGGCCGCGGCCGCCGCCCTCTCCGCTGGGGCGGCCTTCGCCGTATCCTCCGAGAGGGTACACGCCGGCCTTTTCTCCTCCTCCTCCCCCGCCCCCGGGGAGCCGCCGCTGCCCCCCGCGCCGGCCGCGAGGAGAAGCCCAAGGTCCGGAACGACAACCCGCGCACCACCGCCGCGGGCTTCGACCCCGCTCCGCTGGAGCGTGCGGTCGAGCTGCTGCGCGAGATCGGGAAAAGCCCCGTTGAAGCCAAAAAGGTAGGAAGGATTTCCGAGTTTTGGGGAAAAATTACCTTCGGAGGCTATAGTCTGTCTGTCCCTTGGTTCTGACATTGTCTTATGGTTGTTTGCAGACGTTCGAGTATCTTAAAAAGAGGGAGGAGACGCAGAGACAAGAGCTCGAAGTGAAGATGGCCGAGTACCAGAGGGAGGCCAAGGCCATCGAGCTCGTGAGATATCTCTTGTCTTGTCGTTGTTGCCTCTTACTTTGTTGCTCATACTGCTCTGAACGAATTGGCATTAGTCTCTCTCAGACTGTTGCCAAAGTTGCCAAAGGCATTCCATACCACAAGGGAGCAATTGTGTTGTATATTACTGCTAGTAGTTTCATTCCCTTTTAGTTGCTTGTTAGATATTGATAGTCTAGACCAAGCAAATAAATGTCTCACGCGATTTAGCAGGCCTTAGGGAAGAATGGAAGAAAAGAGAGAAGAAAACTCAGCGTGTGCTCTTTAGTGAGTTAGGGGATGTCACACACAACAATTGCCAAATTTTCACGCACACGCCACACAAGCACATGCACAAAGAAACCACTATTTATATACCGTTCTTTTGATTTCCAGAAGTTTGTAATGAGATTTTGCTGATGTTTATGTTTGCGACTCTTTAATACTGTAAAGACCAACTGCTTGACTGAAATCAAGTTCTAGCGCACCATATTAATTGCACGCGGTATATGCTTCAGATCATGCCCGTGTATATTTATTTGACTAAATGTGTATCTGCGCTGCTAATTTTATTTTGTTCTTGCTTATTTGCTTGTTTATGTAGCATGTTGCATTTTGACCATTTGCAGGAGAGGACACGCACGGAATATGAAGAGAAAAGAAAACTTGCGCAAACTCAAGCTGAAATAAAGGCACAAGGAGCTAGATATGAGGATGAACTAGCAAGGAGGAGATTACAGCACGCACATGAGACACAAAGGGCGAGAAACCAGGAGCTCGTGAAGATGCAAGAAGAATCTGCAATTAGGTTAGAGCAGATAAGACGCAATAGCGAGGAGGAAATCCAGGAACTACAAAGACAGACAGAGAGGGCAAAGGCAGCTATAGAACAGGAAACCAACAGACTGGATGCGCTTGCCAAAGCGGAGGCAACCGCACTTCAAAAGAAACTGTCTGAAGAGGTGGACCGGCGAAAGCTTATTGAGCAGGCAAATGCTGAGCGGGAGAAGTGGGTCCAAGCAATAAATACAACTTTTGGGCATATAGGAGGTATACCTTACCAAGTTGCTGTTTCCACATGCTTATGACTAAACATGTGAATTTCTTGGACATTTTTCTACTATAAGCTATCTCTACACGTTTTGGCATGTTAGAACAATTGGATAAACAATTCTAAAGTTATGGCTTTAAGTTTAAACTTAGGGCAAAGTACCCAAGACGAATTAACTCCTCAGTCCCTCTGTCAGAAATGTATGTCGTAGTGAAAGAATTAAGTAGTAAATTGATATGATCACTAGTGCAGTACTGCAGTTGTGCCCTTCTCTTACTCCCACACAGTGCACCAATAAATATCTCAGCTCACCTGTTTGTTCTCTGACTAATCATATGACTGCTGCTCATTCCCATGCATGTACTGTTTGCTACTAAGATATGTTTTAGTGCACCTTCCAGCCAATTGGGAAGGTGATTCGGATACTCATGAGCAATCGTTCTTGATTTATAATAAGAGCGGAGGTAAAACTGCCTATAAATTTTACCTACATATGTTGATAACATGAGATGGCGCAGACCAGAGGCGAACCAGGATTTGGGTATGAGAGAGCCAAGGAGATAGCAATCTCAAGAAGAAATCTGTTATAGCAATATAACAAGTGTCAAATCAATTCACTTTGATGCTTTAATTTATCAGAGGCAGCAGTGGGGGCGGTCGCACTTGTCAGGGTCTCAGGGTTGAGACGTCGAAGGCTAGAAACTGAATGAATGGATGACCACCAACTCAATCTTTATAAGTAGGAAGATAATGTTAGAGCAGTGGCAGTTGGCCTGAGCGCGCCAAATCAAGACCGGTAGCAAACTAGTAGACAAAACAATCGTAGTTGTGGCAGCCTGCTTTTCATGTACCCTAGTGCAGTAGTGCGAGTGACAAAACAATAATCTAGAGTTTTGTTGTGCGAGCACTTGGGTCTGTACTCCACTTCTACCTAAGATGACCTACATTTTAGGTTGGAGTGGGTTACCAACATCGTTGTCGTGATATGTGTTGATAATGCTCCTATCATGATATATCAATGGTGATATCGAAAGTTTGGTGTAACATTTTTTTTTTTGACATTTCAGACGGTTTACGGACGATATTAACTGATCAGAATAAGCTAGTAGTGGCAGTCGGAGGTGCAACTGCATTGGCAGCCGGGGTATACACAACAAGGTAAAATTCATAAGCTGTACTGTGTATGTTTGAACTTCAGACATACCGATTGTTAAATGGCCATAAAATTGGAAGGAATGCTCCAAGTGTCTTATAAACCAAGGAATTAATTGCATGAAATTGCTTTTGTGCATATCCACTTGCAAGTTGCAACTTCTATACTCTCTGATTCACAATGTAAGTTTTTTTTAGAATCTTGACCAGTTCAATCATTTCTAGGTTTGACCATCTATAAAGAAAAAATACTAGCATCCATGACATCGATTCTGGTTACTAGATTCATCATAAAATTTATGCGATGCAACACATTTGCGTAGAAATTGATAGCCAGTTTCACCTTGAAGACTGACAGTTTCCAAAGCTTACATTGTGAATCGGATGGAGTAACAACTATGATTCCGATTAGTGCCAGAATTATACTGCAAAGCTATTATGTTTCAGTTGGATTGTTAAAAGTTATCATAAAACAGTATTACCAGATTCCAATTTGCTTCTCTTACTGTTAAACTGCTCGTCAATTCGTTTGCCTTGGCACTTGGTGAAGACCTTTTTGTTTCAAGATGTGTGAAGTTCTTAACCTTCTTATCCTTTATTGTTGAATGCGATGTTGCTGTCTTTAGTCCCAATGACACAAATATCATTCTGGAGTCATATCTGTATTAGTCATTTGTGCATGTAATGCTCTTACACGATTGACGTATTTGCCTCCAGGGAAGGTGCAAGAGTAGTCTGGGGTTATGTTGACCGTATTCTGGGTCAGCCTTCACTGATCAGGGAGTCATCACGAGGGAAGTATCCTTGGTCTGGTGTCCCCTCGCGTGCTATGAGTACTGTGACTAGCAAACTGAAGAATGGGAGCAATTTGGGGAAAGATGGGAAAGGTTTTGGTGATGTTATTCTAAATCCTTCTCTTCAGAAGAGAGTGAATCAACTAGCTAATGCCACAGCAAACACGAAACTTCATCAAGCTCCTTTTAGGAACATGCTTTTCTATGGGCCTCCTGGCACAGGGAAAACAATGGCAGCGAGAGAACTGGCTCGCGAATCTGTAAGTTGCATCCTTTGTGAGCACTAACCGAAACATTTAAGTACCATGAGCTTGCTAACACTATCCATTACAGGGACTAGATTATGCACTGATGACTGGTGGAGATGTTGCACCGTTGGGAGCACAAGCAGTCACCAAGATTCATCAGTTATTTGACTGGGCAAAGAAATCCGATAGAGGTTTACTCCTCTTCATTGATGAAGCGGATGCTTTCTTGTGCGAGTAAGTGATAGTCAAATCTTCAGACTATTTCTAGTGCTCTGTAATTTCATGTTAGTTCTTTTGTGTAGATACCACAAGATATTCCTGTTCTGAAGTCCTTTGTTTTCTTCTAGTTGGTAGATATGTTTTACCTTCAGCCAACTGCAGCGTTGACATTCCTGAGTAATTTATTTTATCCTGCAGACGGAACAAGACATACATGAGTGAAGCTCAAAGGAGTGCTCTGAATGCCTCCTTTCCCGCACAGGTGACCAATCCAAGGACATTGTGCTTGCACTAGCGACCAACAGACCTGGTGACCTTGACTCTGCTATTTCTGACCGTATCGACGAGGTTCTTGAATTCCCCCTGCCTGGGGAAGAAGAGAGGTCCAAGCTTGTTAAATTATACCTTGACAAGTACATAGTGAAATCTGGCGAAAAGCAAGGAAAGGGCTTGTTCAGCTTCTTCCGCCGCCAGCCTAAGAAGATAGCGGTGAAGGGTATCACCGACGAAGTGATCCGCGAGGCTGCTGCCAAGACGGACGGCTTCTCTGGAAGGGAGATCGCCAAGCTGATGGCGAGTGTGCAGGCCGCGGTGTACGGGAGCACGGAGTGTGAGCTCTCCCCGGCCTTGTTCCGTGAGGTCGTAGATTACAAAGTCGCCGAGCACCAGCAGAGGAGAAAAATTGCTGGTCATGCCTAGGAGTAGATTTTACAATGTTCATTTCTGGACAGTGTGTCCGGATGGGCCGACGGGGGATGGGTGATTCACCTGCTTAATCTTCGTTAATTCTTTTTGCTGCTATCCTGACACCTCGGTGGAATTTGGTAGGATTGCATGTATCAAAGGCAACATACACAGTTCGCTTGCAACAAGCTCCGCATTTTTCTGCTCGGTCTGTTCTATTTTTTCGTGTATACTTATGCCTTTGGTGGCATGTTCTACTAATAATTTAGTCATTGACAGTGACTGTAACTTTGTATGGTTGTCCTTTTACTGTTTTAGCTGTGTTGGTCGGTCCACGATCGAATGAAGGGTTTGTACCTTGCCTTAAAAATGAGTGCTTTGCATCGCGGCCGCAGGCCCCCTGTTCCTCCGTGCATCAACAGCTTGTATATTTTACAGGCGAATCCACAGCCTTTCCAAGCGGGGCCTTAACGGTAAACTTGACCAACGTTCATAACCGTCCGTTATGAAATCAATATCAGGAAGATCTGTATCTAAATAAAAATGTTGCGCTTCTGCAATCTGCAGTAGTATATGGCATCATGACAGTTTACATATGAGGCGTTTTGGTTTCTCGGTATCAGTATCAGCAAGTTTTCTCCTCGGTTCAACATCACATGATGACATTTTAATAGTATCACATATCAGAGAATCGAATAACTATAGTTTGGCCAGTAAGATTTCTTTGTTTCTCAAAAGTTTACCGTTCTGGGTTTCGAAGGAAGGATACTCAACCAGAGAGAGAAACGAGAGGACCGCGCGTAGCGCGGATGGCAGGATGCGGCAGTGGCCTTCCCTCCCCACCGGGTTCGAACTCCCACGGGAGGATAGGTTGTAGGTCTAGTTTAAACACATAGGTGGAGTGTGCGTGTGTGTGATGTGTGTTCTATGCGTCTGAACATACTACAGCTTGTATTCTCAGGAGAGGCTCTCAAAAAAAAAATCTGTTTTGGTTTCTCGGTATCAGTATCAGCAAGTTTTCTCCTCGGTTCAACATCACATGATGACATTTTAATAGTATCACATATCAGAGAATCGAATAACTATAGTTTGGCCAGTAAGATTTCTTTGTTTCTCAAAAGTTTACCGTTCTGGGTTTCGAAGGATGGATACTCAAGCAGAGAGAGAAACGAGAGGACCACGCGTAGCGCGGATGGCAGGATGCGGCAGTGGCCTTCCCTCCCCACCCGGGTTCGAACTCCCACGGGAGGATATAGGTTGTAGGTCTAGTTTAGACACATATGTGGAGTATGCGTGTGTGTGGTGTGTGTTCTATGCGTCCGAACATATACTACAGCTTGTATTCTCAGGAGAGGCTCTCAAAAAAAAAAAAAAACGAAGCCATTAAAAGCAGAGCTGCCCAAAACAAAGCCACGCATTTCAGTTTGTCTTTCAACAGAGTGAAGGACGTAACTGCAGATTTCGTTCACTTGTATATAAATTATATATAGAAACGATCCACACAAAAGCTTGTTGCTATAGTTGCAACTTGCAACTGAGATTTAACGCAGCTGTATTCAGCTCGTAGCATTTCACGGCGGAGAAGATAAAAGAGACAGTAATGTACAGATACAGTCAAGACAGTATTCAGGCTCACTCGGCAGGACGCTGGCTCTCGGGCACGTCACACTCGTCAAGCAGCGCCAGGATGTTATGTTCGGGGGCACTTGCAGAGGGCAGTATGGCACGCCTTCGGACCGCAGGTCGCGCCCTTGTTCCGCTGCTGTCGGACTCGAGCTGCGACCCTTCCTTCACAACCGGCAGGTCTGTCCTCGCCCTCCCACCCGCTGTAGACATCCTCTCTTGCCATATCCTCCCATCCTAGCAATCATCAACCAACAAAACCAATAAGGACCAACAGGCTTGCATGATCTTGTGCTGGGAATCTTAAGGAAACCTTGCACTTATTGCCAAAAGAGGTCGAAGAGACATATACCAAAAAGTACAGACATAATACAGAAACAGGTACATTAGAGTTTGATGGCACAGGATTAGATCCTTGGTACAGGAAAAAGCAAAACAAATTAGGAACATTATCAGAGCCTAACACCAGCGAGCCCGAGCCCAATTGCCACTGCCGTTACCCAGGACCTTGAAGCCTAAGTATACAAGGGCAGGCATGTCGTCGTAGCTATATGTCTGCTACAAAAGTTCTCTACTACGGTCATCTTTTCGCTACTTGTCGTGGACTACAACATAATCAACACAATCTTAAGGAAACCTTGCATTTATTGCCAAAAGAGGTCGAAGAAGTATGTACATGTACATTAGAGTTTGATGGCACATGATTAGATCGTAGCTTAGGTACAAGATTTTTTTCAAGAACATCATCAGAGCCTGATACCAGTGAACCAAGCCCAATTGCCCCTGTTTTTCCCCATAACCTTGAACTTCAAGTATACAAGAGCAGAGATAGTATGGTAACTATATGCCTGCTACAAAAGTTCACTACTACGGTCATCTCTCGCTACTTGTAGTGCACTAGATAATAACACAATCAAACATGCAGCTATTCTTAAACAAGAGGAAGAGGCTTACATGCAGTATAGATGGCTCAGGAAGCGGGCATTTCACCGGTTGATCGAGGTTGACAGGCTCCACAGGTTGCTCCACTGGCTTGAACTCAATACCTACCTCAATGCCATGGGGACTATCTCCACCTGCAGCTGCCGGGTCAGACTCCCCGGTCTCCATGTTGGGCGCCAATGTCTCCACAACCTCCTACACCATCAAAACGAGATTACCCAAATCAATACCTTTTTTTTTTTTTTTGCGATGTAAATCAATACCTATTTGAGTACATGAAAGTGTTGGTTCGTTGTTAGGTAGGAGCTATGCCTGATTCTTGGCTCCAATAAATCATGAATACCTCCTGACTAATACCAAAGTTTTCATAAAGTCTGCTAAGCTTGGATTACATTGCCTGAGACAGCAAAGCCTCGCAACTTTCCCCAAGATCAAAGCACGATGAGATTGTGAATTCGGAAGTTGGAAACCTGAGTTAGGGAAAGGTTGGCTAATCACTCCAAAGAAAGCATACAGTTTTTTGTTGTTGTTGCTCCAAACAGAATCATCTGAAGGAAAAATCCTCCCTATAAGAATTCGAACTTAAGAAACCAGAAGAGGAAAAGTTAGAGGGGCTACCATGTGTTGGAGACAACACCACCCACCCGTCGTCATAGCAAGAACACGAGATCAAATGGAAACAGCTCAAATCTGAACCCTGGACGACTTCGTACAGCGAAAACTAACCTACTCCCTCCGTTCACAAAAGGTCTCAATCTTTTATAGACACATGTCTACATACATACAAATCTAGAAAATATTGAGACATCCTTTTGTGAACGGAGGGAGTAGTATTTAAGTATGGCATCCGCAGACAGATCTCTCCTCTGGGCAAGTAAACTAGGGGGCAAGTGGGAATACAGTTCAGATGGGCACCGTAGAAACACAAGAAGGGGGAGAAGGGAAACTCACGACTGCGCTCTTGGCGCGGCGGTGGCCGCCGCCAGCGGAGAACCTGGAGAAGATTCCGACCATCGTCCCGGCGACTTGTGCCAACCGCCCTCGCTCGAAGCTTCGGAGCTAAAGCGGGGTCCTTTTCTTGGCGAGGGGAGCGCTGATCGATCCGGTGATTGACCTGTCGGAGTGGCTTTAGCTCCGTCCTTTTTCCCTCCTGCTTAAATTGCTCAGCTAATATTAACGAGGGTGACGTATCTTTTTTTATATCGAATTAAATATTTTGAAACAAACACATATGTATAATAAAAATCTTCGAAAAAACTGAAAGTATCTGCAGTTGTCATCACCAGCCTCTACAACGCGTACGCTGGTAAGTCGCGCTGGCCATTTCGCACAAAACAGGCAGGAGTGATCTCTCAAACCAAATGGGAGGACTATGGGGTGCATATGAGGTTTGTCTATGTCAGAAAAATGATTCCACCCCATACCCCCAACATGAATTCCCCACTTGATAGTACAATTTTTCTATACTCACACGGAAGCGAAATACAGAAACAATGTCTTCGCGCTTGTCCTTTTTTTAGGGTCGTCCATGCATCACGTGTTTCTGAGAAGTGTACCTATAATACTTAAACACACAACTATACCGTAAATTGCGTTGTCATCAACACCAAAATGACTTAGGCGGGCGTCTGCCATCATACCTCAATCCATAATTGCCTGCCCTATCACTCAATGCCTTGGGACTGAACAGCGAAACCTTAACATGTTCATGGACTCATGCTCAATATATGTTGCTTTAGTTGACACTATCAACATTAAGTCATAATCATGGTCGAAATCATGACCCATCACTTCATCAACATAACATGTATGTGTATTCATTGCGCATCGTAGTTCACAATTGCATATTATGAACAACACCTCATGGAAAAGTGAAATAAAAAACTCACCTTGTCTATTCGGGTAATTGCTCGAACACTTGGTGCGGTGAACACCACAGTGTATCGGCTTCAGCCAAGAAAGAGGATGGTAGGCTGCGTTGGGCTATAAAGACCATTGTGGCAGGCGGTGCCAGTCATAGATAGCAACACATAGAGACGTTAAAGGAGGTTTGACGTGCAATAACACAGAAAGGCAACTACATGCAGGAGGGGGGGGGGGGTGGTGGCTCTATGGACTATGGTGGTGAGAATGAGTTTGAGAGGGGGTGCATCGGTGGCGAGGCACACGTGGGGTGACAAAATCGGTGTCACGACGACATGATACTGACCGCCAGACGAGGAGGAGATTTAGGATGGGAGGAAAAAAAATCCTCCCAGTGATGTTTTAGGGTTCAAGGGTTCTCTTTACGTCGAAAGAAGAAAGGAGTGGAAGTGTGGCCTTCATACTTTAAGAAAAGTAGGAAAATTACTAAAGTAAGTTTTTTGTCCAAATTTCTGGAGGATAAGCAGACAAGTACTCCCTCCATTCCTAATTATAAGATGTTTTATCTATTTTATGCTTTGTACGCACGTAGACGTGTTTCAGTGTGCAGATTTACTTATTTCAATCCATATGTAATTTATATTAGAATATCTAGTACATATTGTATTTTGGATCGGAGGGAGTATGATAAAGGTTAAAATTGACGTGTAGATATATCCGAATTTAGACAAAATGATATCTAAATTCACTTCAACACGGAGGGCTACACATTTTATTTTCTTCCGGAGAAATTGTGCCCATGGTTTTCCAGCGAAGGAAGCGGCGAAAGAAAAAGAACAACTTGAACCTGAAGCGACTTGCAGTTGGCAGTCGGGTCAGTCCACCTCCACCGCGGTCGACACGCCCACTCCACCCGCTTCCTCTCTTCCTTCCCTTGCCTCCACACACCAAACCCAACCACTGATCATTTCCATCCGACGCTCTCACCGCCCGAATCCAGCCAGGCGAAGCTGCCAGCCGCGAGGATGTACCGAGATCCCAACCCCTTCGACGAGGGCGACGACGACGGCGCCTTCTCCGTAATCCCCCATTTCCCCTCTACCTAGCAGATCTCGGGTGGGATCTCCCCGCTTAGCTCCGGTGCTTGATTTTTTAGCGTGTTCTAACGAATCGTGCGTTTGGTGTTGTCGTGTGCAGAATGGAGGAGGACGCGGTGGTGCTGGCGGTGGCAAGTTTCGCCCGACGGAGCCCGTCGGATTCGGCGGCGGCGGCAACGGCCATGCCGCCGTCGACATTCCCCTTGACAACATGAACGTAAGAGAGGATCTTCCATTTACTGTTGCTGAGAAAGTGATTGAGCGTGTTTGTTCTACACTGAATCACTGATATGGTTGTTTTGCAGGGTTCGAGTGGTAAGGACAGTGAGCTCTCGCAGTGGCAGGCAGATCTCAAGAGACGAGAGGCGGTAAGCCTGTTGCGCTGCTCTTTTGGATTCTTAACTTTGATTTTATACATTACTGGGAGGTTACATTTTTTTTCTCTCCTGTTCTTCGCCCTCATTTTTTGAATTTTTTGTGGGTGAAGGACATCAAGAGGAGGGAGGAAGCTCTCAAGAGCGGTACGCTACTCGCACTGGGCCTCGATCAGTGTTATACTTTGTTATCATGGAACTGTGAATTGAATGTCGTGTTACCATACTCCGTTGATGCAGCCGGGGTGCCCATGGAGGACAAGAACTGGCCGCCGTTCTTCCCGGTCATCCACCATGACATTGCCAACGAGATACCGGCCAACGCGCAGCGGTTGCAGTATCTTGCGTTTGCAAGCTGGCTCGGTAAACCACGACTCGTCCATGAGATATCGGTTTTAAGAGGCAGAAAATTGTTTATACTCACAGACAATATTTTGGGTTGCAATTATCTGCAGGCATTGTGCTTTGTCTCGTCTGGAATTTCATTGCTGTCATAGTCTGTTGGATCAGAGGGGGAGGTGAGCCAAGTACATCCTTTTAGCTAGTTTTTGTGCTTCCTGTGCCCATGCGCATTTGTATTGCATGGGATGTACTTAAAATGCAGTTTCGGCGCCAACAAGTTATAGTTGCGCTGTGCTATCATAGTATCACGTCTTAGTGCAACAGGCCACTAAATCGTTCTTTTGCTTGCAGATTCCAAACTGTTTTTCCTGGCTACTATCTACGGCATGCTTGGAATTCCTTTGTCGTACTTGATGTGGTATAGGCCTCTGTACCGTGCAATGAGGTATGCATCTAATAGTCAATGCTTCCTTACTCCCTGCTATGGACACAATAATCTGCACCAGTGCATGCATTGCTGATACAAGAACAACTTCTAATAGATGTTTAACTTAACTGAATGCAAATCTCTGCACTGTACTTTTCTTAGCACTAGGTGTGGCTTTATTTTTAATATCAATCAACTTGTTGAACAGAACTGACAGCGCGTTGAGCTTTGGATGGTTTTTCCTTTGTTACATGGTAAGGTCTTGACGAACTCGTTGTTTCTGCATTCTTCACCTGATATGCTCTTTATGTTGATGATCTGATTGGATTATTTTGACTTTGTTTGGTTGTAGCTCCACATTGGCTTTTGTATAATTGCTGCCATTGCTCCACCAATCGTATTTCGAGGAAAGTCATTAACGTAAGATAACTTACACAATATGTATTGCTTCCAGCAATTACTGTTGCGAATTTTCAGCGCGACGAGTGGCCACTCTACAATATATTAATGCACGAGACTGTTGATTTTTCTATGTGGCTCTAAACGAAGCATACTTTATCTGTTATCAGGGGTATACTGGCTGCAATTGATACCTTCTCTGATCATGCATTAGTTGGGGTGAGTAGTAACGTAGATGCACTTTCATCCTTCTGCAGTCCATATACTTCATATTTATAGTTGTACAACTTTTCTACTAGCACTTTCTCTTTGTCTATAAAGTATTCAATATGATTTTGTATGTTCAGTTTATATGATACTTAAGACCAATGTTCTTTTTTCAGATATTTTATTTTGTCGGATTTGCATTGTTTTCTTTGGAAACAGTCGTGAGCATTTGGGTTCTTCAGGTCTGTGACTGTGCTTCTATGTCCCTCTTCCCCTTCGCTCTGCCTTTACTTTATTACATTTCTAATGATTTTGTTTTGCACAACTGTCACTCATCTTAGGGTACCATATCTAAATGGATAAGGAAGTAAATATGCACTTGGTTTGGTGGATTATATAGTTCGAATTCTCATATGCTTAGATGGCATAAATAAATTAGGAACAATTGGAGATGTTTTTAACTTTTCTAAAACTGGAAGTATTCCGTTTTTGTTTTTTGTAATTACTCCAGGCATCTAGCTATACAACTCTATGCATAAATTTCAACAATAATGATCTGTTCAACACTAGAAAAATATGGAGTCTATCCAATTGTGATACCTGTGTTTATTGTTGGAAGAAAGTAATATTAACCATCAGTTAGCCTGTTCTCTAATCAACCTATCTTTGTTTTTTATGTTCATATGTCTACCTTATATTTGTTTGAACAGAAAAGTATGTTATAATTTAATTTACAACTAAAAAAGTATGGGAAGATTGAGTGAGCATGTCCCATGCAGTGACACATGCATATAGAACTTTGGTGGTTGTTAAGTTCCTTACCGTGCAAAATACCAGCCGGAAAG
Source organism: Poa pratensis (assembly GCA_947311845.1). Lineage (NCBI taxonomy): Eukaryota > Viridiplantae > Streptophyta > Magnoliopsida > Poales > Poaceae > Poa > Poa pratensis. The sequence continues at coordinate 30,715,686 of CAMZMU010000081.1, forward strand.
CAGGTATTTGATTTGATTTTTTCTTATTTTGATGTATGCAGAGAGTATACATGTATTTCAGAGGGCACAAGTGAAGCGAGCAAACGGAGAAATTTACAGAAGCTACATGTAGTATTTGAGCGTGCTGCGGTTGTGTGCATACCTACAAGTATATGGAATTCTTTGTATGTTATGGCAATGGCGGAATAATTACCTTTGAGATTTGTTTGGTGGAGGGGGCTAGTTTGTGGAACTGCATGTATTTGAAGCCTCATTTCTTTAACTGTACAAACTGCACTTTCTTCGCATTTTTGTATACTAGTTTGGTTGCATGTTAGATTGGTCTGCTGGTGTCTTGTACCGGAGCCATGGTTGCCGGAACCTGAACAAAACAAACTGTCCGGGGATCTCAGCTGTGTACTGCGATGTAGAAGGAATCTTCCGAGTCATTTCTTAGAGATTCAGCAGCATAGTTTGTTCGCATTATAGATGTTTATGTAAAATATGAGGTTCCGCTAGTTATATCCTGGTTTGCAGAGCTGAGAATTCTGTGACGCTATATGGCATAATATTGGAGCTCCCAGAAAATGATACTCCCTCCACACGATATAAGATGTTATTACAACCAATATATTCCTATATGGGTTGAACATCTTATATTATTTGTATACTCCCTCCGTTGCATAATATTATATACATTAAAATATAATATAAATTGGATCCCATGATGAATTAGAGTTCGATGTAACTTTTACAAACGTGAAGAGTTTCAGACAGCATAAAGTCAAAATGAATTCTACTGGAAGGAGTCATATGAACAGTGAGCTGCTTCAGTTTCTGCGCAGTATATGCTACGGAATGCTCGTATCTCTCTTGGACAGACATGCAGACAGGGGTTGGCCATCGAGCGTGTTGTGATTTGGGGATGCTGACATGGCACATTCCAGTGACCACACGTTGACACATGGACTGCCTTCTAAAGATAAAACGCACATATGGACTGCCTTCTAAAGGCACGGTGAAGTAAGCATCAGCCATATCTCCAACAATTCTCGGCGATCAGTTTCCAGCCTCCATTCCCTCATCTGCATCCAGCCATCCTTGCGCTGCCACGTGGCAGAACCATATCTTGATCCGTGGAACCACCACCAAGCTTTCTTCCGAGCGCCTCTGGCCATCATAATTCAAGCGCCAACTAGGTAGTAAAGACAAAACAGGCACAAGTATACTGCAGGAAATAAAATCACAGACACGTATGCGAAATTTCAAATGTCCTGCACTCTTGCATTTGGCAGATAGCAGACACAAATTAATTTTCAGCAACAAGAAGATGATAAACTGACTAATATAGGTTTAAAACATCGCCAGGAAGAGGGCATGATCATAAAAAGGATTCAGAAGCTTTTCGTAACAAGAAAGCTCAGTGTCCCGGGAAAGTATACAGACAAAATACGATGGTTTGGAATTATAGGAAGAACTCATTTTCAGATCACTATAAGCTGCTCCTGATATCACCAGAAAAATAAAATAAAATAAAAGGAAAATAGGGATACCACATCATCACCATCTCATTTCCCTCCTTATGTTTTCTTAGCTCTTATCTCCACAATTCTTTCATCAAGCTCTCTCTTCTCCTCAAGTCCCAGTTACAAGGCTTGAAGGGAAGAAGAAGAAGAGCAGCTCCAAACAGGAGCAAAGGCTGGGCAGCAAACATGGCATTCTGCAGCCCACACACCACCACATCCCTGCACTCCCCACGCACCACCATCCCAAACTCGGGCTTCAGGCAGAACCAAGTCATCCTCTTCACAACCAGAAGCAGCAGGAGGGGTAACACGAGGAATGGAGCAAGGACCTTCCAGGTTTCATGCGCAGTTGACAAGCCAATAGTGATTGGCCTGGCAGCAGACTCGGGATGTGGGAAATCCACCTTCATGCGCCGGCTCACCAGTGTGTTTGGAGGTGCTGCAGAGCCACCCAGGGGCGGGAACCCAGACTCGAACACGCTCATCAGCGACACCACAACGGTGATATGCCTTGATGACTACCACTCCTTGGACAGAACCGGGAGGAAGGAGAAAGGTGTGACCGCCCTGGACCCCAAGGCAAACGACTTTGATCTCATGTATGAGCAGGTGAAGGCAATCAAGGAAGGCAAGGCTATCGAGAAGCCAATCTACAACCATGTCACCGGCCTGTTGGACCCGGCAGAGCTCATCCAGCCCCCTAAAATCTTCGTCATCGAGGGTTTGCACCCAATGTAAGTTCACATTCTATCCCTTGCTCCACATGCTTCTCCGTCTGTTGCAGAATTTGGTGTCTGTTCTTCTGTTTTTCCATCAGTCCATTAGCTCTTGGTTAAGTGGTTATCAACTTATCATTACAAAAATGGAATCACTGCCGCATCATCTATCAAATGTCTTAAGAAAATTTCAATTCGCCGATGCTAACAAGTTAAAAGTACATCCCCGACTAAAATTAACATGATCGTTTTGCAAGCTGTAACAAGCAGAATTTTTTTCCAATCTGATCCCATCACCATTTATTTGTTTGCTTCTATCTTTATACCAGGTACGATGAACGTGTGAGAGACCTCCTTGATTTCAGCATCTACTTAGACATCAGCAATGAGGTTAAGTTTGCATGGAAAATTCAGGTCAGCTAAACAGCAAAATGTTTCTAGTTTTTTTTTGTGCGTGGAGAAAATATGTTTCTGGTTCCTCATGACTCATGACACAGTGGATGTTGCTTCTGTTTTCTATATTTAAAAATAAATAACTGACGCTTTTGCAGAGAGACATGGCAGAGCGTGGGCACAGCCTTGAAAGCATCAAGGCTAGCATTGAAGCCAGGAAACCCGATTTTGATGCCTATATTGGTACTGCCTTTTTGCAAACTGATCACAATAAGTGTTTGCATTAACCAAAAATAACAAGACCATGCCACATCAAATTACTTATGACTGAAACACACTAGAGATGACATGTAAACTCACCACTTGGTATGACAGATCCACAGAAGCAATACGCCGATGCTGTGATTGAAGTTCTGCCAACCCAGCTGATTCCTGATGACAATGAAGGAAAGGTGCTGCGTGTTAAATTGATCATGAAAGAAGGCGTGAAGTTCTTCAACCCGGTTTACCTCTTCGATGAAGGATCAACCATCAATTGGATCCCTTGTGGAAGAAAGCTTACATGCTCTTACCCTGGCATCAAATTTTCCTATGGCCCAGACACTTACTTTGGCCAAGAGGTAATTCATCTTGGTTTATTTACCCTTTGGTACCCGACAAGTAATGCGTACTGGTGTTACTTCAAAACTAAACCAGCAGAAACCCAGCTAGTAGACTGCTGTTACTTCAAAAATAAACCGGCAGAAACCCAGCTAGTAGTCCAAAGAAGGAATGGATAGGGAGAACAACAAAAACATTCCTAGACTAGAGATAATTTTTTTTCGCTGAGTAGACTATTTTCTAATTCTAACTGTCAATCAGGTCCTGAATCAGCCAATGCTATATACAATCTTAGCGTTTGCTTGTTTACTTCAGGTATCGGTGCTGGAGATGGATGGGCAATTTGATAGACTAGATGAACTCATCTACGTTGAGAGCCACCTAAGCAACCTCTCAAGCAAGTTCTATGGGGAGGTGACACAGCAAATGCTAAAGCATGCAGACTTCCCAGGCAGCAACAACGGAACAGGTCTCTTCCAAACCATCGTAGGTCTGAAGATTAGAGATCTCTATGAGCAAATCATTGCTGAGAGGGTCGGTGCACCTGCTGAAGCAGCAAAAGTTTGATGAGCTCCAAATTCAGATTTCACGAATCATTTCATCACCAACTCAATGAGAATGAGCATCCTCTCTTGTAACTAGTTTGGATATATTACAGCTAGAAGACGGCAGAAAGTTCATTGCAGAACTCGTGAAAATCTGCATTGGAACTTCTCGAAAACCCTCACCATGAGGGTGCTCTTACGTCTCCTGCTAACACATTTCGATGTACATCTTCTCCCATGTTTCAATGCAGAAAATACATGTGCTTGCTACTATTAAAAGTAGGTGCTTCCGTGTCTCCTTTTATGTTATTTTTTTACTGCTGACCATGAGTAACATCCATAAAAGGCCATTTAAGAAGTTTGGAAAATGGAGGTGGATATGTCTATAGATAAAATTGGAGGTGTGAAAAACATGAGAACATGAGTACTATTCGTTATGGACCATGGTGTTTTAGCAAAGCACTCTGTGTGGAACTGCATATCTGACACTGAGAATAAAGCACTAGTAGTAGATATTTCACTAACAAACGTGTCACGCATGATGGCCGGATAATGGTTATGAACCTAAGTTATAATAATTACTCCTTCCGTTTCTAAATATAAGATGTTTTAGCTTTTGTCTACATTCATATGTATCTACATGTATTTAGACATGTTTTAGTGTGTATGTTCATTCATTTGTATCTGCACCTAGTCAACATGTGAGGGATCTAAAACATCTTATATTTAGGAACAGAGGGAGTATGTCCTTACTATGGAAAAGTTACATGGTGCTACTTTGAGGACATAATTCATAAACCCTAATGTGAGGAAGTGCGGATCAGATACTGCAGAATAATGCATTAGTAGACGATCATTCGTTAACAAACATGTAAAGAGTTATGACAAGATAATGGATAAGAACCTAAGTTATATTGGCCAGTTCTTATAGAACAGGTAGATTCTGCTACTTTTCAGAAAAAATCTTAATGAAATAGACTTCCAGGTAAGTAACAAACAGAAAACCATGAATGCAGCTTCTGAACAGAAAATGGCCAGCTTCTTGTAAACAGCAGCAATCGCAGCTTTGTATGCAAAACCTTCAAATTTTAAGAGTACAGTGCAACATATGGCAAGCTAAAGGAAACTTTTATATTAGGATCCTAAGTGCTTAAGTGTGAGAAGTTGCATACACACGCAACCATTAATTAAAGATAACCACATACATATCCCCAAACAACAGGAGAGCACAAACACAAATATTCACATCAGTAAACATGATTAGTCCATACCAGGCAGGAAATAAAGGTTTATTATTCACCCTAAGTATTTCCATATGAGATGCTACAAAATAACAATATGCTTAGTAGTTGACATTACAGCGAACAACTGAATATAGACTGCTGTTCTAGGTAGACTTAGTGACCTGTTCCGCTACACAGTAGACAGTACACACATCATCAAAAGAAAAGAGGTGGATAGACCGATATCGACAATGGCCACGGTGGACACGCCATGGGCTTACTGGAAAACCCTCCACCCCCTTCACCATTGAGTGGCGCCTCCCACCCAGGCGCGACTGGCTTCCTCCAGTTATGGCCGTTGGGCGGCAGAACATAAACTCGGTTCTCCTCCACTCCACTGCTCCCCACATCCACACACGACACCGCGCTCCTCCCAGCGCAGTCTAGGAACAAGGTGTAAGGCACAATGTTGTCCACCTCATCCCACATCATATGCGCCAAATCAAGGGTGTACACTGCGACCTTTCTCAGCCTATACAGCTGGAACAGGGAGGCGCCAAGTGTTGGTTCAACCATGAAGAGTACCAGCAGCAGCCGATCCCCCGCAGCAACCAAATGCGGCCCGAAGTGCGATCGGTCGAATGTGGCGGCGTCCGGGAGGCCGGCAGTCGGCAGCATTCGGACGGTCTGGTTCGGAGCGGTGCTGTCAAGATGGAACTCCAGTACCTGCGCACGGTCGGTCAAGCCGAGGACGCGCCCGCGGAATTGCACGGTGGTGACGAAGGAGGCGGCGCGGGGAAGGGCGTGCTTGGTCCATTCGGGGCGGACGCTGTTTGGGCTTGGATGCTCGGGGAAGGGGAGCGAGAAGAAGGCGTGCTTGGAGTGGAAGAGGAGGTGGGAGGGCGAGAGCACGCCGTAGTGATAGGGGAAGTGCGGGGAAGGGAGCTGGAACGCGCGGCGCTCGGTGCCGTTGAGGGCGTCGACGAGGTGCAGGGTATTGGATGAGCCCCGGCGGAGGAGGACGAGGTGGCCGCGGGAGGCGGAGAGGAGCGTGAAGGCCTCCGCCGGGACGGGGAGGCGGTAGGGGATGGACTTGGGGGCGACGAGAGGGGAGAAGGGCGCTAGGCGCTGGGCGGGGCGGCTGAGGAGGACCGGCGGGACGCGGGGGCGGACGAGGCCGGCGGCGGAGGCGCGGAGCACGCGCCGCCAGGGGCGGCATGTCGCCGCGAAGGCGTAGACCGAGCGGAGGTAGGGAAGGAGGCCCCGCAACACCTCCTCCAGAGGCAGCTCCGGAAGGTCTGCCCAGTCGCGGAAGGCGTCCGGATCCGGCGCCGGTGGCGGCATCGGAAAGGAAGCGTGGCGGTGGGGAACGGGCGCTTCAGGTCGCCGGCGAGTTTTGTGGATCGGCCACTTGGTACTGCCGTGCCGTTGCGTTCCAGGTCACGACTCAGCGGAACTCACAAAGTCACACCCATTCTTCTTACGCCCCCGTTTGAAAGGTGATACGAAAAACATAGGAACACGAAAAACACTGGAATTGAGATATCATATATCAAATCCTATAGGAATTCAAAACACGGGAAATATACAAAGTAGCTATTTGGATTGTAGGATAGGAAATGCATAGGAATTGTCTCGTAATCAAACTTCGAATCAACAATATGGAAGCCAGTCTGCTCAAGTATACTAGCAACATATCCCGCGCGCTGCGGTGGGAATCTTTAAAAAAGTTATTATGCAAATAAAGAGATATAATGCCCATTGAATACAAATTTGTTTACAGAAATATGGAACATATCACAAGTATCGAAAGGCTATTTGAAAGTAAATTTTTTTTGCATTTGATGATTAAAAACGGTTGATGTGAGAATTGTATGGATAAAAAGTATATGAGTGAATAGGTTGCATGCAAAAAAATTGTCATTAATGAGTGTTAGTGGGATGACATGACAATTAGTTGGCTAAATAGTGGGTGATGTGGATAATTTGCATGTTGAGATAGAAAATCATAAATGACTTGTAGTGGGGTTTTATTTTATAAGAAGTATAGATTACACATCAATGAGGCTCAATTAAAGATATTTACAAAATCAATTAATGGATTGTTCAAAATTAAGTTTAATATTTCAATCAACCAGATTTTTTCTTTGAAGAATCTTATCAATTATTGGACCATGCAAAAAAAAAAAAATGCTACGTAGATGCTTGGAGGCAGGGGCAACCGGGCAGGCCTTTAGGCATAGTGTTTTTCGGCAAGCAGGGACAACGTGATTAGAGAACAAGGCATCATAAAAGGGGTCCAAAGCCCCAATTCAACACATGATTTTTTCCATTTGGTCGGAGTGGATGCTTTTTCCTACAAAACGTGAAGCGCAGGAAACCAATCCTACGGAAACTCTTTTCCTATTCTTGCGTTCCAAACGCTCACGGGAATTTCCTCTGAAAATCCTATCATGTGAAATTACTGTAGAATTCCCGTGTTCCAAACGAGCCCTTAGAGCCTCTTTCGATAACATGGTTGAAAAATAGAGGAATAGAAAAAACATAGGAATCCCATAGGTTTACCAGTGCAAAACGGAGGATTGTAAAACACAAGCAAACTGCAAGAATAGTCGTTTGGATGAAATACAAGAAAATCACAGGAAAAGTGCCTCGATCGTACGCATTTGAGTCTAAAAAAGAGGTTGGAGTGGATGTTCAAATTCTTATGAAATTGAGTCAAACGAATCTAATCCACAGTAATTTAGGTAGTACCATTCGTTTGATTCAAAGACAATCCATAGGCAAAAATCTGAAGGATTCCTACAAAATCCTATGAAATTCCTACAATCCAAAAGGTAGTGGGCTCGCAGGGCGGGCACTCATGGCCTGCCAATGATAGGCCCAGTCCAAGCCTAGAGGTCTCAAAATATGGGCCAAACCTAGAGGTCTTCGAAATGAAATATCTAGAGTAGTGGTCAAAAAGAAAAGAAACATCGGGGTCTGTTAAAAAAAAAAAAAACCTCGGGGTCAAGACATTGACCGCTGCTGCATCCCTCCGTGGTCAACAATTTAAAACATCCCGACCTCAATCCAAGGAGCTGAATTAAGGGGAGTTGAGTCCAAGCAAAGGTGATCTTCGCTGTCTTCTTCCCAGCCCAATTAAAACCACGTGCATGCTTCACGTGTACTCACTAAGCTCGTCACCAAAGGCGCTTGCTTCGATCCATGTCTTAATTGGTGCTTTCGTTAGGGTTTCAGTCAGAGGAAATTAAGCAGTTTGTTCATAAGAAGTGCAGCTCCTAATAGTAGTTTATGTACGGGAGATTAATTTCTAGCTCTATCATTGGCATTTTTAAGTACTGAAGAGTCAAGTCGACAACGCGTATATGTAGCGTGTATATATGTATGTGACAGTAGCACGGACGTTGACGCATCGATCGAAATATATAGGTCGATCGATCGTGTGCCCCACTCTCTGTTGGGACTAGCTAGTTAATTTGATAGTAGTAGTGTACTCCCTACCTACTAGCAAAGATAATCTAAATATTATTGATCAGTGTGCATAATTAATATAAGTGTCAGCTAATGTATATATGTGATGTTTAGGTACGTAGCTAGCTAGCTAGATTATGGAGTACAAGAGTACGTAAACAACAGGTGTGCCTAATTAAGCTGGCAACCTATAGTTAGCTAGCTCTCATCCACCGTATATCAGTAGAGTACGAGCTACAGATCTCAAGTTACACTAAAAAAAAGATCAGAAGTTCAGTTAACTTTCCATGATCCTGCCTACTGTGTATGGTTAGCAGCAGCTACTCCCTCCGTTCCAATTTAATTGACTTTCTATCCACCAAATGTGGATGTATCTAGACATGTTACATCTAGAGATACATCCACATGTGGTGAAAAGCAAATCAATTAAACTGGAACGGAGGGAGTAGCTAGGTAGGGTGGTGTTGTTCATAAGCTTCGATCCAACTCCAAAAATCAAATGAACATCAGGTCGATTGCCACAGCCTCTGTATTACACATCAGTCGTGGGAGCTGTCCTGATGTACAGCTCACTTTGTGAACTTTATAAAGAACTAATACCATTTGGTGGCTCATGATATATATAAAGCATATCTAAACCTGACGTTTAGCCGAATAACTCTAAGATATCTCGCGCTCAATCCCTATGACGTGTAAGGATAGCTTTTGCACGCGTGTAGGTACCCGGTCAAAGCCGTAGAAACAAAAGATAGCTTTTGCATGCATAATTGCATATCCTTTTGATCCGTGTATATCTAGTGGCAGTAGCGGTGCTCTCACGCGCTGCACCATCAAATCTTTCTGTCTCTCTAGATCTTAGTTTGTCTAATCCCACTTAAATTATGATTATGTAGTCAGAAAAAAGATGCTTTGATTCGTGAAGAAGGCTCGCAATTGATCATATCAGCTTATTAACGCAACTTGCCGCTACGTGCGTGTACGCGATCTCGGGTTTCACGTACGAATTAGCAGTAAACTAATCCAGCTCTTGGTTTGCATTGATATCCATGACGCATGGCACGATTGACGTTCATCAAATTAACTTGTCGACCACCCAAGCTTATAATTTTCAAACTTGACAACTTGTCAAAACGTAAAGCTCACTGTCACACCCAGATTGCGTAGGGGATAGTCGTGGGTGGTAAGGGGGCGAAGGCGTGGTGGTTTAGCCTTGAACGCCGTGATGCCCTAGGGCTAGATCGTATCTAGAGGAGAACCTCCCCTTTTCTCTTTTTTATTTCTTTGATACCTATTACACGTATACTACCTGACTTTATATATGAGCCAACCGACTAGAGATAAAAATCTTATCCAACTAGGACTGCTGAATCTAAATAACGACTATTACTTAGAAATAAAGAAATGTAACAAATCCTAATATAGCAAGGTTCAGATATGGCCTTGTTGCTTGCCGCGCATGACACTCACCGATCGTCACTGCATAACTCCATTGGTGTATTAATTGTTCTAGCTCGGGCCAGCATGCAGGCGGAGGAAGCGCTACTGCACAATGCACATGCATGCAGGGAACAGCTCGATCGGCACACTGTATAGATGAATATGCAATAAGCTCGATCGGTCACTAATCAGATGAGTAGAGATCGATGAATTAACTAATGGTTGTTCCTCTGTGCGTATTGCACTAGAATACATGGGTATGTATGCGGGCATTGATGTGGCACATGGCTGTTGGATGCTTCTTATTCCATCATCGACCAGAGAATCCCAGTAGCAGATGCCTGAGAGAGAGAGAGAGAAAAGGCTCTGAAGAGCTCGCTAAAGCTAAGTGAGAGCATCTACAACTGCAACTGGATTGGACAAATTTGGGCCATCAAATATATGCGGACACGGCCATGTCCATTTTAGGCCTTAACTTGTGTGTGTTCAACCATGTCTCTCAAAATTGTTCGGTCACTTACATTTGATTGGTGTAGAAGGAAAGAAAGGGACAAAAGAAAGAAAAATAAAGAGTAAAAGTGGTCCAGGCTAGACGGACAGTCCACACACACACCCGGACGCTCTCATACTCAGCTCTGAGAGCTGGACAACCCGAACATGTAGGGATAAAATGAGAGGACCGGTTGGGTAGGCTATTTTACTCTCTCTCTCTCTCTCTCTCTCTCTCTCTCTCTCTCTCTCTCTCTCTCTCGTGTCCAGACAGTGTTCGGAGTCCGGACTGTCCACTCGAACAAATAGGGTGAGAATAGGGGAACCGGTTAGAGATGCTCTAAGATACACACTTTTAAATTGTTCCTCGTTGTCTGCTAGAAGGATCGACGCTCCACGAGATGAAGCAAGAAGGCAGCCGGCCCTTTTCGGTGATAGCTTGGTGGGTCGAGAATGACTATGTCCGGCGGTTTCATACGGAAGTGTGGTTACACCCTAGTCAGTTGACATGGGTGTGTTTTGGAGGGCGTAGGTTCTCCTATGTATTTCTTTTATCTTTAGTGTGCTTTCTAAGAGGATTTTCTCATCACATCTTGTATTGATTCGTCCATATGGTTTTATACTTTTATTTATAAAATGGGGCGAAAATCTGTTTCGAGAAGAAGCGCATATGGCCAACTGGTAGCACGGTGGCAGCACCACTTGTACATTTTTAATGCTTAGTTGCATTAAAATAGGCTTTCTGTTAATTCCGTGTCATGTTAAATCATCCTTAATGATCAAGCTCGTCTTGCCTGCAAAGATCTCTCTTCTCTCTCCCCGGGCGGCAATACGCGTAGGTGGTACTCTGTGTAACAGATGGGTATTTGTTTTAATCTTGTGACGATGCCACGTCTGCATGCTTGTAGTTGCAATGCCACCTTTTGTCGCCAACATTACGAAAGACAGCAAAATAAATGGTTCTGCGCAGCTTAAGTAAAACAGGTGCAAAATCGGCGACAACCGGGACATGCATGTACAAGAGACACGCTAGGACGGAAGCAGTGGGCAGAATATTTCTGAACGGTCATACTCGTTCAAACTCACAATGGCATGTCCTGTAGCTCTGTATTGTCACGAATGAAAAAGTACCCAATGTAGCAATGTACTACTATTGCATTACATGTTTTGGATTCTCTTGTTTCTTCTTGTCGTGATGAGGTTCTGTTGAGGAAATTTATGTTCCATAGCTATAGGTTGAAATTGTCTTGTACTCCCTTCGTTTTTTAATATAAGATGTTTTAGTATTTGTCCACATGCAAATGTACACAAATGTATGTAGACATGTATTAGTGTGCATGTTCACTCACTTTAGTGTGTATCTAGACAACATGTACAACACCTAAAATATCTTATATTAAAAAACGGAGGGAGTACCCTTTATCGTGGCAAAGGTTTTTATTTTATTTCTAATGGAGCTAAAAGTTTTAACTCGTCTCATTAATTAACAAGCCTATATTGTAAAACATAAGTTGGAGAACCAGGTGGTGCAACAACATGGTACAACCGAGATCCCACTCATGACCGAAGTTTGAAGGTTTTCTTTTTTTAAAAAAATAGTCAAAATTCCGAATAGTGTCCAGCTTTCCTTGAAGAAAAAGACTCATGAGAAAACTGATACTCTTAGCCATCAGAACATTACTGTTACAGATGTTTTATCAACTAATTGCTGAAATCTGAGTGTTATCTCGAGGAGGTTGTTCATACGTCAGCTGAGTTATCATCCTTCCATGGAGTGTGACAATGATGCAAGACACGCATAAACCAATATCAATTTTTTATTTAACAAGGCAAAATTTGGCATGTGTCTCATTTACCGCTAAGCCTATTAGACAACTCTTTTCAAAAGCACTATATATTACATTAAGTATTTTGGGGTAGATTATCTCCAAGAGTAGACTCTTAAGCCAATCAAAAACGACACCCAAGACTTTATTTGATAATTTTTCTCTTGTTCTACTTGTTTACCAATTAATTTTCACTTCAAGACTGGGTTATTAAGACTATTAAGAGTTACTAAAATAATTAATCATGCAAATAAAAATCTTATTTTAACTATCAGGACTTACTTCCCGTATATAAAAAATTAACAACTATCACTAATTACTATTAGAATTTCAAATTTTCAAGGTGGGAGTCATAGGAAATACCCCTTGTCGTTAGTGAAAATTCTTCTCTTTATTAGAATGTGTTTCTTCAAAATTCCGTATGGATCACTCTTCTGCAATTTTTTTAGCAATAGAGACAAATGGGAACACTGTCCAAGAGAGTAAAGATAAAAGGAAAACATATTTTTGTGTTTTCTAACATTGGTATATAAATAATAGAAACCCATCGACAAAGTAAGGCTATAAAAACCGAAAATAAAAATAAAAAACAAAGCGTTTTGGAAAGAATCCAACACAAGTGTTTCCAAGCTATCTTTGAGCTATAGAACAAAAAAATATCACATAAAAATGTCGCACCTTTTTGAGTTAGAAGTGTCAACAACTTCCCTAAGCTTAGGCTTTCGCAAACCCTTTTGGAGATCATTGTGGTGGCGCTGGCGGCGGATAGTTAACTGGAGCCACCCTTGAATCCGTTTAGTGAAATGAGACAATAGGTTGAAGATGGTATCACGGTCACGGAGAGCGTTGGGAGGTTCATATTGTGGATGGAATATCCACGTTCGTGCATGTCCTATATGTGGAATATTATCCTGGTGGCTGCATCTCAGCCACAGGTTCATCACCACCTTCCACGTCGATGTCCTCAAACATCTCGGTTTAACGTTCGACATCCATATCCTCTCCCTGTGCATCATAACTAGTAGACTCTTGAAAAAATCTGGACCTACAACCTTCACACTTGTCAAGAGAAAAGGCAATACGAGCTGATCGTGAGCAGCTCAAGCTTAGTGCAGTACAAGAACAATTTCAGAGTTCAGACTTGTACGCACGACGACGGCAGCGAGACGGCACAAAGGCAACAAGGTGCAGACAGAAGAGGACGTCGGAGAAGAAGACCTGATGCAGACGCAGCACGTGTACGACGGCGACGCGGCACAAAGGCGGCGCGTCGAGGACGGCGGCGACCTTGACGAAGATGGCCGCAAAGCACAAGGGCAGCCACGACAACGACGACTAGATGTAGCACAAATCAGATCAAATCCGAGGTCCGGACCGATTGCTCTGATACCATGTTGAATCTCTCAAGAAATAAACAGATTTGAACCGTGGATCAACTGGAATTATTTTGGGGAGGAGTTCATACATCAGGTTCGTTTCTGAACAGAGAAAACTGGAGCAGCTTCTAGAGCTCCGCCTCCTCCTCTCCTTATCTCATTTCTTTTTACACTCTTGTCCTCCTACATTTATAATTTACACTTTAGTACACAACCATACAAATATAAATTTACATCATCTAAACTCAACAGTGCGTGATTTTAAACAGGTCTTTGAGGGACTTCTCACATACTTGTATTCTGATATGTTTCTGTTTCAATTATTGTTCATCAGTATTCTTTGTATTTAACACGTTGTCTTGGTCTGGTTGGTTGTTCATCAAGCATTGGTTTCATGATTACATAACCGTGGCAGCCCATTTTTATGTTTCACAAATCACAACTAACTGGAGCAGTTCTCATCATCTTGCAAGTGCTGTGGTAGCTTGGACACTATATTTGTTGTGCTGACAATTTTCGTCGGAATTAATAACTTAAGAATTGCTCAAAAAACATATTCTATGTGGTTAAAAATGTTTTACAGTTTTAATTTGATATTTTCATTTATCAATGTGAATTGACTTAAGAGTAGAATCTGAATTTTGTGAAAGATTGACAGCAGGAGGAAGAGTAATTTGTCACCGTTTTTTACAGGAGCTGACGGCCGCCCACTTGATATAGCGGTGCAGGGAGGCGAGGGCGCTGTCCAGCAAGACGAAGTCGAACAAGGAAGTTGCTGGCGGGCTGTAAGGGCGCCGTCGAGGAAGGTGCCGATTGGTTGGGCGTCCCAGCAAGAAGACGATGGTGCTGCCGGCGTGGGCGCCGTCCATGACGGAGACCTCGTGCTGCCGGGAGGCAAGCGGGCCGTCGAAGAAGGCACCGGTGCCAGGCTGCATGGGCGCGCCGGAAGACCTCGTGCTGCCGGGAGGCAAGTGCCGTCGAAGAAGGCACCGGTGCCGGGCTGCGTGGGCGCGACGGAAGACCTCGTGCTGCCGGGAGCCAAGCAGGCCGTCGAAGAAGGCACCGGTGCCGGGTTGCGTGGGCGTGATGGAAGACCTCGTGCTGCCGGGAGGCAAGCAGGCCGTCGAAGAAGGCACCGGTGCCGGGCTGCGTGGGCGCGACGGAAGACCTCGTGCTGCCGGGCGGCAAGCAGGCCGTCGAAGAAGGCACCGGTGCGGCGGTGCCTGGCTGCATGGGCGCGACGGAGACCTTGTGTCCAGCGAGCGAGCGCGAGGGAGTCGCCGTGCGGCGAGCGAGACTGGTGGCGAAAGATTTATCAGTTTTTGCGTCCGTGACTGCAGGAGTTACGATCACGGGTCGTGCACTTTCAAAATTTCCTTTGCGCCAGGTAAAAAAACAACAATTCCCTTGCGGTGGTGGAGGTGAAGTATTTTCAGTCAATGTAAATTGCTACGTGCACACGGATGGTCTGATCGGTGGGGCTAAGCCAGCGTTGTGTTGGTTCGGTGTGCGAATTGATGGGTGGCTTTAGCGAAACTGATGTTCGCTCTTTTATTAGTAATGGAGAAGACTGGTGCTTGTTTGCTGATCGGTGGAGTGCTAAACACGCAGTTACCGTTGCAGTGTCAAATTAGCACACATAACTTTTTTCGAGAAGATAACAGGTATGTTATCCCACAGGGCGGAGCGCAAGCCGGATGAGGTGCTTGTGGACGCGGAATGGCAGGCGCACGCCTACTGTTTCATGACGGCGGCGGCGACGACCGAGCAGCGAGGGATGCCCTTGTCTCTGAACCTGACATGATGCATGAGGATGTAGCTTTATCCCCAAGATGAGAATGTTGAGAGAAGGTTAATTATCCTATCTCACGGAATGGTGTCATATCCAAGTGTGGCGATGTGACTACCTGATCTGGATGGGGATCCTGATCGTACAAGGGTTTGGTGAATTTGGAATTCAGGGCGAGGAAAGCAAGCAAGAAAAGGCGAGATACGCACGCGAGTGTCTATTTATTCAGTTGCAAAAAAAGGGTCTATTTTATTAGAGATTTTTTTGAGAATTGTCTATTTTATTAGATGCCTCACACGATTACAGAGCCACCCGTCCCAGCAGCACACGCACTCACAGGCCATGTGCCACACCACACTTACACCCCAATAACATCTTTTGCTCTGTTGATTGTCACACTTCAAATCTGAAGATCAATCAACCAAGGTCGTCGGTAGGTGCATGTGTAACAAGCGACATCTTTGTGCTGTTGTCGCGAGCCGTTTTTTGCGTGGAAATCAATCTGCTTACATTGTATGGCAGTCCCTTGATCAGCGTTCTAAATTGTAAAAAGATTGTTAACTGGGTGGGGGTAGCCCCTATTTAACTTGGCTCAAAAGAGAGAAAATCTACATGGAAAAGAATAGTATGCCTGGTCTAAAAGGCATAAATTAACTCTGCTAGTTGCTAGTGTTTACATCATGCAATCATATGTGCTGCAAGCCTGCAAGTGTGATGAAATCCATAACCTAATTGAAATATTGGTTTGCAGATTGGAGATCTTCAATAGGCAGGCATGTTTGGCTGCAGCTTTCAAATATGATTGAGGGACAGGTCAGGGCTTTGCAGCGCATGTTTCAGTAACATGCCTCACAACTCTTCAAGCTGACATAGTACAGTTTTTAGATTAGCTGACATATAATGGATGGACATGTATCAGAACAAGTTCAGTTCAGAGCAACAACGCTCACCTGTCTCACCGACCCCACACGTCGGTCACACAATCCCCACTCGGAGATGGTCGAAACTGAACCGTACTGCTGTACAAGACGCTATCTCACCCAGCAGCTCCGAAAAAGTTCCCCACCCCAAACCCTCGCCGCTAACCATGCCGCCACCGCCACCGCCAACCATTCCGCCGCCGCTGGAGGCACCGGCACCGACGCTTCCGGACGATCTTATCGAGGACACCTTCCTCCGCCTCCCTCCGGACGAGCCTGGGTCTGGCTCGTGCGCGCCTCCATCGCCAGCAAGCTCTGGCTCGCCCTCCTCTACAATCCGCCAGGTATATGTATACCTACTTTCTTTTGTGCTATGAGAACAATTATCACCTAATAAGGTATTGAATGTTGAATCAGATTCGAAAGTTATATGCAATGGTGTTGCCCTATTCCAACAAATGTTTCAATTTGTAGTAATATATCTTCTTGAGCAGATTTTGAGTCCTAACTAGACTTGAATGTAACACCTAGTTATTATTACTAGATCCCCTGGCGCGGCTTGCCACGCGCCACCCGCCTTTAGCCTCTAAAATATATTACACATATAGTAGTTACGAACAGAGCAAAGCAAATTTGTCGTCTTTCACAGTAGATAGTCCAGCAAGCAATATGCACAAACAACCACGCAGGCTACGCAGCCCAAGATCATAAACTGCAAGACACTCTTCTGTAACATACATGAATTCAAGGTCGAGCACACTCCTCCCCTGATTCAATCGGGTTTTGGACCATAGTACCCAAGGAACTGATAACCTCGTTGAAACCAGATTCTGAAGAGTAGACTCATACACTTAATGGAAAACATGATAAATAGAAAGACATGTTGGCAAATGTGGCTGCACATCAATTATCATTGTAATGTAAGTCATCAATTCAAGGGCAATAGATAACACAGGCTTTGCTTGGTTGGCTGCCTAGCCCCAAGACAAGTGCTTTCTGGTCCTCAAGGGACATCCAAAGTATACATATGATAAACCAGATTAGGAGTGCGGCAAGCCACGCCCACCTGGCTTCTAAGAGCAAGTCACTCACAGGTTTAACATCATGTAGATGACTGAGGTTTCAGAATAATATTATTTTTGTCGTTATCTTGAAACCAGCACCGGTGAATAGGCAAGAAGGTATTAGGTAAACAAACTAAAATGATAACAAATATATATACAATTTACTGCCTGGTAAATATTACCTGACCAAATGTAGATCAGGACGATCAACAGAGCAAAAGAACTTCAAACTGATAACAGCACGCTGCAAGAAGAAATCCATTTGAAGGTATTAGGTAGGTGTAGCAGGTAAAAAAAAAATGCATTGTATTGGATTAATTGGATTCCTGTAAACAGTAGATACAAATCAAATATGGAATACGTGATAATTAGTTTTAGGTTTGAACCATCCAAAGCATAATGATATCATGAAAAGAAACTAATAATCAATATAATTAGTGAAAGTGAGTGAGTTCACTTGTTTCAACAAAAAATCAAATTCCGTTAGGGAGTTCTTCCCAGACACATACCGCTGGACGAATAATGGCAATGTGTACGCCATCAGCAACTACAAAAGTTCGATTATTTTTGGAGCACCATGTACATGGCAATCTCAGCATCGGGCTCGGATTCGCCAACCAGTTCAAGTTCACAACCTTGTTAGATTATTCTTGGAGCACCATGACTTTTCATGTTGGTCGCACATCTTACCACCGCTTCTCTTGTGCTTTCATGCCACCGCAAATCTATAGATAATTGGTGCACACCTTACCACCCACTTTCTTCTGCAGCATGCCTAGCTGAGTTGGTGGATTACTTTCCCAATACCACCTTATTATAAGACAAAACCCAAAAGCCTGGAAAAGTGGAAGAAGCAGATGCCATTTAATTAAGTAAATCTTGATTAATCATACCAAAAGGAAATACAGAATTCATTCATTATTTAAACTGCATACGTTTATAGTCTCTTATGTGAAGCTTAAGCAGGAGATCATTCGATAAATAAAGCATACCTCAATAGAGGGTTTTAAAATTGCCAAATTTTAGAGTTAGAAAAACCATACTACTTTTATCTAACAGAATGACTTGAGTTAACTTGTGGCAACCAAAAATAAAGTAGGAGAGCAAAATTACCTTGACTGGAAAAATAGACCAAGCAAAAGGTATGATATGTATGAAAGTTCCGATTCTCCATACACACAGGGAAGAGCAACATTAACAATTTCCATAATACACACTCGCCCTTTGAAGGCCATGATATAGCGCCTTTGCCGCCTTTCAAAGAGAAAAGGGATATCAATACTCGATCATGTGCTCCCTAAGCCCGAAAACTTCTCAATTACATGGACCTACAACAAAAACAAAAATGATTTCATACTTTCATCAAGTAGATGGTGCATCTAAAAGTAAAGGTAGAATGAACTTCCGCAGGAGGTGATAAACCTACCTCTATAGGTGATGGAACCCAAATCATACCAGCTAGATGAACACAATGACCTGCAGCATTCCAGAAATCCACATCATCTGCAGAGTGGCACTTATTTGGATTCAGATCGGAGCGGTGGGGAGCAGAGACCATTCTGCAGATTTTCTGGCAAAAATAGAAGCGTCATCATGAAAAAAGAAATCTAATGGGCCAAAGACAATATTCATAAATTTTTCTAAATGCAGATCATGAACTACAAAGAAATATGTTCAGTAAATCATGATTGCAAATGTGCAACTACAAAACTATACCACCAAGCCATAATAAAAAGCAAGCATGAACAAATTGCGACCAACCCAGGTCATACAAATTTTGAAGCAAGATTCAAGAAAGAAATTGAGCCATGGTAGATGTACCTGGTGTGGCTCGCTCAAACTAATGTATCACTTGCAAAATTATAGTGGTGCCTGAATTTTTTATTTGATCTTTTACTATTATAAAGAAGATAAACGTGTCAATATTCGTTATTCAATTAAGAATTCAGAAACTCACAGCTATTTAACGCAAACATTTCAAATGGGTTCTCAAGTATGGGAAGAAGGCTCGGCAAGTAAGTTTCAAATTCTGCAACCTCCCCTGAGTCGCCGCTGTACTTTTCCTTCCATGCCAGATGCATGATACATACCTTTTTTTGTTAGAAGCCACTAATATGCAGGCATAACAACAATTTTCACTATAAAAATCAAATAGATGTAAATGGCAAATGCACACTCAGTATAATGATGCATGAATAATTTACTGGCTCATGAATCTTAACCAGCAATAAAAAATGACCCAACACACAAGGAGAAGCATAGCCCTGGAACTTACACAAAACTCTAACCGCTGACATGATAATTGTGGATGCTAGGGTAGCCTACCGCCGATGGTGACGGCGCTCCTTCCGGCGGAGCAATAGCTGGTCCTTCTCCAGGCGAGGGCACACTCCTCCCGAACCTCGCTGTCACGAGCCCACACCGGCGTAGTCTGGAGTCAAAAAAACGATAGACAATACCTACAGCTGTATGTACAAACTGATTGTGAAATAGACACATAGTATACAGTTTTAACTTTTAAGTACATACCATTAATGGAGGAACCTTGCTTGCACCAGTCTTTCAGAAAATGTAAAACAATTGAACTCGTAATAGTAGACAACAGACTGCTTTGCTCCATTACCACCGGAAATAACATCTGCGCTCACATGCCAAGGCGCCATTGATGTATGGAATTCAAGAACCAAGGAAAAAACGAATGGGGGCCTTCATGCTGGATGGGTTTTCGGCGGTAGATGTCCTGATTACCTTATTTAATCAAGGTTCTAAAAAATGAACAACAATCAACCCTTTATCTCCATTGCAAATTGAAACTTCCCATACTAAAATCCAAATGGGTTGAACTTAACAATACTTCCCATGAAATCCAACAAAAAAATCCTGGATCAAATTTACATGTATCAATTAACATTTATACAAATCAGAGCGCATTTTGGGAATCAATCAACCTGAACTTTGACTTCAGGTAGATCGGCGCAGAAAATTCAGACCCGGTAAAATGATGTCGAACTTGCAAAGAAGAAGCAAGTGCACAAATAATCACATAAAGAGCTCACCTCTGAGATCATCAGTACCTTTCACGGAGATTATGATTTTATTTCTCGTTATACAAATCGATTGCCCATGTAGTCCAGATAAGTAAGGCCTATGTACTGAAATCTAGAGGTCTTCTCCACCTCCTAGCTGCACCGATGCATGTAGATCATTACCCAGAACTGTGTACTTACATTTTCTTTAATATATTGAGGCCCTGGAAAATACCTTGAGCTAATTCCTTCTAATTGCTGAGAGAGTTATTCGTTCAAGCATGAGGTTCCAATTCCATGTGCATCAGTGCACCACGCTTCTGAGTTTACACCATGATGTGCTAAAATAAGGACATCACAGGCATCATAATGAAATATTATTGGGAACTACCTATGAATGAGCCTAATGCCTTATATCACAGAGAATTCAAGAGACAACAATTGGTCTTCGCCGTCTAGTCTTCACTGTAAATTTGCAAATCCACCACTCCAATCCATGCTAGATTTTTTTTTGAACACCGGTACCGTAGGGAAAATCCATGCTAGATTTTCAGGCTATCAGATGGCCACACGACAGATGAAAAATGGAGTAGGACCAAGAGAGTATGTTACCTTTGCACTTTTGCAGACATCACGATGGTGCAAAGTGTTGAGTTGACCATGAGGGTGAGATCTCTTTGCAGCCTGCCACTGCTCAGCCTAGGAAAGCACGAGCTTAGTGGATCCGGGGAGGAAAGGAGATGTAGCGCAATGGGATGACATCTATAAGATCCCTCGCTGCTGGAGACGGTGGTGGACTGGTGGGGCTAGATGATCCAGAGCTTCCACCTGCTGATTCCAGCTGCTTGTTCATGAGACTAAGAAGAGACAAAGAGAGACCAGAGAGAGTTCCGTGAGGATTGAGGTCTTACCGGCTCGGAGGAAGTGAGGTGAGCGAATCGAGGACCAAGGGGTTGAGAGCGTCCTCGACCTCAACCACCTAATCGATTATTCAGGCGACCTGGCGCCTCCATGGACGCAAGGCTTGATATCCTCTTACAGCTGCGGCACGCCCTGCCGTGCGTAGGATACATGGGCAGGCGGCACGGCCTCCCCGACGAAGGGCCCATCGGAGGCGCCACACGAGCCGCTCCTCCCGGCGATGGAACGGGGCGCAGTGGCGAGCTTCCTCCTCTCCACCATCGCTCGATGTGAGAGGGCGCATCACGGAGGCGGCGCGAGGCGGCGAGTTGTAGGAGGAGAACACCTCTCCACCTCGAGCTCGTCGATGTGGATGAGAAGAGACGACCCCGACAATGTCGATCTGAAAAACGATTTTCAGATCGAGCCATACTGCTCCTCAAGGTGATGGGATGTCGCTCTGCGGCGGTGCGAGCGCCGGGCTTGCGCTGCTGCCGGCGGCCTCCGGCCACTTTTCCCGGCGGCTGCACGGCGGGTGGAGGAGACGGAGCTCGGCCAGCAGATGAGCTAGATGAAGGCGTACCGGAGATGGAAGAGGCGATGGAGGCCGATTCCCCGCATCCATCTACCTCTTTCCCGTGTGCTCCCCCTGGTCTCCAGTCTCGCGCAGTACCGTGGTGGAGTGGAGCGAGCTTGTGGAGAGGAAGGGGCGGGCGAGCGCGACGGAGATCCGACGGCCGATTCCTGCCTTGTTCCGTTGCTTCCCCGCGTGCTCCTCCAGGCCGCCGCGCAGCAACACCAGCTCGGGGAACGGGAGAGAGAGGCCGGGAGGGGCGAAGAGAAGCACGGTGGCGGCGCGATTGGATTGGTGGAGGAGCGGAGACACGCAGCGGATTGGGGACGACGGAGGAATCGACAGCGAGGGAGGACGGCGAGACGCTCGGTCCGCTCTGCGACGAAATCCCGATACTACCCCTCAAACACACACCACGACGGCACATGAAAGAAGTGAGATTCTACCGCAAACGGACGCTCCAGATCGCGCGGTGGCTGGTCGATCGGACGGCCGACGTGCACTAATCGCTGAGGGAGCCCCTTGGGGTCACCCCATTTACCTCCTTCGATGCAATGGTCCGTTATTGACAGAGAACTTGTTAGGAATAGAAGTGGGAAAAAGGGGTGTCACCCCTAGGATATGGATTAAAATTCTACCATGTCTCCGAAAACAACAATGCCAGCATTGTAGAGATATAGAGACATGTCTCTCGCCGCTCTGTGGGGCTAGGTCACCCAAACTGATGACGAGTGCGTTGGCGAGGGCAGTGGTGACTCTTCCGTAGGTGATGACACCGCAAGACAAGAGTTTTGTGGTCTATATAGAGTAGAAGCATGTATGCCAAGCTTGGCGTCATGTTGGAGTGCGGCAAAGCAGTCTTAGCGAGGATGATCGATTCACCACGTACCTGCAGGGTGTTACCAATAATATAGAAAAATAACGAATAGAAGGATACTCAATATTTTCCCCCAGTGAGGACAACACCATAAACCCTCATGCAATAGAAATAACTTTAATGGATGTGTATTACGCATGTAGTTACTAAAATTAATAGGACCGTTGTTGTTGACAAACCAAATAAACAACACCACTTGTCGAGAGATATGCTATAGTCACGGTTCATGCGCGCGTTCACCGTCACACACACACTCACAAACGAGACACCTCGACACCACTCCGCCAAGTCCCGCCGGTGCACACAGTAGGATTCGATGTCGAGCCACCTTGGTCGCCGCGCGAGAAGGACACGGAAACCCGTGCCACCAGTGAAGCCATCCACTTGTCCCTCCGGCCGATGCACAACTCGAAAGATGATGCCCCCATGGGGGGATGAGCTGTAATGTCACGGATCCGAATCTTGGGTTTTCCGCGGAGCACACAAGGGATAAGAACAACCCCACGACCCCTCCAACATGGTAACGACGCCCACGGCCGCCTTTGTCAATGGTTTCAACCTAAGATGACACAAACTTCACTAGCAGACTCATACCCAATACTTGTAGAACCACCGGAAGCCCACCGTTTTCCAGCATGACGCGCGATGGCTAGATCTAGGCGGGCCCGTGGGTTGGCGATCGCCACTACCGACGCTGCCCGACTACTGCTGGGATGCCACACTTATGTGGCTGAAGGCACCGACCGACAAGTCTGTCGGGTCACCGGGATTGTCCAAGGAGGAAGCGACAACATCGCCGTATCGCCAGCGCTGGAGAACACACACATTGAATGGGGTAAACCGTGCAAAAGTCCGCCGTGGCCACGCCCTAGAGACGCGGAAGAGGAAGCCCCCACACCGCCATCATCCCCGCCCGGGTTTTGTCCAGCTGCGCTCTGGTGCGGCAAGGAGATTACAGGCGGTAGCTAGAGCCTAGGGTTAGGAGTAGGGGTTAGAAGTGGCTAGGGTTAGAATATAATATTGGACACATCGTCCCCAAGTGGACTGAATCCAATTATGTATCAAGTAGAAAATTTGAAGGCATTTTTCTCAGAATTTGCTGCCGTATGTTCACTCACATATTGAAGCATTTCCCCCTAAAATAATGAATCTACAACTTTCTTAAAATGCCTTTGATGCTTAAATAGTTTGAGGCATTTTGAAGGGACATTGTCCTATTACTCCTTTAAATGTCACTACACTACCCGGCTGCTGAGAGCTCGGACGGGGCAGCTTATCTCCACCGTTGTTTCACCTGTGCACAGTACTTTTTCCTAGCCGCCCTTTTCACCGTGGCCGTTGGATGGGATAAGTTTTTGTTTTTCACCTCTTGGCTGACACGAGAGGTCGATGACATGTGGGGCAGCTTGCGGGCGGACCCAGATTTCAGCGCGGACGCCACGCTCGTCTGCGTCTCACCAGTAGACGTCCTCGCGTGAGACAAAACTGGCACTCCGCGGTGAAACCCTAGGCCAATCGTTGCTCGCATCTCTCCTCCCCAATCCCCTCACGCGTATCTTCCTCTCCCACAGGCCGCCTCCGCCGCCAGCCACTGCCGCCGCCTCATGCTCTGAAACCCCAGCGCTCCTCCCGCACGCCCACCGCCTCTCCTCCCGCACCTCTCCACCCGTCGCTCTCTGCTTGACCTCGAGACTCGTTCTCTCCTCTCCCGCTCCTCTTCCTCTTCTCCTCTGAGCCGCCGCCCTGGTCTCCACCGTGCCGTGGCGCCTTCCGGTACGCGAGCCGCCGCGGTCGTCACGCCTCCCGGTACACGAGCCGCCGCAGGTGTCGCACCTCCTGGTACACACTCGGTTGCGACTTCAGCGAGGTCTTGTTGTCGATCCGCTGGCGGCTGGATGAGGCAAGAGCGGGAGGGGTGCACCTACGCAGAAGGTGGATGGGCGGCCGAGCGTTGTGGTGCTTGTTGAGGTGATGGTTTCATTCTTGTCTTTCGGTTTGTTTGCTCCCAGTTTAGATCGATCTGATCCTTGTTTTCCCATAGGATTCAGTTTCTCCGCTTTGTGGAACAGCTAGGGAGCAAGCAGGCAGACACGGAAGGAGCCTGACCCGGACGAGATGGAGCAGGTACGTTCATGCGCAGCTTTGCACTCCCGCTCTCGTGTCTGCAAAAAACTAAGCTCCTATCCTGCTCTGTTCTTGTAGCGCTCGCAGTGGAGGCCAAGGCCATGCTGCTTATGTTCAAAGCGCTCGATCTGGTATGAATCGTTAACAGATTGTCGAGTATCTTCAGCAGATAATTTCTCCATGTTAAAAGTTATCTCATGGGTCTACAGGCAAGTTGCTGGTTTTGTGGTGGGGATTTCTTAATTTTGATGGACTTTTGGTGCTATCTGTTCATTGGTGTTCATAGTGTCCATGGCTGCTACAGGTATGCACGTCTTCCACACTCTCTTTCCCTTCTCTTTTCACATGTACTCGATTTGTTCTGTCCACACAATTTTTCATCTCACATATTTGTATCTCCCCTCTTCAGGTTGCAGGCAGGGATGCACGAATCGCACGATGGAGGGCGGCGCCTGAGCTTCGTGCGAGAGTGGTCGTGATGGTAGGGCCAGTTTTATTCCTTCTTTGTTGTTTCTATACTTGTTCAGGTCTTGATTGTTGCTATACTCGTGTGGCAATCAATTGTATCTCATTTCCCCCTACATGTTCATATTATTTTTTCTACGTATCTGTATAATCAAATACTGATTTGCTAAGGGAAATACTGGTGTTGCATTTCTCAAATTATAGAAAAGAGAAGAATACACATATTTATGTCCCCTGCTTTCCTTCGCGTGCTTAAGCTGTAATTTAATTTTTCATTCACAGAAGTTGCAGCCTTTTGAATTACAGGTTTTAGGTCACTACAGGAAGTCCAGTACCCCCTCTAAAATTTATGTCATCAGATATTGCAATGAGATAGTGGTGGTGTCCCTAATGAGCTTCACCTGCATCTTCTTTCCCACAATCCATCTGGTCGAATTGAACTCCAGAGTTTAGCCATGAAAGGATTGTGGGTACTACAGATCATGAGCCCCTACTTTTTTGATGTTAGATTGTTGCCCTACTTTCTTCGAGAGGTACACTGACTATCAAATAACTTGCATACGTTATCTCCCTTTTGTAACCATCTTAATAAATGCTTCTATAGTTCTATTCTTGAGGTACACTGCAAAGAATTATTTATGTTTACTATTTGTGGAAACTGCAGTGCTCCGTTATCTTAGATTACAGTGTACTGATTTCAGAACCTGGTAGTAACATTGATACTGGCAAGAGAAAAGGAGGTCTGTATTTTCTGAATGTTGAGAATTTCTGTTATGAGAAATGGCAAACCCAACTTTCTATCCTATGCTTACAATTAAAAATCACATTAGATCTTTGCTCTTTCTTGGCACTTTTGGGATGTAGAGGAAGCTGCCTTTGATTTGCTGGCGTGTTAGGGACATAACTGACTGGTTTCACCTTCTCACAAACCACATAGAGGCTAGCTTCTAATGTACATGGGTTGCACTCCGTTTAACAGTGTATCATCTCAACCGTTTAAGAATCAACTCGTGGATTTATTTTCAGCAATTATTTACATTTATAACGGTTTTGGCTGCGTTTAAAAAACAACTCGTGGATTTATTTTCAGAAATCATTTACATTTATAACTGTTTGATTGATCTGATCGTTGTCCTGAACTGAACATACAATAAGAAGTATAGTTGGCATTGAAGATACTGAGTTTGCTTTGAAGTTGATAAGCTATCACAATTTGTTACGGGCGAAAGAATATGTGCTAAGATGTATTTGTTTCTCTCCTGGTGCTTGCCTCTGAAAAAGTCCGAATAGTATTGCTTCATAGCGTTGAACAACTTGGCTAATCCGTGTGGTTTTCAGGTTCGGTTGCAACTGGAATTATGTTGCGGACATGTCCGCAGCAAGACCACGCCAATAGTAATCATTCAATCAATATGTAAGTGTGCTAGAGCCATCTGATCGTAAACTGTGGTTGTTTGTTGTGATTGTTTAATCTTATTCGGAAATTGATATGTAATCTTGGTTGTGAATGTTTACCTGAAAGTTTTAGAGGCCTTTGCAGGAGGTGACTGTATCCCATTTCGCGGCAATGGCTTGGCGGGCGACCCTATGCAGAAGCACGAAGGATAACCATTGCCTCTTCTACGAAACTTCACCAGCCAATGGCTCCCGGTAGACTATACAAACTGTAAGACCAACTAATTATTTGTCAATGGTTGTTAATATCATTACTTTGATCTGTGGTATACCTTCAACACCGCTGCTTCCTAATTAACTTTAGCTTTAGTAGACGCACGTTGGTCAGTTCGTAATTTATTCCAATGATTTTGCTTCTATATCATAGATTTGGCCATATTAAACAGTAACAGTTTCAAAGACTTGGTTGGATTTTTGGAGAACGGTGTTGTTTGTAACGGCTGTGGTGTTTAATGTGGTATACCTGTTAATTAGCATTTTGCATGTTCTCCATTGTTCTGAAATGAACAATAGTTTCTTAGTGTATTGGAGCTTTCTTCTTGTTATGCTGATTTGATGTATGGCTTTTACAGTTGAGACTGCAACTTGGAACCTTGCCGCAGAGTAATTATTTGTTCCATTTGTTCACAACGATAATTATTTCAGCGAGCTTATGTCCACTTTGAGTTCAGTTGAGAGAGTGTTTTTTATCAGTAGACGTTTAAGATTGCCTGATGAACCTGCTCCTGATTTGTTCTTTCTTTTCTGATTTGTTGCTGTCAATAGTCAGTGGTCCGTAGTGATTTCTCTTACATGTCAAGCCTGATATTCTATGGTTTCTCTTGCTTAGGTTGGGTCTTCATATTTTTTTGATCGTTGTCTTTTTAGAAAACCAGGACAAGTTTTGCTGATTGATCATGAATTCATGATGCATGATAATTCAAGAGCAAAAAAAAAAAAAAAACAGCAAGATAAAATTCGTTGAATGTATGTGTCATACGATTCTGCACAAGTCTCTGAAAGTTTGTGCACACACATGCATGATTATTTCAGATTAGAGGTTATTCAGTGTGTAATAGTATACATTTCATCATTATTCGTGATATCTTTCTTTTGCCGCTACAGACTTCACTTCAACTAAGCTTTTCTACCTTCATGCTCCTTTCATAAAGCTAGAGGTACAAAAATCTGTGTACATTCACATATTATCATAGAAAGACTGTGTTTAGAGAATTCCATCAGGGTTTGTTTACATTTATTTCCTCAGCTTCAGAGTTGAAGTTAGGACACTTTCATAGTCATCCCAATGTCTTATTTATTTCATATCAGGTAGGTATGGAAGGTTATATTCTAGGACGGATGCTAATATGAGCGCTCTCTGAGTAGTCTATTTTTTCCTTCATCAATCCAACTATGGTCTTGCTTAATAGGGACAGACTACAAATATACACTATTTATATAGTTATTTCCTTAGTTTATTTGCATTGTTTTGCTGCTTCATAATAAGCAATTGTAACATGTACTCCTCAAATACTTCAGAGATTATTTCACAACCACTATCATTTGATTGTGTTTCTGAAGATTATTTTTACATTAAGAAAACTTGCATTTGTTTTGACATATAGTTGAATCGCACTTTCTCAATTCTTCTTCAATGATAGTACTTTCTCCATTCTTAAAAATGTATTAAATTTCTAAGGCTATGAATTTATGCATTCGTTCGTTTCTATGAATAAGACAAGAACTACATGTACTCAATTTCCAATACTGACTATAGAGGGGGGAGTCTGCTTCTTCTCCTACCGATACCACCATATAAAAACGAGATACAACATATGGCTTAATTTCTGGCCTCATTCGGTCATTTGCGTCAGTGCCGTGACGGGTTTGAGATCTAAAGTGACCTGATATATCGGTACCATGACTTTGAGATCTGAATTGGTTGTGAAATTCGGTCATTGGTCATTTTTGGCGCAACGGGTTACTTCACCATGACAATAGTATGACCTGATATATCGGTACCATGACTTTGAGATCTGAATTGTCTGAATTTTCTCTTTTCCACTAATAATATTCTTGTGAAGAAGGTAGTTGCTCTGTAAAGTTGATGTCAGTTTTGAATTGAATTTGTTATGCAACGCCTTTTGGTCCGTGACATATGTAATATGAAGTATAAGAACTATTGAACTGCTTGAACTCATGTAGGTAGAAATAAGTTAGCTTTGCACGGATAAATGTGGTTTGGTGAACACCTTCTTAAGCTATTTCAGTTTCACGTTTCAAGGTTACTGTCCAAATATGTTTGATGTCTTATATTTGAATTTTCTTCTCTGCAAAATAACCTATTTCTCTCAACTGATATTGTCAGGATTTAACTCCGCCTATGTCTTCTAGGCATAGCTGGTCCCAAGCCCGGGTAAAGGAGGAGGGTTGTGATAGGCTTGGCGAGCCAACGTAAAAACTAGCCAGTCCCATGGATATGAAACCCATTTGGGCGAGAGTAGTACTAGGGTGGGTGACCTCCTGGGAAGTCCTCGTGAAAGGTTTCATATCTAAGGGTTGTGATAGGCTTGGTGAGCCAACGTAAAAACTAGCCAATCCTATGGGTATGAAACCCATTTGGGCGAGAGTAGTACCAGGATGGGTGACCTCCTGGGAAGTCCTCGTGAAAGGGTTTTATATCTAGCCTACCCCAACTTGTTTGGGACAAAAGGCTTTGCTAAGGTAAGGTAAGGATATTGTCAGGATTTCTTGTCGGTAATACTTGAAGCCCCAGTTGTGGATGGAATTGGAGACCTTCTGTCATGGGTTGCTATTCTCGAATCTTCACTTTGCCACTTTGAATTTCTCTGTAATGTATCTCTGAGTGTCGTTATGTTGGGTAAGTCAGTGTGCATCTTTCTCTTATTTATATATATATATATATATACACTACTCCACATAGCACATAATTCCATTTTGCGGTTAAGATTATTGATATTTCACTAGCCTTGGGCCGGAGGATTTTGCCGGAGATGAACCTCAGCAAGCATCAGGGCCACCATTGTCGGAACTGGTACCATTAGTATTTATGTTGCGGGCAACAAGTGAAAGTTCATTGTTTTAGTTTCTCCTTAGTTTCCGCGGTCCATGAGGCTTCTGAGGTTCGTCTCCGGGCTTCCACTTTCTTCTTTACCCATCTCTTTTATGCTTATTTGGTGTGGTTTGTTGTGCACCATTGAGTCCATAAAATCCATGGTGTGCACTTCCTTTGATATTGGCAACGGGGAGCTGTTCAACGACAACGAAACACCTGCCGAAACCCAGGCCCATGATCGAGGTGTTCCTGTTGTCTGTTGAGATCACCGGTGATGAGTGTCAGCCCAACCAAGGAAGAAGTTATCTACATTTCCGACGATAAAGAGTAGGGAAGTGGTTCGGATTACATCATCGCTAATCATTTTCCTTTTCTATGAGATAATTCTGTAGAATGAGATTTTCTGCACCACTATAACCCCAATGTAGTGTGTCAAAGATGGTGTCTGAAACATGGATCTTGAGGGTGACTATGGTTTACAAACGGAAATATCATCCATCATAAATTTGAATCCTCTGGGCTTATTGGAATATGTAGGGGCTATGCTAAATGTATTCCTTATTATTTTTCAGTCGATATATTTGTTTTCCATGACAATTCCCTTAACATACCTACCTGCACCTTTTTTAATGGTTATAGTGTGCAATCAGGAACAATGTTGATTCTGAAGATACTTCCAAGATGATACTCTTGAGATTACACACAATATTTAAGATGTGTTCACTATTACAAATGTTCAATTTGTAATCAGTATGAATTATATAGAAAACTTGAAGGCATGTTAATTGTTAGCTATATATATACTGAGAATTAGAGAGTTCATCAAAATAACAGTACAAACTAGACAAACAATTTAGGTCATCTATTATCAAGTAATTTATGTTTGTGTACATTCACCGATTTATATCCACTTTTACCTTATTGATGTTTCATACATACAACCTCACCATTTTCAGATTATTATACGTATAAAACCGACCACAATGGATGTCCACAAAATGATTAATATTCACCATTATACCATTTATTTTTCATTACTCATATGGAATCAGAAATTATAGATTGTACCTGCATGATGGCAGCAGAAATTTTGAACACGGACAACGATATACGTAAATAAATATATATAACTTAAGGCTACATTATAGTCTTACTTTTGGCACCTGCGCCAGGGGCGCAACCGGTCATCTAGTCTTTATTAAGATGGAAAGAAAGGGGTACAAGTGTACAACCATGGCCACCAGCTCCAACATAGAGCATGGCAAAAGCCAGGAACATACAAGCGAGTGCCCCAAACATATCTGGGACAGAGGCTCACTACAAGCCACAAACTCTACTCAAGGTTGATGGTAGAGCTAGCTAGGATCAGAAGGCCAAAACGCGACCGGTCAATCTCCAGAGAGCGATCTCCTCCATGATCTCTTCAAACACCTTGTCCTTATTTTTTTAAGATAAAGAGTATATATTAATATCACAGATATCAATTACACCCAGCCTCTGCAACAACGCACTACCCTAAGGGCATTACGGATGCACACAACTGAAAAAAGCAGAAAAAACTAAAAAAGAAAAGTCCCGCTACAGAGTTCCAGTCCTTACAGCAACAACACAACCACCACCAAGACAACACCTGATGTCCAAGTCTCCAAAAGCAACGCCTTCAACAAGGAAACATTGCACAAGCGCCGTCATTGCCCGATCATAGATCTTGAGTTTTCACCCTGAAGATAGTCCCCGCTCTCAAAAAAATGTCTCCAACAAGGCCATTGCCAGGCACAGCCAGTTAAGACCATACATTGGATTTTCATACTGAAAGGTAAAACTTTGAACTTCACAGATGCTGTCGCCCCCACTTACATATCGCTGCTACGATTTCTGAAACACCAAGCAAGTTCCTCACCGCAACAAAGACTCCAATCACCATTACTAGTCCTCCAATCTCGGCTTCCATGACATTCTCCGCCTCTGACTTCACCATTGATTTGCGCATGATGGCAACAAAAGCAGAGCTTTGCACCGCTCACTCCGGTGCGACCGAATACCATCTGATCCAGCAGCCTCTAGGCATAAATGTCCATGCGAGACCGTCGGTGGAGCCTTTCGGAACCGACACTCCGGCCAGATCAGGAGGATATGCGTTAGACAGATCTTCGTCCTAGCACAAGAGGAACCCTAGGACCACCAGCCCACCACCTTATGTTTCTCTCTGTTCAAATCCTCCGGTGAACCAGGATGACGCCAATGTCGAAATCACACAGTAGTTTTTTCAGCACCTATTTACTAACCTACAACCACCAATCCTCTGTGCTGCTAAGCTTGGCTGGGATGGGGATATGAGCAGCAGTTCCAAGCCACGATCCTCTTCCAAACAGACATTTTCTTCAACTTAACATTTATGTTTATATCTTTCAAGGTATTCTATTAAAAATACCTTCATATCATTACAGATTTTAAGGCATTGTATTAAAGTACCTTTCATAGTGTGTAACTGAGGTAAATTGGGAAATTGGATCTACCAAATTGCCACCAAATAAGATACCCCCTCCGTTCCAAATTAGATGACTTCCATTTGTCTAAAAGTGGATGTATCTAGACATGTAGACAAATGGAAGTCATCTAATTTGGAATGGAGGGAGTACTTGGTACAGTGAGATGGACGTTCTGGAAAGGGAAGTACAACTCACATCCTTGTCAGTAGAAAGATACTAAGAAACACACCACCGCGGGCATCAAAAGATACGTTTGAGCTCACTTGCATGCATGTGCCGTTAAATGGAGATATTCTGGCCGGGCATTGACACCAAGTCTCGATCGATGGAACCATGTTTGCGCTAGAGTCAAACTGCTCAAACCATATGTAAATTCCTGCATGAAGACTAATACACTTTTGTATTTACCAGAAGACTGAAATGAAGCAGGCCAAGAAAAAAACAGAATTTCAATCATGCTTCAATGGAGGTATATACATACATACAATAGTCAGGTGCCATATGTGTATCAGTGTATGTGTCTCTGCGTTAGTAGACAAACTAAAGCATGCCACTTGGGCATTGGTAATGTGTCAAAAAAAAAACTTGGGCATTGGTTTCAAGCAAGTATCTCTCTATACACTGTACTAGCTAGACAAGTACTTGTCATGCCTGGACCCTGTACATTTTTTCCTTCTTAAGGAGCAAAGACCTAGAAGCGCCAAGATCGATCAGGCAATTAGAGATCATGGAACGATAATGATGGACAGGAAATGCCACGGTTTCAAGAAAGATCCCAGTAAGTACAGATCTCTATCTTACTCTATCGTTTCGCTTGTTTTAAATTTGTAAGTTGCGTCCTTCGAACAGTTTTAAATTTCCTTTCTTCCAGTGGGCATTCCATTCCAGCTAAGGTCGACACGCCCTGACATGAGGCAGACAAAACCGCACACGTTAGCCGGCTGAGCTGATCGACGGGCTCCGCATGTAGCGAACTCGATTACAATTATTTTCCTTGGCCGGTCATCCATCTTTGTTTATTATTGACGCTAAACACGTATGTCCTTTGCGCTAAAGACGCCTTCAAACAAGGCCTCTGGATTTTTCTATGTGCGAGATAACTGGAATTGAAGCTTGCAATTTCCTCAGTATTTCGTCAAGGTGAACGGACTTGTATGGCTTGTTTTAGGCCAGTGTACGGCAAGCGTCCTGAAACCCTGACCTGATTTTTACCGTGCACTGTCCGGCCCGTGCCCGGTCCTGAAATTACCACGGGCCCCCGGCCCGTGCTGTATTGCGTGTGGAGAACACCTTGCGTCTGCGATGAAAGCAGAAGTCAGCGACCTCCACCATCACCGTGTACCGTGTTATCTTCTTCTACCCACGTCCTCGTCTATAGAGGAAAACAAATATACAGAACAGGATCGACTCCCAGTGACTGACTGCCGGTTCCTCTCCTAGCGTCTCTCTCAATCTCTCACTCTCGAACAGACAATTTTGTCCTCTAGGGCGCCAGACCACGTATGATTCTCGCTCTCTCTCTCTTAAGGAAAAGACAGGCAGATGGCATTTGCACAGCCACTTTCTCATATCATCTGCGTCCTCTCTCTCCAGTCTCCACCTTCTCTCGCACACGAAAACAAAGCTAGCTAGCCCTTGAGCTCGTGTGAATTGCCAGAAGAAGCACGAACTAACTCTAAGCTGTCTTCTAGCTGCTTCGTAGGTACAGGCTGCATATATACATACGTACCACAACCGATCGGGGAGAGGGAGACAGAGGTAGTCATGTGCGACTACTTCTTACAGAGGGTGGAGGGCGACCAGCAGGCCGGAGACCTCACCGACATCGTCCGAGCCGGCGGCGCCATGCCGGCCGGCACCACCGGTCTCCCATCGACGGCCACAGAGTGGCTGCAGCAGGAGACGGGACCGATCCTCTTCCAGCCGCCCCAGTCGTCATCGGACGGCTCCCGGACAAGCGGCGCAGAGGCCTTTGGGGATCCGTTTTCCGGCCTCTTGGACCCTTTCAGCAGCGACTACCCCTCCTCCTCCGGCAGCGCCGCCGCCACTTCTTCGACGCCATCAAGGACGCAATGGATGTCGGTATGGCCAAGCAGCCGGTTTCGTCGACGCGGCTGGCTGCGGCGCCAGCGGCGGGCCTGTTGGTGGCGCTGGTGGAAGGATGTTGGACATGAGGAATCACGCTATGTTTCCGAGGGAGATGCCGATGCCGGGTGTGTCGCCGCGGGCGGTCGGGTCGTACGCGGCGATGGGCTGTGGCGCGCCGAAGCTTGGTGTGCCGATGGCCGCACAAGGGCAGGCGGCTGGGCCACCGTGCGGGTTCGACGCCGCCGCAGGGCTGCAGATGTCGTCTTCTCCGCGTGGCAGCGGGATCAAGCGCAGGTTCGGCTCTTGTCGTTAGCTAGCTGTATCAAATTAGATCTACAAAAAATTCTTGATCAGTGCGCCACGAAGTATATGTCTTGATTTCCATAGCTTCCTCCCGACAAGTGTAATTAAGGATGGAGGTTCCTTGTCGCGGAGGAAACATTGTTTAAGATTCGTAATTTACTGAAAGCTTGCAGCTCCATTCCTGCTTAGTTTTTCCTCATTCTGCAACTCCCGAGAAAGTAAGGATCGAGATGAAAATTAAATGCATGGCTCGTTTTGGGTTGTGACAAGAAAATCAGCAATACCGGAGCTTCTAATCCTTCTGATTCACAAAAAAAAAAAACCACCTACTAATTATTACACCAAAGTAGCGAACCCTAGTTTTCATTTTTGTTTTTAGAAACACATGAACTGGACTACTGGTTGCTCTTGCTCAAATTCTGTGTGGGTTGCTAATGAAGGGGTGGTCTTATGTCTTTGATGCAGGAAGAACCAGGCAAGGAAGGTGGTGTGCATACCAGCACCAGCAGCAGCAGTACCCGGGAAGACCACTGGGGAGGTTGTTCCTTCTGATCTCTGGGCTTGGAGGAAGTATGGCCAAAAGCCTATCAAAGGCTCCCCCTACCCAAGGTACGACATGTATATCACATTAATTTCTCT
The DNA here is from genome assembly GCA_947311845.1 of Poa pratensis. NCBI lineage: Eukaryota > Viridiplantae > Streptophyta > Magnoliopsida > Poales > Poaceae > Poa > Poa pratensis. The sequence goes on from CAMZMU010000081.1 coordinate 30,751,038, forward strand.
CTGCACTTACATATATGGTATGTTATATGGCCGCACCTGTCTCTTTTCAGTTATTTTTTGCTCTCATGTATGTATGCTTCAGGGTATCTGAGCCTGTTATGCCGAGCGAAATACGCGGTGTTTCCCCAGGCCCCAACTCCTCTAGTCCTAACTTCTCCTCCTCCCCAAACTAGATTTGAAATCTTTAAACGTTACCAAGTTTGACATCAAAATTTCGTTTGAGAATCGTCTGGTGTCAATTTCTGGTAGCCAAACACAGTCTCTGTAGAGATAATATTCCTGGTAGCCGAATTCTTAATTATAATAGAAGCATGTTTAAGCTCACACAGATTCTCCTCTTCGACCAGGAGAGGGAAACACTCAACCACATGAATATTTCTCTATTTTCTCTGTTTAGTTGTAGAAGAATATGATAAGCTAGTTTACATCTATTGCTATTGGCAAGTGGGAAGGTAGTACTGCATTGAACTGTTGTGTTTCTTTTTTCTTGAAGTTGTATTATTAGTTTGCCCTTCCAACTTGACATCTGCAATTACTTGTAAAGTTCAAATAATGTTTATATTAGTACCAGACTGCCAGTAGGCTTGCACTTTCATTTTGTACTTAATTGAGAATTTCAGGTTGGCCAGGTTTTTTCCACCGGTGAATCCTAAAGAAACACTTTCATACTATTGCTTATTTCTTCGAAAAGTACTTTCATAATGTTTTGAGTTGAACAAACAAACCGACCCTAATTATATAGAGATTTCCATTATATATACTTTTTTTTGCTGCTTCGAGTTTAGTATGAGAACTAGTATGGTCATATGAAGTTATTAGAAGAATAGAAATTATATATGACCTTACTTACTATTTCGTCAAACCAACTCATTATTCCATTAATCCAACATATATGATATATAACCGCCCATGAATGGATTAATATTTTCTTTGTTGATGGCCACATCGTGATTACGCTTGTACTCTTATTTTTGACTAATAAAGTTTTTCTAGTATTGGATTAACTTTTCTATTTGAAGTTAGCAAACTTGAACATCAAGTTCACCTAGGGTGGGTTTGGCACTTTGACACCATGTGTATACGTAGATCCATTCATCTAAATAACATTCCACCATTTACAAATTCTTAAAGTCCTTTTGCAATTACATATATGACACAATGGTCAAATTAACATTCCACCCGTTCGAATCAGAATAGATGTTCTTTTAGCCTCTTCAAATTTTCTCAAAATACTCTTTCTTCTATAGTCTCGATGCAATTTTAATCATTATGTTTATTATTTTCCCTTGGTCAATGTCATAAAATAGAGATAATTAGCAACTTTTGCTTGCATACTTTGCTTTGTGAAGGAAATAAAGATAATGCAATGCCCTCGAAAGGAAAAAATATGTAAAATATGAACACTTCACTCATACCTTAATTTTTGTGCCCAACTCTAAAAAGACATATATCTTGAAATGGGTGGCTGCATTTAGTCGTAACCTAAGTCTGCAATTTTTTTAAAAAAAATTCCTAATATCGACCACCAGTTAGAAAAAGTTTGTCTCTTGCATTGTACGTTCTTGTGGCCACTTTTCTGTTCAGCTCAATATTTTATGGGAGAAATAAATTTCCAATTCTTGAATATTTTTTACATAACTTAACACGTGTATGAATTGCACTCCATGATACTTCTAGAAATTTCATCCATGATGCTTCGGGGAAAATTGTGTATCGCTTTTGCAAAGAAACCGGTTTCCCCCTGCTGTGAGAAAAAAATTCTCGGTGATCACCACAGGAAGACAGTCCTCTGCCGAGTATAAAAAGTACGTCGAAATTATTTTCCTGTATTGTTTGCCAAGTATTATCTCGGAGTACACTCAGCAAAACTTTCGATGGGCGGTAAGGAAGAAATTTTCCTGCGTTTTGTTGCCGAGTATTTCCTCGGAGGACACTCGGCAAATATTTTCACTACAGGGGAAAGAGGCGTCAACGAAATAATTTTCCCGCATTTTTAGTTGTTGAATATCTTACCGTCAGACACTCCTCGGCAAACAACATGCCAGTGTCTTTTCCCACCTAGGGCGAGTCTTTTTTTAGTTTTGCTGAGCGTTTTTTCCCATACTCTGGCAACAGCTAGCTAGTTTACGTTCATAAACGGCAAACACAACTCGTATGCCAATTGCCAAATAACCGTGGATTTACAATCGGCAAAACCTGATTTTCTTGTAGTGGATGTACTCCCTCCGTTCACTTATATAAGGCACACTTTCTATCTTTTCATGTTAGCCACATAAATACTAAAATGAGTGAATCTGTTTACAAAATAAGTCTAGATTCACTCATTTTGGTATGTATGTGGTCAAAATAGAAATGATAGGAAGTGTGACTTATAAAAGTGAGCGGAGGGAATAACTAAAGTGTGGTACTGGTATTCCATATATACTCTCAACTCGGGAACGCGCTGATCTATAGTATAACACTACCGCAATAATTTTCTGATGAAATCTGTTACAATGCATGTAATTCAGGGGGTACTACAGGTGTAGCAGCTCCAAGGGGTGCCCTGCACGGAAGCAAGTGGAGCGCAGCCGGACGGACCCCAACATGCTGGTCATCACCTACACCTCGGAGCACAACCACCCGTGGCCGACGCAGCGCAACGTGCTCGCCGGCTCCACGCGGTCCCACTACGCCAAGAACAGCAGCAACACAGCTGCAGCTTCGTCCAAGAACAACAACTCCTCGCGCAACCAGCAGAAGCCAATCGTCAAGGCTGAACCGAAGGATCAAGCCTCCGCCGCCGCCAGGGCCACGACCAACCCGGCGAACACAAGCTCCGGCAACAGCACACCTCCGATGGCTGTGAAAGAAGAGTCGGAAGTGGAGAGAAACACAGGCGCTGATGATGCTGCCACGGCGGATTATCACAGTGACCATCTCATGCAGCAGATGTTCAGCGAGAGCTACAGGCCCATGGTGCCGGAGGCTGCGGGCAGCTACCACCAGCACGACGACTTCTTCACCGACCTCACCGAGCTGGACTCGGACCCCGTCAGCCTGATCTTCTCAACGGAGTACATGGAGACCATGCATTCCTGACAAGAGTGACAAGGAAAAGGCAGTGGCCAAGGACTTGGACCCATTGTTCATGATGGAGTGGGCGCCTGCATGTGCTGTTACTTCTTCTGCAGAGAGCTCATTTGAGCAAGGGGAGAGAGGTTTATGAGTTACGACATTGATTGGTTAGTTATCTTCAAACTTTCTTCCTTCATCTCATAATATAAGATGTTATGACAACCAATATACTCTCCAAGTCTCCATATTGGTTGTAATAACATCTTATGTTATCGGACGGAGGGAGTACGTACCAGACTTCCATGCATGTGCAAATGCAAACACCACATTTGATCTCTAGCTAGCTAGATATAGGCTTGAAATAACCTTGAAGATGACAAGAGCAAGAAATCGAAAATAGGAGTATGAGTTTTTCCTTAGTTACCGTGTTTCTTCCTTTCTAATGGGTTCGCAAAATACGGTTTGTTCAAGATGATTTAGCAACTTTTTTTTATGTAAGAAGCCACGACCTCTCTCTCTCTCACTTATTGTTCACTGTTATATAACAGAACATTATATTCTATGTGCTTCACGAAAAGGGTGGATGAAAGGAGTATGTAGAGACATGTACTACTCTTCAAGACGTGACATAAAGCTGAGCACTAGATGTGACTCTCTCTCTCTCTCTCTCTCTCTCTCTCTCTCTGTGAATAGTGCACCGTCTGGCTGTGATGAGAATCTGAAGAGAAACATGCGAGGACAAGTGCTGGCCCTTGCTTGCATGAGAAGGGGATATGTTGGGTCTGGCATGGTGCATACTTTTGTCTCCCAGGAAGAAAATACATTTAGTACTGCCCCTAGCTCTACCTCTGTTCTTCGGAGCATGCACGCGCATGTACGTAATCATTAATTGAACGTATATACAAGCACCATATGTGTCACATACAGCATATGTTTGAGAAACGGGCTCAGTAGTGCTCACAACAAGTTTTGGCACACATGTTTGCCACTCCTCTTGCCCTTTACTCCACTTACACCTGTGTATATTGCACAGTGGGTTGAATTGCATGGGTACAGGACGTGAGCATGCATGTCTTGTGTATTGTATGATTGTATGTATCTATATATGTATGGTGTGCGCCTCGGTTGCTGGCCGGCGCGCATAATACATTTCCACATCCATCCATAGTGTTGCACTATACACAGGAGACACATCACAACTGCACAAGCACAAGGGCATCTCTAGTTGATCCCTCAAAATTGGTTAGAGCAGTAAAAATTTCATTTTAGTCCTCTAAATCGTAACTAACCGATCCCTCAGACCTTTAGAGGAGGAAAATTTTACTCCTCTATTTTCCCCCGATGCCCAACTCTCCTATTTTTACTTCTTAAAAAAATTACCTTCTATTTCTCCCGTTCGCCGCTGTCGGAAACAACACCGCCTGCCGTCGGCCGTCCTAGTGAATGAGAAAATGACCCCCTCCTCCGGACCCCCCCCCCCCCCCCGCACGTCCCTCCAGTGACGCTCGCAACTCTGGCGGACCCTCGTCGCGTTCATCTCCTTCCACCCGTCCTTGTGCCCATACATCGCCAGCCTGCTTTCTCTCCCCCTCACCTCGTCTGGAGCAGTAAGCAGCAAACAGGCCGTCACATGTCGCCTCTATCTGCGCCGCCCATCTCCTCGCTAGGCGTGGGCTCCCCTGGTCGCCTGGACCAGCTGTTCGAGCGGCCCTTCTCGTGGTCAGCTGCCACGGCAACGCTCACCTGCGCGTTGGCCACATGCGTGAGCGTGCTCTCCGGCCCGAAGGAAGAAGATGTAATAATAAGGAAGAAACCGATGTAAAGAAACTTTGATGTGAGGTCACTTTGTTTGAGAAGTTAAATTTGAGAAATCGGTTAGATCCGGATACCATTAAAGGAGGAAAATTTTACTCATCTAAGTTTACTCTATCGTTTACTTCTCTAAATTATAGGGGATCGGGCAGAGATGCCAAAATACACAGAGGGCACACCCTGTTCCGAATAGCTGTACCAACCTATACCCCGCCAACCTTGCCCCCAAATTGACGTGTATGCAGGTGTACGTGTGCGCAACAATGTCATGCTGTTTCGGACCCAGACTCGCACTCATCTTCATGATCGATTGCAAATAGTTGGATCGACCGATCGAGCGTTAGCTCATCTACAAGTAAAAGAAGGACACTATGGATGCATATGCTTCCTGATTTTCCATCACTCTATATAGGAGCTAGCATGTTGGCACAGTATCCGATAACCGAACGTACGGCACCCACGACATGCATGCGCGCGTTCGTGTTTTGTTTCTTGCCATGAATACTCGTGTCTCTTTGTTTGGATCTCTGAACCACATGAAGCTAGATTGAGGGCAACTCCAACATAGCAGTTCAAAACGGACACGAAATATGTTCCTTTTGATCCGTTTGCTTCACGCTGCGGACACTTGTTTGGCACATGTCTTCCCGGTTTGGGCATGTCATTCAACGGCACCACCCCTTTCATCTGATCCTGTCCCTTTTTTTTCATTCATTTCCACTATTTGGCCATTTCTTCAAACGATTTAAAATTTAAATCGGACATCAAATTTTGAAATATCATTTTTTGCATTGGACATCAAATTAAAACTAAGATAAACACCTTTAAACTAAAGTTTCCCCGCATAGGACATCGAAATAAGATAAATTCAAGAATTATTTGAAAGTCCTACTCCTCGTCGTCCGAGTCGAGCTTGGCGACGACCGGGACGTGTGCTGGAGTTGCCGGCTGCCATGCAAGAACTACCGCATGCGCTAAAGCGAGTGCTGCACTTGCCGCGCGAGAAGCCCACGGTGTGAAGCCGGACGAGCCGGTGGTGGAGTTGCCGGCTCATCGTTCTCCGGCGTGACGTCCTCCTCCACCGGCAAAATTCCGACATCACCTCCTCCTCCGTCTTCGGCTTCAGCAATACTAGCGCCACCTCCTCCTCTGTATTGGGCTTCAGCAACACCGGCGCCTGCTCCTCTGGCTCCGGCAATGACATCGCGGCGATCTATATAAACGGGTAGGGAGAGGGAGGCGAGTGGCTAGCTGCGCAGTGGGAAGTGGGAGTGGAAGGGGCTGACGTGGGCAAGGGCACATTTAAAATGAGCGTATGAGGTGGTATGTGGGAGGCTTATAGGCGGCGGCGCCTCTTCCCGAGCATCGGCATTTATTTCCGGCGACCCACCTACCGCGCCCCAGCAGCTTATTTATCCCCTCCCGGTGATAACGACACCACCTAGTCCCATTTTCCAGTCACCGCCACTGCCTCCCCCCCTTCACATTCCCCTTCTCCATGCCACCAGTCCACCACTATCATGGGTGTGGATAGAAAGTGGTTGTCCTTCCATGAGGCCTCCGAGTTCGCCAAACATGGCATCCTCCCATCGTCGAGGGTGACGGTACCAAAAGGCTGGGCCATCAAATTGGGTAGGGTGCCCATGCCGCCAGTCCCCACCGGCAAGGCCGCCAAGTCTGAGATCCAGCACCGAAAGCACAACTCCAGCTGTGGTTGGACCCACGGTAATATCATGGCAGCGACTATTGGCCCACGCTCTTTCGTGAGGAGCGAGAGGTGGTGCTCAACGGCTTCACCGACGAGCATCCACCGCCGAGTTGAATGTCGCCGAGCGGGCACAGTTCTGGTCAGTGTCCGACCGCAAAGTCGAGGACGTTATCGTCGCCGCCCGAGACGAAGCTAGTGTTATAGTTGGCCGGCATCATTGACATTTCGTACTACTCCAACGAGGACGTGTAGATTTAAATTAGTTTACATTTAAATTTCATCTTTTATTTAAATCATTATATTAATTTTAATATTAATGAAATTGGTCCCACTTACAAGCGGTTCTAAGGGAGGACACCACACCTATGCGCTGTGTGTCCACTCGGACGCAAATCCAGCCCAAATTTGGGTTAGAAATGGGTCCGAACGGACACCAAAATGTACACCGATCGTTTGGATCGCCGTGTTGAGACTTATCCTATGTCCAGGCAGATACAGATGGACACAGGAGGGCCAAATGGATAGCCCTGTTGAAGTCACCTGGATGTGGATACAAGAAGAGTGTACAATTCTACATATATACCAACAACACAAGTACACACAAAGTTTTTGACGTGCATAAGAGACTTTCCATGCATCCATGAAATAACATCATACAATTGCTGCACCATGGAGAAGATACATGCCTCGTTCTTCCTTAAGCTTCACAACACACGCAGCCCCAACATAAGGACCCTCATCAACCTTACGCTTTTCAAGCACTCTCGAGTCCAGCATATATATTATATATATATACCTATATATAAAAGTTCGACAGATTCACGCTTTGTCTGGCTGTCCACGTCAACCTTTATTTTTGGACCGTCCGATCCGTCAAACGGGTGGCCAAGATAGATGCGCGTACCACACCCCACGCAGTTACTGTTCATAGCCCCAATTTCTACCAATCCGAACTCGCCACGTCTCCCGGTAAACCATCCATCCCCACCCAGTCACCCGGTTCACCCCGACAGGAGAGAGAGGTAGCGCGTGCGGCGCGGGACGCGTTGGGCGTTACCCGGTCGGGGGCGTTACCAGGTCGCCTCGGTGCCCTCCTCCCGCCGCGCTCCTTCACGGCCGCGCCGCCGCCCCCTGCCACTCCGGCAGTCGCCGGCCCTCTCCCGCGCCGCCGTACAACCGTGAGCCCTTGCCCCTATCCGCCTTCATGCCTCCCTGCTCTCCAGCACGTGCCCGCACCCAACCCTAGCCCCTAATTTGCAGCGCCGCCGTTCTCTGTCATCCTCCATCGCCAACGCCCTCGCCTACCTTATCCGGCGACCCGATGAGGACGGGAGACCCAGATCGAGCACCACCGTCGGCGGGCAGCACCGCCCGGTGCGACTCCGCCCGCCCCTACCCCTCTGGTCCGTCGCCCTTACTTGCTGATCGCTACCTTGCCTCCTCCTGCACCACCTCAAAGACACGAGGCGACAGTCGGCTGGGCAAGAAGCTCTTGACCGCGACGGTGGCGGTCAACTTCGCGATGACGGCGACCGGCGAATCGGTGACCTCACGTCCTCGGCATCCACTTCAAGCCAGCGACCTCGCCTCCTCTTCCTCCGCCTCAAGCACAATGAGCAGACCGGCAACCTCGCATCTTCTACCTCCACCTCAAACATCTGACTGGCACCAATCCGACCACGAAAGTAAGTTCGGAAATCTTTGTACATATATACTTATCTAATTTTGTAACATCTCAGTTCGTACAACAATGGGGTCAGATATTGTGAACTTGACTACATGCGCTTTCTTATTTGAGGGGCAAGCATACAACATGGTTCAGTTTACAGTTCATAGAGATTAGTCATTGATGAGTTAGTACAAACTTACAGGATTTTAGTACATGTTCAGTTATGCTGTCATGGTTGACAGAAAAAAATGCATCCACTTATTCATTCTGTAAATTAATTAGTACACTCAGTTTTCTACTATGAAAACAACCAAACATCAACGATCTGAATCAAAGAACATTCTAAGCGAGCAAACATATAACGCACACAAATCAGTCGTTCAAAATATATTTTAAGAACTGCAGTTCACTGGACTATGTTGTGAATCAATTTTTCTTAGCCTTCAAAGTTCCCACGTAGCATGAGTTGTTCTTTCTTCATTTTCTATGGTAGGCATCTTAGCCTATGTTTCAAATCAATCTTAACACAAAGAAGGTATACTTCAGATCTTTTCTTGCTGGATGACCATTCAAATTCTGTAACAGTACCTAACTAGGACATGAAGAATGAATAGTTCACAAACCTAGCTTGAGTAATCCCAAATCAGCCATTTTGTTTCATTACATCGTTATTTTCCAGGGAATAACTAAGGTATTGCTGTCTGTGTGCTCTGTTGATTCAGCCATATTCTGCCACCTGAACAATTGAGATTCATTCGTTGTCATGGCCCCAAGATTCAGGGTAGACCTCAATTGGTCAGCCTGAAGTTAAGTTCATTTAGTTTTTGAGAACTTTTTTCTGTATGATTCTTTGTAAATAACCATCTGCAACAATGCTCATGCTCCTTATGTTTACTTGCAACTGTAAAATACACATGTGCTTTTCTATACGATCGTATGATGTACTGCTGAACAATGAGCGTTAAACAGAGCATGCCATCTTATTTTCAGATCATTGAAAATGTAGCTACGGATGTATTTTAAACGACGCACCAGAGGTTCCCAAATTGGATCTTTTTAATGTGACGATATTCAGGTATGACCTCCTGTTCTGGCTATTGGGAATCTCCTCTTTCAGTTTTCTTCTTATGTGTAATTTAGGCTGCTTCCATAGTATCATACACACACATCCATATGAAAGCACTTTTTAAAGATCCAGTGCCATAATAATCAATTCTATATTTAGTCAATACACACATGTGCTGCAGCGATTTACAATTTGGATGTCATTTTTCTGATCTTAATAGACTGTATAGAACATTCACTGTGTCCAGGTTGATACCAAAGGATATTCTACGAAGAACCAAAAATAACTCGCTCATATGGGGCTTATACGTTAGGGATAGTCTTATATAATAACACTAAAGCCTTTACTGCCTCCTTCTGCTCTAGGGTTTCTGAAATATTGGCAATGATATTTGCTTGCCCTTTTATTTTCTACAGGTAGAAAACACATACTACTTTCTGGACCATCTTCCATTGTTTCAGATCTGGAATTTTTTCTACACATTTTGTTCCCCGCAGTTGATTTCGAATTGTTTCAGATCTGGAATTTAGCAGCATCTTTAACGGGAATTTTTTCTACACATTTTGTTCCTAAGTTGTTAGGTCTTACCAATCCATTCCTTTTATTCCATATGCTCACCATTTTTTTAACAAAGTATGCTCACCATTTTGTTTTAGACATTTCAGATATTGAATTTATGCATGTATTACAACCTGGTGACAGTTTGTTTCTCTTTGAAAATGATGATCATATGTCCTCTATGTGGACGGCCCAAAAATAAACGGTGATGTGGCTATACATCATTTATATATTCCTCTTTGAAAATGATGATCATATGTCCTTGCCTTAGAAAGGAGCGGTTCCATCTTTTCTTTTATTGGTTGGTGCCTATTCGTTCACAGTCTACCACTTTTTATTCACCACCTTACCTGTAGGTAATTGTTCTTTGCTGTGACCAGTTTTTACAGCTCATGGCAAGGTTCTAGAATTAGGACAATGTTTACCACTTTGGCCTGCAAAGTATCTCAAATGGTGCAGTACACATTCTGGTTTGGCATGTACATTAGGGAAATCTCCAGCTCTATTGTTTGGGTTTTGATGCAATATAATATAGCTTTGCTGAAAAATAGTAGTATTTAGAGTTCGTACTACATAAGATCTCGTGTTTATTGCAACAAAGCTTCCATGTTCTCCTTGTGTTCATTTTATTAGTTAGTGCATGCTGCTGCAATTTCAGTTTCGATGTGGTTTCAGCTTTGACGACATCAACAAAAATTGTGAACATGTAGTTCTCTGCTAGCTCCTGCTCCACCACTCTCACTGGACACTTTCTATTTGCAATGGAGTTAAATAAGGTAATCAGGCCATCTACCACCGAAAACCTATCCAACATGACAAATCCCCATTATTTTTTTTCCTTTTTAACTCATGGTTCTTGAATTTCATGCATCGATGTGCCCTCGCATGTTGTTGGAGCTCAGATGTTATTTCCTATGTTGATGGAGCATAGAAGTTTATTGTGTACTACCAAAAACAATTCTGACGGAGATAAGTTACATGGGATGGCAACTAGGATATTCTATCATTTTCTTCAGTAGGCTGCAAGGAAAGGTGAGAAGAATATATCCACATAGTAGTATTGCACATGATAATGTGTCCTGCATTTAAAGTCATATCATGTATTGATAGGCAGGCTCATATTTACAACTCCAATGTCTCCTAAAAATTTGGCTTACTCCTCCCCGTCAGGCCAGAATTTGAGTGATGCCAATTTGTAGTTAGTTACCTTTTTGTTCTCTAGGCTTTTTGTTTACATTGTCATAGATTTGCTACCATGTTGCAATTTTTCGTGCATATTAATTTTTATTTTTTGGGCTGCAAACAATACTTTCAAAAGAAGAATTATTAATGTCTGTGGTGATGGTGCCATGTTGATTTTGTATGATCTGATGTCGTTTTGTTGACATTCTGGATGTGTATGACAGTATTATTTTCACATTATTTTCTCTTAATCTTCAGCCACATCTTTCCGGCCATATTTCTCTACGATATATTGAACACTAATTTAGCAGCATCTTTAACGGCCAATGATTTTCTTTCTCGACAGTTACAAACTCAACAATAATTTTTTTTCCACGCTCTTTGCCAGTACTTATTCAACACAGTTCTTCGGCGGTAGTCGCTTCTAAATTATTATTTCGTGAATTCTTCGGTGGTAATTTCCATCGGCATTTTTCCATCGATATATGAACACTAATTTTTTTTCCCACGGGTTAACCGAATGGCGCGGCGTATCGCCGCGCTGAGTTACCTAGTACTTTTCGATACAAGAACTACAGACGTCGCCGTGTTCCTGTTGTTCCATCTGGTTGTAGTCGCTTCTGATTGGCACCACACGCACGCACGCACGCCTAACATGAAGAGCTCTCTCGATGATGAGATGGTATACGACAGCGACGGCAGGTGGTCTGAAGAGATTACGTTTACCTGTACATGATCACGTCGCTACACCTCGGTTTGCCCACTGTATCCCACTTTGGTTGCACCTCAGTATTAGTTTATATATATATATATATATATATATATATATATATATATATATATATATATATGTTCCCATGTTCTGTAATTAGCCAATTATTTTTCATATAACACTGTACTTCGTGCCTCTAGACCTGCTAAACCTCCAAATACTTTTGTTCATATCTTATGTATGTCAAACATAAATAAATATATCTTAACGATGCTGGTTACATCATTGATTGCATGTGGCATCTAATGTAGTTTAATACTGCCCGAGATATCAACCATCTTCCCCTATCCAATTTATCTATATTAGAATAGATGCCAATTACAATCAGAATATTTTGAGAACCTACGGGTGGCGCGCCGCAAGCAGCCCTACCTAAGCTAGTAGCCACTAGAATGCGAACAATACCACGGCTCCGGTAGGTGACAAGATCAACGTCAAGAGTAGTTCCAATGAGTGTTCCCACCTCCCAAAACCAAGAAAGTGTCTCAGCGCGTAAGGCACGCCCTGAACGTGTACCCAGACCTTCTCGAGCACTTTAGTCGGGGCTACATCTTGAGTCTTCCAAACAGAAATAGAGGCTTGTGCATTATAAGAAGGAATATTCAGCTGAAACCCGTCCGCTCTGTGGAGATCCTCGGCAGTCGGGAACCCAATGAGAAAAGCATCCGCACCATGGGGCAAGGCCTCCCACTTCCACTGTGAAGAGTGGCACATCCTGGACATCAAGCTCTCAATAGCAGAAGCGGGAACCAGGTCTCCCACAACCGTAACCAGCGCTGTAGGCGACCTCGTCGGAATCAGATGGGGGCTTGTACACACTGTCAGGGAACTGCACAAACATCGTCTCATCAATGCCATAGCATTCTTTTTTAGCCGCGAGCCTGCAGATTTTGTTCCGGATCCCAACTTTGTCCCCTTCTTTTGGCGACGAAAGAGTGATGACGCTGACGATGAGGAAGGAAACGAGAACGGTATGGATGACTCCCTAGGATAGGACAACTTACACAGCTCACTCTCCTCCAACATGGACGTTGATGGCAGTCTTTCTTCCGGGACACCGACTGCTAACAAGTCATTAGCTCCCGGGGCTTAGCTCACAGCGGTGTTTGCTATAACTCCGTATAATTCTTGTCCGAGTACTTCGAGAGGTCGGGAGATAGTGGAAGAGATCCGACGTTCATCGCCGGGCCTGCTGCGCCCTATCCCGGCGGTGGAGTCGCCGTTCACGACTGGGGCTGCGGCATCCAGCGAGCTGCACCCTCCTGCCTGCTCAGTTCGCCTGGGAGCCGATCTGGGTGCTGGCCCTGGCTACTCTGGCCCAAGGCCGGCCGACTGTAGGTCGCCTGAGGGTGCGGCCGGCGCTGGCTTGGATCTTAAGAACGGCAGCGAGGGGCTGGTCTCCAGGGGGGCTTCTACTACACCACAGCCTCCCTTGGACGGACTGGCACCGCTCGCTGCCACGGCCATCCCGCCTGCGGACGGGAGCGCGTCTCACCTGGAGGGTGCAGCAGCTGTGGAGGTCACCAGGGGGAGTCTACTCTAGCTCAGTCCCCCTGGATGGCCTAGACGCAGCTGTGGCAGGGACGGGGGTGGTCTCGACTACGACTATGACCACTCCGTCCTGCTCTCCATCGAGGGGGGGGGGGGGGCTGGCACAGCTGGGTCGGATGCTACTACACCTTCGCCGACCCAGGTGTCAGCTGCTTCTGAGGCAGCATTCGTGGATGGAGCCTCCGTCACGCCATGTACTCCTCCTCCCACAGTGTCGGCTTTTGGGGTCACTCCGTCCCGCCGCAGTGAGAGGTTTGGGCTGGCTCCAGACGGGGCGTCTGTGACAGATGAGGACTCCCTGAAGAAGGCCATTCGTCGGAAAGCTGCGCGCAACTTGGACTATCATGGTACGGATTTGGGTACAAAGTATTTTCTAACTTTTTCTTCAAATTCAATTCATTCAAAGCTTTCTAGTGTAGGGTTTAATCTTGGTAGTAATAAAAGCAAGTAGATGTGTCAACTAAAGTCTTGAGGCATATGGAATTTGACCGTCTTACGGTTATTCCTAAAGTTTCGACTAGGTTGACAGCCACATGTATGGATGAAGAAGAAGCGAATGCCACATCAGATGGTCAGCTTCTTCTCATCTAATTGGTGAAGTGTTGGAGGTTGGTTTGGATGATGACGGTTTGTGCTCTTTGTATGAGTTAAAAGCATCCTCTCGGAAATCAAAATCTACCACCAACAAATCGTCCCGGAAACAGGCTAGGTTATCCAAATCCCCCAAGGTTTCCCAATGAATGGCATGTTTGCAAATAGCAGAGGTCTTGGTGACTTGGCTAAACATTTGCATTTTGCTGGTTCTATTCGGGACCATAATTTGGATTTCTTAGCTATTTCTGAGACAGGAAGACGTGAGTTCTCGCAATCTCTATTGAACCGACTTTCGGGCATCATAGATTTTGATTGGTACTCGCGTCCTCCTCATGGCCATTCCGGGGGCATTTTACTAGGTGTCAGGAGAGATACCATGGAAGTGTTGGACGTTACGGATGGTGATTTTCATATTAAAATGCACATCCGTAATAAAAATGACAATTTCATTTGGAGTCTTGTCGCCGTGTATGGGCCTGCCTAGGAGGTGCATTGATGGCGTGAATCACATGCTCGTTGGGAGACCCCAAGAGGAAGATATGATGCAATTCAGCAACAAGTTTTCCCTCAGAAAGAAACCAAGGTTATCGAACCAGTAGGAGCAGCAACTCTTCAGAAGGTTGGTGGCGCCGTCTCGATCACCAACGTGGAATCTGCACACAACACAATCAAACTACTTTGCCCCAACGAAACAGTGAGGTTGTCAATCTCACTGGCTTGCTGAAAACAAAGGATTAAACGTATGGTGTGGAAAATGAGTATTAAATTGCAGAGAATGAAAAAGGAACAGTTTGCAGTTTGTGGTTGTTTAATCAGTGTAAAAGAATGGACCGGGGTCCACAGTTCACTAGTGGTGTCTCTCCATAAAAGATAACTAACATGTTGGGTGAACAAATTACAGCTGGGCAATTGACGAATAGTGAGCGCATGACAATGCATATACATGACATGTTGACTACTATGATATTTAATTGGGCATTACGACATAATACATAGACCGTTATCCAACAGCATCTATGACTAATAATCCACCGCCGGGTTGTCATCCGAGTCCCCCGTTGGTATTAAGTTGCAAGCAACGGATAATTGCATTAAGTAAAGTGCGTAATGTAAACAAACACATATGCCCGTGGACATAGCATCGTTAGGTTATCCCTAGTGGCAACAGCACATCCACAACCTTAGAACTTTCTGTCACTGTCCCAGGTTAAACGGAGACATGAACCCACTATCTAGCATAAATACTCTCTCTTGGAGTTACAAGCATCTACTTGGCCAAAGCATCTACGAGTAACGGAAAGCATGCAAGATCTTAAATAACATATAAGATAGATTGATAATCAACTTGACATAATATTCAATATTCATCGGATCCCAGCAAACACAACATGTAGCATTACAATAATATGATCTTGATCATGTAGGGCAGCTCACAAGATCTAAACATGATGGCACAAAGTGGAGAGACAACCATCTAGCTACTGCTATGGACCCGTAGTCCAAGGATGAACTACTCACGCATCACTCCGGAGGCAGGCATGGCGATGTAGAAGCCTCCGGTGACGATTCCCCTCTCCGGCAGGGTGCCGGGAAGAGGTTCTGAACCCTCCCGAGCTAGGGTTGACGACGGCGGCGTCTCTGGAACTTTTCGTGGATATTTGCTCAGGTACTTAGGGTTTTCGCGTCGGGGGGAATAAGTAGGCGAAAGGGCGGCGGCTGGAGACCCCCGAGGGGCCCACACCACCCCAGGGCGCGGCAGAGGGGGGCCCGCGCCCTAGGTGCGCGTGGCCTCCTGGCTCCTCTCCGTTGCTCCTTCGTCCGTCAGGTGTGTTCTGGAAAAATAGGGACCCCGTGTAGTTTCGTCCAATTCCGAGAATATTTCCAGACTAGCTTTTCTGGAATACAAAAACAGCAGAAAACAGGAACTGGCACTTCGGCATCTTGTTAATAGGTTAGTCCCAAAAAATGTATAAAAGTGATATAAAGTAGATGCAAAACATGTAGCAATTGGTATAAAACAAGCATGGAACATCAAAAATTATAGATACGTTTGAGACGTATCAGCATCCCCAAGCTTAGTTCCTACTCGTCCTCGAGTAGGTAAACGATAAAAACAAAATAATTTTTGAGGTGACATGCTACTATCATAATCTTGATCATATAATATTGCAAGGCACATGTAAATGAATGAAGTGATCCAAGTCAATGGTCTATAATTTGCTACAAATAGATAATGAGTAAACAATGAATCACACAAGCTAAACGTTTTCATGAATAGTACTTTCGAGACAAGCATCAAACAGTTTTGCATAAGTGTTAACTCATAAAGCAATAGTTTCTAATAAAAGGTATTTAATCAACACAAAGGAAGAATTTAGTTTCAGCATTTGCTTCAACTTTCAACATATTTATCTCATGGATATTGTCAACACAAAGTAGTATAACAAGTCCAATACATTGCATATAACGCATGTTGTAACAAAGTTGACACTAGTGTTTGCTTGTGGAAGACAGAAAGAATAGGAAAACTGACTCAACATAAAAGTAAAAGAAAGGCCCTTCGCAGAGGGAAGCAGGGATTAAATCATGTGCTAGAGCTTTTAGGTTTTTGAAAGCATATAGAGATTGCATAAAATATTTGATACTCCTCCCAACCTTGCTAACACAAGCCATGGCTAACCGAATCCTCGGGTGCCTTCCATCAATCACATACCATGGAGGAGTATCTATTTTTGAGAGGTGTTTGTTAATTGTCAACGAATGGTAGCGGGTGAGAACAGTATTCTACCTGTCGAACGGACTTTTAAGAGCGGCTCCCATGAAGGACGTTATTTCTACCAGCAAGGCAGATCATCCCTCTTTCTCTTTGGTTTACACACATTCAGGTATTTCACTGTTTGTCATTGCTTACTGATGAATCAGGGCAAAAGTGTGAAGAGAATTAATTGGTTAAAGTTGTAATTAATTGGGACTGGGCACCCCGTTGCCAGCTCTTTTTGCAAGTTATTGGATAAGCGGATGTATATGCCACTAGTCCAGGTGTAAAAGTCCATCAACAAATAGAATAAAGAATAACCACACTAATTCCTCATGAGCTAGTAAACATTGACACAAAAAGGGAATAATAACATTTTGAATAATTTAAAGGTAGCACATGAAAAATTTACTTGGAGTGGCAAGGAAATACCACATATAGGTAGTTATGGTGGACACAAATGGCATGGATTTTGGCTCAAGGATTTGGATGCACGAGAAGCATTCCCTCTCAGTACAGAGTTTAGGCTAGCAAGGTTATGTAAGCAAACAAGAATATCAACCCGTACACCAAGTTTTATATGACAAACATATTGCAAACGTTATAAGACTTCATACCGTCTTCCTTGTTAACCAAACCCTGTTATTAGAAAATATCTAGACCTTAGAGATACCACCGATGCAAACCAAATTTTCAACAAGCTTTACGGTAGTTCTTCACTAATAGGCTTAACTCATGTGATGCACAATTTAATCATGATCTACTTGTTAACTCAAAACAATTGACAAGCATCAAGTTATCCATTAGTGATCTACAAGATTAAGCAAGTTTTTCCTTATACCAATTACCACATGCAACATTTTCTGAACCAACCAAACACCAATCAATTTATTTCATCAACTCTCCAAACAAATATAAGTGAAGCAAGAGAGTACTTTCTACAAAAGAAAGCTAATAGCTCTGACAAGAGATACATGAAAACAAGAGCTAAAAGCTGAACAGCGCTAGATATGAATACTCAACAAATATAAGTGAAGAATAGGAGTATTCTCATGAAAAAGCGGAGCGTGTCTCTCTCCCAATCAAGAATGCTAGGGTCCAGTCAAGCTTTATTGAAAATAAAAGTGCAATACTGAAAATAAAAGCACACAGACGCTCCAAGAAAAGCACATATGATGTGAAAGAATTAAAATATAGTTTCACTAGAGATGACCTGATAATTTTGACGATGAAGAAGGGGATGCCTTGGGCATCCCCAAGCTTAGACGCTTGAGTCTTCTTGAAATATGCTGGGGAGATCCATGGGAGCCTCCCCAAGCTTAAGCTCTTCACTCTTCTTGATCCTATTATATCATCCTTCTCTCTTGACCCTTGAAAACTTCCGTCACACCAAACTCAAAGTAGATCTCATTAGAGGGTTAGTGCATAATCAAAAATCACATGTTCTATAAAGACGCAATATGATTTGTTACTTTAAACATTAGCTACAGCCACTGATGTTATGTGAAGCTCTTCCACCCAAAAAAGAATTTCACTCAACACTAGTAAAAGAGAGAATGCAAAAATAAAAAGGCATAATCTGTCTAAAACAGAACAGTCCGCAAAGACGAATTTTTTCGAGGCACTTACGACGCTCAGATCGAGAAACTCTGAACTAATGAAAGTTTCAGACATTCATAAAGATTACGCACAAAAATTTCAGATTTAATTAACAATCTGGTGATTTTAGGAATTTCGTACAGTGAACAGCAAAAATCTGTTTCTGCGCAGCAATCAAAATTAAGCATCATCTTAACATTAGAGGCTACTCTTGGCACAACAATGCGAGAAAATAAAGATACAAAGGAGTTGCTACAGAAGTAAACACTCCTTGACTCAATAAAAGAAAAATTGCAGAAAAAAAAATGGGTTGCCTCCCATAAGCGCTTTTCTTTAACGCCTTTTAGCTAGGCACAAAGCATGCATCAAGTATTACCAAGTGAAGAAAGGTCTAATTCATCAAAAGCTTCATCAAGAACAGGGTTTGTCACACTAGGACTTTTCAGTTTACGTAATTCTTGGGAAGAAAATTTAAATAGACCATTATGTGACTCACCCTCAAGCTCATTGAACACGTTATCCGTTTTAAACACCCGTGGGTTTTGGTTTAGAAATTTTTGGCACATACATAAATTTTTGCTCTCTCCCCACAAAAGCCTTTTGCTTTTAGTTTTAAAGAGGTAAAAGTAGAACTTATTACATCCATAGCCTCCTCTAATTCACCAATCCTAAGATTTTGATTATCTTGAATAGTACTAGTTTCTAAAACAGCAATTCTTTCATTAATGGTTCCCAGTGATTCATCAACTTTGCTAGTACTATCAAGGAGATTTGGCAAATTTTTCTCTATAGACTCCAATTTCTTTATAACATCTTCCAAGGTGATCTCATTTTTAATGTTACTAACAGGTGGTGTTCCTACTAGACTCTCAATAATATAACTAGCTTCCAACGCAGGGTACCAAGAAAGTTACCTCCCGTCAAAGTGTCCAAGACATATCTATACCAGCTAGTTATGCCAACATAAAAATTTCTAAGCAGGATCATAGTGGAATATTTTTTAGTACACCTACGATGAGCATCGCTGATTCTATACCAAGCATCTTTCAAACTTTCTCCACTTTGTTGCTTAAAAGATCGAACCTCAACTTCAGGAACCAAACATGATGAGCCGAACCAGACATGATAACTAACAGAAAACAAAACTGAAAATAAACTAAATGCAAGTAACTAATTTTTTTGTGTTTTTGATAATTGAAAGCAAACAAGATAAAATAAAATAAACTAAGCAAGACAAAAACAAAGTAAAGAGATTGGAAGCGTGAAACTCCCCTTGCAGAAGACTGCTGTCTCCCCGGCAACGGCGCCAGAAAAAGAGCTTGATGACGTGAATCACACTCGTTGGGAGACCCCAAGAGGAAGGTATGATGCAGTCAGCAGCAAGTTTTCCCTCAGAAAGAAACCAAGGTTATCGAACCAGTAGGAGCAGCAACTCTTCAGAAGGTTGTTGGTGGCACGTCTGATCACAACGTGGAATCTGCACACAACACAATCAAACTACTTTGCCCCAACGAAACAGTGAGGTTGTCAATCTCACCGGCTTGCTGAAAACAAAGGATTAAACGTATGGTGTGGAAAATGAGTATTAAATTGCAGAGAATGAAAAAGGAACAGTTTGCAGTTTGTGGTTGTTTAATCAGTGTAAAAGAATGGACCGGGGTCCACAGTTCACTAGTGGTGTCTCTCCATAAAAGATAACTAACATGTTGGGTGAACAAATTACAGCTGGGCAATTGACAATAGTGAGCGCATGACAATGCATATACATGACATGATGACTACTATGATATTTAATTGGGCATTACGACAAATACATAGACCGTTATCCAACAGCATCTATGACTAATAATCCACCGCCGGGTTGTCATCCGAGTCCCCCGTTGGTATTAAGTTGCAAGCAACGGATAATTGCATTAAGTAAAGCGCGTAATGTAAACAAACACATATGCCCGTGGACATAGCATCGTTAGGTTATCCCTAGTGGCAACAGCACATCCACAACCTTAGAACTTTCTGTCACTGTCCCAGGTTAAACGGAGGCATGAACCCACTATCTAGCATAAATACTCTCTCTTGGAGTTACAAGCATCTACTTGGCCAAAGCATCTACGAGTAACGGAAAGCATGCAAGATCTTAAATAACATATAAGATAGATTGATAATCAACTTGACATAATATTCAATATTCATCGGATCCCAGCAAACACAACATGTAGCATTACAATAATATGATCTTGATCATGTAGGGCAGCTCACAAGATCTAAACATGATGGCACAAAGTGGAGAGACAACCATCTAGCTACTGCTATGGACCCGTAGTCCAAGGATGAACTACTCACGCATCACTCCGGAGGCAGGCATGGCGATGTAGAAGCCTCCGGTGACGATTCCCCTCTCCGGCAGGGTGCCGGGAAGAGGTTCTGAACCCTCCCGAGCTAGGGTTGACGGCGGCGGCGTCTCTGGAACTTTTCGTGGATATTTGCTCAGGCACTTAGGGTTTTCGCGTCGGGGGGAATAAGTAGGCGAAAGGGCGGCGGCTGGAGACCCCCGAGGGGCCCACACCACCCTAGGGCGCGGCAGAGGGGGCCCCGCCCTAGGTGCGTGTGGCCCTCCTGGCTCCTCTCCGTTGCTCCTTCGGTCCGTCAGGTGTGTTCTGGTAAAATAGGGCCCCCGTGAGTTTCGTCCAATTCCGAGAATATTTCCAGACTAGCTTTTCTGGAATACAAAAACAGCAGAAAACAGGAACTGGCACTTCGGCATCTTGTTAATAGGTTAGTCCCAAAAAATGTATAAAAGTGATATAAAGTAGATGCAAAACATGTAGCAATTGGTATAAAACAAGCATGGAACATAAAAAATTATAGATACGTTTGAGACGTATCATGCATAAACAGTCTTTTCTCTGTGAAATGGCAAACTTAGCAAAAGATAACCCACATCCTTTTACCATTGGAGGGATTTCAACCTGCAGGGGTCGGTTTGACAACCGTTGGCCTCTTTTGTTCAATGCAGTCATTGACAGCTCGAACTTAAGAGAGATAACGATGTGGGGAGACAGTTCACTTGGACTAATTCTCTCCCTGAACCCACATACGAAAAACTAGACCGAGTACTGATGGATACTGATTAGGAAGCTAGTTCCCATTCGTGTTGGTACGGGCCTTAGAACGTATTGAGGGTTTGTCAGACCATGCTCCCATTCTTTTGACCACTGGAATGCCTAGACCTCAGTGTAAGCCACGTTCAAGTTCGAACTTGGGTGGCTTCACTGGGAGGGTTTCCATGACATGGTCAAAAGAATTTGGGAAATACCGGTAGCTGTGATACGGCGATCCAAAGGTGAACAACAAGATCCGTGCTCTACGCACACACCTCGTTGGTTGGGCGCGTCATACTACTGGTTTTACTTAAAAAAGAAAAGATACGGCTATACTCGATAATTGATGCTTTAGAGGCATTAGCAGAAGTTCGGCTGCTATCCACGCAGGAGATTGAGCTAAAAAGTCAATCGAATGCAGAGATAGCGAAACTACTGCGTGAGGAGGAGTTAAAATGGTATCAACGATCCAAAGCCCAATTCATCCTAGAAGGAGATTCGAATACTCGCTATTTCCATTGTATTGCCAATGGCAAACACAGGAAAAAGCGTATTCATTCTCTAATACAGGAGAGGGCACGATTGAGGGCCAGGAATAACTAAAGTCGTATATTACAAATTACTATAAAGATCTGTTCGGGCCCCAGAAGAAGGAAACTTCACCCTGGATGAGTCTCGAACAGAGGATATACCCCAGGTTTCATGAGGAAAATAGCCCACTTACTAAACCCTACATAGAGGATGAAGTGAAAAAGGCGGTTTTCTAAATGAAACATAATAAAGCACCTGGACCTGATGGTTTCCCGGCTAAGTTCTACCAGAACTTCTGGGATGTCATTAAGTCTGATTTACTACAATTGTTCGCCGTCCTCCATGTTGGACAACTAGAGTTATTTCGTCTCAATTTTGGTGAGATAATTTTATTACCTAAGATTAATGAGGCAGAAAGGATTCAACAATTCAGACCTATATGCCTTCTTAATGTTAGTTTTAAAATATTTACTAAGGTTGCTATGATTCGACTAAATAGTGTAGCAGATCATGTGGTTCATCCATCTCAACAGCTTTTATGCAAGGCCGCAACATCCTTGACGGGTTGCGATCCTACATAGGAAGAAGCTAAACGGGGTAATTCTTAAAATTGATTTTGAGAAAGCTTATGATAAAGTCAATTGGTCTTTCCTTCAGCAGACCCTCAGATGAAAGGTTTTTCTTCTGAGTGGAGAGAGTTAGTAGACAGCTTTGTTTCGGGAGGAAGTGTAGCCATTAAAGTCAATGATGACACTGGGAAGTACTTTCAAACGAAAAAAGGCCTTAGACAAGGTGACCCGCTATCACCGGTACTATTTAATATAGTGGCTGATATGCTGGCTATCTTGATCGAACGCGCCAAATCTGATGGCCAAATTGAAGAAGTGATTCCACATCTAGTAGATGGTGGGCTTTCCATTCTTCAATATGCCGATGACACAATTCTTTTTATGGAACATGACATCGAAAAAGCTTGTAACCTGAAGCTGATATTGTCAGCCTTCGAGCAACTTTTGGGTCTTAAGATTAATTTCCATAAAAGTGAATTGTTTTGCTTTGGCGAGGCTCAACAAAACGCCGCCTTGTATGCTGAACTCTTCGGCTGTGAGCAAGGACAATTTCCTATCAACTATTTGGGTATTCCGATTCATTATCGGAGACTTACAAATGCTGAGTGGAAAAAGGTGGAGGAAATACTTCAATTACGTTTAAATAGCTGGAAAGGCAAACTACTATCCCTCGGTGGAAGACTGGTTCTCATAAATTCGGTACTAACGAACATGGTACTATATATGATTTCATTCTTCCAATTGCCCAAAGGAGTCTTAAAATGATTGGTTTACTTTCGGTCTAGATCTTTTGGCAGGGGATTGTGAGAAGAAAAAATATCGTCTGACTAAGTGGAGTGTGGTTTGCTGCCCTAAAGAACAAGGAGGGCTCGGAGTTCATGACCTTGAGGTCAAGAACAGAGCCCTCTTGGGAAAATGGCTCTTCAAACTTCTGTCTGAGGATGGAGTGTGCCAAACCCTCCTTAGGAGAAAGTATGTGGGATCTCAAGCTGTATCTCAGGTTCTTTGGAAACCTGATGATTCGCACTTCTGGGTAGGCCTCATGGCTACAAAGAAGTTCTTTTCCCACAGGGATCTTTCTCAATTAGGGATGGATCGGAAATTAGATTCTGAAAGGATAAATGGCTAGGTCAAGCCACTCTCCGAGAACAATATCCGGCTCTGTATACTATTGTGCGAAACAAGAGCGACACGATCGCACAGGTGTTGGGCACCTCACCTCCTAATGTTTCATTCAAAAGAAGTTTACTTGGAACAAGACAAGCATCCTGGAATGCTTTACTCATCCGTTTGGAAAGTATCCAATTATCGGAAGGTCCAGATAAATTTCTTTGGAATCTTACGAAGAATGGTAAATTCTCGGTTGATTCTATGTATAGAGCATTAATCTTACCTGAAGTACCAGTCGATATTATGGATAATAGTAAAATTTGGAAGATGAAGATCCCGCTAAAAACTAAGGTCTTTGCGTGGTATCTTCATCGAGGTGTAATTCTTATAAAAGATAACCTTGCCAAACGCAATTGGCACGGAAGTAAAAAGTGCGTCTTCTGTCAACATGACGAGACTATTACACAGTTATTCTTCCAGTGTGAGTTCGCTAGGTCTATATGGTCAGCCATCCAGATAGGTTCTACCTTACATCCTCCATGTATCGTTGCAAACATTTTTGGCAGCTCGTTAAATGGGGTGGATCCTAGGTTTAAACTATTTAGTAGGGTGGGAGCGATTGCCGTTATTTGGTCGCTATGGCTATGTAGAAATGACAAGGTTTTTAACGATACAAATGCTTCTCTTATGCAGGTTATTTATCGGTGCACAGCAATGCTACGAGCATGGTCGGCCCTGCAGCGTGTGGATCATCGGGATTTGATTTCGGAGGTGGCGTCACGTTTGGAGGCGGCGGCCAGGGAGTTATTTTCCCGGCATGGATGGCAACATAGTCTCCGGATAGACCTACCAACACCTAAGGCGGCTTTACAATTTCTCATTCTGATATGTAATTCGCCTTTTTTATTTCCGCATTGAGTACTCCGGAACTTGTGGCTGTGTGCAGAGGCTGGGTGTAATGCTTAAAACTCTTAAGTAATAAAGACCCTTTATCTAAAAAAATGCCTCGTTCTTCCATAACGCAATGAATCAGACACATTTGAGGTGTATGTTCGCACTTGCGCTACTGTTTATTTGCAGACTTGCACACCCATGGCATGCCTGTATCACTCTGTATGTATCAATTCCAAAATGGTCGGGCCACTCAGGGCGTGTTTGGTTACCTGCAGGCTTTTTGGGCCTCTTGCATCCGTGGTTCGCCAGGGTCTGGCCACGAAAAAACGAGGCCTGAGCCACATTCTGCAGCCCATTTGGTTGCCCACAAAGAGGCGGCCAGACCCGTTCCTCTTCAGCCAGTTTTTTTTGTCCGGCTATTTGGTTGACAAATATCGCGTTTAAGGGTAAGAACCCGGTGTTTGGTTGCAAAACGTGCTTGCTTCCACTCACCTCTTCGCAGCGGTGGTGAGCTTACCCTGGATAGTAGCAGTTGAAGGCGGCCATTAGACAGGCATAGCATAGTTTTCGTCCTAGCTACTAGCAAATACTAGTTCATCACCACACACATGTTGTCGTAGCTACTACGAAATAGCAGTTCATCACCAGAAACATGTGATCCTAGCTACTATCAAATGAATGTTCATACGGGGAGGGCAAAGTTAGAACTATGCCTTGTACTACCTCTTCTTCTTCTTCCTCTTCTTCTTCTTGTTGTTGTTGTTGTTGTTCTTCTTCTTCTTATTCTTCTTCTTTTCCTTCAGCGGCACCTTCTTCTTCTTCTTCCTCAGATCCTGTAGGGCCTCTGTTTGCCCACATAGAGTCAGCCCCAGTGGCGGCGCCAGTAGGGGGTCGAGCCTGGTCGACTGACCCGCTTAGTTTGGGAAGAAAAAAAAATAGGTACCAGGAAAAAGGGAAAAGTCATACGACCAGCGGACCAGGGACCCGACCCCGATGGCCCGACCTAACCTTCTCCCGCCCAGGCGCCCTGCTCACTCCGCCCCTGCCTCATCTCCCCGCGCCACCACACTCCGCCCCAGCCAGCCCGCATCGCACCGGGGCCGGCTGCCGCCCTACCCATCCCGGCCGTCCTGCCCCGCCCCGACCTCTGTCTCCTGCCCCACCCCGACCCTCTGTCTCCTGCCCTGCTCGGCCGCCTCCGAATCTCCGATGGACTCTGATGAAGATGAAGAGTGGCTACAGGTTGTGGCCGAGGAGGAGGAAATTAATCTGGCACTGGCTCGAGCTCGGCAAGAAGAAGAGGCAGAAACCTCCAGAAATCTCAAGAGGGCACGCGCCGCACACCATGAGCAGGTAGATTTCCCCTTTGGATTTCATATTTTAGTTTTGATGTCTACTTGTCTTGTGAGTTGTGACCAGTAGCATGCAGTAGATTGCTCAAAATACTGATTTTGATTTCAATGTTATAGGACACTCAACCGACAAATGTTGCTGAAATCTTTGATCTAGCTAATGTTGTTGCCGATCCTGGAGTTCGGAGACCAATTGATGAATTTGGTACCCCTGAAATCAGAGATAAAATGAGATGGGCATATTTGTCTAGAGGCCGTAATCGTTTAATTGGTCATAATTTTCCGAAAACAAAATTTGGTCCGAATCACCGGTCATTTTTAGATGCACGGTATGCCAAATATGATTGGTGAGAGTATAGTGTGGAGAAGGATGATGCATATTGTTTCCATTGTTTTCTTTTCAAATCTGCAAGCAATAGTTCACACTTTGGATATGATGTTTTCACAAAGATGGGTTTAAAAATTGGAAGAAAGCATCGAAAAATTTCAAGTCTTATGTAGGTGGACCAAATAGTATTCACAACAATGCAAGAAATAGTTGCGAAGATTTCAGAAATAAAAAGCAAAGTGTGGCATATGCTCTTGTCTATCATGAAGAACAATTGCATATTGATTATGAGATTCGTTTGAGGGCTATTGTGGGTGTTGTCAGATTTCTACTTGAACAAGGTCTAGCTTTTCGTGGGCATGATGAGTCTAGCACTTCCTTGAACAAGGGTAATTTCCGTGAGATGTTGGATTGGTATGGCGCAAGATGCAAGGATGTAGCCAATGTAATTAATGAGAATGCTCCTGGCAATTGTCAATTGACATCTCATGAAATCCAACTAGATATAGCAAAAGCATGTGCAGAAGAGACTACAGAAGTCATAATGAGTGAGCTTGGAAATGCCTCTTTCTCTGTACTTGTTGACAAGTCTCGTGATGTATTGGTTAAAGAGCAAATGGATGTGATCTTGAGGTTAGTCATTCTCTAGTTTCTCTCTATGTTGAAATCTTATATGTTATTGGCTAGTTTCTCTGTACTTATCTTTTGTAATCTTATATGTTCTTGTCTTATTGTTTGTAGGTTTGTGAACCAAAAAGGAGAGATCCTGGCAAGATTGCTCGGCGTTGAGCATGTTCTTGATACTACATCGACTTCTTTGAAAAGATATTTAGATGCAATGTTTGTTGACCATAATTTGTCCATGTCAAGGTTAAGAGGACAAGGATATGATGGTGCCTCTAATATGCGTGGGCAGCTACATGGTTTAAAAACATTGGTATTGGCCAACAACCCTCATGCTTTTTATATGCATTGTTTTGCCCACCAACTTCAATTGGTGGTTGTTGCGGTTGTGAAAGGACTTCTACCAATTGGTCACTTCTTTGGTCACCTAAACAAGATTGTTAGTACGGTTAGTTTTTTTGTACATAATTGTAAATAGTTGTCAACTCTTTATCTATATATCAATTCTAATTTCTACATGCACATTTCTTGTAGGTGAGTGCCTCTTGTAAGAAGAAAGATGCATTGTTGCAATTGCATCATGACCGTTTGGTAGCGCAACTAGAGAGTGGGGAGATCTCGTCGGGAAGAGGCCAAAATCAAGAGACAAGTTTAGCAAGACCAGGTGATACTCGTTGGGGGTCACACCATAAGACTCTAATTCGGATTCAACATATGTGGGATTCAATTGTTGAAGTGATATGCAGTGTTTCTCATGATGGGACAGATGCCGAGGAGAGAGGTTTGGCTTCAGGTTATATGATATACATGGAAAGCTTTGAATTTGTTATTATCTTGCATTTTATGCTTCGAGTGTTTGGTTTAACAAATGCTTTGTCACAAGCATTGCAATCCAAGGATCAGAACATAGTGAGCGCTATGAATTTGATTGTCTCAGTTAAAAGTCTATTGCAGAAATTGAAAAATGATGGATGGGAGCCTCTATTGCTTGCTGCTACTAACTTTTGTGGTGGAGGAAATATTATTGTACCAAACATGGATGATAACATTTTGGCTAGGGTTATTCAAGGAGCTCACGTAAGATGGTTACTTGCTACCATCATTACAAGGTACAACTCTTTAATGAGGTGCTTGACAGAAACATATGTGAGATGAATAATAGATTTTCTGAAACTTCTACATGCTTATTATTGTGCACTGCATGCCTTGATCCTAGAGACTCATTTAGCAGCTTTGGCAATGATAAGCTAGTTGAGCTTGCAACTATGTACTCTGCTGATTTCACTTCACATGATTGTTGTCTCTTGGTTGACGAACTAGACATATATATTGATGTGATGAAGAGAAGTCCTGAATTCATAGCTTTTGATAGTTTGAGTGGTCTTGCTCTCAAGTTGGTTCAGAAGAGACAACATTTGACCTTTCCATTGGTCTATCACCTTATTACACTTGTGTTGACATTACCTGTGGCAATACCACAAGTTGAGAGAGTTTTCTCGGCCATGAATATTATAAAAACAGATCTTCGAAACAGGATAGGGGATGATTGGCTCAATAATTTGATGATTTGCTATGTTGAGAAAGAGATATTTGCAAAAATTGATGACAAGAAGATTATGCTACGTTTCCATTCCTACAATGACCATAGAGGTCATCTTCCTTGACACTTTCGTCTTGCCAACATGGATTCAACTTAATGGTACTTTCTTATCAAAATGTAGCACTTTTTTATGTAGTTTTCTTGTTCTTTATAGTCAGTTTGTACTTGTGATTGATGAGTTTGAACCTTTTTTGTGTTGAATACACTTGCTTTTTTGCCTAAATTTTTTAGACCTTATTTGTTCGACCCAGCTCAGTTCAATTCCTGGCTCCGCCACTGGTCAGCCCACTCCTCACTCAGCGCCTTCCAAGCTTCCTGATCATTTGCTTCGACACCATGGCCCAAGTCTTGGCCATCAGGAATGACATCTTCCTCGTCAGGGAAGTACTCATCTATATCCCATCCAAGGATCTAGTTATGCAGAATGCAACATGCTAGGACCAGCTTCACTTGGGTGCGGAAGGGGTGGAATGGCTTCTGATCAAGGATCTAGAACTGTAACTCTTAGGCTAGAGTACGTGAGGTTGAACAATTCATGGGCGGTCCGAGGAAGTTCCTAGAGCTGAACTCATTTAGATGATACCTGGTAGACCTAAAGGGTGGAAGAACACTAGGGCGGCATGCATATCCTGCATCTCCTAGGTAGAACTTGCCTTCAGGTATGTTGATCCCATCAGGTCGACTCATGCTGTCAGTCAGGATACTAGCATCATGGGTAGATCCTTCCCAACCAGCCAGGACGTAGGTGAACTTCATGTCAAAGTCAACAGCTGCAAGCACATTCTAAGAGGTGTAGTGCTTCCTACCTCTGTAAGCAGCAGCCTCTGGTTATGACCAACAACATGCAAGAACATTGCCACTTGTTCTTCCACGCTGGTGTGTATGTCGTCTTGTAACAACCCTCTCAACCTGAACATCTCCACCAGCTTAGCAAAAGGGGCTCTACCCATTCACAGAATGTTGATAGCCTCAACCTCATTGTTGTTGTAGATGTAGTTCAGGTTGGCCATCCTCTCTTGGTTTCGGACAAACAATGGTCTGTACCTGATTACCTCTCTGTAATTGCGACGCAGAACTCTATGGTGGACTAGCAGCACCCAGGCCCTCATCACTATGATCAGCGCGGCTGCCTGAATGATAAGCTGCGACCTCGGGTCCTAGATCCATGGACAGTATGAGTTACTAGACCATGTACACATTAATAATCTACGCAGTACCTAGGAGCTGTGGTGTTTACGTCCATGGAGCTGTCAGTGACGGCGAAGGCCTACAGATCTTGGTCTGGGCTAGTGTTGGAGAAGAAGGTCTTCACTGCCGCCGCCGGCCTCCCTCACCGTGGCCGGAGCCTCCCCGGATCTAGAGCCGCCACCTTGGTGTGGGCAAGATCTGAATCATCCCCATCCCCATCGCCGCTGCCTATCTCGGGGCCAAAAAATGGAGTTTATCCTCTTCAGCCAGGGGGTGACCGAGTGAACGGGGGAGGTGAGTCTAGCTTTGCCGCCAGACGGCGGGCCAATTTTACGTCTCCCGCCATCTCCCTATTGGGTTGCGTGTACGGTAAATTAAAATTTTCCTTATAGCTACGCAACAACTGCCAAGATCTATTATGAAGATACATGCGAAATCAAAGTCCCGAAGATCTAGATGGAATACGTTACCAACACCGAAGTTGTGGAAGAAGTGTTGATTGAAGGAGATATGCCCTAGAGGAAATTAATAAAGATATTTTATTTGTCATATCTCAATTGTTCGTAATAAGTTTTGTACCATGCTATAACTGTATTAAGCGGAAACATTGATGCAGGTGAGGTATGTAAACAACCAGGTCCCTAGTAGCCTCTATACTAGTCCATTGGGCAACCGATGATCAACGTTTCCTGATCATGGACATTTATGTCAATTGACAATGGAGTCATATCATTAGGTGAATGATGAGATGGACACACACCCAAGATATAGAAACATAGTATTCATACCTTTGACCGTGAGATCATATTAATCACTTCTTCTGGATGGTGCTTTGATTGCATCAAACGTCATGACTTATTTAGCGTGACAATAAAGGTGTCCCTTTCAGGTATCTGAAGGAAGTGGGAGAGGAGAGTGATCAAGAGCGGAATTTGTCAATCCACATAGCAGGATAGATACTCTGGACCCACTCGATGGGATTACATCAATGAGATTGCAAGCATGTGACTAGGTCACAAGGATGTAATATCACAGACGAGTAAAGATAGAATTATCAAGTGACGAGATCAAGTTCGGTAATCGTGATACCAGAGAACGAGTCTCGGACAATCTAAGTATCGTCAGGTAAAAGATTGAAACTGGACGTCTAAGGTTCAAACGATAAAAAGACATTCGTGGACGCTCAGGGACTATCACGGTTATCCAGCCACCGTTGATAGTCATTGATCGGAGAACGTGTCTCGATCATGTCTGGAGTGTTTCCGAACCACTAGGGTGACACACTTAAGTGCAGGTGACATTTATTTAGATTGGACGTAGAGAAGAAAATAGAGAGAAGAACACCGGAAGTGTTCCGGGTACACCAGAAGTGTTCCGGGTGATATCCGACGGAGTTCGGGGGCCAGAGAAATGTTTTTTGGAGCCGGAATAAATTAGATAATATGTATTTAATATTAATTAATGTAATTAATGATTAATTATATTTTTATTTATTTATTTTCGAATTTATTGGCAGCCCAAACCTTAAATGGGCCAACTCCCGGAGGAGAAGGCCCATAAGGGGAAATTTCCCCCCAAAGGGAGCCGCACCATGGAGGGTGGACCACAAGGGGACCACCTAAGCCGGCGCACCAGTTGGTGGTGCGGCTGGTGTGGGAGTAGTCCCACACCGCCAAGCCACCAAGCCTAGCAGCCTCCCTCCTCCTTTAAATAGGGGTGCCCTTGCCTTGGAAATTCACCAAGAAATTCTCTCTCTCTCTCCCGGTTTAGACGTGGCTCCGCAATTGGGGCTACACACGGGTTGAGGTTTTCTCCACTATACGCACACCGCCGTGCTGCTGGTTCTCTCCGGTCCAAGTCTTCTACTTCCGCTGCCCGGCTGGATCGGAGCCCGGAGGTCGTCATCTTCTCCGTACGTGTGTAAGCTCTGCGAGGTGCTACACGTGTGGCACTGGAAGTACATCTTCATCACGCGTCGTCATCGAAACAGATCTTTGATCTTTGACGCTTACGACCTATAAGGGTATGTATACCGTTACCTCCGTTACTTTATATCTGCATAGTAATAGATCCTGGCTATTTCGGTTATCGTTGTTAGGAAAAATTTGTTTTCTGCCTATGATCCCCATCAGTGGTATCAGAGCCGATCTATGCGTAGATATAGTAGTACAGTTAGAACTCATGTTGAATGAGGGCACCGATCTTATAATTGTTTCCCTCTCGCGTGCACTTGCTTATGCCATCGGCATTGAGTTGATGAAGCGGCCCGGACCGACCTTACGCGTATGCTTAC
This sequence comes from Poa pratensis, assembly GCA_947311845.1. Lineage (NCBI taxonomy): Eukaryota > Viridiplantae > Streptophyta > Magnoliopsida > Poales > Poaceae > Poa > Poa pratensis. Next base: position 30,782,948 of record CAMZMU010000081.1, read on the forward strand.
GCGAGACTGGTTCCGCAATTGACATATGGCTTGTACCATATATGCGGCTGGCGGGTGTCTGTCTCTCTCTCAATAGACGACTTGGCATTTTCAACGGAGGACCCGAAAGGGATATAAAATTGACAATTATTTGATCGGTGTTGTGGTTGTAGGTTCATAGGTATGAAAGTGGTTCTATTTACGAAAGCACCTAAGCCACGTAAAATATGCAAAAGATAAAGTAGAAAGCGTCTAACTTTATTTGCAGGGGCTACGTGATATGGTCACGGTAAGTTTTATGAATTGTTTATAAACTGTCGACGCAAAGGAGACCATTGACGCAAGGACCATATCATGTCGCATTACATTTGATGTTATGTTATTGTGTGCATCTTATATTGTGTATATATATAGTTTTATATATTAATTACATGACGGTAGTAATATAAGATGATCCCTCCAAAATACCATATAGTGTTCTCCCTTTAGCATGCACCACCGAAAGTTCTCCGATACGAGGCAGGCCGTGACGATCGGGTGTCAGACGTATCTGCGTTTGCATACCGTGGGTGTAAGCTATGTTGCACAAGCAATACGATAGAGGTTATTTTGGCGAGCCTAGCATGTACAGACATGGCCTTGGAACACAGTGACCGAAAGTTTAGGCATGAGTCACATAGATATTGTGATTGACATATCGATGTCTACCTTTGAAGCTACGCTATCGGCCGTGACGATCGGGGATAGTATATCGGATGAGGATCGTGTAATCACTAAAACGATGCGAGGGATGTTTGTTTTGAGTGAGAGTTCTGGTAGTTTTATTTTATTAAAACTTGAACCCATATTTTATTATGAACAAAGTCTTTATGTTTTGCAAAACCTTTGTAGATAATAACATGTTCGATAGACCTTTTAAAACTTAGGCGCATTCCTACGATTGAGAAACTTAAAAGGTTGGGTCCAAACTTCATAGTTTTATACAGTAGCTTGAGGATACTCCTTGTTTTAAACCATTTAGCTTTATATGATACAAAACCCGCTAGGAGATAAAACCGGAGATTCCTCTAAACAAAAGGATAAATTGGATTATCAAGTTTTGTGCGGATAATTCCATCATAGTCCAGTGTATGCTATGATCTCTACCATAGAGAATAAACAGTGGGTGCGTGTTGACAGATCACGAACATTTGGAATGGTCGTTGAGACTGATGATCTGAATCCACCGTAAATCAAGTTTTCTTCTCAACCAAGATGGAAGAGAACACTCTCATTAAAGGAGCATGTGGCAGTCATACATGATGACATTGGTCATACTTGATGACATTAGTCATACTTGATGATATTGGTCATACTTGATGACAATGAGATGCCTCGCTCAGCTCGATCACTGGATGACAGAAAACAGTGCCAGATGCAAATGTTTTGTCATAGACTATGTCATGCAAGGGGAATCATTCACCTTCATGAATTCTTGATTATGTCGAAGAATCAAGAAGATGAAACAGATCGCCGGGGAGTCATCAATGATGATGGTGTATATGTATGATATACGAGTTATGAATGTTTTGCCTAAACAAGTACTTGCAGCAGTGACTAAGTTTTGATACTAGTCATGTTTTATGAAAACAAGATTGTCTGCTTGAGTAGCTTGGAAGGATGAGGAGACAATGTGTGTTGATGATGGCAGGCAAAATGTTGTGATGGCCATAGACACTCTCTCTGCATCTACCGTTTTGGATTACTTTGGATTTGAACAAATTCCTTTTAATCGCTTGTTAGCATGATCGTTATAAGTGTGTCTTGCCTTGAGCGAGACAGTTATTCATATATGTTAGTGACAAAATTGTTGTCCTACATTTATGAGTGATATCTTTAATGATCATACACCGATTATGAATGGAGTGTTCTTATATGAATCCACATGGTAGTATGTCGGGGGAATGATTAACCAGCGACTTAAAGCTGCGCTATCATTATTGGGCCACGTGAAAGATGGGCCAATCTCGCATCGCGACTCGATAAAGGAAAGTTCTAGAAGGTCGGTGCAAACTTGCCTTGGAAGACAAGAAAGACAATCAGGCTTCGTGTAGAACTCTTGTAACCTGACGAGCCTCTGTGTATATAAAGAGGACTCGCAGGACTTAGAGAGGGTCAAGCTATCAAGCCCAAAACCCTAGCTCATACGGCGAGTACCAGATCTGATCGCCTCCATTGTAACACCTCGATTATCATATCAATACCAATCTAGGGTAGGCAGGAAGTAGGTCTTTTACCTCACATTGAGGGGGCCGAACCTGGGTAAATTTGTGTTGATCTTTGTTCCTGCGATCCCAAGCTCAGAGATGCTTGACTCGCGTAATCCCACACCTACGAAGTCATCTATGACACCTGACGTGACAAACCCACGACAGTTGGCGCCCACCGTGGGGCATGCGGTCAAGACAGTTGTCGTTGGCCGTATCATCACGGTCAATGGCACACCCCTCATCGACGATTCAAGCTGGGGGCCGGAAGCAGATTACTTGGAGACCGGCCACGTATCCCGTTTGGATCCATCAACGTCTTCGTTGGCTTCATCGGTGGCAGGTCCGTTAGCTCGGTCCAAGAAGGCGATTCAGTAGAAGAAGTCGCCGATGATGGGGAAGAATCCGTCGAAAGCATGGACTCGCAAGAGTTTGGGTCCATTATACCTGCCTTTGAAGAAAGTTGCTGGGGTTACCCACCAGAAATCGCATTATCACCAGATCGAGAGACGGCGCAAGTCGCGGTTTACACGACCGGAGGAGCAGGCGCATCAGGAACTGCTGGAGAAACCGAGGCATCGGCACCCCCAAGCAACCCACTTCTTGTCCCCGTGTCAGCCACGAACGCCGCCCTCCGTGCAACAGAAATTGAGGCCGCCAGGGCCGAGCTCCTGTATGAGGTTCGAAGGATGGAAGAAGAGCGCCGCAGGCTCGATCAGATAAACCAAGGAATCCAACAGGAGCGGCAGAGAGTAGCCGCGCTGGCTGCGACTCAACGACAGGTTGACCCGCAAACACAACTGCGCGCGACTCAACCAACAGTGGAAATCCCGCTCACTCCAGCCGCGGGAACGGGAATCCAGACGACTGCGGAAGGAAGGGTACCAACAAATCAAGAGACCCAGCAACAACCAAGGAGGTTTCACACCCCGCAGGGCCATTACCAGAACCCTGTCGATAATATGTATGCTGCGGCTAATATCTTGACTCAGATGGTACCAACAGGCGATGACCCGGTCAATGCTGAGGCGCGGCGCGCGATTCAGATGCTAAGTACGGCAGTCCTGCAACAAGCCAATAGGGCGGAAGCCGAAGCACAGCTGCCCCTCGTACCAGCCAATCACAGGATTGCAGCAGAAAGAAGCGTCCAAAGCAGGCCACCAGAGAACGTATCAGGAGTCGCACAGAGGCAGCAGGAGCAAGTCGCAGAAGCGCAGGCGAATATGCCAGTGGTGCAAACGCGGCCCACAGATAACCCCGCAGCGCGCCCACAGCCCTGTCCTCGCGACTCAAGGGACCGGTGTGTTTCACTGAAAGGATCAGATCGGAACCTTTTCCTGAAGATTTCAAAGGGCCACGCAAGGTGGCAAACTACAACGCCAGCATGGATCCAACCACCTGGCTGAACAATTACGAGATGGGGATGAGCATTTTGAACGCCTCAGAGGAAATATGTGCAAGGTACCTCAACATGATGCTAGAAGGTGCAGCGCACATATGGCTGCAAAATTTGCCTCCCAACTCTATAAATACTTGGGAGGAACTGAAGGATGCCTTCGTTAAGAACTTCCAAGGAACTTGCAAACGACTCTGCAATATAGAAGATCTAGAGCGTTGTGTCCAGAAGGAAGGCGAGTCAAGTCGCCATTGGATGAAAAGGGTGGCAGAAATAATACACTCCTCAGATAATATACCACCAAGCTCAGCCGTCCTGGTAATGGAGAAAAACTGCAAGTTTGAGCCGCTGATTCATAAGCTGGGTCGCATGAAGGATAAAGTCAAGAGCCTCAGCGAGTGATGGCTGCGGCTAACAAATATGCCGGCTCAGATAAAACCAGAGACGCGTCAGACGGAGAAGAAGAGGAGGTTGCTGCCAAAGGAAAGAAAAACTCCAACAAGCCCCAGCAGCAGCAAACAGCCACAACAACGCGAATCAAAACAAACGCAAAAACGAAGATGGTCACTCAGGGCTCGTCGCCAATGCGCGTGGAGGATTCAGAGGCCAGCGTGGAAGGGGTCGAGGATACGGCTCCCGTCCAATCAATATGCAAGAAGTTTTTAACCGGCCATGCGACCTTCATGCGACAGGTGATGGACGGCCAGCGGATCATACCAAGGCACAATGCCACTATTACAAGAAGTGGAAAGAAGAGAGCCAACACAACGGGGGGAATTCCATGAAGGAAACCCTAGTGCGGCTCATAACACAAATATTGGGCAACACGGCGCGAGTAACCCCAGGCAAACAGGGCAGTATCACACAATAGTTATCGATACCTCCAAAAGGGAAGAGAAATTGAGCCGCAGAAGTCAGCAGGTGAACGCCGTGATACCAGCAACACCCAATTGGTTAAGGTGGTCAGAATACGCAGTAACCTGGAGTCGCGACGATCACCCGCCACAAGTACGGGAACCTGGCAAGTTGGCACTGGTTGTGGCACCGTACGTTGCAGGATACAAGCTGACCAAAGTGCTTATGGATGGAGGAAGCAGCATTAATATCTTGTACTACGATACGTTCCAGCGTCTAGGACTCAAGGATTCCAGCCTGCAGCCCACGTCAACAGTATTTCACGGCATTGTCCCAGGAAGGTCCGCACGGCCAGCGGGGAAAATAACCCTAGGGGTAACTTTTGGGACAGAAGAGAACTTTAGAAGCGAATTCCTATGCTTCGAAGTGGTAAAATTCCAAAGCCCATATCACGCCTTGTTTGGAAGAACGGCCTTTGCTAAGTTTATGGCCAGGCCATGCTACGTGTACCTACAGTTGAAGATACCAGGACCAAAAGGGGTCATCACAGTGTACGGAGATAGAGAAAAAGCGATAGAATGTGAAAAGGGAGATGCGGCCTTCGCAGAATCCGCCTGTGCCGCGGAAGAGCTAAAAGGTTATAAGTCGCAGGTGGACCCAAACGACATGAGTGTAGTTACCACGCCATCTGCCGAGCCACCAATGAAATTCAAAGCGGCCCAGGACACTAAGCAGATAAATCTTGTTCCTGGCGACTCATCCAAGCAAACCAGCATTGGAGCACACATGGAAGAAGAGCAGGAGAAGGCCCTCGTCGCTTTTCTCCAGGAAAATAAGGACATCTTCGCATGGAAGCCGTCAGATATGCCAGGGGTACCAAGAGAATTAGCAGAACATAGCCTCAAAGTGAACCCTGCGGCTAAACCAGTGAAGCAGCCACTACGGCGTTTCCACGATGATAGGAGAAAGGCAATAGGAGAGGAAATAGCTCGCTTGCTGGCTGCAGGATTCATCACGGAGGTATACCATCCGGAATGGGTGGCAAACCCAGTATTGGTTATGAAAAAGAACGGTACGTGGCGAATGTGCGTTGATTACACCAGTCTTAACAAAGCTTGTCCAAAGGATCCATTTGCTTTGCCGCGAATCGACCAAGTGATTGATTCAACTGCTGGGTGCGAGCTGTTATGCTTTTTGGACGCCTATTCAGGCTACCATCAAATCAAGATGAAGAGGGAGGACCAAGAAAAGACGTCCTTCATCACACCCTTTGGAGCTTTTTGTTATGTCAGCATGCCCTTTGGGTTGAAGAACGCAGGTGCGACTTACCAAAGATGCATTCAGAATTGTCTACATGAGCAAATAGGTCGCAACGTTCACGCCTACGTGGATGATATTGTGGTTAAGTCGCAAGTTAGCCAGGATCTTATTAGTGATCTGGCAGAGACATTCACAAATCTCAGAAAATACAACATGAAGCTCAACCCCACAAAGTGCGTCTTGGAGTACCAGCAGGAAAGCTATTAGGATTCATAGTATCAGAAAGAGGCATTGAGGCCAACCCTGATAAGATAAAGGCAGTGATGGATCTCCAAAAACCAGAAAAGATAAAAGATGTGCAGCGACTTACCGGATGCGTAGCAGCTTTGAGTCGCTTTATATCAAGATTGGGAGAGAAAGCACTACCTTTGTACAGACTGTTGAAAAAATCAGACACCTTCGTTTGGGACGCAGAGGCCGACGAAGCTCTGACAGCCTTGAAAACAATTGACAAATGCTCCAGTTCTGGCGGCTCCAAAGGATAAAGAGCCCATGCTACTATACATAGCGGCAAATTCCCGTGCTGTGAGCGCTGTCATGGTTGTGGAGAGACAAGAACCCGGAAAGGAATACCCTGTCCAGAGACCAGTATATTACGTGAGCGAAGTCCTCACAGCTTCCAAACAGCGTTACCCACAGTGGCAGAAGTTGGTGTTTGGAGTGTTCATGGCGAGTCGCAAGCTGAAGCACTACTTCCAAGAACATCCAATAACTGTGGTTAGTTCAGCACCGTTGGCAGATATCATCCGTAATCGAGAAGCTACTGGAAGAGTCGCTAAGTGGGCGATCGAGTTGGGACCACATCACATCAGCTACGAGCCGCGCACATCAATTAAGTCGCAAGCCCTTGCAGATTTTATTAACGATTGGACAGAAATCCAAGTCGCTCCTAGCATGGCAGAAACCAAATACTGGACCATGCATTTTGATGGGTCAAGACAGTTGCAAGGCTCGGGGGCTGGAGTTGTTCTAACATCTCCCAAGGGAGACAAGCTGCGGTATGTGCTACAGATACACTTCAACTGCACAAATAACGTGGCGGAGTACGAGGCACTGCTTCATGGTCTACGTATAGCAAAGGAGATGAACATCAGTCGCATACGCTGTTTTGGCGATTCAGACTTGGTGGCACAGCAGGTCTCTGGAACGTGGGACAGCAAGGATGCGAACATGGCTGCATATAGAAGAGAGGTGGACAGAATTGCTGGACATTTCACTGGATACCAAGTTGAACATATTGATCGGAGACAAAACGAAGCTGCAGATGCCCTGTCTCGGCTTGGATCCAACAGACAGTCAGTCCCACCCAATGTTTTCCTGGATGAACTGCACAATCCATCAGTCAAACCTCCAGCAGAGATTGACATTGCAGAGCCAGAGGATGATTCAACTTTAGTCGCAGCCCTGCATGAACAGCCAGGATGGACAGAGCCATACATGGCATATTTAAGTCGCGGAGTGCTGCCAGACGATGAGATTGAGGCGCGCAAAATCATACGACGATCAAAGGCCTATACAATCATCAACAACGAATTATACAAGCGCAGCGTGTCAGGAGCATTCCAAAGATGTGTCTCACCAGAAGAGGGACGAAAAATCTTGCACGAAATTCATTCAGGCGATTGTGGCCATCATGCTTCGTCAAGATCTTTGGTGGCAAAGGCGTTCCGACATGGATTCTTCTGGTTAACAGCATTAGCAGATGCAGAGCAAATTGTCAGAGTGTGCGATGGATGTCAAAGATACGCTAGGCAAGATCATATGCCAGCTCAAGCACTTCGCACAATACCCATCACATGGCCTTTTGCCGTATGGGGTTTTGACATGGTAGGGCCCTTCAGACGGTCTTCAAACGGAAAAACTCACCTCCTGGTCATGGTGGACAAATTCACAAAGTGGATAGAAGCAGAACCTGTGGGAGATTGCGAGGCTGAAACAGCAGTCAAGTTCTTGAAGAAGGTCATATTCCGCTTCGGTACCCCCATAGTATCATTACAGACAATGGGAGCAACACCTCTGAAGGGGCTACACAGATATTTTGCGCAGACAATGGGATAAGATTGGACCTCACGTCAGTAGCACACCCGCAGAGCAATGGACAAGCTGAGCGAGCTAACCAGGAAATTCTCCATGGAATTAAGCCGCGCCTTATTGAAAAGGTCGAAGCATCTCCAGGATGTTGGGTGGAAGAATGCCAGCAGTACTGTGGAGCTTAAGAACAACCCCTAACAGATCCACAGGATTTACACCATATTTCATGGTCTATGGAGCAGAAGCAGTCATGCCCAGCGACATCATACATGATTCACCAAGAGTTGCGGCTTACATCGAGACAGATAATGAGATAGCTCGGCAAGACTCGGTGGACACATTAGAAGAGGTTAGAGACTTGGCAGCATCAAGGTCAGCGGTATATCAACAAGACTTGCGACGCTATCATGCCAGACGCATCAAAACCCGCACCTTTCAAGAAGGCGACCTAGTACTGCGACTTAAACAAGATCACAAGGGAATGCATAAGCTGTCCTCTCCATGGGAAGGACCCTACATCATCAGCAAGAAGCTAAACAATGGGTCGTACTATCTGCTGGATGTAAGGGAAGAAAGCAGCGAACGCCATGATTTCGAGGATCGTCTCGAGGCACCTCGCCCTTGGAACGTCGCACACCTGCGACCGTACTATACATAAGAAAAGGCTAATCAGAGCCAAGCATCATCCTTTCCAGCTTTATAGCTGAGTATCATCACAGCCACTCAGGGCTAGAACTTCAACTTTGGTCGCCACCTAGGCGCGACCTATGCAACATCTGATCGCCACCCAGGCGCGATCGACCCTTGTATCAGAAACCGGCTGCCACCTAGGCGCGGCCGTAAACTTTGTATCATCTCTGGTCGCCACCTAGGCGCGACCGACCCCATGTATCACCATGGATCGCCACCTACGCGCGATCCAACCCTATGTATAACACTCGGTTGCCACCAAGGCGCGACCTTATGTGTCATCATAATCAAAGCTTATCATAGCTTAGCCTATCATGGCAATATCATTATGTTTCTTGGGGTCTTTGTTACCCTGAAACAGCCAATTTATTGGCAATTATCAAATTTACCTTAAGTTGGATTGCTACTCGCATTATGTGGCCAAAGTACTGGGGTGTGGCGTCAATCGAGCTTGATTGCCTATCATGGCCGCTCTCGACCCTGAACACACATGTTCCTAGGAAATACTGAGTCGCGCGAGTGCCCACTTAAGGATTCAGATGGCCTAACTAGAGGTCGATGTACTGCTTATAGTACGGCAACACCAATTACAATTACTTGTATCTTAACAATTGTTTTATTCATGATATCAAGTTACAGGTGATGACCTTCAGAATTCTCTGAGAAGAATTGAGATGATTACCACGTTACATCCTCTCAATCCTTGGGGGCTACATCATATTATCATCAAAAATTTGAAGATGGATCGTCATCAAGTTCTGAAGCTATCAGGCTACTCTAACAAAGAAGCTCACGAAGTCAGATGATCTTCCAGGTGCGAGTCAAGGCCAATCCTGCACAATTATAAGTCGCGAAATAAGGAAAAGCGCGGCCTAAACATTCAAGATCAAGAAATACTATGAAGTTCAGGCCACGCTTGGGGGCTAATGTCGGGGGAATGATTAACCGCGACTTAAGGCTGCGCTATCATTATTGGGCCACGTGAAAGATGGGCCAATCTCGCATCGCGACTCGATAAAGGAAAGTTCCAGAAGGTCGGTGCAAACTTGCCTTGGAAGACAAGAAAGATAATCAGGCTTCGTGTAGAACTCTTGTAACCTGACGAGCCTCTGTGTATATAAAGAGGACTCGCAGGACTTAGAGAGGGTCAAGCTATCAAGCCCAAAACCCTAGCTCATACGGCGAGTACCAGATCGGATCGCCTCCATTGTAACACCTCGATTATCATATCAATACCAATCTAGGGTAGGCAGGAAGTAGGTCTTTTACCTCACATTGAGGGGGCCGAACCTGGGTAAATCAGTGTTGATCTTTGTTCCTGCGATCCCAAGCTCGGAGATGCTTGACTCGCGTAATCCCACACCTACGAAGTCATCTATGACATCAGACGTGACAAACCCACGACATGAAGGGGGTGTTGGACCAGGAGGGAGATGAGTCTCACCCTCCTGAGAAGTATCTTTGTAGTAGAAAAAGGATTTCTGCCAAGACCTGGGCCGATTTGCCAGAGCCAGCTTGGGAAGAACAGAGTTTCGATGGCGTTGAAGAGAGATGGCGCCTACCTGAACATAGGCGCCACCCTTGCAGACAAGTTGGCTGTTGCAGGTGAAAGAGGCCAGCCACAGATCGATGTTGGGGGCTATACCAAGATAGTCCTCACACAACACATGAATATTGCTCACCTGGAGCATTGAGTTGGGTCCGATGTCGTGAAGACGAAGGCCTAGGCGTTGCAGCAGATTGCGGAAGAAGGGAGAACCTGGCGGCGTGAATCCACGCTCCACGTGCTCCACGAACATCACCAACTCGTTGGGCTTGGGGCGCGGCTCGATTTCATCGCCTGGCGCCCGCCAGACGCCGTCCTCCTTCGGCGGCAAGAAACCAGCTTTGGCCAGATCCGCAAGAGTCTCCTCCGTCACCCAGGATCCTTCCCAGTTGCAGGAGATCCTGCGCTTATCGTCAGAAGGCTTTGTCTTGGTGCCATTGCGAAGAGGAAATTGGATTGGGGAACTAAGCTCGGATTGAGGAAGAAGACAGCGCGGCTAGGGATGAGGAGATTGCAAGGGCAAGTGAATAATGACCTAGGTGGCCGCAGCTTATGACTGAAGGGACCCGCAACTAACGGCACAATCTGCGCTCGCAACCAACGGCACAATTTGCGCCCGCAAAACGAGTAACGGTCCGCAATTAAAGGAAACATAATATTTCCAGAAGGGGAGATGAGTCGCGCAAATAAGTCACAGCTCTGAATCGCATAAGTCAGAAGATTGGTCAGAACGTTTGCAGTGCGGCTCAGTGACCATTTCAAAAGGTCAGAAGATTATCACCGTAAAGTCCTAACCAATCTTGGGGGCTAATGTCGGGGGAATACTTTCTGGATTAACCCGCGGCCCAGTGCGGTTTACTTTACTCGCACGGACAAAGGCCCACTTGGGAGCAAGCCCAGTATTGAACCGCCATAAGGGGAAAGATCTAGAAGACATATCCCGGAGGGCGTGAAGACCAAGTAGTCTCCGAGTAGGCCTCTGCGGACGTATTCCTTATGGGGAAGTTTCCTTTGTAACCTGGCGAGCCTCTGTGTATATAAAGAGGACTCGCAGGACTTAGACGGGTTAAGCTATCAAGCCCAAAACCCTAGCTCATACGGCGAGTACCAGATCGGATCGCCTCCATTGTAACACCTCGATTATCATATCAATACCAATCTAGGGTAGGCAGGAAGTAGGTCTTTTACCTCACATTGAGGGGGCCGAACCTGGGTAAATCTGTGTTGATCTTTGTTCCTGCGATCCCAAGCTCGGAGATGCTTGACTCGCGAAATCCCACACCTACGAAGTCATCTATGACACCTGACGTGACAAACCCACGACAGTTAGCGCCCACATGGTAGTAGCTCCCACATTGATAACATTAATGCCAAAAGATATAAACTTAATAATGACACCACATTATTGTGGCACTAACATTTTAATTAATGTCAAAGTTATATGCATTAAGAAGCTCCATTCAGATGGACCTCCAAGTACTTAGATTTTGATCTTTTGACACTTGTAAAATAACTAAGGCACCGTTTTCTGGAAACGGACATTTAACTTATTGATAATCATACATAATGATGTGTGTGGATCAATGAAGTACGCTAACGTATAGTGGAAATCATTATTTTGTAAACTTCACCAATGATTTGAGTAGATATGGGTATATCCACTTTAAGAAATGCTGGTCTGAAAAGTTTGATAAAGATCAAACAAGTTCGGAGTGAAGTAGGAAAATAAACTTAACAAGAAAAACAATTTCCTATGATAACTGATCAAGGAAACAAAGTTTTGAGTTATAAGTTTGGCATATCATTAGAAGACTTGTGATAAGAGTTCCACAAATTACGCCGCATGGAACACCACAATGTTATAGTGTGTTAGGACGTCGTAATTACACTCTATTGGATAGTGTGTGGTAAATAAAATCTCCTATCAAATTATTGTGATCATTGAAGTCATATGGTGGAAACAAAACATTCACGTTAGATAATAGAGAAACCATCTAAATCCGTGGAGGCAATACCATATGAGTTATGGCATGGCTTTTAGCCTAGATTGTTGTTTCGGTATTTAGTGTTTCGATACGATCAAACCTAAAATGGATAAATCTTTGTAATGTACCTAAAGAATTAGTTGGGTACGTGTCTGACGACAAAAAGGGTAAAATTGTTGCCAGAATATACCTTACTCGAGAAATTGTTTCTTGTCCGAAGATATAAGTGGGAAAGAAAGTAGAGCAAGACGGAGTTAAAGAACTTCCTCTCCAGACATCAGAGTGATGCAACAAAAACTGTTCCGATACCGGAAATTGTTCCAATATCATACTCCATAGATGAAAAAAAGCTAATGATAATGATCATGACGCTATAAGCTCGTACTAAGATAGTAGGCATACGAGAATGGTTTCCGCACTATGTGCTATGACTATCTTGTTATGAAACATCATGTTAATGGAACATGAAAATACCTACGAACTACAAAGAAGCGATGGTGGACCTAAGTCCGAGAAATGGCTATGAGCCATATATAATCCGAGATACAATCCATGTATGATTACGAAGTAAAGACTTGGTTAAATCTTCTTGATGGGCTTCACGTCGTTGAGAGTAAATGGAATTTTATGACAAGATAGACGCTGACGGAAAGGCAACCGTCTATAAGGATCGATTTGTCACAAAACAGTTTTTGACAAATTCAAAAGTTGACCACAACGAGATTTTGTCTCAAGTGGCGATGCCTAAGTCTATTTAGGATTGTTCTAGCAATTATTTTCAATTAACAAATTGATGGATGGATAAAAAAATTGTGTTCCCTAATGGCAATATTAAGGAAGAGTTATAATTGGTACAACAAGTAGGTTTTGTTGATCCTAAGGATGCTGGACATGTATGCAAACTTCAGTTGACCATTCATGGGCTGAAGCAAGCATATCGGAGCTAGAATCTTCACTTTGATAATGTGATCAAAGGATTTTGGAGTCGTCCAAAATAGTTGAAGAAACCTGCATTTACAAAGAAGTGAGTGGGAGCTAAGTAGCTTTCCTTGATCTTATATGTGAATGGCATATTTGAGTGGGAGCTAAAAGAAATTTCCTGGTCTTATATACGAATGGCGTATTTAAGTGGGAGCTAGGTGTCATTCCTGATTTTATATGTAATGACATATTGAGAATGATACAGATCCTCTAGTAAAGTATAAATGATTATTTAAGTGATTAAATTTTCTATTAATGGAGTTAGGAGTATTAGGCATCAGGTTTATAATTTGTATAGATCACAAAGGCTTAATAACATTAGGTTGGAATATTTTCCTAGGTTAAGATTCTGAAATGTTTCAGAATAGAACAAGCGAAGAAAAGGGTTCTTACTTGTATGACTAGGTAAAATATTAAGATTATCTCGGCATTTCAGCGATAGTTAATGAAAGGAACGGATGTCCGACATCCTCTATGCCTCAGCCATAGATTCTATCATACTGAAAGCTCGACTTGGTGTGACCCAAGTTCTTGGTTGAAGAACGGGTTCTAGAGTGATCCCTGATGGATCAATGAACAAACGTTAAGTATATCCTTCAGTGTCTAAAGAGAACTGAAGATATGTTTTCTGGTATGGGGGTGAAAGTGAAAAGACAACTTGCTGTAAAAGGTTACGATGATGCAAGTTATGACACTGACCCATACGATTAGAAATCTCATACATGAGAAGTCCTTTGTTTTGAAGAAAGACAGGGTTAGCTTGCGAAGTCGCATATGAATGCACTATCGCATAATCTACATAGGTATAGGAATATATGGCTACTTCAGAAGTAGCAAGTGTGATTGGACTGAGCAGTTTTCCCAAGCATGCATGGTTTCTCTTAATAGATCTCTTAGACTTTTAAGTCCCATGCTACGCGAAGTTTCGAGTCTCACTCCATTGACAAACATATATTTCACTGTTATCATAAGATACGGGATGATGTCAAACTACGTGACATAGAAGTGTTGCAAAACACATACAGATCTCAATGTGTGAGATTTGTTGACTGGATTCCTCTTCCACGAGACAAGCATGCACCATATTGCTATAGGTGTTAAGCTTTTACCAAGTTGTAAACTAGATTAAATTGTACTCTAGTGCAAGTGGGAGACTGAAAGAGATATGCCCTAGAGGCAATTAATAAAGATATTTTATTTGTCATATCTTAATTGTTTGTAATAAGTTTTGTACCATGCTATAACTGTATTAAGCGGAAGCATTAATGCTGGTGTGGTATGTAAACAACCAGGTCCCTAGTAGCCTCTATATTAGTCCATTGGGCAACCGATGATCAAGATTTCCTGATCATGGACATTTATGTCAATTGACAATGGAGTCATATCATTAGGTGAATGATGTGATGGACACACACCCAAGATATAGAAACATAGTGTTCATACATTTGACCGTGAGATCATATTTAATCGCTGCTTCTGGAAGGTGCTTTGATTGCATCAAACGTCATGACTTTTTTAGTGTGGCAATAAAGGTGTCCCTTTCGGGTATCTGAAGGAAGTGGGAGAGGCGAGTGATCAATAGCGGTATTTGCCAATCCTCATAGTAGGATAGATACTCTGGGCCCACTCGGTGAAATTACATCAATGAGATTGCAAGCATGTGACTAGGTCACGAGGATGTAATATCACAAACGAGTAAAGATAGAATTGTCAAGTGACGAGATCAAGCTCTGTAATCGCGATACCGGAGAACGAGTCTCGGACAATCTAAGTATCATCAGGCAAAAGTTGAAACTGGACGTCTAAGGTTCAAACGATGAAAAGACATTCATGGACGCACAAGGACTGTCACGGTTATCCAGCCACCGTTGATAGTCATTGATCGGAGAACGTGTCTCGATCATGTCTAGAGTGTTCCCGAACCGCTAGGCTGACACACTAAAGGGTAGGTGACGTTTATTTAGATTGGACGTAGAGAATAAAATAGAGAAAAGAACACCGGAAGTGTTCCGGGTACACCGGAAGTGTTCCGGGTGATATCCGACGAAGTTTGGAGGCCGGAGAAATGTTTGTCGGAGCCAGAATAAATTAGATAATATGTATTTAATATTAATTAATGTAAATAATGATTGAATATATTTTATTTATTTGTTTTCGAATTTATTGGCAGCCCAAACCTTAAATGGGTCAACTCCCGGAGAAGGCCCATAAGGGGGAATTTCCCCCTAAAGGGAGCCGCACCATGGAGGGTGGCCGGGTGGGCCACAAGGGCCCACCTAGGCCGGCGTACCATCTGGTGGTGCGGGTGGTGTGGGAATAGTCCCACACCGCCAAGCCACCAAGCCTGGCAGCCTCCCTCCTCCTTTAAATAGGGGTGCCCTTGCCTTGGAAATTCACCAAGAAATTCTCTCTCTCTCCGGTTTAGACGTGGCTCCGCAATTAGGGCTACGCACGGGTTGAGCTTTTCTACACCATACGCACACCGCCGTGCTGCTGGTTCTCTCCGGTCCAAGTCTTCTACTTCCGCTGCCTGGCTAGATCGGAGCCCGGAGGTTGTCATCTTCTCCGTACGTGTGTAAGCTCTGCGAGGTGGTACACGTGTGGCATAGGAAGTACGTCTTCATCACGCGTCGTCATCGAAATAGATCTTTTGACCATCGACGCTTACGGCCTACAAGGGTATGTATACCGTTCCCTCCGTTACTTTATATCTGCATCGTAATAGATCCTGGCTATTTCGCTTATCGTTGTTAGTAATTTTTTTGTTTTCTGCCTACGATCCCCTTCATTGATGATGTATTTGATGTAGCCTGTCGCCTATTCCCTCAACCAAGCCTGGTAGAGAGATGTCGACGTCCTCTCCTCCTTGCCTTGTCACCTTGATCCAACAGCATGAGGGTCAACCGTCGGGATCGACGGATCACCCCTCCGAGAGCTTGCATGCGTACGCCGGGAAAGGTTCAGCAGGGCTTCGCCGTCCAAGCTTGAAGCACTACTGGTGTATATGAAGTTGGAGATCTCAACACATGAGAAAGAGAGAGAGAGAGATTAGATCTAGTCTAATCGGATAGGTTGCCTCTAATTAGAGGTTCCTCTAATCCAACTAGAAGGGATCTAACTGCGGTGACCAAGCACACCACTTCATATTGTAGTGTACAAGTCGTTGACATAACACTCATGGAAGGACTATTCCGTAAATATTACATCACTCAGAGTAGTACAACAGAAACATTGCGGGTCCACTTTATTACACATTGCTAAAGATTACAAGCCAGAAATGCATAAAAACTTTGACGTTCTCCTCCGACATGGGAGGAAGGTCTATTATTGCGATGTTGACAGGTGTCAACCTAATAGCGATAGAAAACAGCAAACTAAGAACCATCTTGGCTCAGCAGCTAAGTAGTACTAGTCTAGTCTGACTCGGCCTGGCTCCTATTAGAGCTATTCTAAGTCTCCACCTCCTCTTCTTCAATGTCGTCAGCTCCGTAGGCGATGATGTAGTCGACGCCCTCTATTCCTCTAGACAGATCAGGTGCTTCAAAGTAGACGTCATCAGCATGGTATGCTCCATAATTCCTGTCAATGGCCTCCTCAAAGTCTAAGCAGGGGCTACAAAGGGAACGAATGAGTAACAGCATTACTCAACAAGTTCAGCTTAACGCTTAGATAAGTGGAATGCACTAGCTACCAGCTTGACCAAAAAGTCAAGATGCATATGCAAATTTTGTAAAACATTTTTAGGAAAAGGTCTATTTTACTTTAGAAAACTATGCCCCCAGCCTCCACAGGTTTATAGTCATCACTTGGGATGCCTTTCCCGCTGCGGTCTGTAGTTCCCTCCTGGAACAAGGATGTGACAGTCACAATTTCTTTGTTTAACTCTGCAGAGCTGCATCACTTTACCCAACAGCAGCCTGGCTCTTTGTGCTCTCCCAGCACACCATGTGTACTATAGCCAGAACTCAGGGCAACAAGTCATGTGGAGTCGCTTCCCCGCACAACGCATATCCGCACATTTGTGACGCGGCTGGTAACTAAGACCACTGGCCCGCCACCCCTCCCGAGCTTCTAATCCAGTCACCCCGTCAGGTGGGAATGTCACGCGCTTCCATGCAGTTGGCCGCCGCAACGGACGCAACTAGGTAATAGCCTACCGAGGATATGCGAACAAGGGAAGAAACCACTGACAAGCCCATCCATAGTGAATCTGTTGGCTGATGCTTAAATACGGTGCTAGGATCACTAGGCCATGGGTTATTAATCCTAGGTATATACTTTCCCGTACAATGGAACCTCCACCACAACATCAAACCGTGGTTCCATTGCCAGCTAACCATAATAAGTATAGCAATTCACATCATTCAAAAATAGGTTTTTCTTTTTCATGCAATGATAAACCATAGTACTTCGCAATTGCTTTGATAAAAATAATCAATCAAGGACATGCAAGTTGGAACTTGCCTTGAGACTGATAGGTAGTGCAGTCTAAAGCTTCCGATGAATTGGGAACTTCGTGTTCTAAAATCAACATCATTGTCTGTATGACAATGTTCAAAAATCCAAATGTATGCTATTATGCATAGAATGCAATGCTTTTCCCCAGAAATTTATTAAAAGCTTTGATAATGATTTTTAAATGGTCTTTTATTCAGATTTTTATTTAGGATGAGTGACATGATAGTCATGATATAGTTCAAATTATACTTTGAACTTAGTATTTAATTTTCCCATATTATTTCTTTTGAAAATAATTTGAAATATTTCAAAGTCATTTCCACTGAAGGATCCTTTGATTTTTTGCTACAGGAAATACTTTTCAAAAATTCAAATAGATATTTTCTTTGAATAGCTTATTTTCTTCTGTTATGTATAGATATTTTATTTGTATTTTTAGGATTTTATTTGAATTTATACTGAGTTTTCAAACTCAGTGTAATTTTACAAATTAGTGAATTGACAAAAAGGTCCCTGGTCAACCCCTGGTTGAACCAGGTCAAAGAGTGGGCCTGGGTCCGGTCAACCGACCGATCCACTCTCCTCCCTATCTCTCGCACACGCACGAGCCCGAACTCGACCATCTCTGGCACCCGAGTTGCCTGCGTCGTTGTCGCCTTGCTCCGGCCACCTCCGCCATCGTGGCTTGGGGCAAAATGATCCTCTCGCTCCGCTCCTCCATCTAGCCCGAGAGATTCGTGCCTCTCTTCTCTCGCGGCCATGCTCAACTCAACCCTAGGGTTAGGGTTTCGGTGCCGGTGCCGCTCGCTTGCCTCCAGTACCTCTTCTCCGGCGTGCCCACCATGGATCGGCGTAGAGCTTCAACCTTTGTGCCACTGTGGTGCGGTGGTGTTTGTTCCACGACCTCCGTGTGCCCCCTCCAACGGTAGCGCGAGCACTGCCTCGCCGCCGTGGAGCTACGGCCATGGACGCATGGTAAGAACTCCTTCCCTTTCTTTCTCCTCAAATCCCTAGTCCCACTACTAGTTCTAGATACTATTAAGCTTGGATTAAGCATGGATGTATTATTTTTGTTGGGTTCTTGATGAACTGGAGATGATTCCTTGATAAATTGCTCTTGGATATGCACTGCCTACTCTCTGTGCATCAAAATTGAGATGAATGGTGTAGATCTAGTGTATTTAGATCACTCCATGATCTCTGGAAAATTATTTTAGAAGCATTTCTTGCTCACAAATGAAGAAAATCATTTTAGATAATTATTTCTGAGCTAGAACTTGTACTGCATGATCTAGCTATGACGATCAATTGATTTGGGCATGATTTAGACAAGTTTTGCTTGCTGTGATGCCTCCTTGTAGAGTTACACAGTAGCTTTCTTGTTTAGAAATGCTTTTTATGCTTTCCTGTGCTTCTATCAGTGCAAAGATGTGCTAAGCACAGCTAATCCAGCTCTACTGGTTCACTGACTTGTGTAAAACTTTGGTAAAACAAATACGAACAGATACTACACTGCTGCTATTTTCCCTTGCCCCTTTATGCTCAAACAATTGCTAAAACAAGCAACTACACTTCCTTTGTTCTCTCTTTCCTAGCTTGCTGCAAAGAACAGATGCTTCTCTGCCTTGCAAATCTTTTTTCTATGGCACGCTACCTTGCTTAGCAAGGTTCTGTTAAGAACAGATGTTGAAAACATCTCTCTAGCATGGTTCTATCATTTACAGAACCTGCTTCGTCTCTCTCTAGCTCACAGGATCAACCTGCTGTTGTTGAGCAGCTTGTGCTTCTGGAAAATGATGATAACTTGCGTCTTGTGGATTTTCCCTCCTCCTCCTCGCTGCTTCAGATTTCCTAGAGTGTATTTATCTAGCTGAAATGGCTTGGATTGGATAGGTTCAGGTTACTTCCATGATGTGCTTGCGATTTGTGATTGTTCTTGGTGAAGAACAGATGGAAATGTGTGTGTTGTGATTACTACGAGCTGTGTGTAAGTTGTGCTTCGGTCTAGCCATATATTTATATAGATTTGGGAAGTGTTTTGCTTGTGACACCCGGATAACTTGGTTGTGGTGATTCACCTGCTTACAGTGGCCCTCTCCACCTCGAGCTGACTTATTTGACTTCTTATGGCTCTCCTTTTAACCTTGGAGATAAGCTCATGCTGCTGCTATGTAGTTCATCACCCCTAGGTGATATGTACTGAGTCATTGATCTTATCTTGCTTCAGATATTTGTGATGGAAGGCTTGGCTGTGAAGGAATGCTTAATCTAGTCGGTTTGAGATGTTTAAATTCAAATGTATGTGCTTATTAAGCTAATCACTAGCTTAAGAATGGAATTAGGATCCATTTGCCTGATACATTGGCAAATGTGATACCAATACTACTGCCTTCTTTTAAATTTGATTTCTGGTTTAAATTGGAGAGTGTAAATTATATGTGTTGCTTTGCTTCTTTTTAAGATCATGAGATCAATGCTCTAGCCAGCACTTGTTGCCTTTGCTTTCGGTTGCCTAAGATGTTTCTAATCAGTACTGAGCAAATATGCCTTTGCCCCTAAATGTTGCCTTCGGATTAAATGAGCATGATCAAATTGATCAGTCCCACGGTTGCCTTTGAATTATTTGCATTCTCCATTTAGGCTCTTTGAACCTTGGTTTTAATTTGCTAAAACCAGATTTCAATACATTAATATGCTAGCACCAAATGGTGTTTGCAACATTTTAACATTAACCCCCAATTTCTTCTTCTTTGTGATGTTTGTTTTGAGGTGAAAATACATCCAAGAAATGCTTGAAGTTTTAGTTTAGGAAATTTTAATATTCCGATTTGTAATGTCTCAAAGTTGTAAAGAATATTTGTAAGAATTTGAATTCTTTTATGAGAAGATGTGAATGTGATTTCCATAAAGACTTGTATAAGAAATATTTTGTATAAGATTTATGTTGTGAATAATTAGATTTGAATTTTATTTCTACTCTTATTTTCATTATGTTTTGGTTTGGCATTTATGTATTGAATTCTTCATATAGGTGTTGGTAATAGAATAGATAAGGTATAGAATTAATTTAGATTTAGATTTAGATTTGATCGAATTCCTTTCGAAATCCAGATATTGGTTTTAAGCAATAATGATATTGTGTTTTGAAAATATGACTTCGGGTGTATCGACACCTGCAGACTATCTGTCGATGACTGTCTCCTAGCCCCTCAACACTCGTCTGGCGTCAACCCTAAATTGTTTTACACAAAAGCGCAATTTTTTTCCAGATTTCACCAAAAAATGCATGAATGCACAAATGCAATTCCTAATTCTACCCTCTCGAGTCCTATAACTGCGGGGTATTACATCCTCTCCCTCTTAAACTAAACTTCGTCCTGAAGTTTCTTCTCTGGGGTACCTGAACAACTGTGGGTAGTTCCGTCTTAATTCCTCCTCTGTTTCCCAAGTTGCTTCTCTTTCAGAATGGTTCTTCCATTGAACCAGACAATACTTAATTGCTCGATTCCTTAACCTTTTCCAGTTCTCCCTTAATATCTTCTCGGGTTGTTCCTCATATGACGAGTCCGGCTGTAAATTCAACTTTTCAAACTCAATTGGTCCTTCTGGTGGTTTCAGACATCTTTTAAGTTGAGACACATGGAACACATTGTGTACTTGAGACATTATGTCGGGCAATTCCAATTCATAAGCCACTGTGCCCTTCTGACTCAAAACTCGGAATGGTCCAATATATCTGGGGCTTAACTTTCCTTTTACTCCAAATCTCTTTACCCCTTTTGTTGGACTAACTCTTAGATATACCATATCGTGTATCTCAGGTCCCATTGTCTTCTTGAAAGATCAGCATAACTCTTCTGTCTACTCTGGGCTATTTTTAATCGATCTCTGATGATATCAATAATTGCTTGTTGTTCTTTTATATATTCTGGTGCAAATTCTTTGCTTTCTCCCACTTCAAACCAACAAATTGGCGACCTACACTTCCTTCCATATAAAGCTTCAAATGGTGCCATCTGTATACTACTCTGATAACTGTTGCTGTAAGAGAATTCAGCTAATGGCAAGTGTTCTTCCCATGATTCTCCAAAATCAAGAACACATGCTCTCAACATATCTTCTAAAATCTGATTGGTTCTCTCAGTCTGTCCTCCAATTTGAGGATGATACGCAGTACTATATTTTAGGTGTGAACCTAACTGCTTGTGTAGATGTTTCCAAAATGCTGATGTAAAGATGGATCCACGATATGATACGATACTTTGTGGAACTCCATGTTTACTTACTATCTCTCTCACATATTGTTCCATTAACTGTGATGCGGTATCTTTCTGGTTTACCGCCAAGAAATGAGCACTCTTTGTTAATCGGTCTACTATTACCCATATTGCATCCTTATTTTTCCTAGTTTTGGGTAATCCTGTAATAAAATCCATACTAATTTCTTCCCACTTCCACTTGGGAATTGGTAAAGGTTATAGTAACCCTGCTGGGTTCTGATGTTCAGCTTTTACTCGCCTACAGGTATGGCATTCTGCCACGTACTTTGCTATTTCCCATTTCATATTATTCCACGAGAACACTTTCTTCAAGTCCATGTACATCTTGGTACTCCCAGGATGTATAGAATAAGGTGTCTCATGAGCTTCTTTCAAAATTACATCCTTGATCTCTTGAATCGATGGTACACAAATTCTGCCATGATACCATAACGATTCATCTTCTGATTTTAGAGTAAATTCAGAATTTCCGCCTTCTTTAATCCTACGGATTTCCTCTGCAATAAATTCATCATCCTTTTGTCGAAAGATAATATTCTCTTTCAATTCCATTTCTATCTGTCCAACAATATCCATAACTGTAATACTATTCAGTTCTGGTCCTTCCCAGATCTCAATTCCAGATCTTTCTATCTCCCTTCTCAACTCTTTGGGCATCCCTTTTTCCATCAAAGGATTACAAGTAACCTTAGGGCTTAAGGCATCTGCTACCACACTTTTCCTGGAGTATAATTGATTGCTAAATCATAATCTTTAATCAGCTCTAACCATCTCCTTTGTCTCATGTTTATTTCCTTTGTGTGAAGAAGTATTTCAAACTCTTATGATCCGTATATAATTCACACGTTTCTCCATAAAGAAAATGTCTCCATTGCTTCAAAGCATAAACTACTGCTGCTAACTCCAAATCATGGGTAGGGTAGTTAACTTCATGTGGTTTCAACTGTCTTGATCCATATGCAATCACCTTACGATCTTGCATAAGAACACATCCTAATCCATTTTGGATGCATCACAATAAACTATGTATACTTTTCCAGTTTCTGGTACTGCAAACACAGGTGTTGTTGTCAATTTTCTCTTGAGTTCTTGAAAACTCTGCTCACACTTCTCTATCCATTCAAATGGTACATTTTTCCTGAGTAATTTAGTCATTGGCCCGGCTATTTTAGAAAATCCTTCTATAAATCTCCGATAATATCCGACCATTCCTAAAAATCCTCATATTTCCTTAGGGTTTTTAGGTGCTTTCCAATCCAATATTGCCTTCACTTTCTCGGGATTAACTGCAATTCCCTCTTTACTAATCACATGACCAAGAAATTCTACTTGATCCAACCAAAATTCACACTTGCTAAACTTAGCACATACTGATGCTCTCTCAAAGTTTGCAACACAATGCTCAAATGCCTTGCATGATCTTCTTTTGTTTTGGAGTAAACCAATATCATCAATAAACACTATCACAAACTTGTCCAAATATGGCATAAAAATCTTGTTCATCAGATTCATGAATATTGCTGGTGCATTGGTCAACCCAAATGGTACCACTAAATACTCATGATGTCCATATCTTGATACAAATCCGTTTTCGGAACATCTTCCGGTTTAATCTTTATCTGATGATATCCAGACCTTAAATCAATCTTGGAAAATACCCCTGCTCCTCTGACTTGATCAAACAAATCTTGTATCCTGGTAATGGGTATTTATTCTTGATAGTCACACTATTCAGGTTTCGAAATCTCCACACATCCGTCGTCCGCCATCTCTTTTATCCACAAAAATCACTGGTGATCCCCATGGTGATATACTTTCTCTTATGAATCCTTTTGCTTCCAACTCATCCAACTGCTCCTTAAGTTGCACTAGTTCCTTGGGTCCCATTTTATATGGTGGTTGTGCAATAGGTGCTATACCAGGAATCAAATCTATGGTAAACTCAATTTCACGTCTGGTGGCATTCCTGGTAACTCTTCTGGAAATACATCTTGGAATTCTTTTACCACGGGTTCCTCTAGTTGACTTACTTCATGGCATTCAACTATAAATCTGCTCTTAACTGGCTATGTTTGTCACCTTGGTATACTGTTCTCATACCTCCTGGTCCTCTCAAAGACACTGTCTTCTCAGCACACTCTATTTGAGCTCCATGATCAGATAACTAGTCCATCCCTAAGATGACTGCTATATCTTTCATGGGAATTACTAGCAAATCAGCGTCATAAACGCGATCACATATCATAATCACTTGATCCATTTTGACTTGCGTTACTAACAATTTTCCCCCGGCCGACATGACCGTTATGGGTACTTCTAACGGTTGACATCTAATCCCAAATGTATCCACAAATTGTTGCGAAATGAAAGATGTAGTAGCTCCAGTATCAAACAAAACTTTGCCAGGATGAGAAAGAATTTTGAGCGTACCGATCACCACGTTGTCGGTGTTGTTGACTTGCTCCAAACTGGTGCAATTCAGCTTTCCATAAGGCTTCCCTTTTCCCTTATCTGTTGTATTCCGCCCAAATCCTCCATACTTTGGCTTAGATCCTCCACCGCCTTGATTATCTCCATTTCCACGCCCCACTTGCTGATTCTGCCGGTTTGGACAATCCGGTTTTATATGTCCCGCCTGTCCACACCCAAAGCAGATAATTTTGGGTTTCTGACAATCCTTCATCAGATGACCTCTCATACCACAATTGTTGCATATCAAATTATTGGTAGGATTGAAGCTTCATGAGTACGGCTTTCTCCCTTTAGTCCTGAGCTTTGGCTTAAAACGTAGATTTGGTGGTGGTTTTTGAACTTGAAACTTTCTTGGTTCCATTCTTGCCTTCTTCCTTCTTTCTTCTTGAAGTATTTATAATCATCTTCCAGTGTTATAGCTGCATCCACTAGCTCCTGGAACTCCTTTGGTTTAGTCAACCTTAACTGCATCTTCATGAAAGGATTCAGACCCTTCATGAATCTCTTCTTCCTTTTCTCCTTAGTGTCTACTTCATCCAATGCATACCTTGATAACATGTTGAACGCACTGACATAACGTCCAACAGGTAACTCATTTTGTCGTAAGTTCTCAAACTCCCTCCTTTTCAATTCCATAATACTTTCAGGAACATGTGCTTCCCTAAACCTCTTCTTAAACTCCTCCCAAGTTACAACATGATCAGCAGGTAGTGTTGCCACTATGGCTTCCCACCATGATGATGCTGATTTGGTAAGCAAATGAGTTGCATACCTAACCTTCTCCTCATCAGAACATCCAACTGTGTTGAGCTTCCGTTCAGTATCTGCCACCCAATCTTCTGCGTCCATAGGTTCTGGAGCTCTTGCAAATGGTATGGGTCTAACATTCTGGAAATCTGATAGAGTCACTCCTTTAAGTGCTTCATCCCTTCCTCGTCCTGCTTGTACTTCCAGCAAATCTTGCAGAAATTTGTTCTGCCTTTCCTGGTCCTGGCGCCTGCCTTCTTCCACCATCTACATATACTGCATGAAACTTTGCTCCGTGATTGGCCTTGGTGGTGGTGGTATTCCTCCTGCATCTGCATCTTGCTTCTCCTTAAGTTCACGCTCCTGCCTCTACACTTCACTCTCCTCACCGACGTACGCCATTACCCTCTAGTCCTGTTACATTGAATCAGAACTCTCCATTACATTATGCATATGCACTTCGAGTCCTATTCCATGCACAAGCACTAGTCAAACAATGGAAAACCAGAAAAATCCAAAGAACACAAAACTTTTCAAACATATACCATGTTTTATACATGTAGGCTTACAAACATGGGTACCGAATAGTAACACACTCTAAAGTGAGTAGGTCTCACTTATTGCTACCAGCGTCCTTACAATAATGCGTACAATACCCTATATTATACATATTACAGAACTACTGCTTCACTCCGTCATTCTCTACTTCACTTTTCTGCATACTTCCCAGGCTTCCAGTGACAATTACGCTGGTCCTCCTGAGAATCCCGGGTAGCTTCACTCTAGTGGTAGGCTGGTATTCAGGATCAGATGGACTTGCTTCTAGCGTCATATCAGTCATGGCGAAATAACCATCAAGATACTTGTACGCCGCTACTTCCCCATCATAAACGTCTCATCACCATAACCTTCGCCTCCATCATCGTACCCAGTTGGTACTGCATCAAAGTTGTGGACAAACCCTCGCGGTTCATCTTCACTCTTCATCTTCGGGTAATACTTAGCCTCATACGCATACTTCCAGCCTTCATCTTCCTCCTCGGAATTTATTTCTATTGGCCTACTCGACTCACCAACTCTAGGCTTCCTCCTAGGTACGACTAGTAACTTCCGGCTCTCCTGGATCTCCTGGAATTTATGGGATCACTCGGTGTTCCTTGGTATGGCTCATCTTCCCAACCAGTAGGACATGGCACTTCTGGCTCTGGATCCTGCCACTTATCTTCCTCCTCTACTAGGACATAGTCAGGGTATGGTGGTGAATATGTAGGGTAAACTGGGGTATCAGGTTCTACTTCCTCCACATACCTAACAGGTGTAGGTGGTGGATCAGTGTATCCCCTCTTGGCTTCATAGTTCATATATCACACCTTTCCTGAAAAACTTCAGGGCTTGAATACTGTTCTACCATGGCTTCTACTTCTCCAGCTACTACTCCGAACGTCTTATGATATGCCCGGATCAACTTGATATAGCTATCCATAAACTCGGCCACGCCACGCGGGTTAGTCTCCAAAAAAGCTTTATAATCCACTGGACCCTCAAGCCGATAATTAGCACTTGGAATGGCGTTGAACGAAGTTTCTGCCAACGCATGACCCTTGGCTGTCCTGATACTAGTGACTGCTTTGACAACCTCAATCTAGAACGCTACTTCCATACTCTTTGCTTCTCCGAATGGCATCTTGAGACCATCTTGAGTTCATAGGGTAACTTAGTGCCACACGATACATAGCTAAAACTGACCCGTCGTAGAAACTCATCACTTTCACTATCACCTTGGTATTGACACCAAGATAATTGATAAGTTGCTGCAGAATTTCAGCCCAATTTCCCGAAAAAACCCTTGCCAACTCAGCATCTCTTACACGAACGGACCTCTTGGGACTTCGTTTATCCATCCTAGCTGTTATAACAAAAATATCAGAATTGAAATGAAGTAATAATTGCATGATAATGTTATTCTCAAGTGAATATCCATCATAACAAATTAAAACTCAATTCATTCAAGGCCTCGCACAACTACAGGTTTTCCCTTTAATAGGTTTCCAACCTAAGGTCTAGCAATTGCTCTGATACCATCTGCGGTGACCCAGCACACCACTGCATATTGTAGTGTACAAGTCGTTGACATAACACCCATGGAAGGACTATTCTGTAAATATTACATCACTCAGAGTATTACAACAGAAACATTGCGGGTCCACTTTATTACACACTGCTAAAGATTACAAGCCAAAAATGCATAAAAACTTCGACGTTCTCCTCCGACATGGGAGGAAGGTCTATTATTACGATGTTGACAGGTGTCAACCTACTAGCGATAGAAAACAGTAAACTAAGAACCGTCTTGGCTCAGCGCTAAGTAGTACTAGTCTAGTCTGACTCGCCTGGCTCCTATTAGAGCTATTCTAAGTCTCCACCTCCTCTTCTTCAATGTCGTCGGCTCCATAGGCGATGATGTAGTCGACACCCTCTATTCCTCCAGACAGATCAGGTGCTTCAAAGTAGACGTCATCAGCATGGTATGCTCCATAATTCCCGTCAATGGCCTCCTCAAAGTCTAAGCAGGGGGTACAAAGGGAAAGAATGAGTAATAGCGTTACTCAGCAAGTTCAGCTTAACGCTTAGATAAGTGGAATGCACTAGCTACCATCTTGACCAAAAAGTCAAGATGCATATGCAAGTTTTGTAAAATATTTTTAGGAAAAGGTCTATTTTATTTAGAAAACTATGCCCCCAGCCTCCACGGGTTTATAGTCATCACTTGGGATGTCTTTCCCGTTGCGGTCTGTAGTTCCCTCCTGGAACAAGGATGTGACATCACAATTTCTTTGTTTAACTCTACAGAGCTGCATCACTTTACCCAACAGCAACCTGGCTCTTTGTGCTCTCCCAGCACACCATGTGTACTATAGCCAGAACTCAGGGCAACAAGTCAGGTGGAGTCGCTTCCCCGCACAACGCATATCCGCCCATTTGTGACGCGGCTGGTAACTAAGACCACTAGCCCGCCACCCCTCCCAAGCTTCTATTCCAGTCACTCCGTCAGGTGGGAAGGTCACGCGCTTCCACGCAGTTGGCCGCCGCAACGGACGCAACCAGGTAATAGCCTGCGAGGATATGCGAACGAGGGAAGAAACCTCTGACAAGCCCATCCATAGTGAATATGTTGGTTGATGCTTCAATACGGCGCTAGGATCAGGGCCATGGGTTATTAATCCTAGGTATATACTTTCCCGTACAATGGAACCTCCACCACAACATCAAACCGTGGTTCCATTGCCAGCCAACCATAATAAGTATAGCAATTCACATCATTCGAAAATAGGTTTTTCTTTTTCATGCAATGATAAACCATAGTACTTTGCAATTACTTTGATAAAAATATTCAATCATGGACATGCAAGTTGGAACTTGCCTTGAGACTGAAAGGTAGTGAAGTCTAAAGCTTCCGACGAATTGGGAACTTCGTGTTCTGAAATCAACATCATTGTCTGTATGAGACAATGTTCAAAAATCCAAATGTATGCTATTATGCATAGAATGCAATGCTTTTACCCAGAAATTTATTAAAAGCTTTGATAATGATTTTTAAATGGTCTTTTATTCAAATTTTTATTTAGGTGGGTGACATGATAGTCATGATATAGTTCAAATTATACTTTGAACTTAGTATTTAATTTTCCCATATTATTTCTTTTGAAAATAATTTGAAATATTTCAAAGTCATTTTCACTGAAGGATCCTTTGAATTTTTGCTATACGAAATACTTTTCAAAAATTCAAATAGATATTTTATTTGAATAGCTTATTTCCTTCTGTTATGTATAGATATTTTATTTGTATTTTTAGGAATTTATTTGAATTTATACTGAGTTTTCAAACTCGGTGTAATTTTACAAATTAGTGAATTGACAAAAAGGTCCCTGGTCAACCCTGGTTGAACCAGGTCAAAGAGTGGGCTCGGGTCCGGTCAACCGACTGAGCCACTCTCCTCCCTCTCTCTCGCACATGCATGAGCCCGAACTCGACCATCTCTGGCGCCCGAGTCGCTTGCGCCGTTGCCGCCTTGCTCCGGCCAACTCCGGCCACCTCCGTCGTCGTGGCTTGGGGCAAAAATGATCCTCTCGCTCTGCTCCTCCATCTAGCCCGAGTGATTCGTGCCTCTCTTCCTCTCGCGGCCATGCTCAACTCAACCCTGGGGTTAGGGTTTCGGTGCCGACGCCGCTCGCTTGCCTCTGGTACCTCTTCTCCGGCGTGCCCACCATGGCTCGGCGCAGAGTTTCAACTCTGTGCCGCCGTGGTGTGGTGGTGCTTGTTCCACGACCTCCGTGTGCCCCCTCCAACGGTAGCGCGAGCACTGCCTCGCCGCCGTGGAGCTACGGCCATGGACGCACGGTAAGAACTCCTTCCCTTTCTTTCTCCTCCAATCCCTAGTCCCACTACTAGTTCTAGATACTATTAAGCTTGGATTAAGCATGGATGTATTATTTTTGTTATGTTCTTGATGAACTGGAGATGATTCCTTGATGAATTGCTCTTGGATATGCACTGCCTACTCTATGTGCATCAAAATTAAGATGAATGGTGTAGATCTAGTGTATTTAGATCACTCCATGACCTCTGGTAAATTATGTTGGAAGCATTTCTTGCTCACAAATGAAGAAATCATTTTAGATAATTATTTTTGAGCTAGAACTTGTACTGCATGATCTAGCTGTGATGATCAATTGATTTGGGCATGATTTAGACAAGTTTTGCTTGTTGTGACGCCTCCTTGTAGAGTTACACATTAGCTTTCTTGTTTAGAAATGCTTTTTATGCTTTCATGTGCTTCTATCAGTGCAAAGATGTGCTAAGCACAGCTAATCCAGCTCTGCTGGTTCACTGTCTTGTGTAAAACTTTCGTAAAACAAATAAGAATAGATACTACACTGCTGCTATTTTCCCTTGCCCCTTTATGCTCAAACAATTGCTAAAACAAGCAACTACACTTCCTTTCTTCTCTCTTTCCTAACTTGCTGCAAAGAACAGATGCTTCTCTGCCTTGCAAATCTTTTTTCTATAGCACGCTACCTTGCTTAGCAAGGTTCTGTTAAGAACAGATGTTGAAAACATCTCTCTAGCATGGTTCTATCATTTACAGAACCTGCTTAGTCTCTCTCTAGCTCACAGGATCAACCTGCTGTTGTTGAGCAGCTTGTGCTTCTGGAAAATGATGATAACTTGCGTCTTGTGGATTTTGCCTCCTCCTCCTCGCTGCTTCAGATTTCCTAGAGTGTATTTATCTAGCTGAAATGGCTTGGATTGGATAGGTTCAGGTTACTTCCATGATGTGCTTGCGATTTGTGATTGTTCTTGGTGAAGAACAGATGGAAATGTGTGTGTTGTGATTACTACGAGCTGTGTGTATGTTGTGCTTCGGTCTGGCCATATATTTATACAGATTTGGGAAGTGTTGTGCTTGTGACACCCGGATAACTTGGTTGTGGTGATTCACCTGCTTACAGTGGCCCTCTCCACCTCGAGCTGACTTATTTGACTTCTTATGGCTCTCCTTTTAACCTTGGAGATAAGCTCATGCTGCTGCTATGCAGTTCATCACCCCTAGGTGATATGTACTGAGTCATTGATCTTATCTTGCTTCAGATATTTGTGATGGAAGGCTTGGCTGTGAAGGAATGCTTAATCTAGTCGGTTTGAGATGTTTAAATTCAAGTGTATGTGCTTATTAAGCTAATCACTAGCTTAAGAATGGAATTAGGATCCATTTGCCTGATACATTGGCAAATGTGATACCAATACTACTGCCTTCTTTTAAATTTGATTTCTGGTTTAAATTGGAGAGTGTAAATTATATGTGTTGCTTTGCTTCTTTTTAAGATCATGAGATCAATGCTCTAGCCAGCACTTGTTGCCTTTGCTTTCGGTTGCCTAAGATGTTTCTAATCAGTACTGAGCAAATATGCCTTTGCCCCTAAATGTTGCCTTCGGATTAAATGAGCATGATCAAAATTGATCAGTCCCACGGTTGCCTTTGAATTATTTGCATTCTCCATTTAGGCTCTTTGAACCTTGGTTTTAATTTGGCTAAAACCAGATTTCAATACATTAATATGCCAGCACCAAATGGTGTTGGCAACATTTTAACATTAACCCCCAATTTCTTCTTCATTGTGATGTTTGTTTTGCAAGTGAAAAGATATCCAAGAAATGCTTGAAGTTTTAGTTTAGGAAATTTTAATATTCCGATTTGTAATGTCTCAAAGTTGTAAAGAATATTTGTAAGAATTTGTATTCTTTTATGAGAAGATGTGAATGTGATTTCCATAAAGACTTGTATAAGAAATATTTTGTATAAGATTTATATTGTGAATAATAATATTTGAATTTTATTTCTACTCTTATTTTCATTATGTTTTGGTTTGGCATTTATGTATTGAAGACTTCATATTTGGTAATAGAATAGATAAGGTATAGATTTAGATTTAGATTTGATCGAATACCTTTCGAAATCCAGATATTGGTTTTAAGCAATAATGATATAGTGTCTTCGCATAACGGTAGCAGTTATTCAGGTCGTCCTCGAATCTGACCCTGGCTGGTGATTAGATGGGAACATCTAATTATAGCTACACGTTATCGAACATATAGGGTGGACACGCTTAAACTAGGATTGGTTAGTCGTGTACTTTGATTGATCTGGAACATAGAGGGAGTATCACCGGAATAGTATATGCGTGATAGATATGGTTATATCAGAGAGATAACATTGTGATAGAAGTTGCTATCATAGTCGGATTTATTCCGAGAGTTTATAAAGGATGGAAATATTTATCCGAGAGTTTTGTCTGAGGACACTTGGTGTCCCGGATCATGTAAAAGTATTTTATATGATAAGTAATTAATTCCGAGAATTTTCTGTAAAAGGAAAATATTCATTTGGAATTAACTAGACAAAATAATTAATTGATTAATTAATTAATAATTGGAAAAATAAAATAAAATTGGAGCCCACCATGGGGCTACCAAGATGGGCCCTAGGGGCCCACCAAGGTAGCCGCACCACCATATGGTGGTGGTGGGCCAAGGCACCGAAGGGGGGAGGTTCCCCCCAGCCGAAACCCTAATGGGCCATGCGGCCCATGGGGGGGAGGCGGCGGCGGCGGTGGCGGCAGCCAAGGGTGGCCGGCCTAGGTGGGCCCCACCCGCCTAGGTCGGTGCGGCCTAGGGCGGGCCCCACCCGGCGGCGACGGCGGTTTAGGCGGTGGGGGAGGGGAGTTGGAGTCCCACTCCAACTCCTCCTCCCAAACCGAATTGGGCTTGGAGACTTTCCCCTTGCCCAAGTTGACTTGGATAAGGAGAAAGCTTTCCCCTTCCCCAAGTCCCACCACCCCTTGGTCCTCCTATATAAACCTCCACCCGCTCCTATTTGGATACACACAAGAAACACAAGTTGAGACAACTTCTCTCAATTTTAGTGTAATACCCCGCAGTTATAGGACTCGAGAGGGTAGAATTAGGAATTGCATTTGTGCATTCATGCATTTTTTGGTGAAAGCTGGAAAAATTTCACGTTTTTGTGTAAAAAAGATTTAGGGTTGACGCCAGACGAGTGTTGAGGGGCTGGGAGACAGTCATCGACAGATAGTCTGCAGGTGTCAATACATCCGAAGTCATATTTTCAAAACACAATATTTTCAAAAAAAAAAAGACACTCTGTTGAACCTGTTCATTATTTAATATAGCATTCGCATTACTCGCGATGCCAAAACTTCGCCCGAGATATAGATCCGTGGATGATACGATGAATCACTTAATTGATTCATTACATCTTTGTCTATCTCGTTAACAGGCAAGTTCACTTTACTCGTTTCCGTATTATGATATCCCACACGGTGTAACTTCACCATGCAATGTCTGCAGAACATATTGGATACCTTTTAATACCGAAAGGGTCCAAGACGTATCTCTCTAATCACCGAGGAGTAATTTCCTATCTCAGAACATTAGGATACACACACACATTGGAATCACCCAGTGACTGCCGTTTTGACACCCAGTTACGGCCATAGCGTTGACAGTATCAAAGTAATTCTTCCAGTATGCATAACCCTATTAACTTCATGGTTCCATGACAAGTTATATAACAACCTTACTGTGAAAAAGCTAAGGACAAAAAGATATTTTAACGGAATCTCTTAGCATACTAAAACTTGGTTCTATCCGGCCATATCCAATAATATGCCACTCATGGATGCTGGTACAAACAATGTCCATGACTAGAAAAGCACAGTCATCAAACAATCAACAAATTAGTCCGTAAAAGAACTAGGGTGTATTTTATGTGTTCATATTCCCTACACGTGCGAGTGAGCTTTACTCTGAATCACGTATTCAGGAACCACCGCAGTTATAGCATAGAGAATACAAATCATAATTATTGAATCAGATGTATAAATACATTGTCTTTTGGGCATACATCCAACACCCGCCTGCATCCCCGCGCACAACCGCATTCGCCGCGTCGCTCGATTTAGCTCTTCTAGACCTGGCTCCGGAAAAATGGCCGAATTGGCCGTCCCCCAGGGCCTGGCTGAGAGGTGCTTTAAGGTTCGTGCTGGCGCGGGCCAACTCGTTTTCCAGGCAACCAAACGGTCCCGTTTTGCATCGCCATGGCCTGTATGGGAATAACGTAGGTAACCAAACACGTCCCCATAGATTTGTTTTCATGCTTGTTATGCGGGGGACCGGGCTAGCAAATATTTCTTCCTTTTCCTTTTGTTTTTTTTTTTTTGAAATACAACACTTTATTGATCAAATCACATCAGTACATAGAGTCTTCCGGATGCAATCCGGAGCAGAATCAGAAATAAAGCCTACACTAGAAACATCACAAGTTCTAGCAAGAATGTGTGCCGCTTCGTTTAAAGAACGTTTAACATGACAGAAGGAGGCAGAAGAGAAGCCCGCCGCCAACCATTTGATATCTTGTACCACGGAACCAACCTGGGAACGATCAGGACCTGGCGCTTTCATCCGATGAACCAGCGACAAACAGTCTGAGGCAAAGATAGCGTGAGAGAAGCCCTTGTCGCGTGCGATCACCACTGCGCGCCTGAGCGCCATAGCCTCGGCAACCTCCGGAGAAGAGAAGCCCATCATGGGCTCGCTAGCCGCAGCCAGACACCCACCCGTATGATCACGAATAATCGCTCCCATGGCCATACGACGACGATCCTCAAACAGTGCTGCATCAACGTTAACAAGAACTACCCCAGGCGGCGGCGGTGACCATCTCTCTGACGTGCTGGTCTCACGCCTAGTGCTGGAGCTTGATTTGCAGCAAAATTCTGTGATCATATCGACATAAGCGAGAATCCTTGCAGCAGTCCGCTTCGGGTCAGGCATAGCTTGATTGTTCCTCGTATCATTTCTAGCTTCCCAAATGTGCCAGCACCCAACCGCCAAACAAGTTGCCTCCCTTTCAGTCGAATTAGAGAGGAAATCAAACAACCAATACTTAGGTGTCATGAAATCACATCTCTTAAGCTGTAGACTGATGGAGCCCTTGACAATTCTCCAAACCTCCCGAGCAAATTGACACATAAGCATTGAGTGTGCAATACTCTCTTCTCTACCACAGAATACGCATGCAGCACTTGTAGGGATATGGCGTATGTGCATTTGTAAACCACTCGGAAGGCAGTCATGTGCGAACCTCCAAAGATGAATCTTCATTTTACCTGGAGCGTTGATCTTCCACAACGCCTTCCATTGTTTCTCTTCGTTTGCCGAAGCAGAAGAAGACCCTCTACCCCTCACACTTCTGGTCACAAAGTGCTTAGTAGAGCGAGCGAGGTTATAAGCAGACCGCACTGAATAAATCCCTTGCTTCGTATGTGGCCAACGCACAAAATCCTCACCACCATGTCTACTAATATGGACTTGAAGAATCTGATTAGCAGTATAAGGATCAAAAAAGGCATTGACAGTCTCGGGGATCCATTCCCCTGTTTCCTCGTCCAGCAAGCAGCTCACGGTTGCAATATTTGGGATCGGCTTGAGTGGTTTCAACGTGTAAGGAGGACGATCAGGAATCCAGTGATCTGAAGTGATCTTCACAGTCCTACCATTGCCGATGCCCCATTGTACACCCTGGAGAAGAAGGTCTCGACCAAAAAGAATACTTCTCCACGTGTAGGATGCTGATCTGGGTTTCGGTGCACTCAAAAAATCTGTGTGAGGGAAATATCTACCTTTCAGCACCCGTGCACATAATGACGTAGGCTCTGTGAGCAGACGCCATCCCTGCCGACCAAGCATAGCTTGGTTAAATAACGGCAGATCTCTGAAACCCAGTCCACCAAGGGTTTTAGGAGTCGATAGCCACTCCCAAGACCTCCAATGCAGCTTCTTCTTCCCATCTTCCACCCCCCACCAATGATTGGCGATCGTGGATTTCATCTTGTCACAGTTGGAGATAGGAATTTGAAAGCAACTCATAACATATGTGGGTATAGCCTGAATCACTGCCTTCAAAAATGCTTCTTTACCCGCTCTCGACATAGGCCGATCCGTCACCCCATTCATACGTTTCCAAATCATGTCATAGAGAAAGTTGAAGGTAGATGTGGATGATCTCCCAACCCTCGTGGGCATGCCCAAATAGAAATCATTAAGTACCTCGCTTTGAACACCCAAGCTATTCTTCACCCTTTCCTTGACTAGAACATCACAATGATTGCCGAAGAAGACCGAGGATTTGTCCAGATTAACTTTCTGTCCAGAACCTTCACAATACATCTTCAGAATATTCTTGAGAGCCTCCACACTCCTACTGTCACTCCGAGCAAAGAAGATGCTGTCATCTGCAAACAGTAAATGGGATATAGGAGGACCGAGTCTACCATTCTTAATACCATAGAGCTCACCTCGGTTCTCACTTTGCTGCAGTAAACTAGACAGACCTTCTGTACATAGGAGAAACAAATAGGGACTAATGGGGTCCCCCTGACGAATGCCCCTAGATGGTACCACTGGCTCAGTCAATTCGCCGTTCACCCGAACAGCATATCTGACACACGTGACACATCTCATAACAGACTGAATCCACTCTGGAGCAAAACCAAGCTTGCTAAGACAGCCATGCAAATAATCCCACTCCACTCTGTCATATGCCTTCATCATGTCGATCTTTAAGGCAAAGAAAGGACGCTTGTTATCCTGATGGCGTATGGAATGCAAGCACTCGAAGGCGATGAGGGCATTGTCGGTGATGAGCCTGCCAGGCACAAAAGCACTTTGTTGCTCAGATATCACATGCGGTAGTATCACCTTCAACCTATTCGCCAACACTTTAGAAGCAATCTTATATATCACATTGCATAAGCTGATTGGCCGAAAATTCTTCAGCAATTTAGGCTTCGTGACCTTGGGAATCAGAACAATGACGGAGTCACAGAACCCCTCCGGCACCTCTCCTCCATTGATAAACGACCGCACAGCATGACAAATATCCTCTTTAAAGAACTCCCAATGGGTTTGATAAAATAACGCCGGAAAGCCATCTGGCCCCGGTGCTTTGGTCGGCCCCATTTGGAAAAGGGCAGCCTTGATCTCTTCATTAGTGTACGGCTTGCACAAATCAGCATTCATCTCAGATGACACTTTTGAAGGGACTGAATCAAGTACTGCATCCATCGAAGTACAAGGTTCAGAAGAAAAAAGATGCTCATAGAAATTATGAACCATACCTTTGATCTCTCCTTGTGCTTCACATTTTGAGCCATCCGCACGTAACAGTACATCAATTTTATTTGTTCTTCGACGTGCAGATGCCCTTGCGTGGAAGAAGGCGGTGTTACGATCACCTTCCCGCAGCCACTCTACCCGCGAGCGCTGCCGTGCCATGATCTCTTCTCGCTCAAAAAGCTCACACAATTCACGCTCCACCACTCGTTCTTCCTCGAGACTAGCATCCGAAAGCATCTGGCCACGTATGTACCGTAGGCGGCCTTCCAACTTCCGGATCTTATTACGAACAGAGCCAAATGTAGCACGACTCCAGTCCTTCAAAGAGCCAGCGACCCGGTTCAGATTGGACCACGTCGCACTCAACGATCTCGTACCATCACCATTGTCAGCCCAAGCCTTCTCCAGCACATCTCTATAATCTGGTGCTCGCAGCCACATGGCCTCATATTTAAAATTTTGCTGCACCGGTTGTGAGACAACATATCTGGAATTCCGCTCCAAGGCAATCAAGATAGCATAGTGGTCTGATGATGTGGTAATAATATTCTCCACCGCACACTCCTCAAAGAGACGGGAGAAATCACCGTTTGCAACTGCTCTGTCTAGCCGAACTTTTACATGAGTGTCCGCACCTTGGCGATTACTCCACGTGAATTTAGGGCCCTCGTAGCCCAAGTCCATCAGCTCGCAATCTTGCAAACATTCGCGGAACGCGTTGATCTGTGATTCAGTCCGATCACGGGGACCCACGTGTTCATCTTGACTCAGAACTTCGTTGAAGTCACCGCAACAAATCCAGGGACCATTCCATTGTGCACGCATAAAGCGAAGAAAGTCCCAGAACTCCTGCCGTAATTCTCGGCGAGGCTCTCCATATACAAAGGTTGCACGCCACTTGGCTCCCGTCTCCGGTGTGATATGAACGTCAATACACCGAGAATTACAGGCTTTGAGGGTAACCGTGACAGAAGACAACCAAAACAGGGCTAAGCCACCGCTCAACCCCTCACTGCTAACAGCAAAACAACCAGAGTACCCTAGGGACCACATGAAATTACGCACTCTGGTATCCTTCATCTTCGTTTCGGAGAGGAAGAGAAGGGTGGGACGATGAGCTTTCACTAGCCAGCGAAGCTCGCCAACTGTCGCGTCCGTCCCTAGTCCACGACAGTTCCAGCATAAGAGTCTCATTGCGTGCGGCGGGGCTGCTTAACAGCACCCGCCTGATCCGCCGATCCAAACCCGTCTCTCTTCAGCTTCTTATTCGAGTCACTACTTTGTTCCTCCAGAGAATCTGCAGCTGGAGGTGCAAGTACCCCAGCAATAGGATGCAACACCACCGCCAAACGATCCTGATCTCCGTCGACCACCGGAGGAGACTTGGCTCGATACACAGATTTCACAGTCTTCCGTTTCTGACCAGCCAAAGCCTTGCCCCTCTCCTGGGCCACCACTAGCTCCTTCCCAGATTTTTGTCCAGGGTTGCGAGCACGAGTTTTCTTGGGTTTCACCGGCGAGGAAGCCTCGGCGGCCTCATCCGGTTTACTGTTCTGCCGAGCTGCATTATAATTACCAGACTGATTTGGACGCTCAGGCGAGACACGAGACGAGGAGCGTCCCTGACCAGCTGGAACTGGATCACTTGAAGAACGTGCACCTTGGGCTTTCTTCCTGTCATCTGGAGCACACACGCGCTCCGAACAGTATGGCAGCTTTCCCATAGCATCCCTCTCCCCAGGGTTTTTGCATTCCAGAGACGTATGTCCCACGATCCCGCACGCAAAACAGAAGTGCGGCAACTGCTCATATTGAACATCAAACCAATCAGTCAAGTTCCGACGCTGAGAATATACCGTGACTCCCCGCATAAGCGGTTTATCAGTATCTATCTCAACCCGAACACGCATATAACCTCCCCAGCATCGTCCAGATGCATCACAATCCACCGCTGGCACACTTCCTTCCACGCATAATGAACCAGCAATAACAGATCCCAACCTCTTGTTCATGTAGCCGAAGGGCAGGTTAATTATTCTAGCCCACACCTTCAACCTATTGAAAATCATGTCCCGAGGCTTAAGATCAATGTTAAAGTTCTGAAGCAGAACAGCTTTCTTCCCGACCACCCAAGGGGGCCCATCTACAACACGGTCCATGTCCGCCTTTGAACTGAACTCCGCCACGAAGGTGTTGTCGCCGGCCGGGTTGAAGAACAGACCGCGAGGGTTACCCCAAGCAGGTCGTAGCGCCGACGCGATCGTGCTGATGTGCAGCGTCGTTGGAGAGAGCACCTTGCCGACGAGAGCCCACTCCGAGTGGACCTGCACATCGTCGCCTCCATCATCAAGCACCACCGCAGCTGACTCCGCAGCCGTAAGCCGGAGCCGTCCCATCATCTCCGCGACTTGTTCATCCGATCCCGACGCCGCCGCCGTTGACTTAGGCGCCGAACCACTTGCAGAGCCACCGGCCACCAAAGGGTTGGCCGTCCCTGCCGAGTTGCCCCTGCCACTCATCCCCGACACATCCGCCATTGCTCTCCAACACCGGACACACCACCGATCAAGGGCGGGTAGCAGTCTAGGAAAGCCCCGAGATCGCCCCGAACCGGTGGGAGAGGGAAGGAGAGAGAGGCCTTGAGGTTGCCGGGAGAGGGGAGGGATATGGGAGAGGTAACCACGCCCGCGAACGTGCCCCAAACGTGGTTTCAAACCCTAGGCAGATGCGATCGCCATGGCAGTCGCCTGTGCCCTAGGAGAGAGAAACTCGACCTACCGTACCTCCTCGAGCTTTCAAGTTGAATCTACGTACGTACCCCACGTTTGGGTCTGGATTCCTTTTTCCTTTTGTTGTGCGCGAGGCTGGCCCAGGAGATCGTGGCCGTCCGGTAACAGTATTGACAGGTCCCTTTCCTCTTTACGCCCTGCGGTCAAGTCAAAGAAAGGCCGGTGGACAATACAGACCAACAAGCATGCATGCTCTGTATAATCTTTTTCTTTCGTCCGGGACTATATTTATCGTTTATTTGTGTGTGAGAAGGTCCTTTATCTCTCTTCCTTTCGCTTTCTCGAGTTAATCTCGCACAATAGAAAATGAAGTTTATGTAAGAACCGGGACTATATTTTTCGTTTATTTTTGTGTGAGTAACACTTTAGCCGATAAATGTTTCGGCTGATGCATGGAGACCAGACTATATGGACTGGTTTGATTGCCTGCATGGGGGCTAACCAGGCTGATCTTATGCAGATTTTGACTGTTTGGTTCAGTCCGTGGTGCACTAGCTAGGGAAGAGGACGTGGTGTCTAATCTAAGGTAGACTAGGCGAGCGGGGATTTCGTGTTCCTGAGTACCAGATCTCACTATTTTTGAAAAAATAATATTAAAAGTTTCAAAAAAATCTGAAAAAAAATAATGCATGTTCACAATGTTATATCCTACAAGCGTGAAAATTTTCAACACAAAATACTCTACGGTTTGGGGTACACAAAAATGACAAACATACATATCTCAATATAGTGAACAAGGTATAGTTTCAAATCTCCAACCTTTTTCATTTTTTTTGTAGCCCACAATACATAAAATTTCGCACTGTGATTTTGCATGCTTATAGTATGCATCATTAACAACAATGGAAAAAAGATTCAGATTTCTTCAAACTTTTAAATATATTTTTAAAATTTTATAAAATCTTGGATCACTGGAGCTCGGGAGCCAAAACAACTTTCTACAACCTAGCAGGCTTCTTTGTTTGGGCCTTCACATTTTGGCGTCCCTTCTCCCATTGTTGTGGACCATGACTAAATGCTTGGAATTTTCTTTGACTTTGCAAATTTCCTCTTGGCTGCCACGTAGAATTAAGTGGGACCCTAAATAGGATTATTTAATCCTGCAACGGGAGCCGTAGTCACAAATTAACTTTTTAGGCTCCAGTCACAAATGTTGATTCTCAATGAAAATAACAATTATTATGGAAGATGGATCTAAATACGTAGGGCATCTCATGAGACTTTAGTATCGACAAACAAGGGAGAGATGATGCCATGTAGCTACTGGTATGGACCAATATTCCAAGGGTGGAAAACTCACACAATCATCATGGAGTCATCAAGATTGATGAAGAAACATCCGGTGATAAATTTCCCTTCCGGCAGAGTACCGGAACAAGCGTCCAGATTGGATCGTTGTCAGGTGGCGTCTCTATGCCTAGTCTCCAAAAAATAACTTCGCCCTTGGTGTTTTTAGGTCATAGGAAATTTATAGTGAAGGGGTTATACGAGGGGGTACCCGAGGCGGTGGCAGGTTTGGGTACCGAAAGGCAATTATTTCGGGGTGTACCGAAATCACTGAAATTCAGTGAATTTCGATGAAATCTCACTGAATTTGAAAACCATGCTCCAGGTACACCACCAGGTTCGTGGAGATGCCATTGAACGCTGTGCTCTCCAAGCATTCGAACCCTGCACCAGTTAAATTCAAATTAGCCCTTAGTTAAATATTTGGCACAAATGCTTTCAGATTGCCATTTTACTTGTACCGTAAAACTTGTGGTACTCCATACTCCATAGTAGCATTTGTGTATCTGATTGGTCAAATTAGAGCATGGAGCTCTGCTCACCTAGAATTACTGCCGGCTCCTTGCTGCCGCCACGTTTCTTATGCTTCAGGAGTGGCACCTGCAGGCTGTCCTCTTGAATCTTTGGGCCATGACTCTGTTACAAGAAAGATTGCACAAATTGTTAGAACCAGAACAAAACCTGCGTCACTTATTTTATTACGTTGAGAAGTTTGTGGATATGGTGCAGCACAACTGTGATGTGGATGTGCATGTCTGATTAGGGAAGGAAGGTTCCTCATATGGTATTAAACACCTTCAAGGCTGACGTATGTATATTTTAGTTTTACAAGCATACAAATATTCTGTAATCTAGACTTGGGCTAATGGAGGTAAACAATTGTTCTTCTTGCATTGACCGATACAGAAGCATGGTTCTGAATTTAGCATTATACTTTCCATCTCGTGTTTCTTCCATTTTGAGTTTCAGATAGTGAAGAATCATGAGAATGGGGACAGGAGGAGGAGGTGGGAGATAATCGACAACCGTCACCTCTGGCAGGAGCCGGCAGTGCTCGCCTCTCTCCATGGCGTCCATGTCGAGGACGAGCTGTGTGACTGCGAGGAGGTGAGGGATTCTTCTCCGAAGCAGAAGTAATCTGGGAAGGAATGTCTCACCTAAAAGCGTAGCAAACTTCCTCGGTGAGCTCTTTCTTAGCTCGCCTCAGGCTCTGGCTGGTCGCTTCTGCTTTGCTCTGCTTGTGTTCTGCTGTGACGCAACTGCGGCGCTTATAAAGCAGGCGAAACTTGGACAAGATCAAGTGGATAATAATCAAATCCTAGAGTAATTAACTTGAGCCGAAGTTTCCACGCACGGAGTAGGTGTCGTGGCTAGTAGGCGCTTGCAGTTGCAGCCCGCAGGCAGTCGCTCATCTTCAGTCTCCGGTCTCCAGGGTGCGTGCCATGTTGGATCATGGTTCACGGTCTAGTCTATTAGAAACGTGGTGATTTGCTTGGCACGCGAAAGGAGACTGAACTCAGCAGGGCGCCAATTTAGCATTAGAAAAAGAGTCGGCCGGGCCGATGTTCTTATCCTGCGGTAGGTGCCAAGAGCGGAGAGGGAGATCGGCTGATTTTGTCAAAGCAACATAAAGCTGACTGGTCAGGCTTCCTCCAAAACCTATATGGCTCATTTTTCATCTGTTTTCAGGTTTTATCTGGCAAGCTTCCCGGTTTTTATCTTCATGAATTAGCAGTATACAATTCCTGTTAGTAGCTAGTTTTACTTTGCAGAGTATTGAAGAACTGGACACTGTTATGTTCGTTTCATAAAAAGGGAGCCGGAGGGTCACCCCTGTGAATCTAATTTTTTTGCAGGCACGAGATTTTCTGTGCAAATGTCATTTATGTGACATGATAGTCATGAAGCCATCAACTGAAAACAAATGTCAATGAGTCAATTCGTGCTGAAGACTGCACCAGTATATTTGAACGGATTGGCCACTCACGCCGCCTCAACGTACACCAACCGTATGCACGTGCCCTTGCTGAATGGTCATCCACTCATCCGAGATCTGAAGGCATGCGTTTGAGTTCACCTAGCAGCAGTGGCGAAGGACGAAAAAAAATTGAGGTCGGGCAAAATCTAAAGTAAAAGTAAATGATGCAAAAAAATCAAAATTGTCTAAACAGAGTAATACTTTATATGAGCATAAGCACTTAGTACAATGATAATAACAACATATTTAAATATAAATAGAAGTAGAACCTACAATCGTACTAATAATGAATCTTCAATGCCGTCTAAAAATCGGACAATGGCAAAACTTTGTCCTTCCTTTTGAAAAAAAATCTTAATCTCTACAACGAAACCACCACGGGGAAGCTGGCAAGCCACCGGCCAGGAAGAACCCTACCTTTGATGTAGGCCTAAATAGGCTAGACTGTTGCTGGAGTCGCCGGTTGACGGCCGCCTCCTTCACTCCAGCAGAGCCGTCGACCGGAAGGGCGTTGAAAATCGAGACGACAAGTGAGCAGAGGAGGCGAGAGATGTGAGTGCTATTTGGTTAGGCTTATTTCTTACTTTTAAATTTTGCCTTATAAGTCCAAAATAATCTAAATATGTGATTTTGGCTTAATTTTTCGACTTTTGACTGAATAATTTTATCCCAATGTTATATGGTAGTGTAAGTAAAAAGCCGAAATAAAAACACCTATTTAGCTGTTTTTGTGCCTTATAGCCTAAATGCAAAAGGAAAAAATAAGTCTAACCAAACAGGGAAACATAGGCGCCGGCGGCGAGAACCGAACGATCGAGCGAGCTTCATCTAGCGAAGCGACGCAGCCTGCTCGTGCTGGCAGCGCATGAGGCCTTCCTAGGTCCCCTAGCGCGCAGCCCATGAACCCAGCTCTGCTCAGGCTGCTTCCAGCCAGCCCAATTAGCCTTTTCTCCTCTATTTTTTCTCAGAAAACGAGCAGAAAACAGCCAAACTTGTATACATATAAGAAAATGGGTATATACATGTATTTTTTTACCAAAAATCAAGGGGCCTCTCCAGCCCTCCACGTCGCAGACGATCCTGGCCGTCCGATCCGCGCGACGGACGGCCAGGATCAGCCCACGTCGCCCCAGACCCCAGCGGAACTGTTCATCTCGAATTTTGTCCAATGCGGAGCTGCCACGTGTCCCGGTCACCCGCCGGTGGCGCGCCGGTCAGCCGGTCGCCCACCCGGTCGCCCGTCCCTTTTTCAAACAAACCCTCCAACTTCTCAAGTTTAGCATGACTTTCACGTACGCGCAGCGGGAGGACCTTAACGCAGTTTGCTGAAAATCTAGGGCCTACTTGAAAAATCATCCCGAGCTCGCATCTCGCTCCCGCGCCCCTGCGGTCGCCGCCGCGGCCGCCGCGCCACGCCGCCGCTCCGGCACTCCCCGTCCAAATCTAAGGCCACGGGGAGGTGCGCCGCGCCGCCCTCCACTTTCTCGCCAAGCGGCCCGTGCCGGGGAGCCGCCGTTGCGCCGTAATCGTCTCCGCCACCGCGCGGACATCCGCCGCGTTCCGCGCTTCTCCGGCGGCCCTCCGGCGAAAATCCAGGGGCGGCGCCGCCACTACGGGGTCGCTCACGACGGGGCGCATCCAGAGCGCCCAGCAGCGCGTCCAGGCACGCCCTGGATGGCCGCCGGCGACCTCAACGCCGCCGCCGGCAATGCGGGCTAGGGTTGCCCCCGTGACGTCAGCATGACGTCGCGGGGACCCACCTGTCAGATTTCTCACTTTTTTTTCCTATTCAGAAAACTCTCAATTTTTTAAAAAAGTTGCAAATTCAATAACTCCAAATAAATTCGCCCAAAAAATATTAAAGTAAATCGAAACGGTTACAAAAAAAAAATAGCCATCCCCCCCCCCCCCCTGACTATTTGAAAAACTCTAAAACTTTTTTAAAAGCTGCAAATTCAACAACTCCAAATATATTCATCCAAAAAATATTAAAATATACCAAAACGGTTACAACAAGAAAAATTATCCTTTTTTCCCCCAACTATTTGAAAAACTCTTAATTTTTTTTAAAGCTGCAAATTCAACAACTCCAAATATATTCGTCCAAAAAATATTAACATATATCAAAACGGTTACAATAAAAAATACTGGCCAACA
Organism: Poa pratensis; assembly: GCA_947311845.1. Taxonomy (NCBI): domain Eukaryota; kingdom Viridiplantae; phylum Streptophyta; class Magnoliopsida; order Poales; family Poaceae; genus Poa; species Poa pratensis. The sequence goes on from CAMZMU010000081.1 coordinate 30,827,902, forward strand.
ACACATCGTGCGATCAAAATTTAGATTCAAAAATCTCGAATTTTAAAATTATCTCCTAATTCAATCATTTTTGCAAGCACTACAATAATTCAACTCCGAATAAATTCACTGTCGATCAAAAAATATATTCAAATATCACACATTTCGAAATTCTCTTCGAAATAGCCTTTTTTTTGCGAGATTCACCATAATTCAAACTTCCACCGGTTACGACCAATCCAAGAATTAATACAATTTCTGAACCGACGCAATTTCCGAATTTCGCCAAATTTACAACAACCTAAGCAATTTTAAACTTCTAACAAATTTACTATTCAATATTTCAAATTTCATCCCACGGGCGCGGCGGAGACCGCGCTAATCCCCTAGTATGTTGAATAAACTGCAATGGCGTGGTTTGTCCCAAATCCAAATTGTTTAAAGAAACAGACGCAAGATGCATAACTAATCTGTAGCATTGATCCTAGCGTCCTATTCAAGGCGGATAATCTGCATCAGAGTGGCGTCATGCAGCCTTAACACTGTCGTTCCTGAGGCATGTTAAAGTCAAGTACATGTTAGGCGGCATCAGAAATTTGGATCCCTCTTTAAAACAAAGATAGTGTGAAGAACTATAAACCAAACATTGTCAGTCATGGGCAGAATAGCCAGACGACATGCTGTTATATTTTCTAACATAACATTCCTTGTTGTATGGTTCCACACTCCCACTTCATATGCCAAGAGTAAATAAAAGCACTTGCCTGGTACAGATGATCACCACGCCGGCCCAGCCATGTTAATGAGTACATCCAGGAGATCCTTTGGTAATGCTACGTCAATTATACGTACTTCTTTAAGCAACCGGGAACGAGATGCTATATCTGTTTCAGGAAGAGGGCAGCGGTGATTGAGCCGCCATGTCTGTCGGTAGCTAATGTAGACCATCCGTAATCAAAAATCATAATATCAACATATGGAGCCCACCACCGATCCCCTCCCTCCTCGCCGTCGTTGCAGACCTCTCCGGGCCAGGCCACCAATTCCACGAGTTTCGCCTCACCCGGCGGCGCCGTAGCACACCGGGCACCTGTAGGAATCCTTCCCCACCTTCGCGAGCTCGGGGAAGATCGATGGCCATGAAACTGAATCGGGAGATCCTGGGAAGGCGCCCGGCGGCGTGGTTGGCGGACGCCGGAGGCCGGAGGCCGGAGGCCGGAGTAGAGGGGCGGCGGCGGCGGCAACAAAGATCCCGTGCGTGAAGACGGAGCAGCTGCAGCCTGCATGGCGGTGGCGACATCTTCTTCCGAGGCGGCGGCGTCACCGGTGGGTTAATTGGAGGGCTAGGAATAGGATCCTTGATACTCGCACTAGATATGGCGTATGGCGTCGGCCTGGCCGGTGGCACTCTGGGAGCTGCGCCATGTATCACCTTTTTCTTCTTATTCTTGAATTTTTTTTTGGGAGCGGCGAACCGTGGGGACTTGCCGTATGGCGTTTGGCGACATGCCGGTGATTGGCGAGATGCCGATCTTCTTCCTCTGATTCTCCCAAGCTGCTTCTCCTTCTTCAATCTAGATAATCTCCCAATCGTGTTCTCCATCTTTCCACCTTCAATCATCTCCGATTCTCCACCACCTTCTGTACCCCCCTTCAAACTCCACGAAGAAGACCTTGTCCCAAGCAAGGTCAGATCCCTTCCAAGAATCCCCATCTTTTGGACCCCTTCACCCGAATCCCTCTTGCAGGCGATCCATCCTCTCGCTTCTAATCCTGCCGTCGGTGTTGATTTATGCGATACCACCATTGGGATAGCCCTAGACGGGATCTCCCTGCATCCTTGGAGGCGGACTGTGCCTGAATAGGCCTTTCTGAGACGTGCTAATCCGGCAGTTGGATGTGTCTGTCTCGCTCTTGTTCCCTGCGAGCGAATCCGTTGGAACTTGAGGAGGTGCGGCACGAGCTGGATACAGAGATCTGAGGATATTCAATTGCAAGCTCATATAGGAGACACCGACATCAATTAGGTACTGTGAGACAAGAGCGCTAGCCTGAAAGAAGTCACATACGCCATGAAGGTCTTGGGCTGGAACTGCCAAGGTATGGGCAAGGACCTTGACAGTAGCACAATGTGTCACCTTGCTAGAATGATCGACTCAACGAAGGCTCAGGTAACATTTGTCTCTGAAATAAAATCTTCCAGGGTAAATCAAGCTGATCTTGTCAATAGGTTTAACATGGCCGATTGTATTGTAGTGCCTTCTAAAAGACGATCAGGTGGGCTATGGCTAATGTGGACCGATGACCTTCAAGTAGATGTTCATACTACTAGTTTTTATCTTATTTTAGCCATGGTTACTACTAGATCTAACAATAAAAAGTTTGGACTTGTCTGTATTTATGGTGATCCGTACCATCGTCAAACTAGTCAGATATGGGAGCAGGTTGCATCTTTTGTGTACAATAACTGTAACCTGCCTATGCTATGCATAGGGGACATGAACGAGCTTTTGTATGATACGGACAAAAATTCCCCGAATATCAATCGCTCTCGTTTATATGCTTTCCGCTCTCTTGTTAAATCTTGTGGTTTCTTTGACTTGGGTTTTAGTGGACCAGCTTACACATGGACAAACAAACGTTTCTCTTCTAAACCCATTTATGAAAGACTTGACCGTTGCCTCGTGAATGCTGATTGGTGTGCTGATTATCCTGTCTCAAATGTGTACAACATGCCTCTTATTCACTCCATTAGTGATCATGCTCCCATATTATTGTCTACTGATGGTTCTGTCAGTAGAATTAAGCGACCGTTCAAGTTTGAAAATTGGTGGGCTAAAGAAAATGACTTTCAATTGTACGCAAAAGCTGCTTGGTCTAAAACTGCACATAAACCCTTCTCGCAAAGAACTAACCATCTTGCCGGAGCTCTTAGAGTTTGGTGCAGGAAAAAGAAGCCATTGCAGCAAGAACTCAATGCACTGGAGGAACAGATCAAACAGGTTCAGATGCAACCAAGCCAACAGCAAAATCACAATCTTGAAGCCTCTTTGGTCACCAGGTATGAACAGAACTTAACAAAACTAACTGACTATTATGCACAAAGGGCAAAGAAGCAGTGGATCAAGGATGGAGATAGGAACACATCCTTCTTTCATAAAGCCATCTTGAAGCGGCGAAGAAGGAATACCATTGTATCTATCAAGGACGAAAACGATATTATCCACTATATGCCAAAACAAATTAGTAATACTTTCGTCAACTATTTTCGACATATATTTTCTTCCCAGAACACTAACTATGGCAGGCCTTACATTGGAACTCAACCTCCTCGAGATAATCAAGACTACACTTATTCTATACCAGATAAACAAGAGCTTTGGGATACTCTCAAGGAGATGAAAAGGAATGCTTCACCAGGACCAGATGGATTCAATGTGGAGTTTTACCTTGCAACTTGGAACTGGATAGGCGACGACGTGGCCACGCTGGTAAAATCTTTCTTTTCTACTGGTGTCCTTCCGGCTCATATCAATGATACTCATATAGCCTTAATTCCGAAAAAGCTTGTCTCTATTGTCCCAGCTGATTATAGACCAATAAGCCTATGCAATGTTATTTACAAACTTTTAGCAAAATTGTTAGCTAATAGGCTTAAACCTCATCTCCCGGATTACATACACCCATCTCAACAAGCGTTTATTCAGGGGCGTCGTATTAGCAATAATATCATCATTGCCCAAGAGATAACTCATTCTTTTGCTCTTAACTCTTGGAAAAATCAAGCCTTTATGTTAAAAATAGATCTAGCTAAGGCTTTTGATCGTCTCGAGTGGAACTTCATCCTCGGGGCGCTGGCACGTAAAGGGCTACATGCTCATTTCATAAATTTGATACATGCCTGCATCTCTTCGCCTACCTTTTCCGTTATCATTAATGGCCAACCATTTGCGAGATTCCGAAGCCATAGAGGGATAAGACAAGGCTGTCCCCTCTCTCCATCCCTGTTTGTCATGGCAATCAATGAACTCTCTCTTGCTCTTCAGGATGCTATGTCAAACAATTCGCTCAGAGGAATTGAGTTAGGTCCAAATTGTCCCCCTGTCCATTCTCTTCTCTTTGCCGATGATCTCCTAATCTGTGGGGCAGCTACTGTCGAGGAGGCCACATCAATGAAAGCTATTCTCACTTCTTTTTGCTCCCTGTCTGGTCAAGCCCCAAACTGGTCCAAGTCTGGCATTATCTTTAGTAGGCATGTGCATCCTAGCATTGCTGAATCCATTAAGCACATTTTCCCAGTTGCAACCATGGATGCTTCGTTCGTCCATCTTGGCCATCCGCTCATACTTCCGGCAAAGGATAGAGCGTCTGCATATAATTTTGTTTTAGAAAAATTCAAATCTAAATTAAGCACTTATAAGGCGGACAAGCTCTCCCATGCGGCTAGACTTGCTCTCATTCAATCTGTCTTTGCCTCCATTCCTGTTTACTACATGTCAAACATTCTTTTCTCTAAAAAGTTCATAGCTAAACTCACTTCTATAGTTAGGACTTTTTGGTGGACTGGAGTGAGGAAAGATGCTTCTAGTCGAGCCCTTTGTTTGCGAGCTTGGAAGGATGTATGCACTCCGAAAAGAGAAGGTGGTCTTGGTATTAGGAATTTCCAGGCCGTTAACCAAAGTCTGATTCTAATGAGTGCATGGCGTATTGCTCAAATTCAAGATGACATTTTGCACAAGGTCCTCAAAGCGAAGTACTTTCCTGATTCCTCTATTTGGCGCCCTAAACCCAACATCCCGAAATCTGCTTTTTGGGCCTCTGTTCTTAAGGTGCTTCCTATCCTTAAAGCCCATTCTTTCTATCAGATCTCTCAGGGAAATATTTCAATCTGGAGCTCGCCTTGGTGCTCTGTTTGGGCCACAATCTACGATGACTTAATCATCCAGCCGACAGGTTTCGTTTACCCAGCAGTTGTCAAGGATCTCTGGCTGCCGAATCAGAGAAAATGGGATCATCATCTTATTGACACCTTGTTTACACCACGCACAGCTGAGATAATTAAGAATACACCTATTATAGTGACACAGGATCAGGATTTCCTTTGTTGGAGGCTCACACCTAACGGCATTTGCCACTCCAAATCGGCTTATTATGCTTGTATGCAGAGCCTTTATGATCAAGGAGAGACAAGACCAATGCAGGTTTCGCCAGAGACAAAGCAACTACTCAATCAGGTATGGAAGAGCAAGCAGATAATTCCTAGGATTCAGGCATTTGCTTGGCGATTCCTTCGCAGAGCACTTCCGACAGGTATGCGAGCTGGGAGATTTTCAAAGCACATCAGTAAACTTTGCTGCAGGTGTGGATTAGAGGAGGATGATATCCATCTGTTTTTCACCTGTCCGTTTGCAAAAGCAGCATGGTTTTTGCCCCCCTGGTATATTCGTGTTGACTTGGTTATACAAAAATGCAATTCCTTAACCCAAGTAATTTTAAATTTATTGAACATGAACCATCCACATGCCACCATTCAGAATATACTAACCTTTATGTGGTGTATCTGGAAGTCTAGAAACGACGCTCTTTTTGACAGGAGAAAGGGAGAGCCTTATCAGATTGATCTTAGGGCGAAAGCTCTTCATTGCAATCTGGAATTATGTGATGCTGATACAGGGATGCAGGTCAAGCAATGCAACCAAGCTTTGGATGCAACAAAGGTTCCTGAGCAGGGAGAGACGCTTGCGTCTGACCTGCTGATCCCGGGTGCGGTTCTTTTTGCAGATGCAGCCTGGAAGTGCAACAAGGTTCCAGGAGCAGCTACTTCAGCTTCAGGCCTGGGAGTATTTCTTCGTTTTCAGGAGAGTGGCAAGCAGTACACCATCATGGTGCAGGGAATACATCACATGCGACTTCAGTTCTTCAGGCAGAGGCGAAAGCCTTGCTTCTGGCAGGAAAACTTTCCGAGATTCTGAAGATCGAAAACCCTACGTTTTTAACTGATAGTCAAACACTTGCAAAGGCGGTGTCAAGCAGAAGATTAGATCACACTCTTGTCCATTGGGACACACGAGAAATAATTGCCAACTTTCTTGATGTCACTAGCAGGTCAGCTTTCCAGGTCTTCCACATCAAGAGGGACCTGAACGGAGTAGCTCATAATTGCGCGCAACAGGTGCTCAGGCATTCACTCAGCCAGCCTATTTTCAGTTGTATCAATCCGACGCATGTCTCAGCTCATTGTCCTGTGATTTCTGTTTTGAAAAACTTCTGCTCCCAGGACATTGTACTCACTGCAGCTTTGTGTAGCTGAGATGAAATGAAATTGGCACCTCCGGTGCCTTGCTTTGTTCAAAAAAAAAAAAAAAAATATTCTTGAATTTTTTTGCTTCCAGATTTTGTATTGGATATTTGCTTCGAGATTTGGTGCTCATGGGTGTTAAGCCGGATCCAAAACTTGAGCTCATGATAATATTTGCTTCCAGCTTTGGTACAAGGAATCCATATGTTGATATTATGATTTTTGATTACGGATGGTCTACATTAGCTACCGACAGACATGGCGGCTCAATCACCGCTGCCCTCTTCCTGAAACAGATATAGCATCTCGTTCCCGGTTGCTTAAAGAAGTACGTATAATTGACGTAGCATTACCAAAGGATCTCCTGGATGTACTCATTAACATGGCTGGGCCGGCGTGGTGATCATCTGTACCAGGCAAGTGCTTTTATTTACTCTTGGCATATGAAGTGGGAGTGTGGAACCATACAACAAGGAATGTTATGTTAGAAAATATAACAGCATGTCGTCTGGCTATTCTGCCCATGACTGACAATGTTTGGTTTATAGTTCTTCACACTATCTTTGTTTTAAAGAGGGATCCAAATTTCTGATGCCGCCTAACATGTACTTGACTTTAACATGCCTCAGGAACGACAGTGTTAAGGCTGCATGACGCCACTCTGATGCAGATTATCCGCCTTGAATAGGACGCTAGGATCAATGCTACAGATTAGTTATGCATCTTGCGTCTGTTTCTTTAAACAATTTGGATTTGGGACAAACCACGCCATTGCAGTTTATTCAACATACTAGGGGATTAGCGCGGTCTCCGCCGCGCCCGTGGGATGAAATTTGAAATATTGAATAGTAAATTTGTTAGAAGTTTAAAATTGCTTAGGTTGTTGTAAATTTGGCGAAATTCGGAAATTGCGTCGGTTCAGAAATTGTATTAATTCTTGGATTGGTCGTAACCGGTGGAAGTTTGAATTATGGTGAATCTCGCAAAAAAAAGGCGATTTCGAAGAGAATTTCGAAATGTGTGATATTTGAATATATTTTTTGATCGACAGTGAATTTATTCGGAGTTGAATTATTGTAGTGCTTGCAAAAATGATTGAATTAGGAGAGAATTTTAAAATTCGAGATTTTTGAATCTAAATTTTGATCGCACGATGTGTTGTTGGCCAGTATTTTTTATTGTAACCGTTTTGATATATGTTAATATTTTTTGGACGAATATATTTGGAGTTGTTGAATTTGCAGCTTTAAAAAAATTAAGAGTTTTTCAAATAGTTGGGGAAAAAAGGATAATTTTTCTTGTTGTAACCGTTTTGGTATATTTTAATATTTTTTGGATGAATATATTTGGAGTTGTTGAATTTGCAGCTTTTAAAAAAGTTTTAGAGTTTTTCAAATAGTCAGGGGGGAATGGCTATTTTTTTGTTGTAACCGTTTCGATTTACTTTAATATTTTTTGGGCGAATTTATTTGGAGTTATTGAATTTGCAACTTTTTTAAAAAAATTGAGAGTTTTCTGAATAGGAAAAAAAAGTGAGAAATCTGACAGGTGGGTCCCCGCGACGTCATGCTGACGTCACGGGGGCAACCCTAGCCCGCATTGCCGGCGGCGGCGTTGAGGTCGCCGGCGGCCATCCAGGGCGTGCCTGGACGCGGGCGCGTCTGGATGCGCCCCGTCGTGAGCGACCCCGTAGTGGCGGCGCCGCCCCTGGATTTTCGCCGGAGGGCCGCCGGAGAAGCGCGGAATGCGGCGGATGTCCGCGCGGTGGCGGAGACGATTACGGCGCAACGGCGGCTCCCCGGCACGGGCCGCTTGGCGAGAAAGTGGAGGGCGGCGCGGCGCACCTCCCCGTGGCCTTAGATTTGGACGGGGAGTGCCGGAGCGGCGGCGTGGCGCGGCGGCTGGCGGCGGCGACCGCAGGGGCGCGGGAGCGAGATGCGAGCTCGGGATGATTTTTCAAGTAGGCCCCTAGATTTTCAGCAAACTGCGTTAAGGTCCTCCCGCTGCGCGGTACGTGAAAGTCATGCTAAACTTGAGAAGTTGGAGGGTTTGTTTGAAAAAGGGACGGGCGACCGGGTGGGCGACCGGCTGACCGGCGCGCCACCGGCGGGTGACCGGGACACGTGGCAGCTCCGCATTGGACAAAATTCGAGATGAACAGTTCCGCTGGGGTCTGGGGCGACGTGGGCTGATCCTGGCCGTCCGTCGCGCGGATCGGTCGGCCAGGGATCGTCTGCGACGTGGAGGGCTGGAGAGGCCGTTGTTTCCTCTGTCTTTTATATATAGTGTAATGTAATGTAATGTAATAGTTGCTTGGAAATTGGGAATTTATATATCGCCTAAGCTGGTGTGTGTTGCTAATTCAACAGCGATATTTTGAGCATAAATTTCATTACCATTACATCTTAGTTTTGTGCAAACAAAAAAGATCTTTTTACCAAATATTTTTTTTCGTGCAGTTGGGCTCAACAATGTAGCAATGAAGGAACACAGTAAAAAAAATCTGATGCATCAATTTGCACACAACAAGATGGATGATGTGGGTTAAGATACGTGGTGTTCCTGGAAAAGAGGTCGATATTTGTTCAAGACGCAAAGACCTTACATCATTACATGTGTCATGCTCATAAAACTGAAATATTATCATGAAACTGAAACTTAGAGCTCATCTAATGACATCAAGTTATCTATCCTTATTTTGACTCCTCCTACATTTAAGCAGAAGTCCAAGTTTTGCGAAAATATGGTTGCAACTTGCTTGTACCGTTTCTCATTCTCGGATCAAGAGAAATTAGGTACTGGTTCAACTGAGATAATTCGTATGGAAAACACATATTAAACCTAAGACGTTTGATGAATACAAATTTATTTATAAGATTATCGACATATATCTATTTATTTTATACCCGTTGCAACGCACGGGCATTTTGCTAGTATTGGTAGGATTCGCTCGCTTCAGACGTTTGTTCGGTACAAGCCAGAGTAGCTGCCCGTCCTATCTTTATCCCCCTGCACTTCACTATGTGGTTTGCGAACTTTGTAAGAATTGTATGACTCTCCGATGGGGTTTTATTAATTTAAAGCCGGGCTTAGCTTGAGCCTTTCGTCTAACAAAAATCTATTAGTAATGTTGACTCAGTCCACCTCTCTCCCCTTTCTTTTAAACGAAGAAAGCACTGCACTGCCCCTTCTTAGTTTGCCTTACATAACGTAACGCATTGTTTCTGAAGATGTCCACTGAATTTGTAATGCACCTAACCTAAGTGTTTCAACGCCCTTAGAAAATGCATAAATGGATATATTTATATCCTCCTTTGCATTGAGTGAATTTTGGTGGTGATTGATGAAGTATGTGAGAAGATGAATGTCAACAACACATTGTTGATTACTTCATTGTAGATGTTCTAATGTATTCTTCCTATGTATGGAACTAAAAACACGTGCCACAATAAATATATAATGATTCCTAGCCTTCTCTTCTATTCACTAGTTGTGTGCCATGAATGTGTTGAATGGTGAAAATTGTGTCGTATCAACGCATGATTCATATTCTTCTCTTCTACTCCTAGACGCTTGGATGTTCAGGAGAAAATTGTAGTAGTGAATAGACTGGATGCTTGCATGTTCATAGAAACGTGGGAAATCTGATCGCATGAGCAATCCTGTTTTGTGGTTGTTGAGATTCATTCTGAATCGAAAATGGAACTAATATAAAACTAATAAGAGAACCATTGTTATGCAGCCAGATACCGACAAAACCTGGTTTATTGACAGTTTCTTGTTCACACTCAATTTCACTTATGTTCAACGCGAACATCAACAACTTAATTGGTTGTGGGAAATTTTCTTTTGAGTTTGTAGCTTGCTTGAAGAAATCGGAGAATTATTATGCAAACATATGTGAGTTTACCTATACTTTTTTGTTATAATTTATGCTTCCACGAGCGGGTTGGTACAACTAATTCATGCACTGATAAGAGAACCATTGTTATGCAGTCAGATACTGACAAAACCTGGTTTATTGACAGTATCTTGTTCACGCTCAATTCCACTTCTATTCAACACAGACTTCAACAGCTTAATTGGATGTGGGAAATTTTCTTTTGAGTTTGTAGCTTGCTTGAATTAATCAGAGAATTATTATGCAAACAGATGTGAATTTACTTAGACTTTTTTGTTATAATTTATGCTTCCACGAGCGGGTTGGTACAACTAATTCATGCGGGTTGGTCCAAGCTGTTGGAGCAGTTTCAATCTGTTGCGTCTAAGCGTGACGACGGAAAAGGGCTGCTAGGAGTACGGCGATGCTGACTGTTGTGAATATGCGGAAGATAGTGGGTGATCTTGCCGCCTGTTGAAGTGTGGGGTGGCGTTGGCCCCGGATCCGACGTTGAAGAGGCTCAGAGATCTCCTTCGGTCGATGTTTCTTAGCGGGATAGATCCAGCCTTACAGAGTTGGTGGCTATTGCGGCTCATTAACGCCTTATGGCAAGGGTTTCTTCAGCGTCAAGATGTGGTTGTATTAGGTTATGTGCATGGAAAACAAAAAAAAATCGCCACTACTATGCAACAGCCAAGATCTACTATGAAGATACAAGTAACAAGACAAGCATATTTGATCTAACTGTAAATCGTTACCGACACCGTTGAAGCGGAAGAGATGTCGATGACGACGTTGATGAAGCTTGTGAAAGAACTCCCTCGGCTAAGCTTAGCCGAGAGAATATCGTAGACTCCTTGCATCCCGCCTTGATCCAACAGAGTGAGGGTCTACCGCCATCGTAGACAGCACCCCTCTGAGTTTCACACACATACATCGGAACTAGTTCAGCAGGGCTTCGCCGTCCATGCTTGAAGCACTCACTGCTGGTGTATATGAAGGTGGAGATCTCAACACATGAAAAGTAGGGAGAGAGAGATTAGATATTAGATCTAGATCTAATCGGAGAGTGGAACCCTCTAATCCAACTAGAAGAGATCTAACTTGTGTGTATTTTCCCATGGGGTTGGGAGTGTTTATATAGGAGGCCAAGGGGTAGGGAGGCTTGGGCAAGGGGCAAGCCCTTGCCTTCCACTGCCGGCCCTAGGGGCGTTGGAGTTGGACTCCAACTCCTCTCCCCTTGCCTTGGTGCGCCTCTCATGGGGAGAGTTGGAGTTGGACTCCAACTCCCCTCCCTATTCGGTTTGGGGGGAAGGAGTCCTTGTCCAACAAGCCCCCCCCCCCCCAAACCGCCTCTCCCTATGGGCCCCAAGGCCCAACTAGGGTTTGGCCAAGGGGGTACTTCCACCCTTGGTGCGCCTTGGCCCACCCGCCCCTTGTGGGGGTGCGGCTGCCTAGTGGGCCCCATGGGCCCACTTGGCAGCCCCTCTTGGTGGCTCTAAATTATTTATTTATTTTTCAATAATTATTTATTAATTAAATAAGTTAATATTTTATTAATATGTAATTAATTAATATTTTGTCTAATTAATTCTTATTTGAATATTTCCTTTTACAAAATATTTCCCGAATTAATTACTTATCATATAAAACACTTTTACATGATCCGGGACACCCGGTGTCCGCAGAAAAATACTCTGGATAAATATTTCCCTCTTATATAAACCCTCGGAATTAATCCGACTAGTGATAGAAACTATTTCTATTACTCCGAGACACCTAGTGTCTGCATAATCCAATCTCTCTGACAAAGATATTATCTACCACGCAGAAACCATTCCGGTGATACTCTCTTGGTATTCAGACCAACCATATACACAACAAATTAGAACTGACTTAAGCGTGTTACCCTACATGTTTGATAACATGTAGCTATAATTAGATGTTTCCACATAATCACCGGCCAGGGTCAGGTACATGGGCTACCTGAATAACTGCTACCGTTGTGCGAATAACACTCTGTTGAACCTGTTGATTATTAATTCGTCATTCCCATTACTCACGATACTAGAACTTACCCGAGATAAAGTATTCCTGATATTTCCATGAATCAATCCCTGATTCACTATATCTTTGTCTATATCGTTACCGGTAAGTTTCCTTTTCTCATTCCCGTAATCCGATATCCCACATGATGTAACTTCATCGTGCATTGTCTGCAGAATATATTGGATATCATTCATACCGAGTGGGCCATGGAAGTATCTCTCTTTTGATAGAGGAGTAATTTCCCATCTTGGAACATTAGGATATATGCAAACCTTCGGAATCACTTAGTGACTGCCGTTATGATCACCCAGTGACGGCCGTGACGGTTGACAGTACCAAAGGAACTCTTCCAATATGCACAACCCTAATAATCGCATGGTCTAAGGACATGTCATATAATAACCATCTACGATATTGCACTAAGGACAAAAAGACACTTTGGAATCTTCTTAGCATATCAACGATTTGGGTCTACCCAGCCATATTGTTTCCACCAACAATATGCTACTCATTGATCCTGACATAAACAATGTCCTAGACCAGGAAAACATGGTCTCAAGAAATCAATGAATTAGTCTAAAAGGTAAGACTAGGGTATACTTTATTCTATTCATATCTCTACACTTGCGAGTGAGTTTCCCTCTGAATCTCATATTCAGGAGTCACCGCAGTTATAGCATAGAAGCATGAACTATAATTATGGTCTCAAGCAATCAATGAACTATAATTACAACAAAATGCATAGATCGTTATCCAACTGCATCTATGACTAATAATCCACCCCGGGATCGCTATCCAGCCTGTCACCCGAAAGTATTAAGTTGCAAGCAACAGATAATTGCAATAAGCATGGTGTGTAATGTAAGAAATGTAAACAACATAAAGCAATAAACACCGCTGTTTTATCCCTAATAGAAACAACACATCTCAAGTCTTAATCGTTTCTGTCAACTCGAGCTCAAACAAGAGAGGCATGAACCCACTATCTAGCAATTACTTCAGCCAAAGCATCCACAAGCATCGGAGAGCATGCAAGATCATAAATAAAACATATGAATAAACAATCTGAACAACAATGTCATGACTCCATAATTCATCGGATCCCCGCAAACACAACATGTAGCATTACATAAAGATGATCTTAATCATGTAGGCAATTCATAAGATCTAAACAACGGAGTACGAAGGAGAAGAGACAACAATCTAGCTACTGCCATGGACCCGTAGTCCCGTGATGGACTACTCATGCATCATTCCGGAGGCGGGCATGGTGGTGTAGATGACTCCGGTGACGATCTCCCCCTCCGGCAGGGTGTCGGGAAGAGCTTCAGAACCCTCCCGATCTAGGGTTGGCGACGGCGGCGGCCTCGGAACTTTTCTGGAAAATATGATCGAGTACCGAGTGTTTTCGGGAGGAATAGAATTTATAGGCGAAAGGGCAACTCGGGGAGACGCCTGAGAGCACCAGGTGGGCCCTAGGCGCGGTCAACCCCTTGGCCGCGCCTGGGTGGCGTCTGGGGGTTGTGGGGCCCCCTGCAGCTCCCGTCCTGGTTCCGTCTTCGTTTCTTCGTAAAAATAATTCATGTAAATTTTCAGCCAATTCCGATAAAATTTCCCGATTAGCTTTTCTGAAACAAAAAGACAGCAGAAAACAGGAACTGGCACTAGGCATCTTGTTAATAGGTTAGTTCCATAAAACATGCCAAAATGATATAAAAACATGTGGCAATGTTATATAATAAGCATGGAACAATCAAAAATTATAGATACGATTTGAGACGTATCAACCAACTTCATGTTTGAATATCTTTCCGCTAAGTACCGCACATAAATATTTGTAATTTGAGTATTGAAGGAACACCAGTACATATCAGCCAATTGCACACGATTGATCTTGCACACCGCACACGATTATATGAACCATCGCTATGCATGTAGACGATGGGTGCCCCCATCGCACACGATTTACAAATCTTGTGCGATAACCGAGCCAGTGCACACAATTTTAATAAACTAATCATGTGCGATAAATAAGGCATTGCACACGGTTTGCGTTGACCCAATCGTGTGTGTTTATCCTAGATCACACACATTTTTCTATTTTTCCTTGTGTGTATTGTTTTGTGATCACATATGATTCTCTGTACTAAAACATTTTGTATTGCTTGTATTACCGCATACGTTTATCCAAACTTAGTTGTGTGCAATCAGTTTCAAGTGAACTGGTAGCTGTGTTGCACCTACTGTACCCATAATACAAACATTTCATCCAAAATAGGGTAGCACGTCTCACTCAAAGAATTTATCGAACATTTCAGAATTACATATATATACACATTGCCACACAGTTTTGCTAGCTAGGTATACAATTTAAAAAGCTCTACAAAAGAATATAATATGGGTTTTCTTCAGTTGCCCTTGTAGTTCCTTAATTTCTTCAAAACCTTCGACTAATTCTTTATTTCATGAGCGTAATATTTTGTTGACACTGTACAAGATATTTTTAACTAAAATGTGTCTTATACAGTGGACCAAAACATCACCGGAGCGACAATTGAAGACAATATGTTGAAACAATCCACGGATTGCATGGTATCATTATGTGTGTCCCTCTGTTTAAATAAATATGGAAGTGAGAATCAGTTATATTGATAAATCGATAATGATATATTACTTGGCATCAATATATAGAAATATACTTATTTTTCAAAAGCACGTAATTTCCTTCTAGTTTAAAGGATGCTCATCAATATCCATCGAAACTAAGTCCTTTTTAATTAAAGAGGTTTCAAAATCACTTTTCTGTGTGGAATTTCAAAGAAGAAAAATGTTCGAGAGAGGAGAGAGGTGAAATGTCCCAAAATCACATGCTCCTAGGATGAATATAAATTTGTAAGTACTTGAAACTAAAAACATTTACACAATTAAATCTTCATGTCTCCTACGCGTTTGTAAATTTTCTACAAAAAATAACATCCTTGTGCCATGTGAGGATAATAAATAAATCTTTTTCTAGTGAAAGAAAATAAATAAATCTTGGTAATCTAAAAATAACAACTTTTTTTCTCACACTCCGCGACCTACAAGGACTCGAACTTTTACATGTTTTAATCAGATTATTTAACAGGTGTTTTTTTTTTTTTTGCCAGCGGTGCTCCTTTGAATTCCAGCTCGTTAATGGGCTGATCGGTTCGGTTCAAAGTATACTGATCCTGGTATCCATGTCCCCGGGCTTCCAAAGTAAGGCCCTGAGAGTCACAGGCCAGCTAACAAGACTGGACTGGCTATCTCAGCACGAACTCTCTTCTAGTCCAAGTAAGAAACAAGATTATCTATACTATTATTAAAAGAGCAAACATGTTGGGATACTTTAAATCGTGTCCGTTTAATTTTGGATCAACGTTCCAGATTGTCACGATGTCGAGCAGCAAACACTTTAAATCTTGTCCGTTTATTTTTCGATCAACGATCCAGATTGTCCCGATGTCTAGCACCAAACGACTTTGAGCTCACCGAAACACCGCTCACCTCGCACGCGGCGCCATGGGAGGTGACCTTGCCGGCGAGCGGCCGGCCGCACGTGCTGCTGCTCCTCTGTAGCCCGTGCATAGGCCACCTCATCCCAGCAGCGGAGCCACGTTATAGCTGTAGGGTCAGCCGACCCCACAGCTATTTGCCAAATCCTTCCTATCTCTATGCTATTTTATATGAAAATATCTAAAACTAAGTAAAATCTATGGCAATTTTAGCTTTGACCCCACAGGATTGTCGTCCTGGCTCCGCCGCTGCCTCATACCTTTCGCCGAGCTTGCGCGCCGGCTCGTCGCCGATCATGGCCTGGGCGCAACCCTCCTCTTCGCCGCGGCCACGGATTCGTTCGTGCTGCAAGAACGGCGTGCTCACAATCACCGTCAAGAAGCTACCGCCGCTGGAGAAGAAGCCCAAGTCCGTCACTCCGTCCAGGTCGCCCATATTTTCCAAACTGAAAGAGTCCTACTCCAATCCAACACGAATTGCTTGACCAAATCCTACACGGACAATCCCGTGCACGAGAGTACCAGACCAATCCCGTTCCAAACCTCACGACGACACGTCCTACACACCTCGCCTCGACTTGGCCCGAGGCCCTGCAGGCCGCCGCACTTCACACGAGCCTGGCTGCGCTGTCACCGGCCGGCCATCCCCAGCTGGACGTCGTCCTGATTACTGGTCCTTGAAGATTTGTTTCGCGGGCGCCGGCGACGCCACCATCGCCTTCTCACGCGAGCGGCCAGTGCCACCAGCCAACTCCTCTCTACCCGACGCGACGACGCCACAAGCGCGCACGTCCGATTCACGACCTCAGTCGCCACCACCCTCTTGGCTCCCGCCGACGGTGCAGCAGCTCACTCGAGCTCGATGCAGACGCAGTTGAGGTAGGCACGCACATCCCGCAAGGCCGCAACCCCCAGTTACCAAGGCCACATATACCATCCAGCGTCTCAACCAATGCAAGGGGCTGGCTAACGAGGCTTCAGTTTAACACTTTAACTTCCTCCATGCATTCTGAACTTAAGATAATTTGTTGATCTGTTGCAATGAGATGTGAGTTCGTGATATGTTCATATTTCAGAGAATTAGTGATCCGTGAAGTTAGTGAGATGTTAATATGTTGCAATGAGATGTGAGTTCGTGATATGTTCATATATTGGTGTTTGCTTCGACGTGCAGTATGATGGTTTGAGAAGTAGAAGTGAATGGAAGGCCGAAGGAGGATTTGTTAATGGCAAAGGCGTCGACTCGGAAATGCGGTAAGAGTACTGGATTATCGTATCTAATGTCTATGCCAGATGGCATTTATAAGATGTGCACTTTGCCGTGTGCTCCGAAATACACACGGCAAAGCCTAAGAGTACACGGGGGAGAATTGCACGGCGACGAGCTCTAGCACACGGCAAAGACAACATGTGGGTCCCATCGACACTTGACGCTGACGGACGGACGGTGTGTAGGTAAGCTGCTGCTAATGCATATGTCTTTTTTTTAACTTGGTGCAAGTAATCGAGTATTTATCTGAAACATGGTGATCCACATTGGTTTTACCAATATATTGTGATAATAATCCTTTGTAAAAATTGTGTATCTTTTAGTTAATTTGCTACCAAGATCTTTCATCATCACTTGTCACACTATCGCATGCAAAACAAATGCCAGGGCATGTGCCTCTGTGCTCTCTTATATCTTCATCTTGTGAATAATCACCAATGATTTTTCTGGGCATTTGCTGGATTTTACTACTTCTGTGTAAAACTGTTTCAGGTGAATGCTTAAGGGAATCGTGGAGCATACGTTATAAGCTATCTCAAACAAACCAGCAAAGGTGACTTCTTAGGAATGTTGTCAGCCTTACTGTTCAATACAACCGAATAGTGGCTTGGTGCTCAAGATCAGAAGTTACAGAATAGATGATAAGTTGTAATATCTGATGATAAGTATTTTTCACCAAACAGACGCTAAATAAGTTTTGATCTACTTGCATAATTACAGGAAATTAGGTATGTAGGATTAAACACAAATACACAATCTTGTTTCAGCCGCATTGGAATCCAAATTTTCTTTGTGGGACAAAGATAGCCATAATATATTTTATTTTATATGTCCATAAATTTTATATTACTCATAACGTGCGTTGCACGTACTCCTGAGAAACAAGATTATCAAACCGCGTGTGGCGAACATAGTATTGTTCGACAGAGCCGGCCATCCCGAGACAGAGTCGGAGGTGACCGGAAGCCGCGTGGTCGGTACGCGATGCCAACTCTCGATCCCACACGTTGGCGTCCACATGGACGGCTCAGATGCGGTTTCCGTGCTGCATATTCCCACCGGACCCTTCTAGAGGGACAGGGCTTGCAGCAACGAACAAACGCTGCTTTCAGAAGAATCGTTCCTCCTCGTTCTCCACTTCGATACACAGGTCCGACGACTTGACGAAGAAGAAGCAGGCAAAAGCCCAGCAATTCGACGCGGGAATCGGCGTTCTCGGCGGCTGGGTGATCTCGGCGGGTTGGGGATGGGGCAGGCGTTCCGCAAATTGTTCGATGCCTTCTTCGGCACCAGCGAGATGAGGGTATGGCGATCTCTCTGTTCGATACAAAACGCCCCTCTTGTTTATGCTTTTGAAGAACTGCCTGTGCCGTGCCATGTTAATTTATTTTTGTTTTGGGTCATTTAAATTGCTTATGTTTGGGTGGTACCCTGTTTTTTAGGTCGTGATGCTTGGGCTGGATGCAGCGGGCAAGACCACCATCCTGTACAAGCTGCACATCGGGGAGGTCCTCTCGACTGTTCCTACGATTGGTAGGTTGTTCATATATCTTCTTTTTTTGTGTATCAACTGAATTGTTTGCTGTGTTCTGGTGTTAAACTGAAGTTATATCCCCCACAAAAAAAGTGTTAAAGATTTATTAAACCGTTAATGAGGGGAGGCAAGAGAGTTACCTCTGTTGGTAGCAGAGGAACAAATCTACCAACTGTGCATAATCTCCCTGGATGAGGGTTACGAACTTGCCTATAAAAATGTGATTAGTGAGCGCTCTGAATAGTGCAATTTTATTTCTGAGTAGGTGAACACCCTTGCAATTCAGATAGCAGTACAAATACTCACACCAGAGTCAACCAGTTAACCTGCAAATAAGATTGGCCTTAACAAACAGTGTTCGTAAATATTTTGCGGGGTTTATTTCAAAAATGATATCTGATGTTGGAACTTGTCCTGCGCACCAAGTGCTGATGTTGCCTTTCTGCTGTTACTGCTAGGGTTCAATGTTGAGAAAGTTCAGTACAAGAACGTGGTGTTTACAGTGTGGGATGTTGGTGGCCAAGAAAAATTGAGGCCCTTGTGGAGGCATTACTTCAACGACACAGATGGCTTGGTATGTTCCAATACCTGTAGTTATATAAACTTGACAGACAGATCTTTATTGGTCTATTATGTTCCTATTAAGGTATTTGTATTTAACCTTTCCTATGAAATTTGTTAGTTTGGATTTTAGCTATATAGGGTTATGGAAAATTGGAAATCCAATTTATATAGATGTTTACAGTCTCGCCGACAACTATGTTGAAATCTTGATTTTAATTGCTGGTGTTGCATTTCTTGTGATCCATCTCATTTTTTCTTTTTGCATTGTTTAGGCCCACATATCAGGAACCGAACCCCAGTGGCAAAAAACAAAATATAAAATGGAAAAATTAAGGCGCATACAAACATACTTAGTTCTTCAATGCATAGTTCAGTTTCCTATTTTTTTTGTTAAAACTGGAGTAGGCTTTCAGTTTTTCGTATCCTGCTTGTGAGCTCATAGGTCCACTTGCTGATTAGTAGACACTTTTTTTTGCAATGGAAAGAGAGAAAAATTAAAGGGTACGATCGGCCGTCAGCTCCTCGGTGATCCCAGGAGGAGTAGAGTGCAGCCAAACTTCAGTTCTTCCTCCGATCCTACCCATCTTTGCTAAGCCGTGACTTGCCCAGTTCGCATCACGGCTTACCTTCTTAACTTCGATCTCTCTTTCACGAATCATTCTCCGGATGGTGCCAATCCTCATAGCGTGACGCGACAAATTGGGAGAGCTTTCGTGGAGTAAAGCAATTGCGTCCGCGCTGTCGGTCTCAAGGATGATGGCCTTTGGAGACCAATGCGTGGCTAAGGCAAGCCCCTCCTCAATTGCCGCCAGCTCCGCATCCAAAGCGTCCTCACAATACATCAGATGCCTGCACGCAGCAACAATCACTTCCCCGGTGTCATTGCGAAGGATCATACCAGCTCCTGCCCTTCCATCTGTTGTAAAGGCACCATCCACATTAAGCTTGTCCTTCCCCGCAGCAGGCAAAGTCCATTTCTGCTTAACCTTCTGACGTCCATCATGGCAGTGTTTCGCTTGTTTAAAACCTTGCTCCAGTGAGATAATGTGTTTGCCCTTCTCCACATTAGTAGACACTTAAGGACCACTTGTGAGCACCTCAATCATATCTTATCTTGATTCGACTTCTTAAATTGCAGTTATCATTCTTATACATAAATATTGCCAGTTAACGGATTTTCTCACTTCTTAAGAGCCCATCTTTTAAAATGTGAAATTTTATTCTGATTATTATGTCTTAATTAACCCCGGAGGAAGTTGTTAAGTAGTCAAATCTTATTGTCTACAATGTGAATATAGTCAGTTTTACTCAGGCTAGCTGATGCTGTTCAGTTTAACCTTAGTTGTTGAATGATCTGTGTGAAAATCTGGACTCTGGATGTATCCATGAACATATAAACCACAGATATGCAAATTATAATAACATCGTCACAATTGCAGATCTACGTGGTTGATTCATTGGATAGAGAGAGGATTGGAAAAGCCAAAGCAGAGTTTCAGGTTTATAAATTATCCTAAGCGTTCATTGCTGTGTTAAGTTTTGCTTTGTGATGAAGCTAATATTTGGCAGCTTTGTTGCAGACAATAATTAATGATCCTTTCATGCTTAACAGCATCATATTGGTGTTCGCCAATAAACAAGATATGGTAAGGCAATATAACTTGATCGCTATTTTTAATGTGGATATACTTGAATATATGTGCTTGAATCTTTGTGTATATGCACACATTTGTATACAACAACAGGTACACTTTGCTTTTATTTAATCTAGAGTAGTTCTTTTTCTATCAAGATAATATTATGTTTTAGCTTTTTACACTGTACTGATGTGGTGCTTTTGTGGGATGTATGTTGTGTCTTATAATATAAGTCACGCCTCAGTTGATTTTGTGACTTATGCTTCTTATATTTGGTTGAGCTGTAGATGAAGTTGCGCTTGTGAGATTTAGATCGGTCAATACATGAGTAGAATGTGTTATGCTATCAAGCATGCCACGATAAGATGCAAGTCTTCGCTTTCCAGTGTTACAGATTATAGGTGGAAGAATAGGTCGCAACATGTAGATTTGCTCTCTTTTTTACCCGTTCTCCACTTTTTTCTTACCTTTTTTGGTTCTGACAGTATACGGTATACTGTATACCTATACTCTCTTTGCTGCTTCTGCTTAACAGTTGAGCTTTCTTGTTATTCCAGAAAGGGGCGATGACACCAATGGAGGTGTGTGAAGGCCTTGGTCTCTATGATTTGAAGAACCGTGTCTGGCACATCCAAGGTTCTTGTGCCCTCGCAGGTGATGGTCTTTATGAGGGCTTGGACTGGCTGTCAAGTACTCTGAAGTAACTGCAAGCGTCCGGTCGCCTACCCTGAGAAGGGACCTAGCAGTTCTGCTTATAAGATCCCTGTGCTCACACTAACAATATGCTTGTGCACTCGAGAAAGATGATTGTAAAAAAAGGATAATGGTGGGAAATAGATGACATTTTCTAAGCGATATGCTTCGGGGCTGAATCTGCTGAAGAAAAGACCATGCTTGGGTCTGACAACATCAAATGTTACCAATACAATTTTGCATGGGTAGTGCTGATTCTCTAGTTGATGACATGTAATGTAAATTTGCTTGCGAGTTCAGACATGCTAGCAATGTTCACATATGAGTGGAACATGATGATTTCTCTAGATGAAAACATGATGTGATTAATGTAAATGTTTTGTAAGATATTTTTGCAAAGAAAATTTATGTCGAGAATCTGGTCGCATTATTGCATAACTCATTGTGACAGTTTTTCATCAGGAATATTCACTGAATCAAAGAGGAGCCTGAGCATGCTAAAATGATGGATGACCTTGTTAATTGGCTTCAGCAACGCACCATTCTTCTCCGAATCCCGCACCTACAATCTGGTATAGCAAGTGCTAGTACTAACTACTAAGCACTTAAACGAATTCAGGTTGTTATTTGTGGCCATGATGCTTATACTATTGTGGTGCAACATAAAGACGTGCTTCCAAGTTCAAAGCGTGTTGTACCTAGACCAGATTCAGAAGAAAATCTTCAGTCATATCCCAAGACTCGTTTAGAGGACTAGTACACGTGTACGTGCAACGCACGTCTGTATAATTACTTCAAAATATTTAATCCATGGTTTAAAAAGGTGGCCCTGCTAGAAAATTCCTTAAGAAATTATTTGGCTATGAATTCACCATGACGTCCTGCAGAAAACTTAGGCGGCATCACTAACAGTCACCAACATCCTAAAGGTGCGAAGAATTAGATCACATCAATTTTCTACAGCTGCTCGTGGAGGGTCTGTCACAACTGGCGTTCAGGTGAAGGAGACGGTGGGTGTCGTCCATGTAGCCTGCTCCAGTCCACACACGCAATCAACGTAGTAGCTCAAGAAGTTAGTCAAATCTGAACGATACGTACCTCCACGCGATAGCAAAATCGCCCCGTCGGCATGGAGTGCTCCTCCGCCGCGCGTGCCGGGGACACCAGGCTCACCCTGCCGTCCACGAATCAGTCCTCGTCCCCGCGGTGACGTCGTGCCCGTCCACTGCCGGCTCCAGGCCAGCCCAATCTTCTGGCACGTCCATGTCCGAGGCAGCTCGCGCAGGGGACTCGGCAGCGTATCGGCCGCAGGTATGATCTCGTTCCGTGCCGACTGCGACGGCCACTGATGGTAATTTCTTTTAGTGGTGACAAATTTCGTAATTATCACGAAACGAAATAAAACGAACCGCTACGATGACATTAGCAGTATTATGTGATTTGGTGGGAGGGTAAAACGGGTAAAAGTGGATTTGTTTTGAGTTGTCAAACATTGGAGCGATCTGAACCGTTGGTCAAATATTGAAGGGCTCAGATTCAATGTATCAACACAAGTTTGCTCCGCTAATTTTCTTGTCGACTGAAACCGAATTCATCAAACAATACGATTTTTGGTAGAGATGCGTAACGGAAAGCACAACAGGAGTGTGTGTGTGTGAGAGAGCAGCACCCCGTTCCGTCCCAGCCACAGCCACACAACACGCATCATCGGCGTCTCACCCCCTCCACTCCTCGTCGCCACTCACGCGCGGTGCGTGCCTGCGAGAATGAGATAGAACCACCCCGGCCTGCGCACGGCCGGAGCTGAGCCCCCAACCGCCGCGGCCCGCCCGATTCGCATGACGCCGTCGCCGGCGTCCTCGTCAGCCCCCGACGCCGGCATGCTGGGCCGCCGCCTCGTGCTGCTCCCTGCCAGCGCCGCGGCGCGCGGGCGCGGGGAGAGGAGGAGGGCGCGGATGCGGCTTGGGTGCCTGCTGAGCACGTGGCCCCACGGCTCGCGGTGGCCTCGGCCGCGCTCGTGGGGGCCGGGGAGGTGATCGCCGCGGCCGCCATCGCGGGGGGGAGCGGCGGCGCGGGGCACGCCGCCGTGGCATCGACGATCGCGCAGCTGGCGGTCTCGGCCGTGGCGATCGCCTCGGGGGCGTGCCTCTCCACCAAGGTCGACTTCCTGTGGCCTCGCATCGAGCAGCTGCCAGGTTGAAGCCCTCTCTATATGCTCCACGCTTTCATGCCACAGCTAATTAATAAGCTTGTATTGATCGCGGTTTAGGCAGGATTAAATCGTTTCGTCTCAGCTGTTCTTAGATTTGAAATAATTTGCTACTATGCGTGAATTGTTGGAACTAACAGTCGAGAAAAATATTCAGCGTACAGCATTTTAGACCGTGTGTTGTAGGAGTATGCCATACCATATAAGCAATACGGTTTGGTGGTTACTTCTTAGTTAACATTGTTGCTGCAACAAGCAGATATTCTTGTATTCTGAGGAGTGGAGGTAACAAGTAGTAGCATTGTTTCTGCAATAAGCAAATATCAGTTCTATGACCGCAGGCCCTGCGCCCATTAAATTAAGAAATTTGTTAGTTGTTTGGCTACCTCATGCTATTAGTTTGTATATGTGCAGATACTCTTGTATTTGAAGGAGTGGAGGTGACAGGATACCAAATATTTGAGGATCCAAAGGTGTTAAAGCAGTAGACACATTCTTAATAAATTTGCCATTCATATTTATTCACCTGAACTATATCACTTTTACTCTTTAATTTGACATTATCAGTTGTGTGATACAGGTGCAGAAAGCAATTGTATTTGCAAGTACGGCTCACATTGGGCAATTTAGGAGAACAGGAGACCCTTATGTTACACACTGCATACATACTGGGAAAATCTTAGCTGCCTTGGTCCCATCCACTGGAGAAAGAGTATGGCTGCTCCGTCCTTCTGTTTTTATATGCATATTGCATCAATGTTTTTATAGGTTTTGATTGATGAGCGCTCCCCTTATTTCTGCCTAATCCCATGGCTGCATCATGTAGGCAATCAATACAGTTGTTGCTGGCATTCTTCATGATGTTATTGATGATACATCTGAGAATTTGAAGAGCATAGAAGAGAAATTTGGGGACGATGTTGCAAGTTTGGTATCTGGTGTTTCAAAATTAAGTTACATAAATCAGGTAATTCATATGTTAGTAAAGCGTTCTATATAAGCATCTCTCTGTTGAGTGCTGGTATATTATTGATAGTGTTATCTGAGTACCATAAAATTTCGGATGTAAATCATAATGGTCAAGCATACCAATTCAACGTCAATTGATGAATACATGATTGATATAACAACTGTGTTTATTCCGGCATGGTGAACACTGTATTACTAAATTGTGGTAATGAATCAAGTCAACTGATGATATTCCCACCACTTTTAAGTTCCATTTCAGTCATGTTTTCTCCAGATGCTAAGTTATGTCAAATTTTTAGCCTGTTGGCTTCGATATCTCGATACACCATATATATGTCAATTCCCTCTGTCATTGTTGCATGATGCTTATGCAGCTCTTGCATTCCTATTGGCATCTTGAAAGACCATAATCACTGCATTGCAGGACACTTTTGTGTCGACAGTACTTTCTTTCTCTTCGACATGTTTTTGCTATTGTCCATGACTATTAGCTTTACATTACAGCTACTGCGCAGGCATCGGCAAAAAAACACTGGTGGAAGCACTCTAACTTCTGATGAAGTATGTTCCCTTCCTGTAGTTTTTAGTGTGTAGTGATGCGGTTTATTAAGCTACTTTCAGAGATTATTAATGCCCAGACTCCTTTCATATAATTTTGCTTGTTAATGAAAGTGAGTTCCAAGCAGGGCATATGAATGTTTGCAATTTATCATAAAAGCATAAATGCTCCTCTTAGAAAACTCAGGAATTGATTATCCTCCCGTTGTCAGTCAGGCAAACAATCTGCGCGCTATGTTATTGGGGATGGTTGATGATCCTCGTGTGGTTCTTATCAAGCTGGCAGACCGCTTGCACAATATGCGAACAATGTACGTAACTTTAGGCTTCTCACTGAACTTGCTGGACACGTACAGCATGCCTTTTAATCTGAAGTATTCAATATTTTGTCGACTGATTCAATCGTAAAACCATTTTTTTGGCTTGTCATATGACAACATTCTTGACGATATCTCCATGATATGTTTTTGTGAGCTTCTAATGATTATGATCAGCAATTTCTGTTTCACCTTGCAAGCCTAAAGCCAAGTGCTAGGGTCGGCGATGGAAAATGGGCTATCAAAATTCTAAGGGTACTAGGAAACTAAATTGGATACATCAGTCTTTGAGTTAAAACCAATGGATAAATTAGAGAGCTGAATTCTAGTGATCTTGTTTTCTGTTGTTACTGTGTGCAGTTGAATCAAGGGGGCTCTTATACAATAATCATAAATAAGGAACTGGTATAATACACTAATCATATTCCGTGGCTCAGCCCTCGCTTGCTAGCTATCTTGTTTGGCTTGATCCTGTCTTGAAGTTTACTGTGTATTTCCCCTTCAAATCAGCATCAGTACTTATTTGATTCATTTATGTGCATGAGCTTTATGACACATACCAATGCATTCAGCGCTTCTCCTTTAGTTGCCTTATTACCAGCATCTGAGCATGCTCTGTATGTATGAAATGCTCCTACTTTTAACTTAAATATGCTTTCAATAGTTATTGGATTGTGTATGATTGTGCGCTAATAAAATCTGTATTTCAGCTATGCTCTTCCCATTCCCAAAGCTGAAGCTGTTGCTCAAGAGACAATGGCTGTCTGGTGCTCACTTGCTTCTCGATTGGGAGTCTGGGCTTTGAAAGCTGAGTTGGAAGATTTATGCTTTGCTGTTCTTCAGGTTTTTATTCTATTATAAGCACATAGGTTGCCTATGAAATGTTATTTTGTTAATCTGTAGCATTCTAATGTGATACTTCTTTTGGCTTTACTTGATGCTGAATACTTACCAGGTGGGCTATATGTTATTTATCTGTTGTTATACTCTCTTCAAATTTGGAGATGCTATATTCATTCCCATGGTTACTTGTTTAGTAGTCAATATTGTTGTAACATGAACGTTTGGTGCAAAGTTTGTTTGCATGGCACACCAATTGATGAACCCATCAAACATGTTGATTTGGTGTTTAGGAGCCATTTTGTAATGCATGCTTGTGATGAACTAGATCTCCTTCGTCGTTGGACCAAAATGATTTGAAATATGTTCATAGCGACCAAATAGTAATTTTTTGTGCATTTGAACGGGTCAAAGAGACTAATGACTAATTTCATTTAGCTCGGTCACTGGGCATATGATGTTATTTTGATCCTCTTCATCCGGTTAATCGTGTCTCGATCTTTCGTCTGCAATGTGTTATCATGTTACCTTTTGTTTTCGTACCGTTTTACTTTGTAATACCTTCTTTTATTATGTATAATCATTATTTTAAATTTTCTATCTCTGAAATTCTTGCAGCCCCAAGTTTTCAAGAAAATACGTTCTGAACTTACTTCAATGTGGAATTCTACGAGCAAAGACAAAAACATGAGAAGGTCATCAATTAGAAGTGATGTGCTCGCCTCCACGAAGGAAGTGCATGCAACTTCCACCCATGATTTATGTAGCGTGAACAACCAAGAACAATCAAATATGCAGGTGAGTTTAAATAAATGAATATTTTCATTAGCAACATATACTAAATTAATCATTAGCTGTGGATTGACTAAAACATTGATATTTCACGATTGTTTCATTTATATTACCTCTCATACCTCCCTAACCTCATAAATATTTTATGAATGAATGCAGTTCTCATTTTCCTCGACTGGTAGGGTTGATATCTTATCTTATTATAAAATATACATCCTTCTTTAACTGCAGGATCTATTGCAAGCTGTATTGCCATTTGACCTCTTTTTGGATCGAAGAAGGCGTTCTGACTTTCTTAATAACCTTCAAAGTAGTTCTGAAGCAGCCATACGAAAGCCTAAGATTGTCGATGACGCTGCTATTGCATTAACATCTTTAGCAGCTTGTGAGGAAGAACTTCAGAAGGAACTACTTATAACAACATCGTAAGTTCACATCCTAGTGGTTTTAAGGGTGCACAACTTTGGCTCTAATTGTGTATATTTGTGAGTCTACTAGTAGCGTTGAGATTCTCATTCTTGAATTACACTATTTTCTTCTTCAGGTATATACCAGGGATGGAAGTTACGCTGTCAAGTAGACTCAAGAGCTTATATAGCATCTACTGTAAGGTAGCATTAGTTAATTGCTTTATAGTGAGGAATACATGCAAATAGTTTTGCTTGTGTCATTAAGTTCACGTGTAACCAATGCATTCTGATCATAAATTCAAGAACGCATGTTGGAATTGTTAGCCTAGTTGAAAAAATTGCTTGTGGTGCTGTCTTCTGCATGATGGGTTCGTTGGTCACTGATGCATTTTGTATTGACAGATGAAAAGGAAACATGTAGGCGTTAGACAAATCTACGATGCCCGTGCGTTGAGAGTGATTGTTGGAGACAAAAACGGTGCATTGCATGGACCTGCAGTCAGGAGTTGCTACAGCATCCTTGATATAGTACACAGGTTTCTAGTGAATTTTATTATTTATCTAGACCTACCTATGTCATCAATGTCCGGACATGCTAAAGGTTTTTTACTTGACCAAATAAATGCTTTATTTGATGTATCATGTAGCAACCATCTTATTTCTGTGAACCCATGCCTGGCATTTTTTCATTATGGATGTCCTTTGTGGCTAATTATGATCCCTATTTTAAACTTCTACTGCATCCATATGTGCAGGCTATGGACTCCAATCGACGGGGAGTTCGATGACTACGTTATCAACCCTAAGGGTAGTGGTTACCAAGTAAGCATCATACCAAATTAAACATCATTATGCATTGATAGTTACTCTCAGCTACTTCTAGCCAGTATTAATGCATAGGATGAATTGATCCAGAAATTCCAGCATGTTTACTTTTGCACTGGCGCTGCTATATTGCCCAAGCTAGTAATGGCATTATGCTGTTCATAGCATGAACCAGCTTAGAGTTGAACCCTGTTCGGCTTGTCAAATCAATAACTAGATTTCTCATTGAGTGACTCGTTCCATCCCCTATTTGCTTTAAAATTTACCCGTGGTTATTTTCTGTTCTAGTCACTCCATACAGCAGTTCAGGCATCTGATAGCTCACCGCTGGAGGTCCAAATTAGGACCCAGGTAGATAAATTTCTCCCTTTTTTGTTTGAATGGATGTTCAACAGTTTGTCCTGATCCTATTGGAGGTTGTTGTCCACAGCGAATGCATGAGTATTCGGAATATGGACTGGCTGCTCATTGGTTGTATAAGGAGAGAAAAGTTGACACCAGAAGTGGCATCAGTAACAAGATAACACAAAGTACATCGTTTGCATCAAGTTCTCCAGAAGATGAAAGCTATGTTAAAGATGATGTACCCTCAAAGTATATTTCTATGAAAGTGGGGCATCCGGTCCTCAGAATTGATGGTAATCACTTACTGGCAGCAGTCATAGTCAGGTATAGCTTCAACATCAGTTGTAAGCGAACTTTTGCTATTTATTTTGTAGGATTGTTATTGCAGTTGATACTGATTGTGTAAGTCAATTTGCAGCATAGATAAAGGAGGGAAAGAATTGCTTGTTGCTGTACGTTTTACCTTGAGGCTTCTGAAGATGTAGCTGAGCGAAGATCTTCCTTTCAGTTGGAGCGTTGGGAAGCTTATGCCAGGCTTCATAAGAAGGTTAATCTACTAACAATAATTTTCTTGATGGATTCTGCGTGTAATGTCCTTATTTCAATCTGATACACATACTTATTTCAGGTTACTGAGAAATGGTGGTGTGCACCAGGACATGGTGACTGGTCGACAAACCTGGAGAAGTACACGCTATGCCGGGATGGTATATTCCATAAGGTTTGCATGGCTCAAACGTTACTAGTTTTAATCAATTTGTGCCTGTGCTCCGCAGTTTTTCTGTGTTTGCTTTTTATATGAACGGTCCATATTGAACTATCATCGATTTTTTTTAATGTGGGACTAGTTAGTTGTGCATGTCTGGTAAAAAAGCCACCCTTATCCTCTCCGCCTCGCTACAGTGCTGTGAGGCGACTCGAGAGGCGACTCGAAGTTTCCTGCGCTCGCCGGCGATCCCGCCGCTCCCCTCTGCCTCCGGCTGCCGTTTCGGCACCGTGAGGTGGGGGGAGCTCCGGCATCTTGCTGTGCGTGTACAGTGGTAGTCTAGGTGTGTGTTGCCCTGCAGTGCCATCGAAGACGGCGGCGATGGCGTCTGCGCTATGGGCTTCGTCCTTCCCCTCCTTGCCCCGTTCCGGCCTCGTTGCCGGGGAGGTAGTGAAGGCTTGTTGGTTGCGCTCCTCCACCTCTGTTTCTCCGGCCTGCTGTGGTGGCGAGGGGGGAAGCTGCTGGGTGTGGGCGCTCCGTTTTGGTGGTGGTCGCGGTGGTGGTCTTCTTCGGCGTTTCCTGCTCTGGCCGGCCGAGGTGGCGAGGGGAGCGGGCGCCGGGAAGTTGCGGGGTGCTGCTGGTGGTGGACTTGGTCGGCGTCGAGTCGGCGGGAAGAAGGGTGGTGCGGGGAGGTTGGCGCTCTGGCCGTGCGCGTTCATCGGCTCAGGTTTCCGTCGCGGCGCGGCGGACGACTCCGCGGTCTTCTACAATGGGTGGAGGCGCTCTCTCCTCTGCGGCTGGTGGTACGGCGGCTCCGGCGACGGCTAGGTGCTCCGGCGCGCGGCGCGCGGGTCCGATCGTGTTCTTGCTCGGTGGCTAGGGGTGTTTCCTGCATATTCCTGGGTCCTTTTGTAATTTCTTTTCTTCTGTGGACCTGTTTGTAATATGCTCGAGCTACCTAATATATGTGGATCGGATCTTTTTTCAAAAAAAAAAAAAAAAATAGTTGTGCATGTGACTATAAAAGTAGTTTGAACAGTGATATGATAAGTCACTGTCTCTTTCTTACTTTGTCACAATAGTTCATATGTTCGATTAATTTACCATACACCTTTAATGTCTTCTGCAGCAAGACCAATTTGGCAGACTTTTGCCAACATTTATTCAAATAATTGAGTTAACCGAAGAAGAAGAGGAGGAGTACTGGATGGTTGTATCTGCAGTATTTGAGGGCAAAGAAACCTCCACTCTGACATCTGAAGATAGATCCACTTCTGACCTTCCAATTTCTACTCCCTTGAGTGATCCCATCAACAATAAGGTTAGCATGCTGTTGCCGTCTCTCACGTTTATACTGTGGAAGGAAAGATCAGTTCTCATTGTTTATTCCATACGTTCCATAGGTGCATTTGCTCAGGACAATGCTTCAGTGGGAGGAGCAAGTACGCCGCCGAGCATCGCTTGCAGAGAGAAGTCTCGGCGCAAGAACGCTCACCGAACCAATCCTCCGTGAGGTGGCCATCATATGCTGGCCATATGGGAAGATAATGAGGATGAGTACTGGCAGCACAGCCGCTGATGCAGGTAGAAGAATGGGCGTGGATGGGAAGCTGCTTTGGGTCAATGGCCAACTTGTGCTGCCTCAAACCGAGCTTAAGGATGGAGATATAGTTGAAGTGAGGACGTAGTTGCGATTTCCTCCACCCATTTCTCAGGGTAATTGATCAGATTGACTCGCTGATCCAGGGATAAACAGACTGGAGAATGTGGCGTAGACAGCCAAAACCTCCAAGTGTACAGTCCATCTTTGGAAATTAATCGAAGGAAGCCCTTCAAAAAAGGGAAGCCGGAGGATACAGGCAGTAACAAAGTGTTGTATTCTGTACATATGCGACCAGGTACCAACTGTACGTGTCCTCGTTCTCAGTACTAGTGTAAATTTCATCACGTAAACCTGTAGTAAGTAATATGTACAGGAAGTTCCTGGAGTGTCAATGGTTCGCTGTACATAATGGATACTGTTCCAGTGTTGGACGAGGAATGAACTATGACATCCGCCAGTGCAGTTGCACATTAGCACTAACCAACCAAAAAAATAGCACGCTATTTCTCGGTTAATAGCACGATATAGTGTATTTGGAGAGGCTACGCTATATTTAGCATAAATTGACGCTACGGCGCTATTTTCGTCTTATACGCTTGAAACTACACTAAACGTGGTAACGTTATATCTACGCTAACAAAAAGTCTGGAAATAACGTTAGGTGATGATGATGGCGGGCAATCTGGTGGTTCTAGTTATTCTAAATGACAATGATTTTGATTAAATTTTAAAATACTTATCTTTTAGTTTATTACTTTTTCATGGTTTTAAGCCTCATATTTGTATTCGTGCCATGGATTTGGCCTTGACATTTGAATATGGTTACCTGGTTATGCATGCATTTTTTCTAGAAAAAAATAGTGCTGAAATCCTTAATATTTGGACTATTTCTTACAACTTTTTCATCACGCTATTTTATATGTAACTTCGCTATATCACGCTATATCTTATATAGCTTCTGGAGGAGGGCCACGCTATTTTTGATAGCATGCTATTTTTTTCCTTGGCACTAACTACTTGAAATGAAGCAAATACAAATATGACAGCAAAGAAAAGGCTGAGCTGTGCACTTTAGCACAGCTCATTTCCAAACAATATCCTTTCTTCCCGCACAAAAAAACATATATTTTCACAAAGAAGAGAAAGCTGGAAAAAAAAAGTAGATACAGATTCCAAATTCTATACCAATGAAGCAATAGATAGCGAGACGGTCTCAATATATTTAATTATTTTGGGAAAGAAAATTGGTCTCAGTTTAGGCCAAAGTTGGAATGTCTCAAACCAATTCACCTCTCCAGAATCAACACCTTCTAAATTGGCAAAACGAATCGTGTTTACACGATGCGCTTTTCCTGGACCCACATGGCAGCGAGGCTCGCAGCACCGGGTAAAACCAACGGGGAGAGATCTCTAGACAGCGCGTTTACTCGTCAAGCTTACAGGCCACGCCGAGTTCTGCAAAGCCGTCACGTAATCCCTGTTCAAACATTCAAAAACGGGGGTGAGTAAACCCTAGACACACGGAGAGCGCCTCCGCCTCCTCGGCCTGCCCCAACGGTCATCAAATCCTCTCATCCTATATAAGCCCTCGCCCGCCACCTGCTCCGCCGCATCTCAGCATTTCGCCATCCACAAATCAGCCGCGCATCACATCGGGAGAGGAGAGGAGAGGTAGGTAAGGGAAGGGAAGCAGTACGGAGGAGATGGAGGCGGTGGCGGCGGATTTGGACTTCAACGCGCTCTCGCGCCGCGAGCTCCAGGCGCTCTGCAAGCTCAACGGCGTCCGCGCCAACATGACCAACCTCGCCATGGTCGAGGCCCTCCACTCCCTCCCCTCGGTAAGGCCCCCCTTCGATCCATCCACGCTTTTTTTTTCTCCGTCTCGCGTGTTCCGTTCCGTTGCGGGATTCGTTCGTTGGAGATGGCGATTTCGGACGATGATTCTGGGCGGGCGTGGGATGGTTGTTTGATGTGTGGGCGCTTTGTTGCGGATCAGGTGGACGGGATCGACCAGATCGGGACCACGCTCTGGCTCCCGACCCCGGGCAAGTCGGCGATGAAGTCCGTCCTGAGGGCGGCGGCGGGCGGGGAGGACCAGCAGCAGCAGCAAGGGAGCCCGCTCCCCCGCGGCCGCCGCGTGTCCGTCAAGTCGCCGGAGGCCATCCGGATGGACGATGCCGAGGACGAGGTGAAGCGGGACCTCATCAAGGAGATCGTCAGGACCCCCGGCGTCGCGCTGCGCAGCACCGGCCGCCGCCCGCGCGCCACGCCCGCGCCCGTCCCGACTCCGGCGGCTGGCACCCTGCGGAGGAGCCAGAGGTCGACGGCTCGGAAGGCCCCGGCCCCGGCTCCCGTGGAGGTTGAGGTGGCGACTACGAAGAGGTCGACTAGGAAGAGTGCGAAGTTGAATATGGTGATTGATTTTGACCAGGATGAGGAAGTTCGGGAGCAGGAGGAGAACGCGCAGGAAGTAGAGCCGAAGGGTAAGAGCAATTTGCTTTCCCCTGATCAATTTGGTTGGTCGTTCGATTGCCTGGAGGCGGATTTTGATGAGGATTTTCTGATCATGCAGGTGTTACTTCTGCTGTGAAATGTGATGAACCTGAGGAGGAGAAAGTTACAAAGCATCTGGAAGTAAACAGCGAAGAGGATGAATCAGAGCAGGGAGAGGAAGGTGAGATTTGTTTTCTACTTGTGGTTTAGTGGTCTGCATTGTTTGCGAGCAGTTACCAAGGTTTCGGATACCGGTTCAAAAAAAATTCCGGAGGGGGCCGGTATTTCCGGTAACCGGGGTTACCGGAAAATACCGGCCGGTAACCGGCCCAATATTTCGGCAAGAATTCAGAATTTAAACTTAAAACATCGAATTTTTCAAAATTTAAATTTTTCGAGCACAATTTTGTTTCAAATTTGACTAATCCGAGATTTTTCATCCGAGATATGCAAATTCCGGGGGGGTCCGAGAAATCCGGTTACCGCGGAATTCCACGGAATTCCGGCCGGTAACCGAAACCTTGGCAGTTACTGATGCGAATTCGTGATTGTGCAGTGGCTTCTTCTGTTGCGGCGATTGAATCTGCTGACAAGAGCTGTGATAATTCTAAGGTGGATGAATCTGTGGAAGAGCCTACCAACCTCCAGGAAGGTGAGATTATTCGTTTCACCCATGCAGTTCAGAATCCTTCCATCTGCTCCTTGATCAAGGCTCTAGATTGTGCCATTTCAGAATTCATCAAATTAATCCTTGTTGTATCCGTACTGTTTAGGGCTTTACACCCTTGGAAGTTATAAGTCTGTCCATGATTATATGTACTGTTTACCTGTACTGATTAAGACTAGAATGCGGTATTTCGAAATTCATTGATCTGATCCTTTTTTTATCTATACTGAATATGACTCTGGATTGTTGCATTAGGACTGAAATGTTTTATTTAGTGATACTGTTTAAGACTTTACACCGTGGAAGTTAAAAGTCTGTCCATGATTATCTGTACTGTTTACCTGTACTGATTAAGACTAGAAGTGGTATTTCGAAATTCATTGATCTGTTCCTTTTTTATCTCTACTGAATATGACTCTGGATTGTTGCATTACGACTGAAATGTTTCATTTAGTGATCAGGACTCTGAGTCAGAGCTCAGAGTTGTTGTTTTCTGAAATATACCCACGGGTTCCTTTCTTTATCTGCAGCCATTAGGACTGATGCGGCATTTTAAAATCCATCCATCTATTCCTTGCTTGATATTGTGGTTTTCTGAAATGTACCCCTGAGTTACTTTCTTTATCTGCAGCTATTTGGACTGAACTGCCGCATTTTAAAATCCATCCATCTGTTCCTTGCTTGATACATAGTTGCTGAGTTGCTAGTTGGGCTTTTATACGTTGATGACTCAATTTGCTAATTTTTAATCATGATGGAACAGGAGCTGCAATCGAGGAAGAACAGAAGCTTGTCGATGCTGAGAAGTTCCCCATGGAGGATTCACCAATCCTCGGCGTCCTTTCCAAGGTGGCGCCTGAACCAGCCATGAAGAACGTTGAAACTGAAGATGGGGAGGGCTTTGGCAATTGGTCACCTGTGTTGGAGATAGCTGATAAGATCAACAGTGCCAGTGAAGATAAGGAAGATGCTGTTGGTAAAGTGCCCAAGGAAGATGCTTTCGGTCCCACCGTTGAGGTCTCTGATGCACCTAACAAGATGATCCCAGCTGCTGTGACAGAGAAGGAAGTAGCTGCTAAGGAGTTCCTACAGGCTGATCCAACAGACGATGAGAGTGCTGAGGAATATGACCTCAATGGAAAGAGCAATGATGAAGCTGGCCTCACTGGAGAGAGTAGCGAGGAGGATGACCTTGATGAGGATGCGGATGCCAGTGAAGATAAGGAAGATGCTGCCGCTGAAGTGCCCAAGGAAGCTGTCAAGGAAGATGCTTTCAACTCCACCGTTGAGGCTGCTTATGCACCTAATAAGATGATCCCAGCTGCTGTGACAGAGAAGGAAGTCACTGCTGATGAGTTCCCACAGGCTGATCCACATGCTGAGAGTGCCGATGAATATGACCTCGATGGAGACAGCAGTGATGAAGCTGACCGCACTGAAGAGAGTAGCGAGGAGGATGACCAGGAGGATATGGAGAATGTTAACCTGACAGCCGATGGAGAGAGTGATGAGACCATTGAGGCGAGCAACTCCACTGAAGTGAACTTTGATTCAGATGAAGAAGAGGAGCTCAAGATGCTTAAGACTGGTGAATATGAGGAGAGTGACTCACTCACTGGAGAGGAAGATGATTTCACAGCTGATCTGTCATCAGAGTTTGATAGTGTTGATGATTTCAGTGATGCTGAAACTGAAAACAACAACTCTCCTGTGGCATTGAAGGGAATCCATGCTGCTGCTTCCTCGTCTGCAGCCAAGACTGATGACTCTGCCATCACTGAAGAGGGGGATGAGATTTCTCAGCACGTCGAGACTATTGTCGAGTCCTTGGATAAGATCACTATCACAGAGGAGAAGAAAGAAGAGTGTGCAAAAGAGAAGAAGCAGCTGAAAGTTGGAAAGGAAATGAGCCTAAGGAAGCTTAAAAGTGCTTACAAGGAGAGCCTCATCGCTGCCAAGGTAATGACACGCCTCTGTTGATACCAATATTTCATCATCTCCTCTAATTTGTCTAGTGTAAACTGTACACTGACCTTTTCTCCTGCCTGCTCTTCATCAGTCGCAGGAAGGGAAGAAGCTGAGTGTCGATGCTGACGAAGCCAGCAGGGTGGCGCTTGCGGAGCTGGACGACAACGTCGAATGCTGACCGGCGCAAGAGTTCACAGGATTCATCATGCATCTGCTGGGACTGCATAAAGGAGAGAAGGCTCTAGTTGTGAAGTGATAACTAAGGCTTTTTGCTTTCTTAATTTTTCATTTCCATGCTGCGGCGGATTGAAATCCCAAGTTTTCGTGTGTGTGGGTAGAGAGCATCGGGTTGTGAAACCATGGTTTCTCTGAACCAACCTGCAGTTCGTGTCGGTTCTCTCCCACCTTTGTTTTCTCGTTCTTCAGATTTAGTGGAATGTCGAATGGATATGGACTACTATACGGGGAGTTGACGACTGTGCCTTGTTAATCGTATAAATGAATATTAGCAATTTTCACTACTTGGCACTTGCCTTGTGTGTTTCTCTCCTCTAACAATGATGTGTACTTCATACATGGTCGTCCTGTGCCTTAATCGCTGGTGGCTTTTTTTCACCGGTGCATGCTTGAGGAACTCGGCTTGATGAATCAATCCCTGGAGCCAACACATTTTACAATTTTAGCTGTGTAATGTGCTACTCCCTGGAGTAGGTTTCAAGGAGAACGGGAGATGCTTGCCTTGCCGAATGGCAGTTTTGGCTAATCACACAAGCTGACAACGATAGCTTTTCGGATCCTTCATTGCTTCCGTCCTCTTTTCTGCAGTTGTCTTCGTATTAATGTCACTGATTTTTCTCCGTCCTCTTTTCTGCAATACAGGCTTTCCATAAATTCATGACTGCATCGTAAGTCTTTCCACTAAAATAAATCCCTAATTGCAGTATAGTTTCTGAACATTGGCGTGCACTGAAAAGGTCAAATTGACGGATGATAGGGTTGTATGATCTGCTAGCATTCACTTTCGTGTTTTTTATGCTGTAGGAAATAATTTAAGCGTGTTAAGTCATAAGGCTTCCCGGAGTGCGTCACTTGTAAGGACATTTCTTACTGCATTTGTTCTCCCCTTAACATCCTTATACTAACCTCATCTGCCCAGATTTTGGGGTGAATCTTGTTGTCTCTGCTCATTGCATGGAATATGAGCTTAATTTTATTGGTTGACGGATGGTAAGGTTGTATGATCTGCTAGCATTCACTTTCCGGAGGCGAAACCCAAGCCGCCAGAGAACCAGCCGCCTCTGAGCTCTCCTGGCCGGCGCTGTCGCCGGTGCCGGCGGTGGCGGCTGGGCCTGGCCGTCAAAGGCGGCAGGCGAGATCGGCGCGCCCCGATGGGCCCCTTCGCGCGGAGGG
Source organism: Poa pratensis (assembly GCA_947311845.1). Classification (NCBI taxonomy): domain Eukaryota; kingdom Viridiplantae; phylum Streptophyta; class Magnoliopsida; order Poales; family Poaceae; genus Poa; species Poa pratensis. The sequence goes on from CAMZMU010000081.1 coordinate 30,865,454, forward strand.
GTGCTGTCATGCGGGCGGCGCGAGGAGGTCGGCCAGGCAACGGGAGATGCACGGATGAGCGGCGGAGCCGGCCGAGGATCTGCAGCGGGGTCGCGGCGCGACGCGCCTTCTTGGATGCGTTGGTGCGGAGCTGAGGGCGGCGCGGGCTGGGCCCCATGGTGACGGCGGCGCTGTGGAGCTCGGCCAGGAGCGGCTTCGTGGAGATGGATAGTGAAGATGCACAAATCGTCGAGGTATCAGATCGTCATCACCATGTTCGTCTCGCTCTAAGCTTTGGTTGCCACCAGCCCACCATTGTCCATTCGTATAGTGCAGTTCAAGTATCTTCGCCCTGAACAGATCGCTTGCAGCAGCCCCTTCCATCCTCCGTGTCAAACGTTTGGTATGGCCCATAGACAGTCTCTTTTCACGTGAATTGTTTTTTAGCTACCAAATATTCAATGGAGGATCGTTCATCTACAGTTATACCATTTTCTCCATATAATCCAACTATCTCTTTACTGATCGTGTAGCAGAAATCCTACTATGTACTATGATCTTGGAGCCATTTCTGATAGCTACTTAGACAACTATAATTAGATTATTGGAATTGCTGTGTTTACTAGCTCGGTGTCTTGGTTATGCAGGGGAAGGGGAAGAAGACTGGGAGACGCTAGCATCCAGCTCCTCCTCTTATGATGTAATTCCAGGCGCGCTTGTTTACATATTGTCGTGATATATTACCATAAACTCAGGTTCTTTCCCTAAACATAGCCTTTTTATTGTTTGTTTTTAGTAAGGAATAACAAATTTTGCTAACATCATGTATGATATACTTGCTGATGTGGTTCATGCAGAAATTGTGCATGATTTTCTTTATTGAAGCTTAAATATTAGCTATGGCATGTATGAATTATGGTCCAAACCAAACCGTTCCTCCTTATGTTAAAACGATCTGAGTATGTTTGTAGAGTAGTATAATTCTTTCTAAATTATTACCATAGATATCTATGTAAGTATGCTGTTGCTGCCTTCGGGAACATAATATTTTTGCCGCATAACAAGAACGGGATTATTCATGCATGGCATATTTAATCAATGCCTTTTATTGAAGCATTAGGTGGGTTTTCATGCCACAAAAGGTCAGAAGAGCAACTTTTTCATGGTTGTCTATTTTTTATTTTGGCCTTGCCTTCTTTCACATAGTTTATTTGTTTTGAACTGACACACCATTTCCTAATTGTGAGTTGTAGGATCGGAAATCTTTGTCTGGTCCATGTCAGGCTTGTTCCCGTTCTTATTGTAGAATACGTAGTTGGTCAACAGGTATGCTCTACTCATTTGAGAAAGGCATAGGATGAATATATAAGAGGTTGCAGAATGCTTGAAGGCTATTTGGCATTCATGAAATGGTGTAATTTTTTTGCAAAATAAAATATGTACAAGCATTTTCCTGAAATTGTATGAACTATGAATCTGTCGGTATTTGTTCTTGATGTACTATTATTAGCCGAATTGTCGTTTGGGTTTAAGAAATTTGGCAGTTTGTTACTGCACTGTAAATGAATAGAGTCAAGAACCTACTGTGCAAAGATATCAAGTCCTTCATCTCAACTTCTTGAATTTTAATTGTAATTATTTCTTTCATGAGCAGACTGCTTTAGGAGGCTTTGGCTTTGTGATAAGATGATGACCTAAGCTTCAATTGTGCTTGTTCCATTAAGATTTTACTAATTTGAGAAGTTTCCTACAATCAAAAGTTGAAGCTTTTGTCCAGATTCTATATCTTTCAAGTGATATTTTCATGAGTCAAGCAATCTGGGAAACTTTTGCTTCGAACCTCGAGTTTGCCATGCAAATTTTGGTCTTTGATCATTTAGCTTTTGGGTGTCTTTTAGAAAAGCTTCGTCAATGTTGTTTACGGGTTTTTTTTACTGTACTCCTATATGCACCAAAAATTCCCATTACCTTGTTTTGGATCAGACTACGATCTAAAGTCCGCAATAATATAGTGGATGGATCTATTGTTATAAGCAAGGAATTGCTTATATTCCATCTTTGAATAGAGAAGACCATCGTTATTGTTGTATATGTTTGTATGGTGGTAGATTCAGATACATATATTGTATGGAGTAAGACTTACGTGCATGTGCACGTGCTCCATTACTAGTACAAATAAAACACACACATGATTTTCTTTCTAATTTTATCTTGATCTAGAATGCCCATCTTCCATAGCATGAACGAGTTTTCTTTCTAATTTTATCTTGATCTAGACTGGAACTATTTCACACCAATGTGAGCATCCGAGTTCCTTCAAAATAAAAAGAACAACGTGAGCATCTTCAACACGAGGTCTTGCCTCCTACAACATAGTGTGGGAAATTCCCCCCCCCCCCCCCCCCCCCCCGTGTCAAAAATCAAGTTGTTTGCTTGGCTTGCTCTCAAAACCGTCTTTGGACGGCCGACATCATTGCTAAAAAGGGTTGGCCAAGTTGTGGGTTTTTCCCCCTTTACAAGCAAGCCTCAGAGTCCATTGCGCATCTTCTTGATGATTGTCGCTACTCCATTCGACTTTGGGTCTCCATTAAGGATTTGGCTTGGCATCCATGCCCTCGATCCTCGTCTATGGACGGGGCGAAACAGTAAAGAGTGCTGCTCTCACATGGCTAGCGGCGATCATGGGAAATCTTTGGCCTCACTCGCCTTGCTTGTGGCTTGGGAAATCTGGAATGAAAGAAACGCACGTGTTTTCCAAAACAAGTTTCCCCTCTCTTCGTTATCCTCGACAAGATCAAGAAGGAAATACACATATGGATGACCGCCGGTGCTAAAATGCTTGAGTGAAATCATCCTAGGAGAGTAGGCTTGTAGAGTGTGTTGTTGGGGTGTTGTTTGTTTTCCACACCGATTCTCTTTGTACCGAACTCCTTCTTAATTAATTGAAAGGGGCAAAGCTTTTGTCCCCCCTTTCCAAAAAAGGAAGTTCTACAGAAAGTGAGAAAAACACATCATACATGCAAGCTCCTTCATGGACAGTACAAATTTAACAACAGAAAAATATTGGGAGAGTAATTCTGAGTTGAAATTTACAATGTTTTCATGACCAAATAAAAAAGAAGAAAAACATAGGGCTTGTACACCGGATCCAAAGGAAAAGAATTTCTCTGTAGATTAGAAATAAGCAACATGTGCATCAGACACCAAAAACGCATCGGTGAATCAGCTACCAAAAATGCACCATCGGGATGACTCCATCGGCGTCGATGTTGATCCACATCAGGGCTGGTTGGCGGAACTTCATCATCCCCGACGGCATAATCATCATGGTCATAATCGTCGTGGCCATTGCCCCTGATCATGTCCTGGAGGAACCCCTCCCATTCCGGCTCCTCGTATTACCTTTCGTCCCCAGGCAACGGCCTTGGCAATTCGCCGAACAGGTTACGTTCGTGGGTGACAACTGGTGTGGCAGTTGCACGCTCGGTCACAGTCTGTGGCGCCGGTGAGTATCCGACCACAGGCGTGGCGTTGAGGTCAAGGGTAGGCACCACGAGGGGTGGTGGACGCTGATTCCTGACTTCCGGTGAAAACCGTGGCGGCACAGTTTCGGGGAGGAAGCCATACGCATGCGGTGTTGTTGGTGATGGCGTCATAGATGTCCTCGACCTTGGCGGCCGGGGCGCCAAGGCGTTCGAGCTGGTCGTCGTGGTTGCGGCCGCTGCTGCGGGCGGAACAATGCCAATCATGATGAGGGCAGCTTGCACGGCCCTGGTCACAATGGAATCACTGGCATCGACCTAGCCCTTCTCGGCGGCGGCCTTGGCAGTGAGGGCCTTCTTGGCGGTAGCTTATGCTTGCGCTTTCTCCCTCTTCCTCCGGGCGCGCCGCTTCTGGTCTCAGAGGCCCTCTACTCTGGCGTGAGCTCTTTCTTTGGCTTCTTTGGAGGATCGGCCGTGAAATCGAGGACGACGGGCTGCTCGGCGGCAGCGGCGGCTGCGTCGGCCATGGCTAGGGCAGGAGCTTGAGTTTGATTTTGGTAGAGGAAAGGATGGTGTGGCGGACAAGAGAAGGACACAAGAGCTGTTCGCGCATGTCCGGGGCCGACGCAAACCTGCTCAAATGTGGACCAAGAATGGGTCGCGGCGGACAGTGATCCGTTTGCGTCGCCACGATGGGACTTGGTTTTCTGCCGCGCGGACAGAAACTGGAACGTTCCCATCAACAAGAATGAAAAATCTCAAGAAGAATCACAGGATGTATTTCCATGTAAATGTCTTTTTTCTGAGACATTCCATGTAATTAACGCCTAGAAAGCAAAAATGTAGAAGCTAACTTTTCTTTAGGGGATAAATGTAGAAGCTAATTGCAGGACAAAATTTGAGGCCTGTAGCAACTTTAGCCCGTCAATTCCAAGGCCCAATACAAGAAGAGAAGAGAATTCGTATATACGGGCCTAACTCTGACGTTCCTGCCCAGCCCATATACACACCACTGAATCAAGTACCAAACCCTAACCCTCTCCACCTCATACAGTATATAATCTCTGCACAAGCCGGCGCCTCAAACCCTAGCCTCTCCAACCCAAGCCGCCGCCACCACACCCACAGCCAAACCTTTGCCAACCCGAGCTCGCAGCCATGCCTCCCAAGCTCGACCCGTCCCAGGTTGTGGAGGTGTACGTCCGTGTGACCGGCGGCGAGGTCGGCGCGGCGTCGTCCCTGGCCCCCAAGATCGGTCCGCTCGGTCTTTCTCCCAAGAAGATCGGAGAAGACATCGCCAAGGAGACGGCCAAGGACTGGAAGGGCCTCCGCGTCACCGTCAAGCTCACCGTCCAGAATCGTCAGGCCAAGGTGTCCGTCGTCCCTTCCGCTGCCGCCCTCGTCATCAAGGCTCTCAAGGAGCCCGAGAGGGACCGCAAGAAGGTGAAGAATATCAAGCACAGTGGCAACATCAGTCTAGATGACGTCATCGAGATTGCCAAGATTATGTCCGTCCGCTCCATGGCCAAGGAGTTGACTGGTACCGTGAAGGAGATCCTCGGCACCTGCGTCAGCGTCGGTTGCACCGTCGACGGCAAGGACCCCAAGGATCTGCAGACAGAGATCGATGACGGCGAGGTCGAGATTCCCTCTGCTTAAGAAGGTATTGTCAGTTTTTTGCTTACCAGTCAATTATGTGCAACGTTCCTCGGTACTAAATGCTTCTGTTCTGCGCCATCTTATTGTGAAATTGACTGAGAATTTACATCGTGTGGACTAGAGTTATAATAATTGGCCATTCAGAATATGTTGTTTACTGATCACTGCTATAGCTTATGCAGAAGTAACTATATATTTGTTTTAGTGGAAGGATTGGGAGCTAGTTAAAATGACTATGCATAGGCGTCGATCATTTTGTTCTTAATTGATCACTTGTTATGATTTTCAACATTTTGTAATTCCAACTGCATATGGGTCCATCGTAACAGCTTTATGTTTAATTATCCAGGCTTGACATTGGGGAGGTTGCTGTGTGAGGCTGCTGAAGTAGATTTTTCTATCTAGATGCTTCCTGATGCAGTTGAGAATAGATGTGACATGTTCACTTGTTCTACTCTTGCTGAAGAAGAAACTTTTGTCATGCTTTAGTGGTTCCATTGTCAAACTATTTTTTATGCTTGAATGACTACCTTGCGAAATCAGTGTTATTATTGCAGCTAGAATCACATATTGAGTTTTGTTATGGCAATCTTTTGAGTTTATGATATATTGTTAGTAACAGCACTTTCTTGGTTGCATTCATCAAGTAGTGCAGTTGGGGCGCAGTTGATGGCCAATGCCACATTAGTAATCAGAACTAAAATTGCACTTCTCTTATGCGTTACTGATCTTTTTCTAAAAAATATTTGCATGTATACTTAGACTGGTTTTCTAAAAAAAAATGTGCATGTAAATTTGTTACCAAACTTCTTACTGACCAATAATCCAATTTGCAATTATGTAGCAACTGTAATTTATCCGACCCGGAGCCTATGCCTGCTTGTATTGTTTATTTTTGTTGTCTTAGTCTGGACGCTCTATCTAGCTCGTGGCCTCAGTTCTGGTCACAATGAAGAACACCCCCATTTTTAGTGATTCGTTTGATTGATAGGTTGGACAGATTGTTAGGCCAAAAGGCAGAGAGAAGGAAATCATGTTTATTATTACGACTGGTACATATTCTCTTGCTGCTTACTTGGGCTAGTAGTGCCTGTTCGATCTGAAATGCTTTCAATTTGCCCGCGCTGACCTTCTCATAACAGAATATTGTTGATCTAATGTGAAACTGCTTTTCTTTGAGCCAGCACTCTTGATGCGCCCTCTCTCTTCATCTCTTCACCCACGTTATTCCCTGTCGTGCCGAACAGCGGTGGCTTTCAATGATATGATGATTTTCCGTTTGGGCGATATAAGAGCATCTCTAACAGCTGCGCTATAATAGGGCACCGTTTTTCCATTACATGGCACCAGTTTTTGTGTTTTAGGGCATGAAAACGATTGTCGCTTTACCAGCCCTATAATAGGGCACGGCATGCTCTAGCGGATGCCCTATTATGGGGCACGGTTGCCGCGCAACAACCCTCATTTTCATTATATTTTTACACAGTTGCATACATATGTCAAATGAATAGTACAAAAGATGATCTAAAATGTATTCAAACAAATAAATGTTCAATAGAAATCAATTATTACAACACAATACGAATTGTTCATCAAATGGTTCATCATCTTGCAAACAAATCAATACCATGACCACCACTCCAACAAATCAATACCATGACCACCACTCCTTCATGAGATCTTTTGAAGATCCTCGTGCACGTCGGAGTCACGAATGTCGTGATAGGCCTCAAGAAAGCGTGCAACTTGGTCTCCGCCTCGTCTTGGCCTCACCGGCCGCCCCATCAACTCATAAGTACCATAGACCATATTTTGGACAGGTTCATCTTGTATTATCATGTTAACAATAGCAAATTGGGATTGCAAAATCCCAAATGCCCTCTCCACATCCTTTCTTGCAGCCGCTTGAACAGTGTGGAAATCAACTTCCTTCTTGCCTTGAGGGGCAACTACGGGCTTCAGAAATGTAACCCACTTGGGTAGGTACCATCCGCTAGGTAGTACCCCATCTTATATGTCTGGTTGTTTGCTTGGAACTCAACCGGTGGTGACTCCCCGTTGGCTAGCTTGGCAAAAAGAGGAGAGCGTTGAAAAACGTTGATATCATTGCAAGAACCGGGCATCTAAAAAATGCATGCCATATCCAAATCCCATGATCCGCCACGGCCTCTATAGTAATGGTGGAATCCTTTATTGCCCTCTAAACTGTCCATGCCATGCAGCAGGACAGTTCTTCCACCTCCAATGCATACACTCTATTGAGCCTAGCATACCTAGAAAGCCACGAGACTTGTTCATCTCCAAGATCCTCATTGTGTCTTCAACAGTGTGGCTTCTCAAAAACTCCGTGCCAAATACTTGAACTATTGCGACAACAAAACGCTTGACATATTTGATACTCTGGCGCTCACTCATGGCCAAATGGTCATCAACCATATCAGCTGGGATGCCATATGCAAGTTGCCGCAATGCGGCTGTGACCTTTTGGAAGGTGTTGTGCCTACCGATGGCAATGGGTACCCATTACCCGCATACCCAGTGGGTATTTACCTACTAGGGTAAGGGTTTGGTAAAAGAACTTTACCCATGGGTAAGCAAATGGTTAAAAGTGTGTACCCAGTGGGTATTGTGGGTGTGGGTATGGTAAAGCAGTACCCATACCCGCATACCCCAAATACCCATCTATTTTTATTTTTGGCGTGTGTGGTATATAGGGTTACTCTCTGGAAAAAATCTTGAAATATTAATCGGGTACGTAATTCGCGCTTGTTTCCCATAAGCTCGGCCACTTAATTTGCACTTGTGTCACAATTCCCAGGAAGTCCTTGCCGATGTCGTTTTCTTTCCAGTCTCCACTCCTTTTAGATCGATATGGCCATCTACCTCCCGGCTCCTCATCAGCGCCCCGCCCTTCCCCCCCAACCAGGCAGTCCCATGGACGCGAAAGCCGGCTCACCATGCCTACGGCCACTCGCCATGGACACTGGCGGAGGCGAGCTCCACGCGGATGAATAAGTTGTTTTGTTGTTCATTTTCATATATATTGTGTTATTTTATTGTTTCTTATCATATATGCGTACCGTTTGCCGAATATATGTATGAATGAGCATATATTTCGATGGTTTTCTTATATATTTGTGGATCAATGACTTGTTTGGTGGGTTTCCCCGCGGGTTTTTAATACCCGCGCGGGTGCGGGTATGGTACAAAGTCAATACCCAAACGCGGATATGGGTGTGGGTGTGGTTAAGATAAGAGGATGTGGGTGCAGGTTTGGTTGAGCTCTACCCACACCCAATGGGTGCGGGAGCCATCAGGAGTTGTGCCCAAGAGTCCCGCATGCACTCCTTCGTTGCTCAAAAAATCGATCATGAGCCTTCAGGCGTTCCGCAATTTCCCTGAACAAACGGATAGACATCCAGAAGCGACGATGGAACATATGCTCTGGATAAACAGGAGTGGGAATGAAGTAGCTGCGCATCAGCTTTGCATCGGCTTCCAAATGTTCCCTCTTAATATCCTCGCGGCCAAAGACCGAACCTCCACGCTTCGGCCGCTTGGTCTTGTTGTGTAACATCAAAATCAAAGCAATGTCTTCCTCCTCCTCCAAATCATACTCCTCATCAGAGGAATACTCGATTAAAACCATCTACAAACACAATTTATTTGTGTTCAAGTCTCTAATAAGAAATCAAACAAAAAACTTACAAAAAATATGGGTTATCACTTACCTCAAACACCTTGCGTGCGGCTCAGCCGGAGGTGGTGTGGCCCGGTTGCCGTGCTGGTCCTGCTCACGTGCAGTTGATAGCTCCTCGCCGGGGGGCGCGACGACGACTCGGTGGCGTGGCAGAATCAACCGGAGACAGCCCGAATCAAGCCTGACAACAGCGGCGGCGCATGGCCGATACAACTCGCCGGCGGGCGGTTCTGTGGCAGGCGACGGCGGGGAAGAGGCGGGAATAGGTAGGAAGTAGTGCGGCGGTGGTTGACGGGGAAGGGACGGGCGCTACGGCGGTCGATTTCCGGCCGGCGGCGGCGGGACGAGTCGGGGGGTAGTTCGGCGGGAGGGGAAAATGAAATTTCCGCGCGGCAGTTGGGCTGCGCGCGCTCGGCTGGTGGGAAATAGGGCAGCGCCTCCTCTGACTCAAATTTGAGTCAAAATCGGCTCTGCTCTAAAAATATTTAGGGCACGGAGTATAATAGGGCAGCCGCTGGAGGGCGTTTTTGCCGTTTCGTGCCCTATAAGCTAGGTTTTATAGGCATGGTCGATTATAGGGCAGCCGTTATAGATGCTCTAAAGATTGCCCTGCCCAAGTGTACTTGTATGAGACGCATATACTGTGATATGAAGCTGCTTCTAAAATGGAAGTAACATTTTGCTTGTTCGATTGATGAAAGTTACATGAAAGATTGAAGTATTTATTGTATTATTTAAATCTGACAAATGTTGTGGTGCTGGATTAAGTAATTCTCCTAAATTTTTATTATGAACTACGCAGCGATCCTCAACTTGATTGGTAAGCGAATTTTTGGTTTCTTTGACCAGACCATAAGATTGCAAGCAACATCTCTAACACTGAGTGAAAGGCATCATGTCTGTAGACGTAGTTATTTTTAAAATCACTTCTATACAACCATGTTTTCGAGTACTTTTATTTCATTTTATGATCATTAGCTAAATATGATCCGTTGCAACAGGACAACAAATAAACTTCGTTTATGATATTATGTTTCGCCAAAACATGTGTTGAGCTTATGCCCTCGGACCCCACGACCTCCAGGCCACACCTTCTCTCCATGTAGAGCGGCGCGACGGTGGTGTTGGCGTCCTCATTAGAGGATCACTAGAAGGAAAAGACGTGCGTTGCCGCGTCTGTCCAAATACGAAAAATGATAGATGAACAAAAATAAATTTAGCGAGACATAAATATAAATTATTATCAATGATAGATAAAATAGTATCACTTGCTCACTATTTTACAACACGATTACTCATACATCCTCACATAAACATAGAGGAGTAGAGAAGGGACACAGTTATTTAGTTGTAGTAAGGTTAGGAATACACCACTCAACAGAAAAAGCATGACCCCCTTAAAAAAAGTTTACACTCACTTAGACCATTAGGATACAACGACAATTATGAAATGTCATGAAACTCAAATTGTGTACATGGTTCTATAATGATTCGAACAAAAAAATTGATCAAAGTTCCAACAATCTGTAGACACTGTATGATATGATGAAAATTGCAAACTCGGAGAGATAGATTAGCCAAGATTTGATTAGCCCGAGGTCCTACAATGAAGGTCATTGATTTTAATATAATGAAATCAAGTAGACTTTTCTGACATAAATTATCCCACAATCAATAATAATAGTTGGCGTAATTATTTTACATAGTTAAATAAATTGCATCGAATATGATCGAAACTATATAAAAACAGAGGAACATTCCACCAATAAAAACTAAATAATTCACCAAAATATAGAGCACACTCATATCTTAAACCGTTTACATGCCATATAAATCTGTGCATTGGATCTAGATTGCATAAAATAAAATATAAACAAAAATAAACTGGCATGAATACCACCAAAATTACATATGTAATTGCATGAATGCCCTTCTCTTAACATATAGTTTGTCATGTTCGCCACACGGTTCAACACCACATGCGATTTTATTATTGTACCCTCATGGTCATGACTTTTCTACACTCTAATAATTGCAACTGAGGCTAGGCAAAAATACATAGGTCCTTTTTAGTGTATGAATTCAATCATCTACAAAATACACACATGAATTTTATTACATAATCTGGCTCGTTCCTTGAATACAAGTGAGATATAAGCAAATATACCGTAGAAAAAATTTCACGGATAGATACCCACATCATTTTTCATCGGTAATAGGTGGCATCCAACAAAGAGGCGTATAACTCATCCTTCCACCCCCATTCACCATCGATTTGTCATTCACGGTTTCAACCGCAGCTGCCACCACCACCGAGTCGAGCACTACTAACAACAACGGTGACTGCCGCGGCCGATGCGCGAGGCGGCATGGGTGTTCACGTGCAACTACTGCGAGGGTTGTAGGAAGTCTTTCAGCTCACTCGCGTTGGGTGGCCACCATAGGGGAGCGCACGTGGCATGCAAGTTAACAATGGACTTGAGTCGCCACATCAGGGATGGAGGTGCCCCGTAGTCCCAGGTGCTTGACGGAGCTAGAGATGTGTGCGGAGAGATGAACAAACTTTGCGTAGGGACACCTCTTTTCGGTAGAATACAGCTCGAGGGAGGCGGAGGGAGAGAAATGGTGTAGCGTGGAACAGGCCGCGCGACGCTATGGTGGACGCTGGCGGCAGAGATAAGAAAGAGAGTTGTCGGGTAGCGCCAGTAGCTCGGACATACCGCATCTCCTTGTAAAAAAATCGAAACGACATATTAGGTTTCAATTTTTTGAAATAAAATATACAACTACGTGTACGTATTGTACGCACTCTAGAAGATTTTTTTACTTTGATCTACCCAAAAAGAGTAATTTTGAGGGGAAATGGAGCTATTTTTCTTTTTTACAGCCACAATTTTGTTTTTTTATAGATGAGAATCCCTTTTTATTTCACCAAAAAAATTGCAGATAAGTACAAACATATGTATATATTCAATAGAATTTTTTCAAACTATAAAGTGGGGTCAAGGAAAATCTCTGTTTCCTTGTATGTAACCGGTGCATCCTGCTCCATGCTCTCTCTTTTTCTGCGTTGGTGATACTAGTTGAATTCGGCGCGTCGACACGCCGCGCCCTTTAAGAGGTAATTTAGAATTAACCAAGGCATGTAAGTATGCACTGTATCGTTGTACTGTATCGCTGCTTTTGCTGATCAAGACGCAGACTTTATGAAATTTTGGCTGATTTATGTATGTTTAATTTCTGAATAAATGTGTTTGTTTGCGTCTGAGTGGGAGAATGTTGGAAAGGCCGAACATTTTGTTTGGAGTAAGAACACTGAGATGAATCTTCCCGTTTAAAGGGCATAAATTCTCAAAATTCAAATTTAAATATATCTATATACCGGAATTTTACATTGTTACTCTAAATGAATATGGTCGGAAGTTGTTCAATCATGTATGAATCCGACATAAATAGATATAATTTCTTTTTTGGGCATTTTTTCATGCTTAACATTTATTGGATATTGTGTCGAAGTACAATCTAATTCATGGAATTTATACATCTTAAACATGCATGAATTTGGTACAAACAGGAAGTTTACATTGTACATTATTCATTATTTTTCTGAATTATCAACTAAAAGATATTGATATTACAATATTTACTCAATTCGTGGATTTTTTAGAAAAGGTTAAAGCTTTGACAGCAGAACTACATCTTTTTCGCAAATTAATAAAGATCGACGGATGGGCCCAGTGCAACGTCAGCATGCCGTAAAGATAGAGGCAGCACGTCCTTCCCGGTTCTGCGTAGTTCGAGCCTAATTTTTTTTAAGACAATTAGAAACCAATGGAGAATGATTCAAATTTTAATTGCAAACGATGTAACTTATAAAATAGAATTAAGTATGAGCATTTATTTAATTTATCTTCATAATTAGAGAAAATGCATTTATATTATCTCCAAGTATTTATCAAATTGGAACGTTCAAATATTTTTTGTATTTTGCCATAAATAGTTAGCATTTATTGTTCTGAGCATTTTGATTAAACAAAAGACTTTTATATAAAAATGTTTTATTCTGGAGGACCGAGTTACATCTTTTTGAAAAGTGCGAGGACTTTACTGCAATAAAGCGGAGTCCGTAGGGTCACTTTTTTTTGGAAAGTGCGAGATCTTTTGTGGAAGAAAGAACCAGTAGACGGATTAAATTTTTCTGAACATTTTGATATATTAAACACATTTTTCTGAATTACAGATCAGAAGTTATATATTATATAATTTTGGACATTTTTCTGAAATTTTTGGAAATCTTTAAAATTCTGACAATTATAATTTTGGATATTTTCTTAAATTTCTGGAAATGTTTAAAATTCTGACGATGGGACCCACATGGCAGGGTTTTAGTAATTACTGAAATTATTTATCAAAACGAATAAAATTCAGACATCTGGGGCACATGATAAGGTTATTTGGTGACGTCATCAGTGGAACTGTTGCTGATGCGATGGCCGCGTCGTTGCGAAAAGGTCACTGGATTGTCCGAAAATTGTAGATATGTCCCTCCGGTGTACAGGACGACGTAGGCTCCTTTGACCTTTGGACCGTGGGTTAATATTCTTATTTGTCAAGGGGTTTTTTGCAAAATGGCGACGGCGATGAACGTGTTGTTGCGAAAAGGTCCTTGGATTGTCCGAAAATTGCAAATAAGTCCCTTCGCCGTACAGAACGACGAAGTCTCCTTTGCCCAACATGAAAGTTGTTTGGAAGGGTGATATCCATGTACTCCTGAAAAGGAAATTCCTACGGATGACCGTGCGCGACGAATTTGACAAAACTCGTCAAATGTTTGTGCGAATCTGGATATGAAATTAAGTAGTTATAGTCGACCAAAGTCGAAACCGATTACGGGAATGGAACATACTCGTCGACGTGCAAATTTTTCATGTACATATTTTCTGATGGTTTTGACAAAAAAAATCTGACAGGTTGGACAAAAAATTCGGTAGCGAACGGTCTTGACAAAAAAACAACCGACAAAAAAGGTACCGTAGCGCACCAGGCACTGTAGGGCGCCGGTCATTGTAGCTAGCGAACCGGGTACTGTAGCTTGCGCGACGCTACAGTACCCGAGCTCGCTATTCTCCGTGTTCTTCATATAGTTAGTAATATATATATAGTAGTATTATCGGATATTCACTTTGGAGATCGGGCTCATATGCTCCCGTTATGAGGAAAAAAAATTCAAAATTTGAAAACTCATCAAAAAAATCTGAAAAAACTCTTGCACGTACATGACCATGGTACGCACCACCGTATTTTTTTTCGCGCCGAAATGACATCGTACGCGCCCTGTACAAAAATGACAAATTTCCTGTCAGAAACATTTTCTGACAGGACATTTGTCATTTTTGTACAGGCGTGTTTCTGACAGGACATTTGTCATTTTTGTACAGGGCGCGTACTATGTCATTTCGGCGCGAAAAAAAATACGGTGGTGCGTACCATGGTCATGTACGTGCATGATTTTTTTCAGATTTTTTTGATGAGTTTTCAAATTTTGAATTTTTTTTGCTCATAACGGGAGCATATGAGCCCAGGAGCCAAAACTGCACTCCCACTAGTATTATGGCTTTATACACTAGGATGTTAGTTTTATATGGGCCTTGGTTCCTTGCAAGGCCCACGTAAGCAGCGCATTGGCTCGTCGACGGCCGGAAAGTCCCCAGATCGCGATGAATCAAGATGTCCCTCGCGTTCCGGCCACCGAATCGTGTCGTTCCGCACCTCGAACCCGTCCCTCGATTCAGGACGACGATCCCGGGACAGGGGACGCGGCATCGTTCCTCGTTCCCGGCTACTATGGTCGCCACTTGAGATCCTGAGCACGAATGTCTGACATTTTCGTTTCAGACAAGAAAACCATCGTCGGGCGGTACATCTCAACGAGGTTGCGTATCTCCTGAACTGTCTCGGATCGTCCGCAGCCTCGACAGTTCAGACTCAGCAAATTCATGGCGATAGTCAGTTCCTTCGTTGGAGTCTCACGTAGGGACGAAAATGTCAGACATTCGTGCTCAGGATCTCAAGTGGAGACTTGGTTTTGATTCTGCTTATGGGGTGAAAAGTGTGGGTGCTAGCGGTGGCCTAGTACTGTATTGGAATAGTGATTCAGAGGTAACTCTAAAGTCATTCAGCCGGAATCATATAGATGTGATGGTTAAAAACAATTTGACAGGGTCGTCTGAGTGGCGCTTCACAGGCTTTTATGGTGATCCAGTGAGGGCCGCCCGACGTCGAAACTGGGAACTTTTAAAGTACATGAGAAGGGAGTATAATACCCCTTGGCTTTGCGCTGGCGATTTCAATGAGGTACTCTGTTCTTTGGAACAGATGGGAGGCAATGACCGCGAGGAATGGAAAATGGAGGGGTTCCGGGATACTGTTGATTACTGTCGCATGACTGATCTGGGGTACTCGGGTCTCCCATACACATGGGATAACCGGCAGCAAGGAGCTGCAAACATCAAAGTGAGGCTAGATAGAGGCCTTGGAGATGATAAATTCATGGATATGTTTGACAGTTCGACTGTCCGCCATATTCAGACAACTGAGACTGACCACTGTGGTTTACTTATTCATGTTGGTCGATCGAATTGGCTCACAGGAGGAAGCTCGGGGAGACCTTTTCGATTTGAGAATATGTGGACTAGGCACGAGAGCTACCAAAGTGCTGTCCAGCAAGGCTGGCAGGCTGGGAGCAGCGACCTTTCTGAGCTAGCTACAGCATTAGGCCAGGTCCGAACTAGTCTCTCAGCCTGGAGTCGAGAGGAGTTTGGATCAGTCAGGAAACAACTTCAAGTGATGAGGAAGAAGCTTGAGGAAATTCGGTTCAACTCAATACGTTCTGGTTCAACAAGGGAAGAGAAGAAGCTTATGCAGAAAATCTCGGAACTGCTCTCTAGAGAGGAATCGATGATGAAGCAAAGGTCTCGTGCCCTTTGGCTAGCAGAGGGGGATCGTAACACATCGTAACACAGCATTCTTCCATGCTAAGGCAAAGGAGCGAGCCAGGACAAATAAAATTACCGCACTGCGGAAGGAGGATGGTACCTACGCTACTACTCAAGATGAGCTAGAACATTTGGCTACTAACTTTTATACCAATTTGTTCACAGCGCAGGAAAATACTTCTCCAGAAATTATTACGAACTTTGTACCTCGAAAGGTGACATCGGAAATGAATGAAGGACTCTGTAAGCCGTATACGGACCAAGAAATCGAGAATGCTCTCTCCATGATGCACCCAAGTAAATCCCCTGGTCCGGATGGCTTTACGGCAGGGTTCTACATCAAGCACTGGGACATTTTGAAGGAAAGTGTATGCGGAGCCATACGGAAATTTCTTGAGGGAGGAGAGATGCCGGAGGTAGTAAATACTACAGTACTTGTACTGATTCCGAAAATTAAACAGCCACAAGATCTATCACAATATCGACCAATTGCTCTTTGCAATGTGCTATATAAAATTGCTTCAAAGGCTTTGGCACTCCGGCTACGACCTGTATTGGAAGAAATCATTTCAGAGGACCAAAGCGCTTTCGTTCCAGGTCGATTAATAACAAATAATGTCATCACGGCTTATGAGAGCATACACTATTTGAAGAGGAATAAGGGCAAGTGTGGGGCATGCGCAGTTAAACTTGACATGGCGAAGGCCTATGACCGTGTCGAGTGGATTTATCTAAGGGCAATTATGTTGAAGCTTGGCTTTGCCTTGCCTTGGATTGAGCTAGTAATGAAGTGTGTGCAAACTGTCTCATTTTCGGTCCAAGTCAATGGGCAATTTTCTGAATATTTCAAACCTACAAGAGGGATACGGCAGGGAGATCCAATCTCTCCTTACCTATTTCTTTTATGTGCAAAAGGATTGAGTTGTTTACTTAAATATCCAGGGCCTCAGTATCTCTCAAGAGGGATACGGGTGGGAGTGCATGCACCATGGCTCTCACACCTTCTCTTTGCGGATGACTGCCTCGTGTTTGTTCAGGCTTCAGCGAATGGCTCCCAAAGATTGCAAGATATCCTTGAGACATATAGAGTTGGGTCGGGACAGCTAGTAAACAGAGCTAAGTCCGCAGTATTTTTTAGCTCTAATTGCACGGATGTTATGAAACAGGAAGTTCATGAGCTGTCCGGTATAGAGGCTGAAGCACTAGTTGAAAAATACCTTGGGTTGCCTACAGCCCTTGGTCGCTCCATTGATGAACAATTCGAGCATATTGTTGCTAGGATAAAAAAGCTAGTTAATGGATATGTAACAAAGAACTTGAGCAGTGCTGCAAGGGAAGTGTTGGTGAAGGCTATTTGTCAAGCGATACCAACCTATTCGATGAGTTGTTTCAAGCTTTCAAAGAAGATGTGCAAAAAGATTACAAGCGTGGTTGCAAGATTCTGGTGGGGTGGTAATGAAGTTAAAAGAAAAATCCATTGGAAGAAATGGTCTGATATTGCTATACCCAAATCTATGGGAGGGATGGGCTTTCGGGATTTCCAGCTTTTTAACCAGGCAATGCTTGCCAAACAAGGCTGGAGATTAATGATGAAACCAGACTCTCTTTGTGCAAGAGTGCTACGGGGTAAGTACTATCACAATTCTGATTTCATGTCGGCAAGGAGAAAGAAAAATTCCTCGCATGTGTGGCGTGCGATTTTGCATGGGAGAGAAGCCTTACAAAAGGGCCTTATCAAACGAGTTGGGGATGGTAGCACAATCCGGGCATTTGAGGATCCCTGGATTCCAACGAACATGAACGGACGTCCTTTGTATAAGAAACCTGAAGCCCAGATTACATTTGTAGAGGAGCTGATTGACACAGAGCTTATGTGCTGGTCTGAGGAAAAATTACAAGCTAATTTCATTGAGACTGATCGAAAATCTATTCAACAAATACCCCTGGGTAGATTCGCAGAGGATGGATGGGCATGGACACAGGAGAAAAACGGTATATTCTCGGTGCTGTCAGCCTATCGATTGTTATCGTCTCTTCAAGTCGCGCTTCAGCCTTCAGGATCATGTGAGACGGCCAGCTCTTGCTGGAAGAAGCTCTGGAAAATGGCGGTCCCGCCGAAAGTACGCTCGTTCTGGTGGAGGGTCATCAAGGAATTTGTCCCTTCAAGGCATGTTTTGCAGAAACGACATATGGAGCAAATCGGCTTTTGTGAGGCGTGTGGGATACAGGAGGAAACAATCTATCATGCCCTGTTTGAATGCACGTGGGCGAAATTGTTCTGGTCTGATATGAAGGAAATGGCGGGGGTTAGAGTCCCTAAACTACACCCGAGTTCATGGGCCATGGACATGGTCGAAAGCAAGCAGCTACTAGACTCCCAGCGGTGCATGATTTTGTGTGGGTGTTGGGCAGCTTGGCAGGAGAGGAATGCACGGAAGCATGGTGAAGGCGGGCGCTCTGTGACCGAATCGGTTCGATGGGTTATGGAGACAACCCTTGACCTTGCTCAATCAGGGCTTGATAAACCTGCCAAGGTTCTGAGGAACAAGGATGGCTGGAAACCACCTGATGTGGGAGTGCTAAAAATTAACACAGATGCGAGTTTCAATGCCCAATTGTTGTCGGGCGGCACTGGGTTGATTGTCCGTGATCATCATGGTACTATGGTCAGGGCGCAAGCTCTATGGTTTGATCATGCTGCTAACAAGCTGTGCATGGAGGCACGAGCTATTTGTGAAGGTGCAAGAGTTGCGCTTGAGCGGGGATTCTCACGGGTGATCATAGAGAGCGATTCAAAAGTCGCTGTAGACTTGTGCAATGATGAGAACAATAATACCTTAGAAATTATGTCTATCTGCCAAGAGATTAGAGAGATTAAAAGAGCTTTGACTAGCTGTAGCATTAGTTTTGTTGGGCGTGATGCTAATTGTGCTGCCCATTTCTGTGCTAAGCAAGCTAGTAGTGATAGGAGAAGATGTCTATGGATCAACTATAACCCAGGTTTTCTAGCTGAAACTCTACGGAGTGATTGTAACCCTGTTATTTGATGAATAATGAATTCGCAAAAAAAAAACAGCAGTACAAAATGGATTTTTTAAGGTAATCAACATGACTAGATGAATTTCAGAACTAGAAATGGTGATACCATATTCCACAAGTACTAGTCTCAAATCGATTAGCACACTGAATGTCTTGGCGACCTAACAAACATAGCATACGACGCACAAGAGATGCACCAGAGCAAACACCAATGCATCAGATCAGCTAACCAAATGTCTCAGACAGAAACTAGACATTCACACAGCACTCCAAGCAGTGTTTGGGCAATTGAGCTAAGAAGCTCTAGTCGTCATCGGAGTATTCAGAGTCGTCACTCACGTCCAGCACATCTTCATCGTCAGAGTCGTTGTCATCACTCTCAGTATCGATGGTGTAGACAGCCGTCGCCTTCCTCTCCCTAACTGTCCTTCTCGGTGCAACTGGCTCAGCGGAGCTGCCGGAGGGGGGAGCCTCAGCATCTTCTGTGCTTGTCGAAGCGCCCGCGACTCTCTGCAAAACCGAGCTGCTCTTCTTGTTGAAGGGGGAGGCCCTGATCTTTCGTACCTTCTTCTCAGGAGAAGGAGCACTGGAGTTGCTGTCGTCTGTAGGCTTGAATGTTTCTTCCAAAACCTTCTGCCTCATGCCCTTGCTCGGAGCTGGCGCCCTCTTCCTGACAGTAGTCTTTGGCTTCTCAGCAGCAGGCTTTCTTCCTCCAGCTTTCTTCGCAACTGGTGCGTCGTCCATGGCAAACTCTTCGTCCTCGCTATCATGGGTGGGCACTGCTATCTCCTCATCAGACAAATCGGCCAAGGATGACATGGCCTTCTTGGCTGCGCCTCTTTTGCTTGGCGCGTTCCTCCCTTTATTTGCTTCCTGATGTCCTTCGGTACTCTCCGTTTCCATGGCTACAGAAGTGGTTAAGTCATCAGTTAAAACTTGTGAAAGAGAATGACATTTGACATTCACAAACAGGATACATAGGGGCGTTACCAGTATGTTGTGGAGAGGAATCATCAAGAGTATAATTGGCCAGACGGTCTTTCAATGCGAGCACTTCCTCATCTTCATCCTTTACCAGTGCACTTGCCTATGAAATAGTTGAATTGACTCGTAAACACAGCAAATAAACTACAACAAAAACACAGACACAAAAGGAACAGGCTTGCTAAAGGAACCCCACCTTCTTGGCTGGTTTCTTCTTTTGTGCTGCTGGTTTAGGAATTGGTGCTGCTGGTTTAGGAATTGGTGGTGCTCCATAATCTTCATCATCACTTCCAGCCAAATTTGCCTTCAAAAATTGGATTTTTTATCAGTAAACAGGAAACGACAATGCTTAAGAAATGCATCATTTGTGGTATACTCTACCTTCTGAGACTTGGCAGCAGTCTTCTTAGGCTGTCTCTTGGGTGCTGCTTTACCCGCCAGACGGTCTTCCTGTTCCTTCTTCTTCCTGTTCTTTTCCCGTGCAACTCTTCTTTTCTCCTGACCCTTTTCATAGACAGCGTCGAGTCTCTGTACCAAAACTGAGTTAGAAGTGAAACACAAAAACTTCAAGCAAAAACATTAGAGACCAGAAAGCTTACATCCAG
Source organism: Poa pratensis (assembly GCA_947311845.1). Classification (NCBI taxonomy): domain Eukaryota; kingdom Viridiplantae; phylum Streptophyta; class Magnoliopsida; order Poales; family Poaceae; genus Poa; species Poa pratensis. The sequence goes on from CAMZMU010000081.1 coordinate 30,885,897, forward strand.
TTCCTTCTCAAGAGCTTCGAGGTCTTTCAACCAAAGTTCTGTTGGTTCTGTTTTACTCAGTCTCTCAACTTCCTTCCTTAAATTCTCCTGCTGAGCGATGAGCTGCTGTACCCTCTCAACAGTCAAGGTACCAATTGCCATTGAGAGGAGATACTCATAACCACTAGCATCTGCAGCATCATCAGTGCTTTCTTCATTTGCTTCATCATTGTCTGTAGCTCCTACAGCAACTGGCTCATCCTTCTTCTGATTCTTAGGAAAACTATCATAACCCTTCTGCTTCAGCTCCAGAAACAGCTCAGCCCTCTTCCTGTTACTCACTTTAATCTCACCCTTGACAACAGCAAGAATAAACCTTACTTTGTTATCAAGCTTTTTCATTTCCAGTGTAATAATCTCAAACAAAGCTTTCTGCACAGGATAAATTAGTTAATGTGGTATTCTCAACAACAACAAAAACACCGTAGGGGGGAATGTCAACACTTGTACCTTTCTTTTAACATAGAAGTCGAGCCTGAGTTCATAAAACTCTTCAAGTACTGAAACGTTGACATATTATCAGTGACAGAATGACAGGTAGTAAAAAGGTTTGTCGAAACAAAACAGGCACGTAGTAGATACTTACTTTCCTCCGGGGTCTCGTACTTTCGAATTTTGCCATCCGAGCCAAACAAGTGCATGTTTGTTATTCCCACTGAGGATGTCAGCTTGAATTTCTTCACAAGGCCTTCTTGTTTGGCAATAGCCATGTTTTCCTCACTCAAGGTGACCTCAAAATCGACATTCACATCATCGGAATAAGTCCTAACAGTCTGTAAAACAGTTGTGATTAAAGAACGTTGATTATGACAGAAACATGCATACCCAAGAATGACTTATGTGTATGATTAACTACCTCGAGAAATGGCGGTTCTTTCTCTTTGTTCTTGTCCTTGTCCTTGTCCTTGTCTTGTCTTGTTCTTGTTCTTGTCTTTACTCTTATCCTTGCTCTTGTCCTTTTCCTTGCCGCTGTCCGCACACATGGATTCAAGGAATTCTTTGTAGTCTCCCGTCCAACGGCGGATAGGAAGCTCAGTGATTTTCACCAAGCTGTCATTCACGGCCTCTACAATACCAGTGATGGTATATGTGACACCAGTTGCCTTTATTGTTTTCTCAACAGAGCCCTGCCAGGTAATGAACAGAAAATTGCAGCAATCAACTATTTGTTAGTAGACAGCAAAACTACTGTAACAGAATAATGCTGGTAAGCGCATTTTACTGACCTTGAACCCCTTGTACCAAGGATCCATTGGCTCAACAGGTTCCTTTTTTAGCAAGCGTTTCAGATTAGCGATAATCTCTCTTGGGTTATAGTTTGGGACATAGGAGCTCCATCCAGTGCCAATGCCTTCACTTCCATTGACCAAAACCATGGGAATGATTGGTACAAACCTGAAGAAAAAGGTCGCATAATTTAGGTACACCAAAAACTCTTTTCAAAATCAGAAGGATAAATGTTCCAAGATATAACATTACCAGCTCGGTTCAATAGACTGTCCATCTTCATTCAAATAGTTCAGAAGAACATCATCATCCTTTGCGAAAATTAAGCGAGTGATAGGCGATAATCTGGTGAAGATGTACCTTGCACTAGCAGCATCTTTGCCTCCCTATGATATAAACACGCGAATAAGCATGAGAATACCTTTTTACACGGAACAGGGTCATATGATACTCGGCTATTACGGAGTTATCCCACCTGATTTCTGCTGCCGAATTGGCCAATGGGTTCCAAGAGATTTATATTATTGCTGCCGACATAATCTTGAGCCATTCCTACAATCGTACTTGCTAGACTCTGCTCACCATGGTGGTATGCTGAGTGTTCTGACACATAACCAATGAACTGTGCAACCTGTGGCCACCAAATATAACAATTTAGGAATATGCTGTGATAAGCTCAGATACAAAAATTTAGGAACTCTTTCAGATGGCACACCTTAGCCTCTTTAACCAAGTTCCTCTTGAATGCGCAAAACAAAATCTTCCTCTGGCCTGGTTTAAGACCATCAACCATTGAAGGTATTGACCGTTCAAGGTCTGCCATCGAGAAGAGTATCAGCTCCTTGTTGATAAAATCGCTGTACTTGATGCGTTTCTCACGTTGGTCAAGGCAAGTTCCAGGCTAGAAATTGGCATACGAGTTAGTTTTGACACAGAATACCGAGAGACCTATATCAAACTGAGAAAAGATGCAATGTTTAACCTCATAGCTGCTCAGCCAGTTCTTCCTGTCAGTAATCTTTTTCTTGCTGAATGCTAAATCAATTGATTCATCATCTTTGTCATCCACCCAGACAAAATCCTTCTTGTGTTTGACAATGTCTCCAAAGTAATCCCGGCCCTCTTCGGATGTGCTGGTTCCTAGCCCCTGTACAAAACAAGATCTTAACCCAGACAATGCACAACTACACAGTTCACAGTTATAGCCCCCTCCACCAAAAAAAAATAAGGAAAACACTAGCATATGGAGAAACCGTAATGCAAGGCCCAATTCAGCAAGATGTAAAAGCAAACCTTGTAGTACTTTATAGTCCAGGCACTTGCATTTCCTCCTAGCTTCTCTTTCCACTCTTCGTAGTCTGGCATTGAGTAAAATGACAGGACAGATTTGCTCCTGTTATTGGTTGCCTGGACAAGCAAATGAAACTATTAGTTTTTTCCCTGGACGCTTAAAATCTATTGAATTGACAGATTTAGTACTGAAGTATGAAGAAATGTTTGTATATTAAGAACTATGAACTGACAAAAAGAGTTGCCTACCTTGATAATTGGAGTGATGAACTCAACCAAGAAAGAAGGGACTTTAAGGAGAGATGGCCAAAAGTGGTGAACGAAGTTGATTAACAACCCTTTGATGTGGGAACCGTCATGGTCCTAAGAATTCATCAATTCAAAGTAAGCCAAGAATTCATCGGTTCAAAGTAATAATTATGTTTGACTAGTTGAAATAAAACTGGAGATGTTGCAAGACGAACCTGATCTGTCATTATCATAAGATGGCCATATCTCAGGCCATTCGTGCTATCATAATGCTTTCCATGCTGCAGACCAAGTATTTTCTTTATATTTTGGATCTCTGCATTCTCCATCAACTGCTTAGCACTTGCTTCTCTCACATTTAATAATTTACCCCTAAGCGGAAACACACCATAGCGATCCTGTCCAACTACAGCTATACCAGCCACCTACAGATGGTAAAATGTGCGAACTCTTCAGTAAGAAAGCAAAAGTACATACTATATTACTATGACAATTGGTAGGTTGGCATAACTCACAGCGAGAGCCTTTGCTGAATCTCCTTCAGTAAGTATCAAGGTGCACTTATCGGACTCCTTGCCACCAGCGTCATTTGCATCGTCAAGCTTCGGGATGCCAAGAATATTTGACCTCTTGGTTCCATCAGTCTTCTTTAGATCTTTGTTTAACTTGAAGTCAGCCCAAGAAAGGAGATTTTCAACAACACCAGAGTTGGCAACTGCAGTTGTCAGAAGTGAATGTTAGCATTTGCTTGTGCTGCCACATTACACAGTACAGGGTAACGAAGTTAACTCATCACATACCCTTCTTAAGGAAATCAGGAGAAAGATCACACTTGGACCCAAAGCTTCCTGGACGAGTGGTCAAGGTCTCCTTGGTTTGTGAATCGAAGGCAGGGTTGTCAATGAGCGCGTTAACAAAGACCCATAAATGGCCCTTCGCTGTATGCATTTTCATTTTAGCATTTTTGTTTTTCTTGTTCACTACTTCCATCACATGGGTGGCAATTTGGTTCGCCACGTGGTCAACGTGAGTTCCACCTCTTATGGTTGCAATTCCATTTACAAAGCTGACCTGCAGGCCAAACAAATTGTGTGAAATAAAGCATAAACCATACCAAAAAAAAAAAACAGCACAGAAAAATAGCCCACACTTACCTGCTGAAACTGCCCTTCGCTTAGACTCATGCACACCTCCCACCGATCATTTACCTTTTGGTAAATGCTGAAAGAAAGACAAAGGTGAATGATCAGAATTAACCCTGCAGGAACTTTTCATGGACACCACATTAGGTCAAAATTATCATCAAACCTCGGGAGATCAACTCCGTCTTTGGAAGCAGAATCAATATACATCTTCGCATATTCCAAGAAGGACTTTGCAGCCACCCTTTGACCATTTAACTCGACCTTCACGGTTTTTCCAAGGGTGCCTGCCATATCAACAACTCTCTTTTTCATAAGTGCCACGACATCTGCTTCGAGCTCTGTCATGCCAAACTTTGCAAGGTCAGGCTTGAAGGTAACTCTGGTCCAGTTCTCGGACTGCTTGCACTTCGTTATCTCAGGCTTAGACTTGGACCCCATGTTCCCAGAGAAAACCTGCACAATTAACAGAGGAGGAATGTGTCATGATATATTATGATCTTCATGAATTTTTAGGGGAAACATTGGGAGAGACATTTTATTATTAAAAGAGTGACGGTCTTCATGATTTGGATGTCACGCACTCATGAAACATACAAGACAAAGTAGTTAATACTGTGTGACAATCTATCTTTTCTTGGTAAACCTTACTGACCAGTGGAACAAACTACTATGACAACAAACAAGTTTCGGTACTGAAATGATTAGAAAAATCGTGTGTGACCTGGCCAATGTGGCCTGGCCTTACATACTATTAACACTATTTGACGAATTAAACAGGGCAGATACTACTACTAGATTACCAATTTACTATTCCATACTCCAAAATCACGAGATTCTGAATTAGAGCGGTCACAACCAAATCACTAATTACAACCACATGGCACAGCAACAGATCATCCTAGTCTCTAAAGTGTTGAAGCGGGCCTGACAGATGTCTCCATTTCCGTTTCTAATCCACCCACGAGGGACTAACCAACACTTTAGAGACTAGCAGATACTACTAGATTACCAATCTACTATTCCAAAATCACGAGATTCTGAATCAGAGCAGTCACAACCAAAGCACTAATTACAACCACATGGCACAGCAACAGATCATCCTAGTAGTCTATAAAGTGTTGAGGCGGAACTGACAGATGTCTCCATTTCCGTATCTACCCACGATGGACTAACCAAAACCAAAACCAAAAAATATCCAACTGAAAATCCGGTCAAAAAGGAGGCGGCGATAATTCTCACCTGCTTGTACTTCTTCAGTCGGCGGCCATCAGCGGTCTCGATGACGAACTCGGTGGAGAAGATGTTGGTGAGCTTAGCCCCGTAGCCGTTCCTCCCGCCGGTGGTCTTCTGCTCGTTGTCGTCGTAGTTGCTGCTGGTGAGGAGGTGGCCGAAGATGAGCTCGGGCACGTAGATGCCCTCCTCCTGGTGGATCTCGACGGGCACGCCGTCCCCGTTGTTGTAGACGGAGATGCAGCACCCCCCGACGTCGATGTCGACGCGGAGGGAGTCCATCCTGGGGTCGCGCTGCTTGTTGTCGGCGGCGTTGACGAGGATCTCGTCGAAGATCTTGTAGAGGCCGGGGACGTAGGTCACGTCGCGTGCACCATGGCGCCTTCCTCGTACACCCAGAGCCGCTGCGTGTGCTTCTCGACGGAGCCGATGTAGGTGTCCGGGCGCACCAGGACGTGCTCCAGCTGCGTCAGCTTCACGTACTTCTCCTCGATGGTCTTCCCCCCGCCGACGCCCGCGGCGGTGTTGTGCGAGGAGCTGGACTTGAGCGGGGGCTTCGCGGCGGCGGCGGCCATGGCGGGCACACAGAGGTTGTGTGCTCGCTAGGGTTTGGGGTGGAATGGGGAATTGGGGATCTGGGAGGCGAAGGGGAAGGGTGCGGGGTTTAAAGTGGAGTGGAGGGCTAACGTCCGAAATTTGAATTTTGGGAGCGCTGTGGGGCGGGATTCTCGTGGGAGCTTTGGGGAACGGAAGGCTAGGATCGCGGGGGGCGTGGATCGTGCGGTGGAAATCGAATTCGTGAAAGAACCAGAAGCTTCCGAGCTCTCCTTTTTTTTCGGATGGGCTTCTGAGCTCGCTGAGGCCCCGCCGCTGTACGTGTGGATTACCTTCTTTTTTTACTAGCACTTTTTTTTGGGAGAAAATAACACGGATGAAAATGGTGGTGGGTCCCGTCTGTAAGCCACCTAAATCGAAGAGTTCTGGAAATGGTAGGGTGTAACTACTTTCTTATCTCAGCTCTGGGACTTTTGAGTCGTTCGGGAGCATTTAATCAATCACGTTCAGGGGCTTTTTTGGTTCAAATGAAAAGTGGAGGAATAATGTAGAAATAGGCAATTTTCTTATGGGGACATTATTCATCTGTTTGATTCAAAAGAATTGAGCAAAGAAAAAACACATGAAAATTTACTTTGATGTAGGTTTTAAAGGAAAAACACAATAATTTTACAATCCACCTGGACCTCTTTTTTTAAATCCTATGCACGAAGATCGAGACCGCGGTCTGTCTTGGCATTATAAAATGCTAATTATACTTACTCAAATGGTTTGACTTTGATTTGACCATATTTATTAGTTATCCTATGTTATTTCTATTCCTGTGAACCAAACAGCCAAGTTTACAAAATTATAGTGTTTTTGAATCATTTGTTTTGTACTTGCATTTCCTTTCTTTTGTCCTTCATTTATTTTTCGTCATCCTTCTCCACCAATCACATTGAAAGGGCATGGCGCCCCCATGTGTGGTTTTGGTAATTAATGACAATCCCTATGGACTAATGGTTGCATTGAGTTTTACTTGTAGTGTTTGTCCATAGACCATGCTTGAACTCCATATGTTGGATCCAAGGTTGATGCCATGAGTATATTGATATAATGAAGTATTTGGCATCAAGATCATAGAGTTGAGCATATTGCAAGTATGTCTTGATGAAAAGAATTATGTGATCATTCATGGTTATCTTCAAGACATCATCTATTGAAAAGAGAAGAAAAGATACAAGGTTGATCAACACACAAAGCTACAAGATGTACCAAGTGGGATCATGTATCTCTTGGTATGGTAAGCAATTGTCCATATAGCTTTGTGAACTAACTCATGATATGTGTGTAGCATTTCTATGTGTGGTTAGGTATCTTTCTATGGGCTTGCATCAAATGAAGAATTCATATGGCCCATGATCGATGACGTAAAGTGGTGATCGTCATCAATGTTGAGAAGCGCAAGTTCAAGAGGAGCATCTCGAAGAAATCCTAGGCTTGAAGCTTGCCACCCATTTAGAGATAATGTTCATATGAAGATGTGCCTAAGAGAGGCTCTCCCATAGTGGAGTATGGGGAGCAATGTTTGGGTCTTCACCAAGCGAAGCGCAATCAAAAAAGGTGGTCCACTTGAAGAGATCAAGATCGACGTCATCTAGCTCAAGTGGAATGCGCAAGGCAAAGGTATGATAGGGTTTCTATTTAACCGGTCTCATGGTACTAGTTGGGAGACCGGGTTATAGGATAGATACCGTGCTATCAAGAGTGGCTCTCGATTGAGGTTTAGCGTATCAGTTGGAGAGAACTCAAACCTTTGCATACTTGCCTTCATCATCTTTCTTGGTTCTTATTCGGTTTGTCTCCTTGTTGGGTTTTGGTGCTTGTTGTGATCTTCATGACAAGCCCAAGTTCTCCGAAAACGGATTTCGTATGGAAAACTTGCTGCGTTTTCTGGTTGGAAATATTATCGGTCCACCTTCGAGATAGGGTCCACACCTTTCCATGTGTGGTATCCCCTCTATATTTGTGACCCTTAATATTTCCATTTTTTGTAGTAAAGCTCTTGTCGCTACCTTTCCAACAGAATTGGATTCATCTCGTTTGGAGCTTCCTTGCAAAAGTTATTGCGGTTCTCCTTTCCTAGTTCTGCAGTTTCTTCTTAGACCGGTAGTACCGACCCTCGCCCGGTACTACCGGGTGACCCCTTGCGGAACTACCGCGGGCAGTACCGGGCCCAGTACTGCATCTCCGGATGGCTCTCTGCCTCTCGAAGTTTTAACCCGGTAGTTGCCCCGGTAGTGGCACGGTACTACCGGGAAGGGAGCACTACCGGGCCAGGTGGTCCGGTACTACCGTTGCGCGCCGAGTCTGGGATCGGTCCGGTACTACCGCTGCGGCCTTTTTCGTTCTTCCTCGAGTCAACGCGGCTCGGTACTTCCTCGAGTCAATGGCCTTCGTTCTTCCTCGAGTCAACGCGGCTCGGTACTACCGGGATCGGTCCGGTACTACCGCTGCGGCCTTTTTCGTCTGCAACGGGCAGATTTTTGAGAGGACCTATTTAAGGGGGTTTCTTCCCCAACGGTTCTCTTATCTCTAGAGCTAGCTTTTCCCTCTCTCTCTCCTCCATTGTTGACCTTTGGAAAAGCTTGTCTTCCTCTCAATCCCTCCCATGATTCTTGGATATCTTTGAGGGAATTTGAGAGGAGATCAAGATCTACATATTCATCCAATCCATTCCTCCTCTAAGTGAGGGGAACCTAGTAGATCGTGATCTTGAAGTTCCATTTGTTGAGTTCTTCCTTGTTCTTCCTCTCTTCTCCCCCCCACAAGCATTAGTTGCTTTTGGTGGGATTTGGGAGTGAAGGATTTGACCACTTCTAGTGGTCTTGCCTTCTTGCATCGGTTGCATCGGTTTGAGTTCTCCACGGTGATACGTGGAAATCGAAGTTGAGAAGCTTGTTACTCTTGGGTACTTGGGGTGCCTTAGAGCTTGTCCTCTTGGGTACTTGGAGTGCCCTAGACGGTCCTTGTTGATCTCGGAGTTTTGGTGGCTCGCGGGATAGTTGGGAGCCTCCAATTAAGTTGTGGAGTTGCGCCCCAACCTTGTGATTCTTGTGGCTTTGGGAGCCGCGGGAATTCGGTGAGAGCCTCCAATTAAGTTGTGGAGTGTGCCTCATCCTTGTACGGGTTCGGTGACCACCCTCAAGTGTCCCATAGTGGTTCGTGGCACTCCGCATTGGTGGAGGCACGAAGGAGATTACGGTGTGCCATTTGACGGCTATTCGGGGATCACTTTGTGACTCCGCACTGCTCCAACGGAGACGTAGCTTCCATTGGGAAGTGAACTTCGGGATAAATCATCGTCTCCAAGTGCCTCGGTATTTCTATACCTGAGCTTCTTACTTATGCTATTTACTTTGTGATAGCCATCGAGCTTGAAGTAATATATCTTGCTATCACATATTTGCTTATCTTGTTTAGCATAAATTGTTGGTGCACATAGGTTAACCTAGCTTGTTTAGGTTTCGTGCTTGATAAATTAAACGCTAGTTTTATTCCACATTTATTCAAGCCTAAACCGCAAAGAATTTTAATCGCCTATTCACCCCCCCCCCCTCTAGGCGACATCCGTGTCCTTTCACACATGGAAGTGACCCACAATTTGGGGTGAGTTTTGAGGACAACGGCTGTAGGAGACCAATTTTGAGGGTTGTCCGCGGACACCTTGTCGGACAGTTTGAGGGCAGTTTTGGAGTGCCCGGTTGGAGATGCTCTAAATAAACAATGGTTGTATCATATTGACCATCAAAGAAAATAAAAACACAGCCAAAGTGCTAAATAAGTATATGTGTAAGGTCTACAAGCTATAGTTTGACAAGTGATAAACCATGGAAAGCGAAACCAATTCAAGATTTCACAAATACGAAAGTAGGTGAAATAAGTCCCTACATTCAGTATTGATTAGTTCTTCCTCGACACACTGAGGAGAAAATTTAGAGAAGTATGAAGATCACATCAAACCATACTTGCTTACTCATGATCTCATCAACCATATTCACTTGCGATGTCACCTCTTAGTGATCCCATTCTGTCCAGATAATTCGCGATCCAGAAAACCATGGCATCCCTTCTTTTACGATTATCTACTAAACATGTATTACCAATACTTCATAATAAGTCTATTCTTTGAGCCAAGAATGCATACATAACCTATGACATGAGATGAATGATGGACAACATGGTAGAACTGTGCAAAAAAGATCAGTACTTCTCAAATTGGTTGAGATTAAACCAATTGAAAGTAAGATTAAAGAGGGCTTCTCCTCACCGTGGAGATCAGAGGCATCACGAGGGTGGCAACGTCGGTGGGTCGTGGAGCAACAGTGGGGAGCGGGGGCTTTGGCATGGCGTGGGGACTGGGGCAGTAGTAAAAGTGCAGTAATACACTACGACATGTTTTGGGTGATCCACTACAACATGATACTTTGGGACTAACACGTTTATCTAGTACAACAAGCATAGTCCCACGTCGATTTCGTTTAACTACCGACAACATGGTTCAATGCTGCAACTCTGGATCAAGTGAAGGCTCAAGCGAGAGCAGAGAAGATAGAGATTAGGGCTTAGTAGACCTGTGTTGAGCTCAGTGTCTCATATGTTGTACTAGTGATTCTACCATCGTTCAAGATTCAACCCACAAGGCGAACTTGTTGGAGACAATAATCAACATGTTTGAATAGCTTGAGATGAAGTATTCAACATGAGGTTGAAGAGGAGGCCGCGGCCTAGTAGACCTATGTTGAGTTCAGCATCTCATGTCTTGAAAAGCTGATTCTGGTTAAGTCTGGGCTTCATGATGATTCCCATGAAGACTCAATTTGGTTGATCATGTGCCTATGTACGAACATCTCCAGCTGATACCTTATCTGTGGTCAACCACAGCCAAAGACTAGTCATTGTGTTTCAACGTTCACAACCACTTTCTTACGGCTAGAATTTCCAAAATGCCTATATATAGCACTCCAACTATATCGGGAAAGAATGGGAAGATTGGGACGTAGAATACCCAATGCATATCTTGTATCTCCGTGCTCCCCTTGCTCTTTCATGTATCCACTCATATTTGTGGAGAGAGCAAGTGAGTAGCCAGAATGTTGAGAATTGTATCTATATGAGACGATCATCCTTGGTACTCTTGGAGATTTTGCATCTCCAAGACGGTTAGGTGTCGACCGTCGAGCGTAAGGTATGGACTGCCGTGGCGGCCAGCGAGCATCCAAGGTGTGGATTTGTCAGGGCAAGGTTTGGGGATCGCCTATCAAAAGATCTGCCATTAACGACCAGGCCAAGCGGGTGATGCTTCAGCTAACGGAGAATAGGGTTTGGTTCGCGAGAGGGCGTTGCTCAGTGATGATGAACCAGAGTGCATAGCCTCTCCAAATAGAGATGTAGTTAGTGCCAACAACTCGAACTCCAGGAAACAAATATGGTGTCTTCGTTCTGAATTATTACTTACATGTACACCATGTTTCCTCTGTTCATCTGAGCTTGTACTGTGTCTCTCTATGGTTGTAATTTTAGTATGTAGTGATCCTTGTGATCAAATTTGTTATCAACCTATCTTGTGCTCAGTTGATCAAACACTCAATCTGTTCTATTTCTCCTGAGGCATACTCCCACCGTCCTCGAATAAGTGGACATATAAAATTTTCAAGACAAATTATGGAATGGATTAAATAATACATTGGGAATGTGCAAACCCTTAATTCCCCTTCCTCCAATGAGCTAAATGCATGTAAAAATGAGTATACCATGCATTAAACATTATTGGCCTTGATTCCCGTCTAATGGGAGAATAACAATTTTTCCACTTCAAAATGCATTGGGAATCTAGATGTACACTCTTTTATGGAAAAATTTCAAATCTAAACGTCCACTTATTTGAGGACGGAGGGAGTATGTAATTTTATCTATATTGTATCAACATGTTTACAACAGTGTATCCAACACATGTTGCTCTCTTGTATGCCTATGGAAAGAGTGTCAACGGTTACTTGGATAAATGAATGTCCTGCCAATCTTGAGGATCATGCCTGCTCGCATCAAAAGTAACTGTAAGTTGCTTAAATACTACATGTCCTCATGATCTCAAGATCATCACTACTAGTGCCACTGATATGAGAGTATGACAGGAGAACTTCAAGTGATCATTCTCAAGCATGTTTTCATCTAAACTCATGTATGCTTGAAGAATGATATCTTCATGTTCCATGCTCTCATCTGAACATTGAAGCATGTACTTTCTGTTGGATTTTATCCATCACACTTGTTTCAATGAACTACACCATCAATCCATGCTCGTAACGCTATGTATTTCTTCAAGATGTACTCTTCCGCGGTATATCTGCTTGATGAAATAATATTTCAATGTGTCAATTACGATGCATTATTTCGTAAACTCCTATCCCCCCCCCCCCCCCCACTAGTCATTATACCTCGATCCCTTCAAGTAGCATCGTCCCAATTGGGTACTAAGGAGCGGCGCCATGGAGACCGGCAGAGGTAATTGTGCTGCTTCTAGAGTTTTGGAGTAGCAGCGTACCGGGCGAGGGATGAACGTGCTGGCACCAAGAGTTTGCATGGGCTTCGAGGCGGCGTGGTAGAGGGGTAGAAGAGCAATTCGAATTATCGAAGCCAATTACAGAGAGTTTGCATCGGGCGAGGGATGAACGTGTTGGCACCAAGAGTTTGCATGGGCTTCGAGGCGGCGTGGCAGAGGGGTAGAAGAGCAATTCCAATTATCGAAGCCAATTACATACTGGGGGAAATGACAAGAGACATTGCCAATTTCCCATCCCATCATGTGTCAATGCACATGCCCATTCACGTGTAGCAAGAAGAATGTCATGATATATAGATTGAAACAGAAGATGCCGAGGTTTTGATAAAGACTAAAATACTGCAGCTCAAAATGTGTTGACCAGAGTAAAGAAATCACACATGAAACGATCATTAGAGTATTCAAAGAAACTTCACAGAGAAAATTAGATTGTTAACATCATCAGGTGACTGGTGTAATCCTCATATATTACATAAGACTTGCTACAAATTCTTCTAAACATACAGTTGAAGAACCTATTAACCGTCGACAATAAATAACAGGCAGATCTGACCAGAATACAATTGACGAAGACATGACATCAGGAAACACATGGCCTGTTAACTACACGATGATGCATACTTATATATAAATGGACATCCTACAATGCTGAAGTTAGTACTTTATACAGGGTACAGAAATGTCAAAGCCATGGTTACCAACGCTAGTTGCGCCCTTCTAAAGGATGCCCCCCTTAGTGGAGTCGTTGGTTCAACTGCTGTGCGAGAACCGAGAAGCACTCGTGTTGAGAGCCTAATTGATCTCAACCTCCAGTTAGAAGTATATAACCGATGCGGATCTTTACATTTTGTCACTACTGTTGAAGACTGCCGCTATTGCAAGCCATCATGAAGCAGCCATGTCAATCTGCCTCCTAACTGATGCAGCCCAAATGATTGGATAGCTTGGCTCTTCAATTTACACAAATGTACATGAAATTTGCAGGACACCAATACCAAACGTATTTAGCATTGCAGTTGATGGCTATGATGGATCTGGTACTGCAGGACTAGCCATTCTCACACGGTGAGCAACAGTTAGAGGTGGCCTGCCAACTGCTTCCAGGATCCTGGTGAACACAACCTTTGCAGGGACGCATGTAACTAGGGGAATTGCTACCTCTGGTTTGATCAAGCCACCAAAAATGCCACTGTGCCTTTGACCACCAGCTTCATGACGCCTTCTTCCCGTGGAAAAGGAAGAGAGGGTTCTCACCTTCTGGCTTGACAGACTTGCTTTCTTGGACGGTTTCTTTTGAGATTTAGGCGTCGATGACCTCCTATTATTTGGCATGTTTTTCTTATCAACCTTAACCTGGTGATTTACAGAAGTTGAGTATTTCCTGAAGACTGGTTTCATCTCCCAGTCCGGATATGCAAGCCCGCCTTCACTGCCACCGTCCATTGATGCTCCTGAAGGATTAGACCGAGGAACTCTTTGCATCACTGTCCTCCTGCCCGTCCGCCAAGCAGGTGGAACTCCTGTGCTCTCTTCCATACTAATATCACCACCAGAAACCAGGTGTTCAGTGGAACCATCTAAAAGTATTTCAATTTGGATAGGGTGTCCAACAATTGCTTTACCATCAAGTCTGCTCATTAAAGAAACAAGAGGAACATGCTCTCCATGATAGCTGGCTTGGACCTTCAAGTCGACATCAAACAACATTGGGCCCATGCCACCCAAATGTGAACTGTAACTTCTTTGGTAAAATGAAGGTTCATCCCAATATGCATTCTGGTCAACATGAAATATCTGATCCGTGTCCCAGTTAATAGGAGAAATCTTAGAAGAATCATTTTCATAGTCATTGAAATGAATGTAGCTTCTGCTAAGATCTCTTGTAGCCTTTAGGGAGGACGGATATGTTCGACTATGATACAAGTTAACCTCTCGATGGCTTGTATCCTCAAATAGATCTGTTTCATCAGAATCATAGTTGGGCTCCTCTTTGATTTGTTTCCTGGGCAAGTGCTGATTGGATGTCTGCACATTCTCTTTTCTATGATTTATACCATTTGTCTTGTACATGGATCCTTTCCTGAGACCATTGGGTTTATCCAAACAGGAATTTCCATCTGTCATATGGATTGCTCTCTTCACTGCATTACGGTTATTACGTTTACCTTTTATATGCCATCGGGAGACACCCAGCTCAGAAGAACCATCCTCTTCTTCTGACTGATTCAACTGATGCATATAAGTAGAATAGGGTACCTCGTCATCATCATTATCCACATGCCCAAACTTGTCAGTAGTCCTAAGGAAATAAGGATCACGGGGGCATAACTCTGGAGGCAGAATCATAGTGGCACCTGCCATAAGAACACCACAATAAATCAAACAAGACAAAATTCAAAACTCCGCAGAAAACTAGAACATACTACAAAGTACAGTAAGAGAATTTGAACCGCAGTAATGAAGGCTTAGCTAGAGTTAAACAGGCATCACAAAATGGGTATGTTGTACCTATTTATGAAGGGTGTATAAATCTCTGCCCATACAGTAAAATGCTGGACTAGTGAATATATAGACTTCTAGATAACGACTCTAGGGCACGATATGATGTGCATGAACAACAACATTTGATTTGAGTAATGATACATAACAACTCTCATTTGTTCTCTTATTTTTTGAAACTAACATGGAAATTTCTGCCCTAAATATTTTTTCGAACCAGGTTTTTGCTTGCACTTATTTAATGTAACAGAGAAGTGCCCAGTGTGATAACGGCGAAGTGGATGGCATTGTTTTCCATTCTTGGTGGAGAGAAGGGGAGAGAGACGTGAACAACTGGGTTAAAAAAAGAAAGAAAAGCACGTAAAGCTTTCGAAATCGGTGGAGAACCAGACTTGTTCTTGAACCATGCAATGCCAAGATTCCATGTTTGACAGGATTCATCTAATGTAGGTTTCCTACAAAATCAGCACAGAAGCTAAATGGATACATGCAACACCAAGCAGCCATTAGGAAACTTATGCATTGCTTATTTCAGGTCTACCCGTACCCATTTCAGAACTATCCTCAGTAGAAATACAAAGACTTTATGCTCATAATTCCACACCATGTTAAGCATAAAGCTTGGTTTACACAAGAGAACTTGTCCTGGTGACTTTGGAATCTATACTCTTAGAATACTATGATAACGTTATTTCTGTAACAATCTGATCAAACCATCTAATGGCTAACTCAGCGTCTCTCAGTTAGCTAGAGGCATGAGTGCGTGCCCAGCCCTGAGCCCACCAGGTTGCGAGAGTTGGCCTCCGTCGGGTGTGCTCATAGGTAGTCTCTTCTAATTAAAAATGACAGAGGTGCTAGTATCCATTGGTCAAGTTTTCAAGCCATCTAACAGCTTATATTAAACCTAAATCTTGCCTTCTTAATACGCTTGTCTCGTAAAAATTACATTGTACCACACATCGGCACTGATTTGTTGCTGATCCGCCCCTCTCTAAATGAGTAGTTGATCATGATTCATGAAAAACATCATACTGTCCCATCTTCGTAAAGACATGAGTATGTAATCCTCTTCCTCACCAATAACTATATGCACTTAACTGTGTTATGCACAAAAATAGAAACACCTCCAATTCATGAATGATTCAAGTGCTCAAGGTGGCTGGCCACG
Organism: Poa pratensis; assembly: GCA_947311845.1. Lineage (NCBI taxonomy): Eukaryota > Viridiplantae > Streptophyta > Magnoliopsida > Poales > Poaceae > Poa > Poa pratensis. The sequence goes on from CAMZMU010000081.1 coordinate 30,901,903, forward strand.
TGGTATTTAGGTAGGTCAGAAACAGAGGTGTGAAAATGACCTCTTGAGCACGTGGCCTAACCTACCCAAATTTGAAGTGTGCTTCACAGGAGAAGATTTGGAACTACATAAGAAAGCCAAACATCAGCTACTAGCTGCACCTTTTGGCACATGATATATAATGACATACCAAAGAAGATTATCAGCATGAAAGGCTATCTAGTTCTTTGACTAATTCAGAGTGCAGTGTCTTTTGTTAAACTGGAAGCCTAATGTGGCAGACACGTAGGCTCCATGTCATCTGAAACCACTTTGAAATGGTCAAGACCAATAGGAATGGTCTGTGGGGGTCAATTCTAGTATTATAAACTATCGACAGCATGTACGTTGAGAAAAGCAAAAAATGATCTGCTACCTTAACAATGTGAATTCACATACATTCCTACTACTTATCATTGAGGAAGCGTTAACACGTACTTTGCAAAAGTTCAGCATCATCTTCTGTTTCACTTTCTGAGCATTCCCTCTCTGAAGACTCAGATACGTGCTTCTCAACAAAGTCTGAAGATGTATGCTCCTCAGAAGAAGAATCAGGATGCCGAAGATAACTTTCGGTCTCAAAATCAGCTCCTGTAGAAGCCATTTGTGCAGAAGGTAAATCACTATGACTAAGAGTTTCACCAGAATCACTAGGCAGGTATGCATATCTACTTCTTTTAGCTCGGTAGGTGGCAGGCGACGGATCTTTATCTCCCCCGATTAAGATAGACCCATAACCATCATTGTGCTGTGAGTGCTGCGGCAATTTTGCACTGCTCTGCAAGACTTGAACAAGTGGTCGGTGTCTCTCAAATTTTTCAATAGATTCATCAAAATCGCTTCCATCCGATCTATTCTTTTTCACAACAGTAGATTTCTCCTTGCCCTCTAAACTTGCTCCTCCCTGAATATGTCTCACATGAGATAAGTCTCCCATGTGGTTACTGGCAAGATTCTTAGAAGTGCCCTGAGCAAGAGACTCTGAAAAGTTTATCTTCAAACCAGCATGGGGAAAATACTGTTCAGCTTCTTTTTTTGCAGGAAGAGCAGATACAACTTTTCTTTTCCGCTTTTTGCTCTTGTAGCGAGTACTTCCAAGGTCTTGGCGATGTTTCGTGCAAGCTACATTTCATGTAGACAGAAGCGATATCATATCCATGCATCACATTTAAGTAACTAACAACATGAAAAAAGTTATTTAACCTTGTCAATCTAAGAGGACTTACCAGAAAAGTAGGCAGGTCTGAAACCTTGAATCTGATGCCTCGAGGCAAGCAGTTTCCTCTCTAATTCAAGAGCGTGAAGAATAGCATCTTCTCTCCGTGCATATTTCTCTCTTTTCTTTGCAAGAGTCCCTTGAGTAGCCTCTGCCCTCTCAATACAGGCATCAAACTCTCCACACCTAAACGCTTTAACACGCTTTGATTTCTCAAGGTTGTACCAGTCACTATGCCAAACCAAAAGGATGAAAAGTTAGTACAAGAGTAAAAATGGTCAGAAATCGGAATCTTAAAAGATTTGTGAAGTAAAATTACACCAGTTGATTACAGATTGTGGGAAAAGAACAGATAATAGAACTGTATAGTTCGGCTATTAATTCCTGCAGAAACTGTCTCAATGAAATAGAACTAGAAATGAACCCAGATTGTAATAACTATTCAAACTGCTATTCCAGAATATGGATTAGCAAAACAACTAGTTTACAATGTTTCAAAAATATGCTTACCAGTAACTGACAGAATTTTAAAAATTATTATTTCACATGAGTAGAAGATCAATAAGTTTGTGAAGCCCTCCCACCTGCTTGTGCTTGGTTTCTACAAACCAAACTCACTAGGCCACAGCATTCCAGCACAGCCAACATATGTTTTGTATATGCGAACACATGAAATCGATTAATTGTTTCATGCAAAACCAACATACCGAACATAGAAACAATATAGGAACTGTGGAATACATAACCAAAGATAGTTCAGGTCCTTCATGAATAAGGAGTGCAAACAATTCACATTGCATTAGTCTATTTTGTTTTGTTCATTCAACCTTTGTAAATCAAACAATCTTCACAATATATCTAACCACAGGATACAATCAAAACAGCCGTGCAAGTTGCCCAAAAAATAACCCTGTAACAATTTGAGCATGAAACAAATCCGACACATGCCCGAACAGCTCCAAATTTCATCCCAAAATGCACACATGGAAAGCAAACTAGCACCGAGCATAGCTGCAAGCATGAAAAATCAGACTTCCTGGTACACCCACTGGCAGAGCCACCGCCCAGCAACCGGGGCGTCTGCCCATGCTCCTGAGGACGAAAATCCGTTGAAGTTATAGCGGGATTTAGGAATCAATCAGCTGATTTCACGGACAAATGCTACCCTAAGTAGGCTCTACGATGAATCGGATTTAGCTTCACCACTAGGTACACCCACATTGTTTCTCCCCTCCAAGTTCCAAACGAGGAAATAACCCAGCATCCCAAAAGCATAAGAAAAGAACGGCTAATCAAACTTAACAAATCGTGTGCTTCGAAACGGAACCCAAAATGCAAAGACAGGAGTGGGAACTCACACGCTGGCGTCCTCGCGGCCGAGAAGCTTGACGGGCGTGCCGGACCTCGGAGACATGATCTGCGACGGCGGCAGCTCGTCCTGCCCCAGGATCCTGCCGGGCCACCAGGAGCCGTTCCTCCGCCGCACCCACACGATGGTCCCCGGCGAGGTATCCCCGACGCTGCAGCAGCCCTCGTCCCCGTCCCCTCCTCCCTCCGAGCCTCCCCCCATCCCGCCGGCCTCCACCAGCAAGCCGAACCCTAGCGGCCAACCGCGCCTCCTCACCCCGCTTGTAGAAGCTTCCCTCGCCCTCGAGATCTGCCTTCCATTCAAATCACGGAGGATGCCGGCATCCGGGAGACTCCCTCCCCCGGCGCCTCCTCCGCTGCCCTTGTTCCGCCGAGATCGCGCACGCTCCGCCTCCGGCAGCTTCTGGAAGCTTCTCCCGCGAGACTGCTAGAGCCTGCTCCGCCTCCTCGTCCTCGCGCCTTCCTTCTCCTCTACCCTCCGCGGGGTAGGAAGGGCTCCGGCGGCGTGCTGGCTCGCTGCCGGCACGGCGGACGGCTCCGGCGCGCCTCCGGAATAATTTTTGCCTCCTGGTTCTAGAAGAAAAATAAACAAAGTGGGAAATGTAAAGGTGTTCTTTTTTCTTTTCTTTCGGAGCGGTTTTGCTCTTGGCTGGTCTGGCTGGTCCGCGTGTGGGAGAGAGAGGGGAAGGGAAAATGTGGGAAAGAGACGGCAACGACGGACCGGACCCAAGGAGCGGCGCGGGTGCTACGCAGGCGCGTGACGAAGTGACGAGAAGCCGACCACGAGAGGAGTCTACAGTTTTTCGGATTCCCAAATGATTTCCAAATGGATTGGTCTTTTTGCCACAAAGAGTCAAAGAGGATGACAATGTGTAGGGTATGACACGGGTTCACGTGTATAAAATTTGGGGCGTGCTAAGCGTCCCGGGGTTTCCGATCCCCCGCATCGAGCGAGCGCCACGTGTCTGTCCCCCACACGAAAAGAAAAAACAAAGGTACGACCACGTCCGTCTTCCACTCGTCCACTTTGCCTCCTCTTCGCGTTTCTCTTCTAACGGGCACCAGAGCAGCTTGGCCCCTTTCCTCCCAATGCCCACCGCCACCGGCGCCGCTACTCCGGCAAGAAGCACCGCCGCCGGCGTCGCTATTCCGGCGAGCAGCACCGCCGCCCCTCTATGGTAGCAGCGTCATCTACATACGGTAGCACTGCCTCCAAGCCTTGACCCCGACGACCGCTATCAGCACCGCCGCCGGCACCGCTACTCCGGCAAGCAGCACCGTCCCCCTTTGTAGCACCGCCATCCACCTACAGTAGCACTGCCGCCGAACGACGGCAGCATCCCCGCCCACCGACGGTAGCACCGGCAGCCTGTCTTCGTAGCTCCGGCGGGACTGCCTTTGCAGCAGAGCCAACCTAGGTTTGTAGTTCCGGCGACCACCGCATGCAGCAACACGGACCACGCTGGTAGCACCTCCGCCGGCCTTCGGTAGCAACGTCGCTGGTCATACTAGCACTGCCATCGCCTATGGGAGCACCGCAGCCGGCCTCCTTGCATCATCGTCGGCGCCGGTCTATAGCACTCTGAATCGCCATTTGTAGCAACCATCGATGCCTCTTGTAGCAGCCCACGGGAGGGTAGCCATCGGCAGGCTACGAGCCACCGACGGTAGCATCGGTGGGCACCACCGTAGACGGACGGTAGCAGCAGCGGCTGCCGCTCGCAGCAACACCGGCCTGCTATCGCAGCACCGGCGACGTGACTTCACAGCACCACCGCCGCGCCGCCGCCTGTCCTTGATATACACCGACGACGAATTGCTCCTTCCCTCACCAACCGCACGCAGTGGAGCACCAAGCAAATGCTTCCCGCCTCCGGCACAGACCATGGCTGTAGGATAGGCTTGGAGGACGAGCTCTACGACGAAGAGGACGGAGGCTTGGGGCCCCGGTGATACGTCTCCAACGTATCCATAATTTCTGCTGTTCCATGCTTATATTATACCATTTGCTACATGTTTTGTATACACTTCATATCACTTTTATGCATTTTCTGTGACTAACCTATTAACAAGATGCCACAGTGCCAGTTCCCTGTTTTCTGCTGTTTTTGGTTTCAGAAAGTTACTTCTGAAAATATTCTCGGAATTGCACGAAACAAAAGGCCAAGTCCCTATTTTTTCCAATACGTACACGGAGTCCGAAGGAGAGATGAAGGAGAGCCACGAGGTGGCCAAACCACCTGGCGGCGCGGCAGTGGGCCCAGCCGCGCCAGCCTGTGGTTTGGGCCCCTCGGGGGTCCGCCGACATCGCCCCTTCGCCTATTTATTCCCCGAGACGTGAAAACCCTAAGGCACCGAGCCTTTCATCTAGAACATATTCGCTGCCGCCGCCGTCGTCAACCCTAACTCGGGGGGTTCTGAAGCTCTTCCCGGCACCCTGCCGGAGAGGGGAATCATCACCGGAGGGCTCTACATCGTCATGCCCACCTCCGGAGTGATGCGTGAGTAGTTCATCCTTGGACTATGGGTCCATAGCAGTAGCTAGATGGTTGTCTTCTCCACTTGTGCCATCATGTTTAGATCTTGTGAGCTGTCTATCATGATCAAGATCATCTTATTGTAATGCTACATGTTGTGTTTGCTGGGATCTGACTTATATTGATACCTATGTGGAGCTGAATATTATATTATCATGTCTATGTCATTTGTGATCTTGCATACTCTCCGTTACTTGTTGAAGCCTTGGCCAAGTGAATACTTGTGACTCCAATAGAGGGTATTTATGCATGATAATTGGGTTCAACCTCTATTTAACCTGGGATAGTGACAGCAAGTTCTAAGGTTGTAGATGTGTTGTTGCCACTAGGGGTAAAACAACAATGCTTTATTCAATGATGAATGTATTATTTACATTATGCACATTACTTAATGCAATTGTCTGTTGCTTGCAACTTAATACTGGAAGGGTACGGATGTTAACCGGAAAGTGGACTATTTAGGCATAGATGCATGCTGGATAGCAGTCTATGTACTTTGTCGTAATGCCCAAATGAATCTCATAGTAGACACCACAGCTCACACATGCATGTTATATGCACTTATCAATTGTCAATTGCCCAGCTGTAATTTGTTTACCCAGCATGTTAGTTATCTTATTGGAGAGACACCACTAGAGAACTATGGACCCCGGTCCATTCTTTTACATCTGAAATATAATCTACTGCAATCATTGTTCTCTACTGTTTTATGCAAACAAACATCATCTTCCATTCGATACGTTTAACCCTTTGTTTTCAGCAAGCCGGTGAGATTGACAACCTCACTGTTAAGTTGGGGCAAAGTAATTTGATTGTGTTGTGCAGGTTCCACGTTGGCACCGGAATCCCTGGTGTTGCGCCGCACTACACTCCTTCACCAACACCTTCGAAGCAAACCTCGTTTTCCTACTGGTTCGATTAAACCTTGGTTTCATACTGAGGGAAAACTTGTTGCTGCACTCATCATACCTTCCTCTTGGGGTTCCCAACTGACGTGTGACGTACAAGCATTGTTTCCGGTGCTGTTGCCGGGGAGATATTCCCTCGTCAATTTAGCGCTAGCACCCGGCCATGGCGGTAGGACCTTGAGGCCTCGGCCATGGCGCCGAGGGCAAGCATCTCCATCCCCAGGCCATGCCCTGCAGCGCCGGCTCGACGTCGTGGTAGATGACGCGGCACCGACGAGCTCGGGGCTCCGCAGCCGCGTCGTCCGTTCGCTTAGGTAGGCCATGGCGGCGTGGTGGTGCCGTGGGGCGTGGGGCGTGGGGCGCAGGTCGGTGAGACCGTGAGAGGAGAGGTCGAGAGGAAGAGGAAGACACGAGCGACGGGATAAGGTGATGGGCCCCACTACATGTTTCTGGGACACTTGGCGAGTCAAGGAGGCCGATGCGTGGGCGTTGTGCTGGTGGTATGCGTCCGCACGATGGCGTCTCATCCGACGGCCGCGCGTCAGGAGGATGCAGCGCGTTGATCCCCCGGGGGAATACAAGAGTTCTCCATCAAATTTTACCCACACTCGTACCCTGTAAGTTTGCTTTTGGAGGACGGCGAACTACGGAAGACGATGGAGGATCCGGCCGCCTGATGAATGACAGAGTGACGTTGGCCCCGAATCTGGTGTTGATGAGGCTCGGAGGGCTCGTCTGGCCGATGGTTTTTACCGGGCTGGATCCAGTCTTACGGGGCTGATAGCTATTACGGCACGTTAACGTGTTAACGCCTCATGGCTAGGGGTTTCTTCAGCGTCAAGATGTGGACCAGCTGATGCTCTTCCTCTCAAGCGACGGCGAGAGATTTGGGTGCTTGATAGTTGCAGCGAATGCGGTATGCAACAGTACAACCGCTTGTATCCTCCTTGTTTTATGTTGTTTGTATTCGTATAAAACTTATATCGTTGCTATTATTATCAATACAAGTACTGTATATCTATGGGCGTACATCGTCAAAAGAAAAGTACCCTCACCGAGCGGTGCACATTGGATTTATCAATACTATGCGATAACTCAAAATTTTAACATTCGATAAAAACAATTCCCTCAACTTGATAAAATAAGAACACACTTACACGCCAATCGTAATAATTTTAAAAACAAGCTCACCAAAAATAGCAATTGTCTCAACTCAATAGATGAAGTACACGGGTACATGTCAAGTTCAAGTCAAAACGAATAGGGATTTACTTCATGGGGTTTTACAATAAAAAACGCGGCACCGGGCGGGGCAACCAACTTGATCTTATTTGAGAGTGTTTACTTCTATCAAGTAATGGCAGGAGTAAAACAGAGACAGACACAGCACATATAATTCTTCTTCATGGGCATTCATCTCCGCGAAGATCTAAGTCGTCAAACTGCCGACTCCTCATGTCCTCCGAGTCATCCGTATGAGCCGCTCTATCTAGTCATGAGTTGAAGGAGTGCATCTCATGCTGACGGGAGGTCGCTACAATAACACTTACAAGACCATGACTCACGGGACAAACACACAAACTATATGCATCACATACACATAAACCATTCCATTTCACATCAACCCTGCAAAAACTAGTTAAGCGCATCTATCAAGTTGAACATAACTCGCAATGAAATTATGCTGTGAACAAAAAGTGGTCCTGCTAGCCAGATACAGACGGGGTTTAAAGCAAAGGCCCGGACTTCCTATAAGCTACATACCCAATCCGTAAGCCTCCGTTAACTCGATTCTTGCACAAAAACGACAAATCTCATCATTAATCATGGCCCAATCAACGTTCGCAACAGTCCGAAAGATAATTGCTCCAACCAATTTTGGTCCAAACCAATTCAACTATTGAATCGACAACCTAAAACACCGAGCTAATCTAATCCACCGACACATGCATAACACATGTGCACGCATCCAAATCTAAAATCAGAATAAGATTTCTGATACCACTGTTGGGGTCACGCAGAGTGAAACGCTTGCACACAAAAACATTTTACCCTAGCGCAACCACCAAGATCTAGCTTTGAGACTTGAGAGAAGGTCGAGGCTTACCACTAAACGTGTAGATGTTGAAGTCGAAGAGGCGCTTTGGGGCAGTGCAGTCCTTTTTCCTCGTCTCGGACAACTGCGTCAGCTTGAAGTCGAGCTCTCTGCGCGGAACAAGCGAGGAGAGGCTCTAGGCGGTGAGCTGCTAGACCTAGTCGTCAAGATCGAGGACAGCGATAGGCTAGCAATGGAGCAATTCGGGTTGCTTCCACTCACTAATCCGATGTTCATCCCACTGCCCTACCACCTCATATATATAAGAGTAGGTGGGTCAGTTACCTATTCCCGCTGGCCCGCAGCACTTGCGTCCCAGTTAGAAACCCTAACCTTATCCAACTCCATGCCAACTTGGGTCTTACTTGGTCTCACTTACTTTAGTCGAAACTTTTCTCGTTGGCTCCTTTCCTCTAAAGTGCGTGACTCTACAGATTGACGTTCAGTCAGACACAATGATAGATACTCATCCGACTCCACGTCATGGCTCAGACTTGCCAAACTCTTTTCTCTGACTTGCTCTCATGCTCGGTCAGTCTCAAGCCCTCTCAAGCCCATAACTACTAGTTCCCGAGAGACGTAAAGTCTACCTACCCAAGACTTTCAAGTCCTATGTGTCTTATGACCAATCCCATACCCTTAGGGTTTTTACCCGCGAGGTACGCGGCCGGGTAATGGATATACATTGCCATCCCTTCCCATCACAACAATTGCATCTCTCTATCTCAATTTTGTTTTTGTTTTGGCAAAACACATTCCTGTCAAGCTCGTGATGGCACAATGGCAGTTGCTGATGTAAACATGAGGATCGAAAGAAGGTGAGAATTTTCCTCTCCCCCGCACTCTTTCCATATAGGTAATATAAGTTCGGACTGGGGAGGGTCACAAGTCACAAGAAAGAGTGTCACAAATAGACACGATTTGATAAAGTGAGGACGATGAAAATGTCACCAGAGTGGGAGTGTTAATGTCCCAATCTATCTTATTATTTTGATTATACAAATATAAACCAATATTCACTTGTTGAATAATCTATTCATCCGGTGTAAAAAAAAGAAACATCATTGTCTCAATAAAAAAAAAATCAGTTTTGGAGTTCAAATGTGAACTTTGGATTTTTTCGAGAATCCTTTGGATTTTATTTGGAATAAACAGTCGAAACAAGTGAAAGCCCACTCTCTAGCTCGCCGCAACGTGGCGATACCACACCTAGTTCTAGTTGGATATCCACCAACTATCATGAACCGTCGAATTTGTATCCAACGAACGCTATGATTCCTACTAATTAATATATTGATAAAAGAATCATGTTAATACGTGATTTTAATTTTTTGTTAATGGATGTCCGAAAATTTAGTACATGAATCAAAAAATAAATTACATTAATCCGAAAATTATTGAATATGCATTGATATTTGAAGAATCATTTATAATTTGTGCACAGATCCTAAAACAGTTGAACGTCCGGGCCCTAGGTGTGGAGTTCCCTCGGGGAGGCCTGCCGCGGGCGCCAAAGACGCGCATATTCGTCGCCGCCGGCCACCGCACCCAGCGGCAGCTGCCACCCGCCGACCCAGTACTTTCCCACTACTGGCGTCTGGGGGTCTGTCCCTGTTCCTACGGAAGACTCATCCGGAGAGTAAACCCAAGTTCTGTGAAACCTGAGGCCTTGTTCCTCTTCTGCCTGAAGTTCTGGCAGATCCATGATCAATACTCTACCGCCCCCAGTTCTCTCACCCCTGCAGCGTCGCCATCTCACTGGTACGGATGCAGACAACCCGAATCAATCCGATTGGTATATCACCACCCTGTCCTGTAATTGTAGTACGCACGATTCGGTTGATTGACGAGTCTCGTTCAGATCTCGCCGAGACGTGTTGCATCGGGTTTTCCATGGATCCGGAGAGCGATGAAGGATGGTCCGCATTCAGATGATGGGCTCCGGGGTAAGGATCTTATTATCTTAAGCGCTAATCCCGTTTTCCTGTTCTCGACTCCATTTGGAAGCAAGTGTTAACACTAAACCTAAGCAAGACATATGCAAGTTGACTGGTGAATTCATTCTGCTATACTATCAAAGGTAAATGAAAATGAGATAAATTAGTGGATGATAGTGCCAGAAAATGCCAAAACAGAAACATCACATCATTACAGCGAGAGTGCAAGACTGCTCGCAAAGAAATTTTCAGCAGCACTCACTGAAGATAAAGTCTCTTCTAGGTGGCCTAGTTATTTTTCTAGTAAGTTCAAACCTTTTTAGATGCTAACATAATAGACTATTGTGGTGCACTAAGTGAACCTCCGCTTCAATGGCTAAGCTAACTGAAGATATCAACAGCGAGGTGCTCCATCTCCACAGCTCGAAGGAGCTTCATAGCCAACGCACTCGCATAGACAGAGGAGCCCTCAGGTATCTGCACAGTAGCAAGAGACGTCAAGCGGAATGGTACCATGTGTGTTAATACAGTAGAAATGGGTAAAAGGGCCAAATGTTGCTTCGAGTAAAGAAATCTGATTGTTACCTTTGTGTTGAACATGAATATACGTTGATCTCCAATAACCCCCCCACCAACATGGATGAGTTCAAGACGACACTCATTAGAACCTTTGCAGCACAAAGCAAAGAATTAGTCTTCTTCTTCTCAGTGAACTTGATGTTGATTTCATTACCAACTATGCGGACATCAACATGGCATTCCTTTGACCTCCTCTGTATCCATGAGCTCCTTATAGCCCCATTCAGCTGATTGTCTCGATCGTCCTTCACTGGCTGCAGCGACGAGCTTTCCCCATCATCAGGTGCCATGTCATCCAACTTAAGCTTCTTCGCCCTATGTTGGATATCCCCTTCCACCAAGCTCTTCAGCTCCTTCAGCGTTCTGTTGAGCTCATTGATGTATTCGATGGCATCTCCAACTATAGAGGCTCTATCATTCTGGAGAAGAATTTCGTAATAACCCATAGCATCACATTCATGAGAATTACAACAAGTGTATATCAGGCTTAAAAAGGTTTTGACTGTATGATTATGTAGCTGTTAAGGATCAGTAGGATAGATAGTAAGGTAATGAAAAATCCTGTTTAGATACTAATTATCTATGCACATCAATTGTCAACTAAATTCACCCAAAACTCCAGTTACCTACTGAAAAGTCCAGCATACACTTTCCCAAACAAAACTTATATTATGTAATGTGGAAACTTACATTAGGTGGACTGATGTAGCTAGGAAACTCTGTAAAAGCTTGCTGCGATGAGAACATAAAAAATATTTTTTAGAGTTCAGGTTTGTTTGGCCTTTAAAATGCCAGTCCTAGTAGTTCTTTCTACGATCTTAAAATACATTGTTGGGTGCATACTGAAATTGCATCACATCTAGAAACCAATGAAAACCAGCAAATATTCTAGGAAATCCATGTGATTAGTTGCTGTTAAATTGAGTTATCTGTAACTGTGAGAACCAAGAATCGTTAAAAAAATTAAATTAGCGAAGATAAGTTGAACAAACCTTAGTAGGGCTTGGGAGCAGTGATCTTAAAGCCCCATATTTCACATTTATCTGCTCCCTCCTCTCTCTTTCAGTTGCGAAGTTAGTTTTTCCCTTGCCAAAGCCACCTTTCTTACTTCTTCTTCCCAGTACTGAACTACCAAACTGCCTCCCGTCTATCTCTTGGAAAATGTTTCCTGCAACCCCTACTACCTCCATCCTTCCATCTCTCTCATCATCACTGGGAAACAACCCATAACTTTGTGGAAGTGAATGATAGATATCCTTGAATAGGTGAGATTGGTGACCATTATAGTGTAATGGTAGAGTTGAATCGCCGAGCATCATCGCAGTGTCACGAATTGCTCCTCCCAGAACCTCATTGTTGGTGTCCAAATGGTTGCCAGCATCCTGTCCTGGGTCACCAAAGATATGTTTTGCCGTAGGGAATGCAGGAGTCATGCTGTACCTTGAGATCTGTAGAAGATTTAGGAGATCAGGTGCAGCTGTGTGAGCACCATTTGGATATGATGCAGCATCATAGCCATTCATTTGTTGTTCCACTGACTGGTGGCTGATATGATTTTGGACACTGAAGATTGAAGGAACCCAGTTTGAAGTTTCTACCTGGGTCTCTTCTTGTACCATGTGGCCATGAAGGTCCTGATCCATGTCAAATCCAGCCTGTTGCTGGACACGGTTGATTGTTTCTTCAGGTTCTGAGGTAAGATTAGTTGCATTGCAGTTATCTTGCATGAAGAAGGAGGTGCCATGAAAGTTTCCCTGTTCAATCTCTGTATTGTCACAGATGGAGTCCAGTGAATCGTGAATCAATGATCCTGCCATGAGAATAGCATCTTCTGAACCATCAAAATAACCTTCCCCAACAATCATTTTAGCCTCTTCGACCTTCACTCAATATCTAGAAAGTAGAAACAACAAAAGTTAGAAATCAAGGAGCCTCAAAGAAGTATCTTAAAGTAGTACAATTTTGGGGAAGAAGAACCAAATGCAAGAGATCAAGCTGATGAACAAGTAACACAGTAGCATGTTAGGAGGGATCAACTGAACCAGCTTGTATCTAAAATAGAGAAAATCATTGGTTCAAGCACGCATATTTAGGAAAGAGACTACTCAACTTGAATGAAACAGACAATCAGTTTGTTAGATGGAGAATGCTGCAGCTCGCCTTGGTCGTGTTGGTTGTTTGGAAGGAAGCGAAGACGTGGAGTTTAAGCTAGGCAATCTGGTTGTCTCATTTTTTCCATGAGGAGTAGTTGTATTTAACACATTGGATGAGACATGAAGCCTCTTTGCTTCCTCAAGACCCAGCGCACTACAATGTCTCTATTTGGTCTCATACTATAAATATTAATCTTGATGGCCTGTGCTTCAACTACCTTAAGCATAGCAGTTAATAAGTAGCCACTAGTATAAACTATAAAATCATGGGTAGTGATCAAAATGTCCCTCTTTCTTTAATTTTCTCAATAAGCGCGATAAGCAAAAAGTAGTTGAAGATGTGCTTTAACTTATAAAGCTAAAAGTAAGTTCTCTAAGCGATAGCAGATCATTTTGATTCCATTTTTCAAGGATAAAACATTTTAATTCTGTAAAATAGGGGTGGTAAAGAAGCAAACAAGTTAATTTATTACGATGTGCATCTTGACAGTAGCACTAAAGCTTGAAGAGAAGAGATGTGAAGAGAGAAATACCAAGATCAATTCTCTTCGACAGATCAAATGAAGGAAATGTTGTTCAGAAACTAGTAGTTCAAAAGATCCTTGAGAACGAGTTGGGGTGCTATGCCGGTAATATATAGAGATGACTTGGTCAGAATTAACACGCAAAATGTAATTGGCATGTGAAGGACTGAAGGCATGAAAAGAACAATTTGTTGCTCATGCATAACTTATGCACAAATAACAGAACATGTCAAATATCAATCATTTCCTAGTTTTGTGTCTTCAGAACAGTCGTAAGAGGGGTCAGACCGTCAAAGCAAAGTGCTATCATATCTTTATCATTAAGAACAGAAGACCTGAAAGATGGAAACTCACACTCTTTGAACTTGGCATCTTGGCTGTTATTCATCCCAGTTGGAAGTTGGGAAATGCAACTGTGCAAGTCATGCCTTCTCCATTGTTCCGCATTTTATGCATGTACCGGTACACTTTGCCTGGAGAAACAAATTGTACAATTACTTAAATTATTGGACAATTTAAAAGGTGGTCATTATCCTGCATTTGCGGAGAGTTAATCATATTAGCACAAACAATGGCAAGCATGTCTGTGCTTCTACTTCATACATTTTTTTTCGAGAAACGTACTTCATACATTTAAGTTCATTGCTAGCTAGTTGTCACATTTCTGGAAGCCCTTGTTATTTTCCATATAGTACTTGTATTAGGTGGATACCGTCTTACCTTCCAAATTAAGTGAATCTAGGAATTGGATGATACATTTGATGGAACATAATACATTTATGTCTGTCTGAATTTCTTGTGCAGAAGTGAATATCACTGATCATGCAGCCTCTCTTAAAATCATCTACATGACAAGACGGATGATCTATCATGGTTAATTGGTAACAACATTGTTATAATGTTATCCTATCCTTTTTCCATCCTTAGACTTCTCAGGAGCAAAGATACAGGTAGCAACAGCAATGCTGTTCCACCTCCATGCTTTGAGTGGCTTTTATCTGTGAGAAGTCTGAGATCTTTTGACAGAACCACGGTTGGAACTAGTTCGTGCTCAGTCTTGTGATAGATTGCCTGTCAATTCTAGCCTAGTTATTGATTCAGTGATGGCGATTAAAGCAGATTACACTATAATCTGCTTGCATGATTATTTTCCCTTCCTTGATACTAACCGTGCTAAATAACCTGAAAACTAACTAGGTAGGACATGAATTCTAGAAAATGATATGATAGGGGATACAAAGAATTTATGTTCCACACCATGCTTAAGTGCTAGGCTATGGCTGTGTGAATTCTGTGAGTGAAGCACATCAGTATATGTAAATCTTTTGCAATAATTCTGATATTTTTTTCCTGAGTTGTCTTGTAGTGACGAATCAAATGAAGAACCGGAGCCGACAATCTTCTCTGAACAGAGCAGGATAGTGAGATTGATGCCAACCTTGTGCCAAGTTGGAAGCCTTGGTTGCCACCTGCAAGTTGTGGTTGAATTAATCGCCTCTGCTATTCATTTTGTTCTGACAGATGTCTATCCACTGCTGTTATAACCTCCATACTTAACCATGCAAGAATTACCTTTTAAGGTTTTTTTTACCTTGTATACTGGCCTTCCCCTGTTTGAATCAGAGTGAAGTACATGGCAATGGATGATCTCAAGCAAGACACTTCAAGTGCTATGCCAAGTCATCAACATAAATTTTTGTGAGCTCCCTCCAGCTCCAAGGTGGACTATCAGTATGAATGATGGATTTGTGAGTCGCTGAAAACCAACAGAATTTTTGTGAGCTCCTGAAGCTGTAAAGATTTTGTGATGGAAGGAAGTCTTTACCTACGAGGCTACAGGTAAATCCGTTAGGCGGAGTTTTCGTCACTTGTTCGAATCTTGAAAGGTCTGTAATGGTGTTTCGGTAGGTCTGTAATGATTCTGGATGATGTACTGTAACGCTAGAATATTTTACTTCTGAAGGAAAACATTTTCTTCTTTCTGTAACTGAGGCATGCCAATGCTTCAATGCATGTGCAGCTACGCACGAATTTTTCATTGGCGTCGCACTAGGACAGGGCGTGTTGGTGGCGCATGTCACAGAGTTCTCGCCGCCACGATCTGCAGGCTGCCCCGGCACTCGGTTTGATATAAGCGGCACGTAAATGTTTTCTAGCGAGTCTCTATTTTGACATTCTCTTATCGGTAGTGCCACAAGGCACCTTTGCTGTCATATAATTCACAATATCGGCACTTCGTGAGCACGTAAAAATGGATTGATTGATGCAAGGGCCCAAGACCGACTGTCTGCAATGCCTTACTTGGGTTCTACTCGGCGTTTAGATTCTGCACATTCAGGGAGAAGTAGCAGCACCGGATTGAACTGGATGATCATCCTGGAAGTACTGTAATATTTCTTTGTCACAGGATTTGGAAACCGAGACGTCCTGATGGAGTATACTAGGGTAGAATCAGTTGATGACCAAAATTAACTTGGTAGTTTTTCTGGTAAACCTTGAAGTAAACTATTTTTAGAAAAAAATTAGTGCCTCCTGATAAATCTAAATTTAGCCTTTTTATTGCCTCCTTTTTAAGATTTTTTTTTGAAATTTTCCCCACATATATTAGGTCAGCAAGCCGCCTCATTAAAACACTGCCAGTCCCTTTCGGTACCCTGGTTAGGGAAAGAGTGCGTCTGAAACTTGCCGCCTTTAAGCATCAATCAGAGTTACATCTGATTTTTTTTTAAAGAAATTTTTTATTGCCTCTTTTTTTAGAACTTTTTTATTGCTTCCTAAACCAAAATTCAGCTAGTCAGTTTTTTTTTTTTTTTTTTGCGAAAACTAGACAGATTTCGATGAGGTAAACTTGGCCTGAAACTTTTTTTTTTTGAACGGGATCTGATTCATATAACAGAGAACTGAGTACAGATTACAAGCAAGTCCAAAAAGAAAAAGAACTTACAAACGGACCCCTGCAAAATGCACAAAGGACCCTGAGTACCCAGGAAAGAACGCAATCAGATCCTCCAGCACGCCCAAGACGCTCAGCCGGCGCCGCCGTCGCCGTACCACGATCCGCCGAGGAAGAAGCGCCGCCCCATGTCGAAGATGATCGCAAAGCCGGCCGCCGCACCGTGACGACAACTTGACTCGATGAACGCACACGATCCCAGCACTTCCTCCACTGCTCCACCCCTCTTCCAGCCGACGGAAGCATCGCCCGAGCCAGCCACCGCGAGCCATCCACTCCATACGCCACTCCTCGCACCACCAAGGTCCGCCGGAGTCGGCTCACCGACGGAGAAGACGCCCAAAACCAACCGAAGCAACAGAAACAGCTCACCCCGACCACCAGCCTCCTCCCTCGCCGCCACGGCCGGCCAAGGAAGCAAAGGTGGCGAAGCTCACCGGACAGACCACCTTCAACACCTCCCCGGCGTCGCCGCCGTAACGAGGAAGAGGGAAAGGTCGACCACCTCACCGGCGACATCGCCCTCGCCAACGACGCCACCGTCAGGTACACACACCTAAATAGGTACTAACTACACTCGCAGACGGTACCCGGGGCTCCCCCCCACCTCACGGCGCCAGAGCGGCGACCGGAGGCAGAGGGGAGCGGCGGAGGACGCCGGCGAGCACTCGAAACTTCCGGTCGCCTCTGTTTCGCCTCTCTGTACTGTAGCTACCCTTATCCCTCCCGCTGAACCTGTGCAATAACTCTGACCCCTTCGCCTGAAACTTTTTTTTAGTGTAACTAGGCCTGAAACTGGACACGCCCCTTCTTCCCACGCGGAAAGGCCCATAAAGCCCAGCACCAACCCTAAAACGTGGCCACAACGGCTCTTCTCTCTTCCTGGCCAACTAGCCGTTGCGAGCTTGCCGCCGCCGTCGATCGATCCCTGCAGGCTGCAGCCTACAAATACATCTCACAGTCAAATCCCTAGAGCTCACGAGTCACCGAGCAATCTGTGCCTCTCTCTCTTCCCTTCCCCTCTCGTGCTCGCCGCCTCCCTTGCCGATCCGGGGAGACGACGCTCTCGGGCTCTCGAAAGATCTCTGCTTGCTAATCCGCGCGTTTAATCACCTCATCTTGTTCGCGTGTTTGTCCGATCGATCTGTTAATCCGCGTTTACTTCTGCTGCTATTACTGTATTCGTTCGTTTCTCTGTTTCTTCTAATCATGGATGCAGGATCCCACTCGATCTCTTCCGAGAAGAACCACGCCGCCCTGCAGCGGCCGCCGCTCCAGGAGGCCGGCTCCCGCCCCTACATGCCACCGCTGAGCACCACCTCACGAAACCCGTCGGCCAAGTGCTACGTAAGTTCCTTGCTCCGAAATCCCGCAGATGAGTTTGTGCGCATAAGCTGTTCGATGGATTGCCTGACAGGGTCCTTTCCTTTTCCTTCTGTGCGTGCAGGGAGACAGGTTCATCCCGGACAGGTCAGCGATGGACATGGACATGGCGCACTACCTGCTCACGGAGACCAAGAAGGACAAGGAGAACGCGGCGGCCGTGGCGGCATCCCCGTCCAAGGAGGCCTACCGGAGGCTTCTCGCGGAGAAGCTGCTCAACAACCGGACGCGGATCCTCGCCTTCAGGAACAAGCCGCCGGAGCCCGAGAACGTCTTGGGTGCCGATACGGTTTCTTCTTACCAGGCCAAGCCGGCCAAGCAGAGGCGCTACATTCCCCAGGTATGGGCATACTTGTGGTTCTACTAATGCATTGACGCTATGGATGTAGTATCAATTGGTGCTGGTTACTGATGTGACTTAACATTGCAGTCTGCCGAGAGGACTCTGGATGCACCAGACCTCGTCGACGACTACTACCTCAACCTGATGGACTGGGGGAGCAGCAACGTGTTGTCCATTGCGCTGGGCGACACGATGTACTTGTGGGATGCTTCGAGTGGATCAACATCTGAGCTTGTGACAGTCGAGGAGGACAACGGTCCCATCACCAGCGTCAGCTGGGCTCCTGATGGCCGGCATCTTGCTATTGGGCTCAACTCGTCTGACATCCAGCTCTGGGACACCAGCTCCAACCGACTGGTTAGTACACTGTCCAGCATCCATACATGATGTCCTAGTGAGCTTGATCAGATGCTTACAATGTTCTTACACTGTCCATCACCCATACATGCCATTTATGTCCTAACGAGCTTGATCAGATGCTAACTCGCGATGTTCTTACACTGTTCAGCACCAATACATGTTATTTATGTCCTAACGAGCTTGATCAGTACATGCTATTTATGTCCTAATGAGCTTGATCAGATGCTGACTTAAAATGTTCTACACTGTCCAGCACCCATACATGTTATTTATGTCCTTACGAGCTTGATCAGATGCTGACTTGAAATGTTCTTACACTGTCCAACACCCATACATGTTATTTATGTCCTAACGAGTTTGATCAGATGCTGACTTACAATGTTCTTACACTGTCAGCAAGCACAAATGTTATTTATGTCCTAAGGAGCTTGATCAGATGCTGACTTACATTGTTCTTTCTATACAGTTGAGAACTCTGAAAGGTGTGCATGAGTCAAGGGTCGGTTCGCTGGCATGGAACAACAACATCCTGACGACCGGCGGCATGGATGGTAGAATCGTGAACAATGACGTGAGGATCAGGGACCATGCCGTGCAGACGTACCAGGGACATAGCCAGGAGGTTTGCGGGCTCAAGTGGTCTGGGTCTGGGCAGCAACTGGCGAGCGGGGGCAACGACAACCTTCTGCACATTTGGGATGTGTCCATGGCGTCTTCCATGCCATCTGCAGGCCGCAACCAGTGGCTGCACAGGCTCGAGGACCACACGGCCGCTGTGAAGGCGCTGGCATGGTGCCCATTCCAGAGCAACCTGCTGGCAACTGGCGGTGGTGGTAGCGATCGCTGCATCAAGTTCTGGAACACACACACCGGTGCATGCCTGAACTCTGTTGATACAGGATCACAGGTGTGCGCTCTTCTGTGGAACAAGAATGAGAGAGAGCTGCTGAGTTCACATGGATTCACACAGAACCAACTGACATTGTGGAAGTACCCGTCAATGGTTAAGATGGCCGAACTCACTGGACATACCTCCCGTGTTCTTTTCATGGCACAGGTGAATTCTTCTCGCCATTTCCTTTTTGCAGATACTATCAACATGTTAATCTGTTCTTTGCTTGATTGTTTTCTCATGTTGTGAAATCGCAGAGCCCTGATGGTTGCACGGTAGCATCAGCTGCTGCGGATGAGACACTCCGCTTCTGGAATGTCTTTGGCACTCCTGAAGTAGCCAAACCTGCACCCAAGGCTTCCCACACTGGGATGTTCAACAGCTTCAACCATATCCGATAAGATGAACAATGAGGAACAATCTCTTGAACTGGATATGGTCCTATGGACAGCTCTGTTGTGTACATAGAATAGGCAAAATACCTAGGTATATACTGCTGATGTACTGCCTCACTGTGGATAAGAAAATATACGGATGGAGCCACCGGGAATCGGCTCCCGGGGACGTAGGCACATTGCTGAACCTCGTTAACAAATGCCTGTGTCTTTGTTGGCTGTGATTGTTCTTTGTGCGCATATAGTTTGTTCCTTCTTCCTTGTATATTTCTAGAATTTGCACTTGTGACTTCCTAGGTTAATCATATTGAGCTTATACTCTGGTCCAGAAGATTTTGGGGATTAATATATGCAGCAGAAAACTGCGTGAATGAGTTCCACTGGTCTCTAGATGTGCATAATCATGGTGTGCAGGAAACTGAACCTAAATCATATATATGTTTGCTATCTTTCACAAGTAAGGCCACAAATCAGTTTGCCTTGAGATGTAAGGGCAGCTTCTTCAGATAAAAGTAAGGCCACAGATCCATGGCAAACTGATCTTTTGTCGTTGGTGTAAGTTACACCAAAAGATAAGTTAATTTTCTTTTTTTGGGCAAACCTGTAAACCAAAGCACAAACACTTGTATTTCAGTGTTTCTTCTGTCCTGTCATAGTGAAGAAGTTCCATAGTAGTTTTGAATCTACTGAAGAATCGAACACTTACGTTCTGAAGACGAGTGACAGTGTGGCATCGATGACCAGTGTTCAGGTAAGCAACGTATTGCGTATACTGTCACATTTGAGTTATCATTTTTTACAGTAACCTCCCGTCAGACGGAGAATATGAATACGGATAAACATGTGGCTTGAGACGAGGGCCACGATCATTTTGCTTAATACAAAACCTTTATTTATCCTATAATTCCCCGCAACGATTTGTGTCCAACAGTCCTCTCTGTGGCAATGTCGACTCGATTAGGATCTAAATGTTTATTCAATAAATCGACAAAAATTCAGATATGCATCCGCAGCCGGCTGTGTTTCAACTCCAATAAAGAAGTACTCCATGTGTGTACCTTCCGTAGTCCTTTTGCATTTGTTTTCACATATATCATAGATGCTCCACGAGACCACGAGCAACAGTAAATCCACTCCAACTGAAAACGATACTACTGTAAAACTACTATTCTGTACAGTAGTAAACTAGAGATTAGCAGAGAAGAGGGCTGCGAAGACCCACGACACACACAAGGATCAGTGTTTCCACGTGGCCTGCGCCGGCGGCCCGGCTCGGCTCCTCCGGCTCGTCCAGCCCGGCTCGTCCAGCCCGGCTCGTCCAGCCAGGCTCGCCGGTTCGCCACCACCGAGACCGGTGAACCAAGCGGTGGTAGTAAACGAAGAGTGGAGAGCAGGAGAGATTCCGTGTCCCCCTTCCTCCTCCGGTTCCCACGGCGGCCACACAGCTCACCTTCTGACTTCTTGCTCCACCGCCACCCAACAACCAGACCCCCGATCGCCTCTCTCTCGGATCCCCCTCTCTTCCTCCTCGGCTCTGGACACGGCCAGCGGCATGTGCCCCTTTTAATAAGCCGCACCAAACCACCGCATATCTTCATGTGGACTGGGTTGGCCTTGTCCTTCCTTGGCCCTTGGCGATGGCGACGACCACCAGTCCACCACCCGCTTCATCAGAGACTCTGCCGGCCGGCAGGAAGAAGATTGATTCGGGTGAACGAGATAATATTTGGCGTTTGTTCGTGATTGGTGCAGTCTCAACGAGAGCTAACATGGGACGATGCTTTATGTTGCTGCTAGCCTGCCGATGGTCTACACTATAGAGCACCGAAAATCTGGCTGCTGATTCTGTTGTTCTATATAGAGCTGCGCATATATCCCTGCTGTATTTGTGTATTGCAGGGAATATAGGGAAAGTATGTGCTTAGCGACGGGGGTGTTACAAGCTCGATCGGAACGGATGACGATTGTTGGCTGTCTTGCCTTTAAGCACACGATTCTAGTTCCAAAACTGAAACCTAAGTATGCGATTCTCTGGAGAAGTTTACTCAAAGGAGCATAAAGCGGGAATCGGAACAAAGACAAACGAGACGTGGGCTCCTCAAATCCATATGCTCCAGACTCAAACAGAGAATCTTATGCCACCTAAACGCCGGCCCTATCCGAATTTATGCTACTCACTATGAGTCTATGATCCGAAAAAAGTGTCGTCAATTGTACGTGTTAATTGCACTTGATCAGTTCATATCCAGGTCCAGCGACGTTTAATCCGGATTTTTTTTTAGATAAAGGGCTTTATTACTCAAATAAGTCTTACATTCGGCCTCTGCATAACAAATGCACACAGCCACACACCAAAGTTGATAGTAGAAAGAAGCAAATAAAATAGGCGAGTTACAATCCGCATGATAATGCAAAACGCCTATGACATGGCAATCTCATCCACCTATGGAGGGCCAATGCGACGATCAAGTGGCCACCCATGTTGTGAGAAAATGTCCCTTGCAACCTCCTCTAGCCGAGCACACGCCTCCGTAAAGAGGTCTCGATGTCACGCACGTTGTGTTCCAGAGATGTTTAATCCGGATTGGAGGGAGTAATTGTAAACGTTTACTTACACCTGACTCGTAAGAACATCTCTCGTAAGAACATCTCTAGCGAGGCCTCTAAACAGGTGAAATCCACATTGCCACCCGAATGGAATATGCAGCTGATATTTTAAAAACAAATTTTGAAATTTCGAAATGAAATTGGGTGGATATATCTTCACATTTCATGTGTTCATAAAATCATTTCATGAAAAATCGATATGTTTGTGGCCTACGCAAAAATACAAAAATAATATAAAAAAGTCTTAATTTAGCACCATTTTTTGTCGTTTCCGTGAAATGACTTCGCAAATGCATGGCATGTTTAAAAATTGTACTTGATCAGTTCATATCCAGAGACGTTTAATCCGGATTGGAGGGAGTAATTGTAAACGTTTACTTACACCTGACTCCGAAGAACATCTCTAGCGAAGGCCTCTAAACCGGTGCGATGCCACCCGGATGGAATATGCAGCTGATATTTTAATTTTTTGTTTTGCAATTTCGAAATAAAATTGGGTGGATATATCTTCACATTTCATGTGTTCATAAAATCATTTCATGAAAAATCGATATTTTTGTGGCCTGAGCAAAAATACAATTTTTTTCGTGAAAAGTCTTATTTTAGCACCATTTTTTGTCGTTTCCGTGAAATGACTTCGTGAATGCACGGCATGTTAAAATCTATGCTCTTTTTTATTATTATTGACATATCAAAATGCGTTTAAAATGCATTTCAAATAGCTGGTATAGGCACCCAGGAGCCAAACCTTCTGCCGCTCTACTTAACTAGTGCCTATATACATTATATTGGGTTAAAGAAAAAAATCCACTAGGGACCCTATCCCAACCACAAAAAAGATAAAGTCACTTTGGAGGACAGGCCTCATCTCGGGGGTGTGTGAAAAAATGACAACACTGACCTTGTAAAGAAATTTCAGCACAAAATGACCAATTTTCGAAACCGGTAGTTTTGCCTGCCCTATATAACTCTGTCGGCAAATGTCTTTGCCGACAGTTTTCTCTTATGGCTCTTTGTCTGCCCATACGACTAATTTTTCCCCGACAGACACATTACTTTACCAATAGGTATTTCTACCTGCCAGTAAAACCTTTTCCGACAGCTTGTGATATTCCAGTAGTCAACTGCCCTGCACACAAATTCTTTCCCGGCAGTTAAATCCCTCAAAACTGACTTCTGCAGGTGACAACTGCCCTCAAAACTTACTTCTGCCGGCAGACAACTGCCCCAAGTTATTTCACAGTGGTTTTTTCAGTTCCCATATCTCATGCAACTAGAGTCAACATAATAGACAAAGAAATGACGCATTTTTTCTTCATTCAAAAACCATGGTCATCAAACAGAATGTATACATATGTGATTGTTCACACGGAACATCACAACAGTATCAACTACTGCAACATACATAAAAAAAGAGTATAACAAAGAGGAGGCTGCGCGAAGTAGCGACAACGAGGAGGCTGGCGCGCGAACACCACATCGCACGTCCGCTAGCGTGCATGACAGCGAGGCTGCAACGGCTCATAGGTCGTGATCGACAAATTTAGTTTAAATTTTGTCTGAAAATACCATTAAGTTTGAACGGGTTTTGAGCCATTTGTTTGAATGTTATTTTTTCAATATTTAAGGGGGTGCCACCTCTTTTTGACCGTACAAGTGTCCGACACCCAAAGCGGTCACCATTTCTGAGGTGTCGGATATTTATTTATTTTTTACATAAGGAAACACACTTGATATATATGACCACAATTTTGTTGTTTGCAAAGTATACAAATAGTATAAAGTTTACGGATCACCGAGAGTTGATACATGAACCAGCCACCTAAAAATAAGCATAATGAAGCGCTTTAGCCTTAACATTGAAATATACTACTACTAAATTTGCAACAGTTAATTTCGAACTGAGGGATTAGTAAGCAATGATGCGCCCTGGCTATAAAAAAATCCGTGCAACCGACTCTAACTAACACATAGTTCAGAACTCTCAGTTTGACCTCATGCTGAACGATAGAGCAAGAACCGATCCAATGGGTATTCAAAGGAATAACCCGCGTAAAGGAAGGAGCTCTCGATTTGTTAAAAACAAAATCATTTTGAATACTCTAAAATTCATAATAAAGCACAAATCCCACCCGAATTTGAACTTTATTCCCTTTATCAATTTCATTCAATCAATTACCAAACAAATTTGTGGAGTTGATAAACTAAAAGTCATATAAACAATACACCAAATTAGTTTAGCAAACAAACACAATATAAAAACATGTTGAATTGATTCACTGTTATCACAAAAACAACATTTCAGAAGCGGTACTTTAAAGCCGAAACCTCCTCTCCTTGAAAAATGCGCCTATTACAGTCACGCCAAATCTCCCAGCCATAATCAGGGACTGAGCTCCCTTCCGTCGATATATCCATGCTCGGGCACGGATTGGCTGACTTTCCCAGACATCCGAGTCACCGACAAGCGGACCCGTAATATGTGGGGTCCATATGTCAGTGACCCACAGTCACCCGAGGTCACCGAAGTCAGCGAATCCCCAACCCTCTCATACTATGGGCGCCTCTGATTCATAGGATTTGTAAAAGATTTGTGTATGATTGAAATCCGATGGGAATTTTTCTTCCGGATGCCATTTGATTCATAGAATCAGATCCTATAGGAAAAAAAACCCATAGAAATTTTGTAGGAAAATAATATGAGGTCCAACCTCATGAAAATATTTTTTCAGCACAATCAAAGAAATTTGATCTTTCCATAGGATTCAATCAGCCATGCCATTCCAATCTTACAGGATTCCTATTCCTACATTTTTTCTATCCTATGAATAAAAGGAGCCCCATGTTGTGTCACATACCACAATTCATACGCTCACGAACGTCAGCTCTGGGGTGTTGAGGCAGGACGAACGGGGACGAGGCGAGGCGTGAAAAGAACAAGGGCAAAAGCAAAAACGAGTGTGGGGCGGCGGTCGCAACCAAGTTGGCGCGAATATTCCCTGCGTGGTGTGGGGCCAGGCGACATCATCGCCAACAGTTCCCCGCGTCTCCCTCGCCATCGCGCTTCCACCGCCTTTCTTTCACCCTCGGCCTTGGCCGCCGGAATATTCCGTGGATGCTGGGCGCAGCTCATCGACGATACGTCGATCAAAACCATAGAGCCGGGAAGGCCGATTCCATGAACGTGTGCTAGCTGCTGTTTTCCTCGAGCGAGGCCAAAGGAGAGGGAAACAAGATCACCCTGGCGGGGATATGCGGTCCGGTTCATTCACCGTTCTTGGTCTCGGCGGTAACTGATGGAACGACGTGCGTTGTCGTGATCATTGACCGGTGAGGCTAATCACCAGTGCGATCGAACGCTTTTCTTTAGGCAAATCTAGTAAGTGAGCAATGATCATCTTTTTGAACTAAAAAAGAGGGCGACAGTAATGATCAGAACAGACAGACGGACAGCTTCTCTCGCCTAGGAGACTAGGAGTAGAGTACCGCCGGAACGCGCGCGGCGGCAGCGGCACGCATGCACACATGCCCCAACCGCTCATGTCGGGCGCGCCCTTCCCGAAGCCGATCGGACGGCCGTACGCCGCGTTGGCTCGGCCGGCCCTTCTGTTTTGTTTTGCCTCCCGGCGCAAGGCTCCCCGAGATTCGAGCACGTACACACATGATCGATATGCGATGCGATGCCCACCCCGGCCTCGATCGGCTCCTCTTCTCCCTCCCGCCTCAGCGCCCATCTCTCTCTCTTTTTCTTCTCTCGCACCACCTGTCTACATAGCGCCGCACCTCCGCTCGACTCCGCGTCTCTATCTCCGCCCACGACCAGCTCTAGCAGCCATATATCAGCACGCATTCCCATCACGAATCCTCCTCGAGCAGAGCTTCGCCGAAATCCTACGCTAACTTCCCACGGCACCAGATTCGCACCACCCCACCGGACAGAGCCTGCGACCCCTGGCTGCGGCACCTACACACGTACACGGCCGCCGCGCTCCCTCTGCTACGTCGTTTAGCTCGATCGAAGAAGCTAGCTAGCTAGCCGGCAGAGGTGAAGACCTGCCGGCGAGGTGTGAGGTCGAGGGGATGGAGCGGTCGGGGTACGGCGTGGGCGCCGGGGTGGTGCTGTCGCGGGACCCCAAGCCCCGCCTGCGGTGGACGCCCGACCTGCACGAGCGCTTCGTCGAGGCCGTCACAAAGCTCGGAGGGCCCGACAGTAAGTACCGTCTAGCTCTGCCTTCTCTACTGTATACGCATGAAGGATGAAGCATGTGCACAAATTAACGCAGCCTCGCTAGTAGCTACGCCCAGTTCATGCGCTCATGTACGGTACCTGCAGTTTGTCCACCCCACCAGCCGTAAATTAAGGTCAAATGGACCTGGCATGTGTGCTGTGCGCGCAGCAAATCGGGGTTTCAGTTCTAGCGAGTCTCTTACACATTTCTAGCATCAGAGTGATCCATGTATCTTGATCATGAGTATCAGTTCATCAGTCTGTTGCGCCGTTTCTGTCTGCTTCTATATATGTTCAGTTCTGAGATCCATGTATGTGCAACCAGCCGTAGTTGTTACCAAGAATGACTCTTGATTTGACTCTGCTGTCGACAGAGGCGACGCCCAAGTCGGTGCTGAGACTGATGGGCATGAAAGGGCTCACCTTGTACCACCTAAAGAGCCATCTTCAGGTTTCAGATTTAAACCTTCATTGCAAATTATTTCATACATAACTGTTTTCTTCGTCTTCGGTCAATACTAATTTCCTAATTCTCAATCATGTCAAACCTTCAGAAATACAGGATGGGAAAGCAGAGCAAGAAAGATACAGGCTTCGAGGGCAACAGAGGAGGTATGCATATACTCTAACTGGCAAATACTAGCAAGCAAGAGTGAACATGATATATTTTAAAGAACTAAATGATAATTTTTTGACGTTGATGCATACATATATATCCTCGTTTTGTCTTGTTTTTAAATTTCACGTGGCTTTAATTTATGTTTTCACAGCGTTCGCTGCGCACGGCATCAGTTTTTCATCTGCGGGGCCTCCAAACGTTCCGTCTGCTGGAAACAACAATATGGGGTGAGTGTAGCTTTTCACAATAGTGCATCGGACCATGCCTAATTTGTAACTTGACCATGATGACCAGAAAGAGACGTAGGAAGAAATAACATCGTTTAGTTCGCTGGTACAATATAGGAGTTAATTATATATGACCATTAATCCTACTATCAGACATTTGAATATACTATTACATAGTAAAATAGATCTTTAGTTTATACATAAAATACATTTACTTGGTTGTGATGGACTGTCAATGATTTGGAAGGTGACAGGGACATTAATCTGTTGACTGTTATTCTGTTAAGGGTGTATGTATGTCTGCAGATCAGGTGTTAATTAATGTGTTCCCTAATTATATTGACACCACCCCGTCACATCACAACTTGAAAACAGACGAGTTCAACAAGATGCCGGATTAGTAGTATTCATGGAACGATCCGTGTGTACTGAATCGTTTTATGTAATCATTCAACCGGAGCAACTAACATATGATATGGCACCGTCCTGATTAGACTCAATTTTCAAATCTTAGTAGGTTGCATGTCACCCAACTGTTATCTGAAGCGTTGCCTCTAAATAATTTTTTATATGATTTATGACCATTATTCACGTCGACTTTCATGATCATTTTTGTTGGTTTGTCTTAACATTATTATTTTGGATGGAACAGAGAAACGCCACTCGCGGATGCACTAAGGTATCAAATCGAAGTCCAAAGGAAGCTGCACGAACAGATTGAGGTAATGTTTCTAGAGCAGAGCCCCATTTCTCCAATCCTTGCCTCCAACAACACATTTTTCTGAACCCTTCAGTTTTCTCCTACACTTGCAGGTTCAGAAGAAGCTGCAAATGCGCATCGAGGCCCAAGGGAAATACCTGCAAACAATACTAGAGAAGGCCCAAAAAAACCTTTCTTACGACGCGAGTGGAGCTACAAACCTAGAAACAACGAGATCACAGCTCACAGACTTCAACCTAGCTCTCTCAGGATTCATGGACGACGCGACGCAAGCGTGCGGACAGAACAACGGAGACTTGGCAAAAGCCTTATCTAACGACAACCTTAGAACAGGCAATCTAGGCTTCCAACTCTACCATGGAGTTCAGGACGCCGAGGATGTGAAATGCACCCCAGACAGGACCAGCTCCTGCTTGATTTGAACATCAAAGGAGGATATGATCATCGCCTACCTTCTCACGGCATGCGGCGCGGCGAGGCGGATATTATGGTCGGCCAGCACAGAAGGTAAATAGTTCAGTAGAAGGGCAGTAGTTTAATTTGAGAGTTTCCCTGTGCCCTATGAGAGATTCTTTTGGCAATCCTGAGGACGCTTGTTCACGCTGTTGAACTGTTGATCCATTCCAGCGTATGCTAATGTAAAATTGTAAAATTTGTGGAAAGATCGAGGCTTCGAACAAATGTAGCTAATCGTGAGTGAGATTTGATTACACTGTATACGCACCAAAAGTCTAATCGACTAGAGCATAGCATTATGAAGTGTTGCAACAACCCAAGCACCTTCAAAGTTCTGTCTTCTTGTAGTTACGTTCAGTAGCTTCTTCACATGTATGAAACGATATCATGTCGAGAAAAAAGATAAACATTATTCAGTCTGAGACTCAAGCTAGAAGCAAGTGACTGGTTTCCTGAAACAGTATTCAGTCTGCTCACTAAAGTGCACCGTTCATCGCTAACCGAATAGTTAGTCAACGCTGTATGTTCTGTAAACCCATAATAGTGCATTTCCTAAGAGTTGGGACGTGTACATCAACTCAGTTCACGCCCAGAATGGCGATACATTAATTCCTCGAGAAATCTCCGAGCTCTCGTCACGAGTGGGGCGTTTTATTTCTCAAGCATCAGTAGTAACCTTACCTACGAGACACAGATTAGCAACAACTCGTGTTTCTTACAGACAAGGGCTCATCTCGGCAGGGCAAAGCCCGGCCTCTGTACTGTTCAGTGATATCCGAGCGGCGCAGGAGTCTTGTTGAGCTCCAACCCCTGGAAATGGATGTCCTGCATGGGCATCATCAGAAGCAAAAAAGTTCAGACATGAGGAGCAGAGCAGTACGTGTACGCGCTTGGGCTTGAGATCAATATACGTACCGCAGCGAAGTGGTTCACGTCGCGGTGGTGCGCCTCGTCGGAGCGCACGACGGTGACGACGTCCTTAAGCCTGGCGTCGGCGGGGAGGCGCCAGTAGTCGATGGCGATGCGCGGGGCCGGGACGTTCTCGATCTTGCCGGCCTCGAGGTCGCGGAGGAACTCGGTGTATGAGTGGATGGCCTCCTCCTCGAGGTAGCCGACGACGCGGTGCGCGAACTTGGGGGAAAGGAGGTAGCCGACGAAGTAGGCGTTGAAGAAGACGCCCTGCACGGCCAGGACGATCGCGCGCTCATACCACTTGGGATCGGCCACCTCCATGAAGGTCATGAGATGCATCCGCTCGTTCTCCGCCTCCTCCAGCAGCGCACGGATCCAGCCGCCGCTCTGCTCGAAGCGCCGGAGCGAGCGCAGGTGGAGCAGCATCCCGCCCACCATCCCGGCACCGCCGCCACCGTCTCAAGCATCATCGCCCGGCAGCCGTACCTCCTCTGCATCCAGCTCGCCGTGCCATGTCAGTACGAGCACGAACAAAATCTTCTTCTTTCGTTCCATCAATCATACTGTACTATATATTCACCATGGTACGTACCTGGAAGAAGATATCGGTGGGCACGCGCAGCGACTTGACGGTCCAGTAGGCGATCTTGTCGAGCAGGACCTTGGGCTTGTGGTGCTTCGTGAGATCGATCGAGGTGTCCGACGTGTAAGCCTCCCACGGCTGCAGAATCCACAGGATCACCAGTTATGGTGCACACTGTTAACGGCAAAATTAATAGGCAAATCTTGTAAGCTAGCGAACGAGATTAGTTACCCTGAAGCAAGACCACTTCCACTCGGCGCCGTCCTTGTTCACCAGCTTGGACGGTACGATGCCCCAGTAGCTGCTCACCACGGCGCCGTCCTTGTTCGCGGCCTCCTTCGCGGCCTGAAAGGCCTCGGCCTTCGCGGCGGCGGTGCTTGCGACGTTGTCCTTGGACGCCGCCGCCTCCTCCTTGGTCGTCTCGGCGGCGGAGGTGGACAGAAGCCGCGCCCATACGGACACGCCGCCCCCTTCTCCGGCCAGCAGGGGCCTCGACGCAGCCGCCGGAGTCGCCGGGCCGAACACGCGCGGGCCCAGGTGGCGGAGGAGGGCGTATCCTGCAACGCGGGACCTCATCGTTGAAGATGGCGAGCCTGCTTGCTGGGCTGCTCTGCTCGCGAAACTCGTGGTCGCAGGCTCGCGAACCTGCGGACGTGCCAACTTCTGAGAGGGTGACGGGACGACGTGTCGCCGAGCTAGTACACGCCACGACGGCATGGCGCTGCGGGTGGATGACGCGTCGAGACGTGAGAATGGCGGCTCCGCTTGGCTGATATTTTTTTGGAACCAACTGGTGGACATTTGTAGAAGACCCTGTCCCTCAGCTTTTCAGGTGTCAGGATAGGGGTGTCAAGATCGTTGCGGCTGCTATGCGGGTGGCTGCTAGAAGACTTCGAGTGGACTGAGAATCTTTTATTTTTTTAACACCACACAACCATCACTTTCATTACAAATCAAAGCACAAAGTACGTCTCAACTACACTACAGAACCCGTTCCCCACCCCGTGCTACAGTAAGGAGAGGAGAAACAGAGGCGAAAAGTGAGCAGAGTTCCGCCGGTGTGGATCCGATGGATCTCCCCGTCTCCGGCGCTGTCGCGGCGTCGTGAGGCGGGGGATCCGGAGGATCTCGCCGTGCGGCAATAGTATAGGTTAGTTTTTATGTGTTTTGGAGTTGTTCCCGGCGGCGGTGGTGGGGTGGAGTCGGCGCCGTGCCTGCGGAATAAGGATGCTGCAGTTCGTCTTCCACCTTGGCTTCGTCCTCCGGGGCGGCGTCTTCGTGCTGCAGCCGTCTGGTGGTCGCCGATCTGCGGATTGGGCGGCTTGTGGGTTCTGTTTTGGTGCTTCGTTGCCGTCTGTGGGTTGGAGCTGATGGCGGCAGTGAAGATCTTCTTCTCCACCTTCTCCTTCCAATCCGGCGTCTTCGTCGTCGAGGAGGTGGTGTTGATGTACTCTGTGCAGGCGATTGGCAAGGCGACGACGCCGGCCGCCTGCGGTGGAGTTCCAGTCCTCCGAGCTGGTCGTCCCTGCGCCGTCTTCCTCCCCAGGGACGGTGGCGGGCTCGTGAGGTGCAGTGATGGGGGTGCGGTTCCGCGGCGGCTTCGGCGGTGTCGGATCCGGTGTGGGAAAATCTTGAAAATTAAGAAGATGGTGTTCTTTGTGTGCTCTTCGCTGCCGGCGGCGTCTTCGGCGGTTACACTCGGCGACTTCCCGTTTGCCAGGAGGCTGACTCCGATCCAACATGTGTCAAGGAGCAGCGGCAGCGGCGCGCCACCGATGGCTTCCGAGTGTCAACGGCGGCCAGTTCCAGAGGAAGAAGATAGAGGACCTCGTTGTAATTTCCTTTTCTTTCTGGACCTGTTTGTAAGGGCTCTGGTTTAATATATCACCCTTTTCTCCGAAAAAAAAGCACAAAGTACAACAGTAGTGATTACAAACTAGCTGGACACCTGAAAAAATATAGTGGATATGCCAAAGAGTACAACCGAAGCCAATCAGGGGTCCGTCGAGAACTCGGACGCAACAAACCTGCAGTCGCACTCTTCCAGGGACTCTTGCAATCTAGCCAACCGTAGAGCCAGCGGCTCAACCAGCAATCGCGTTGGCAGACGTCTATGAGGTAAAGAATTGAGCTGTAGATATGAAATGTCCAACACCGAGCCCAAATCAGGAGGTTCTTGGCTGTTAAATCTGAGAAACCGCTGCAGAGACGATCTCACCCGCCTCCGGCCTGTCCCGAACAGCAAGAACGCACATCCAACATGCACATCAACTAGCAAAGAATACGAAGTGCTACAACTAGATGAAAACCAATGAAGCTCTAAGGATGAACTGGTGGGAGTCGACAACCCCGAGCAAGTGGTAATGGTACCATCGAACTCGCACCTCCACCAACCAATCCGCCAACCAAGCCCAACGGCAACACCATCTCCATCCTCTCCCTCACCACCACGGTCGGCCAAGAGAAGGAAGACAGAAATCATACCACTGGGAACACAACAGACATGCTTATGAAAAGAGCAAGCACCGGAAACCATCTCTTCTTTCTCCTTCCTCAGGAATTCGTCGGAGAGGTTCAGCTGCAGCCACCCAGTGCCGCGTGGAGACACCAGATGCAGAAACCGAGCACCCCGCCCGGCACCAGCTTCACACAGCACCACTCCACACTTCTTCTCCCCCTTGCCACCGTGGCCGGCCAGGATAATCAGTGTCGAAGTGGAGCTCCTCGACTGAAGCAAGTCAGGAGCACTCCCAAGACGAACCTCGAACTCGAGCTTATAGAAACTGAAGACTTCGTCACTCCAAAGCCACCACAAGTCACCATCTGCTACGGCAGCACATCCCGCTGTCACCACCATGGCGACTAGCAGGACAAGCAAGAACGCAACAAAGAAGGCGACTGGAGCGGCAAGGAATCGACGCCGCCAGCCGAAGATAGCCATCCCGCCATCAAGACTCCGGTGCCTACCACGGACCAGAGGAGACAGGAGTAGAAGATTGCAGCGGCCTCGAATCCAGCAGAACAAATTACAGCACCAACTTCGTGATACGGAGAACAGGAACGAAGCATTGCCATGAATCCCCCCCCCCCTCACCTCCACGGTCGACCGGGGAAAGAAGAGACGCACATCGATCCTCGCCACCACGCCCCTCCCGCTCGCCACCATGGCCGGACAGGAGAAGCAGAGCGACGTCGCCCGCCCGCATCTGAAGAAGGCTCCTAAGGGGCCCTTTATTTAGGAGGCAGCCGCCCCCACCCTTCATCCTCGGCTCCGACCACCGGAGCGCCGCAAGGGGCAGGAGAGCAACCGACCAGCGCAAGGTCCCCGCCCAAGGAACCCGACACCCAACACCGGCATAACGCCGAGCGCGGCAGAGCGCCGCCAGGAACTACTATATATATAGGCTAACCTACCTCCGGCCATAGTTTAAAAAACCGGACCGGTGATCGAACCAGTGAGGCTGTCGGTTCTGGTTTTTACCGGTCAGACCGCTGGTTCACCGGTTCAATGTTCGGTTTTTTAAGATACAAATTAATAAATATTTACTTATATATGTCCTAATAAATAAATAATTATGCATGCATAAGTATTTCAGACTAGCAATTTGGCATGATAATAATATAACTAAGTAGTCAAGATGAGCAATGACTTGCATTTTGAATCCATCGGAAAGGTACAAAGCAGCAACATGTCTCTACTATATGTGTACGTGTACGTACGGGAATCGCAGGTCAGATAACCATGTACCAAGCAATCACAGGTAAGGTAACCATGTACTCCCTCCGTTCCAAATTAATTGACTTATATTTGTCCACATGTGGATGTATCTAGACATGCTACACGTATAGATACATCCATGTGTGGATAAATAGAAGTCAATTAATTTAGAACAGAGGGAGTACAAAGCAATCACGAAGTTACTATGACTTTGTTCTGGCCGTGTTAGTTTGTGAAAAAAATAGCAAAGCTGTTAGGTACTACGGAGTAGTAGACATTTTGTGCTTGCGTGTTGATAATAGTAGTAAAATAATAAACTGCCACTAGTTTGTACATAAAGCACTTGCAGCTCAGCTAGTTAGCGCGTGTCTCCGCTGCTCGCATGCAGACTAGGTGCCAGGTTCGAACCCTGCCAATTAGTCACTCGTCCTATTTCTGGAACTCTCCCCTCGCTACAGTGCTAAGAGGCGAATCGGAGGCGATCTCGGTTTCTCCCGCGGCCGCCGGCGTATCTGGGGGATTCCCCAGATCTGCGCTCCGGCGTGTAGATAAGGGGTTTCTCGGCGGCGTGGCTGTGGCGGGGTGGCCGGCGTCGTCGTTTTGGTGCTCTGCAGCCTCCCCTCCTCGGCGTCGTCTTCGACGGTGCTCCCAGGCTGCAGGTGCGTCCCTGCTTTGTCGCTCTTCTCTCCGGCGTCGGCGGCAGGCTGGTGACGGGTGTACAGGAGGCCGGAGGAGGAGGTGCGAGGCGGCTGTTGTGTGGGTGTGTGGTGTGCAGGTGATGGATATGGCCGCCTCTGCTGAGGCGGTGTGGCGCTGGCCCCAGGTCGGGAGCGGAAGGTGCTCGGGGCGCGTCCCCGGCCGATGGTCGATCTCCGTCTTCAGATCCAGCTCGTCGGAGCTGGTGGTTGATGCGGCTCATCAACGCCTTAGGGCAAGGAGCTCTTTCGCTCCGTGGTGGAGGGCTCTGGGCGGTCGCTTTCTTCGTCGTCGCTGGCGGTGGAGGTCGCGCGTGCTGGAAGTTCTCGAGGTTGAAGATGGTGTGTCGCAGCAGCGACGTCCTCTGTATTCTCCTTGTTTTTTCTTTGCTTGTATCTGGCCTTGTTATGTCTTCCTCTACGTATGAATACAAGTATGAAAAATCAAAAAAAAAGTTCGAACCCTGCGCAAGGGCAAATAAATTTTTAAAACACTCTGGCCACTGAACCGGTCGGACCGAATGGCCGGTTTAGTACGAAAACCGGCGGTCAGACCGCGGTTCAGCCGGTTTATTCCGGTCTGCTGGCGCGTCCGGTCCAGTGCGCTTATAGAACCGGCAAAGGCCCTGGTTCCGGTTGAACCGGTGGTCCGGTCCGGTTTTTTAAACTATGCCTCCGGCACCTCCCCTTGCCCATCCCTAGCCGGCTATTCCGGCGGAGAGGGCGCCAGGTCGGCCCGGCCGCCGGCGGCAGACGCTCAAGGAAGAGACTGGAAAGGGGAGGAGGAGAGCGAGAGCGGATAAGGTTCCGGGCCGTGTTGTCCCATTTCGGACTGAGAATCTTGTGTGTTCCTATTTCAACGGGAAAGGAAAATTCTAAATTGGAGTGGACTTCTTTCAGAGTCCGAAAATTGGCAGGGTATATAGCCAAGGATACCTTCCTGCGCGGGAAAAACTATTTTCGAATGCGTAACCATCGTCCAACATACATACTCGCTCCATTTTTTATTTATTTTACGTTTTGGGTTTAGTGAAAGTTCAAGTTTGACCAAAGATATAGGAAAAAAAATATAAACATCAATAACATAAACTGCATATACTATGAAAATATATTTTACGGTAGTTCCAATACTGTAGATTTTATATTGTACTCCCTCCGTTCTAAAATACTTGTCTTCCATTTGTCCAAATTCGGATGTATCTAGACATATTTTTGTGTATAGGTACATCCAAATTTGGACAAATGGAAGACAAGTATTTTGAAACGGAGGGAGTAGGTGTTAATATTTTTCTCTATTAATTTGGTCAAACTTAACAAAGTTTGACTTTGACTAAAAGCATAACACAAAGTAAATAAAAACAAAGTAAGTACCTCTAGACGTGAAATATATTATTTGTGTCTCATCATTTTTCCATTCGTGCACAGCATGTATAAAGAGATGGATATTAATGATAGGAAGTGAAATAGAATGAAACATATCCACTTTGGGATTCCCTATAAAATGGGGCTAGTGGGAGCGATCACTTCCGTTTGTTTTTATTTACACGCCGTTAAATTTTTCAAAAATGATTCAATATTTTTATTAAAGAAAATATCCTTTACTCCAGAATACTTGCCTCATTTAATTTCATCGTGTCACTAGTATCAAATAGCATGTTGTTGACCGGCCTTTAAACCCCATCTATGCACTAATTTGGCCCTCCGGCCAATCTTGTTGGGCTGATCTTGGTGATGGCAGATCGTGTGTCGCCTATGTAGGTCGTCGCCGGCCGTCGTCCTGCTCTTTAGGTCAAGATACACCGCTTCATTCATGGTGTGTACGCAGTCTGTGGCGTTCCTAGACCTGTCGATCAAACGGGCCGGTACTCGAGACCCCACCGTTTTGTCAACACCACGATTACCATGGTGCTAGCAGGCGCGGGGAATATTCAGACGGTAATGACTGGAGTGTCAGAAGATCGATGTTGAGGTTTTGGATGAGAAGCTGATGACACTTCACATGTCGCTCTACGAGTACAGGTTTGCTTGTGGGGCGTTGTCCACGTCAAAAGCTGCATCCATGGAAAGTGGGGAGGCAACACTTCAGGTCTTCATGTTTGGTGGTGCTCTTCGAGTATGGAGTCTCGACGTTCAGGGTGGAAATAGTAGGTCTGACTTCATTGGTTGTACATGGCAGTGACGGACTGCCGCTGACTTGTTGAAGGCATTTTGGATATCTCGGACTCTCTGGCTCCTGGGTGAAAACCTATGATCTCTTTGGATTGGGCGACGAAACACTTGTGCACTGTTTTCTTCCTAGAAGCGTCGATTCTGGA
Source organism: Poa pratensis (assembly GCA_947311845.1). NCBI lineage: Eukaryota > Viridiplantae > Streptophyta > Magnoliopsida > Poales > Poaceae > Poa > Poa pratensis. Next base: position 30,938,645 of record CAMZMU010000081.1, read on the forward strand.
GAACTTCTCATGCAGTCCGGGCGTTGTAATTGGTGATGGTTTTGGTAGTGTTGTGAGTCGTTGAACATTGTGGCGGGGTCACTTTTTTGTCTTTTATCTGTGTGCATCCTTGGTGTCTAGACATGTTCTTGACACTATGCTGGTGTAGAGGACGGGTGTAATTGATATCTTCCGGATATTAATATATTTGTAATCGAAAATGTCCAGTTTTGGACCGTTGGGTCAGCAGTAACATACGATGCTGGCGGGGTCCTAGCTAGAGACACTGTCAGCAGAAGGGCCCGGGTACCACCTTTGGATGTGCTTTTTAAGTCATCCTTGACATGCTCTTATAAGGGCATGAGTTGTGATGCGTCCGCTTGGTGATGCCCCGTGAAATCCACGTAGGGCTGAAATAATGTCTATCAGCGAGGAAGCATGCTCCTTTTTGGGATCACGATTGTTTCTGCAAGCTACACCTTTTGAAATGTGGACCACCCGAGCCGAGGTGGAGAGCTGGGGCACTCGGCCATGTTATAGCATTGGTCATGCCCTAAGATTTGTACCTCGCAAATCTGTTGCAATTGATCACAAGGGCGGGATGGAACAATGATTTGTATCTCATGTGAGAGTATGCCTCAAGACATATTGCTCTCAAATTGTGCAGGAACAACGTTGAGTGGTCAGCAAGAGTGCAGGAGTCAAATGTTGATTAGTGGCCGACCAGAGCGCTACCAACAATGTGAGCGAGATGGATCCCATCGAATGCAAATGTCGTCCACACGAATCGTGTCACTAGTACATAATGATGCTATGGATACGGGACAAAACCCTCATCGGTAACAGAGAAACGCTACGTTACCTGAGCCTCGTCACTGATGTGAAGGTGTGTCCGGTCATAATATGTAATCGTTGCTTAAGTTTGTTACATTAGATGCGAAGATTAATTTACAACCGTTTCTAATGACGGTAGGAGGAAACAAAAAAGCATGGTGTGGCCGCCTGCACCGTCGATGGAGCCTTGCTTCTGCGACTAGGCGGCCACCGGTTTTGTACCATCTGCCTCTTCGTTTGTTGTAGAAAAGTTCAACCAACAACGCCGGCTCCAGTGCATCGTGGATGGAGCCCCTCTCCTATATATTCACGGCTGCCAGATGGTTGTCGTCTTCTACCTAGCTACTACTTCACAAAAGTCTTGCTTCTGCATACGCCGACTTCAGCGCACCGTGGATGGAGTCCTGCTCCTACGTCTTGACGAGAGCTGCATAGTTTTCAAGCTTGCTCCCCGCTCTAATGAATATGAAAAATTCACAACATAATTTATCTTCCTTACAACTAAGAACAAGCAGACAATGCTAAGCAAAATATATGTTCTAAACAAAGCAAACTAACTGCAAACACTCATAACTAGATCAGGCATAGAATGGTTAGCAAAACATATGTTCTAAATAGAGCAGACTAACTTTAAACACTTATAACTAGATCACACATGCAATGCTTAGCAAAATATATATTATGAAACGAGCAAACTAACTGTGAACACTTACAACTAGATCTGGCAGGCATGCGTCGCAAAATTTATATTTTTAAAAAGCAAACTAACTGTAAACACATATAACTAGATCTGGCAGGCAGGCTTAACAAAATTTATGTTCTAAACAGAGCAAACTAACTGTAAATACTTATAACTACATCTGGCAGACAATGCTTTGCAAAATTTATATTCTAAGCATAACAAACTAACTATAAGCATTTATAACTAGATCCAGGGTTTGGAGTCTTAGTTTAGGTGAGGCAGGATTGCTTAGCGCGCTCGATCTAGTGCTCGGTGTTGGAGAGGAGGAGGGCTGCCTCCAGATCGGCCTCGCCCTTACGACGCAAGGCGTCGTCGCTCTCGAAATCTGCGCGGGAGAGTTGGTGCGTGATCTCGAGCTAACGATCGTCTCCCTCCTCGTCTGACGATGTGGACGGGGACAAGGACGAGGAGAGCGACAGCTGGTTCACAAAGCAAGGAAGGCGGCCGCGATATGTGATGCCACAGGAATACGGCTAGGGGGGGCTCGACGTGGTGGCGTTCATCTCAGCCGCGCGCTCATGCTCCATGAGCTCCAAACGTTGATGCGTTGGCGCCGTCGCGGCCTCAGCCTGGGCCACGAGCTCCGCTTTTAGATGAGCCAATAGGGGATGCCATCATAGAGACTACTGAACGAGTGAGAGAGGGAAGAGAGTGTGTGGCAGCTAGGGTTGGGAGAGTGAGTGAGATTGACAGCCATAGGAATACGGCATCTCTTATAGGCCACCGAGTGGGCTCCCTGGGCTATTTAGAATAGGCAACATACATTATATAATGTCCATGTGTGATGAGCTATTATCGGCACCAGACTTTAGTAGAAACCATTGCTAATATGTCTGACATATTTATCTCTTTCCGATGTGGTCGGACCATCAAGGGCCCAGCGCCCGCACTCGTTGTGGGCATGCGCAAAACTCGTTTTACCGTTCTCTCTCGCTATCGTTTCCATAGAGGGGTGTCCATAGCGTCATTTTGTTCTAGTTTGTACGTTATGAATGAGAAACCACCGCTCTAACCCAAAAATATAGAAAACCGCCACAACCTCTCGATGGCTGGTTTTTATATATGGCTTTTGTTCTTCCTACAACTAAGCTGACGTGTGTACCGCGGGAATTGAATAATTAAACCCCGCTAATAATGTTTGGTCAAGGATAATCTCTACCAAAAATGTTAATCAAATCTAACTGTTTTGTTGTTGGACAATTCTCTTTTGCGATTTTGCGAAGATTCTTACTTGACATAGTTAAATGCAACGTCCTCGAAGGATGACATTGAGCAAAAGATCTATGTTTGGATAAACTTTGAGAGGTGGGTTCTTTTCGTTCGAACTTTTTAAATTTGATAAGTTTGTTATTTCTCGCGTACGTGTTCACTTACCATATTCTCCAGTATGAGCTTCTGGGCCAGGCCAGATCTCTCATCAAAGCAGTCTCCAATCAGGCCCGTTGGAAACGGCTAAATCGGTTGTTTCCTTGGATCCAGGTTGAGAGCAGGCTCGAGGGCTGCAAATTCACCAGCAGATATACGAGCTCTTGCGACCATGGAGATGGCAGGAGCTCGCATGCTACAGCGAAGATGGCTCGGAAGAAATTCGGTCAACCCCAGTTGAACCTAGTCGAAACCCTCCCCTTATTTACACCCTCCACTCTCACCTCCAAATCTAGACCACCATTTTCCCCAGTCGAGTCCTCATTTCCGGTCAGCGAGGAGGTAAGCGGCACACTCATTTCCGCTCGACGCGGCGGTGACAAGTCTACTACTTGTTGTACTCGAGTTGGCTTCTTTGTCCCCCACCTCTACGGATGCTTGTAAGTAACCAAACCAACAATTTTGGTAGGGTGGATCTATGAGCATGTGATAATCTAGATCTTGATAGAACTTGTGATGCTATACTATTGGATGTGTGTTTGCTTGTTTACCATGAGTTTTTTTAGCTTGAGTTTGATATAGTTCATACTTGAACATGACATACTGCACCTTTTGTACCTTGATCTTGTGGCGGATGTAGCTTCTTCAGCTTGTGGTAGCCTTTGCTTTGTTATAGATGTCGTACTTTTTGATTGTACTCGATGTGGTAGATCTAGCTTGTTGAGTTTGTGGTAGCTCTTGCTTGTACTGGATGTGTATAATGATCTATCATGCGTGATCGATAAAGAATTCATTGCCCGAGGAAATATATTCAGGCTCTTGTCATCATTGGGGACTCTCAGATCCCTTCCTGTGTGGAGGACTCTCAGCTCTTGCCTGAGAATCCTGTGGGTGATTCTATGTCGCTCAGAACTATCATTGTGGAGTACCCTGCGCAAAACATGGTAAAAAACATAACTACAAAGGTGGCAACAAAGACTTCCAAGGTGTAGAAGGCCTAGATGAAGGGAACCATGAAATGGTTTCCCTTCTTGTCTACCTTCATTTTGGGCCACATTTGTTCGATGATCAAGAGCGACATGATGAGGATTGACAAGATCTTCAAGTGGCCCATCTGTCTGCTGTTGCAAAGACTATCTTTGTGTACTGTGATGCTGAGTTGACTTCAACTCGGGTGTACAACCATCTGAGAAAGTGGAACCTCGGGTGGCTCCAGGTTAACAAGGGCTTAGAAATTTCTCTTATGGATTGTTGATGCGTCCATTTTACATAGTGTTTTTAGCTAATATTTCTAAGTGTAGAGGTAGGGTTTCTGTGTTTTATCGCGCCAGTGCGTAGCTTTGATGTCAATGTATGCAGGAAGTCAAAATATAAAAGAGAAATTCCATACAAGGCAATTACGCCAAGTTTAGGATGAAATATGCTGATTAGAAGCAATTAAAGCCTTCCTTATGGAAAAACAATTCGCTGAAAATAAAGAGAAGGAGAAAATTCACGCAGCTTAATCCCCAGGAGAGATTACGACCATTGGTACGGTAGCGCCCGACCGCACTAGGATCAGAACGACTACATCGTCAAGTATTTTAACCTGTGGCCTCGGATTTCGAGAAGGACGAATAGAGCAGTCGCCTGACGGAACATACCACACAAAACATAGCCTCCGGAAGCCGGAGGGGGAAACAACAGAAGGGTTGCCATCTCCATCACCACTGAGATCTGGAAGGCCACGACATCGATATCCATCATCACCACCACCATCTCCTTCATCTACATCAATGACACTTCCTTGTAATTCCAAAACTCCAAGTTGTGGATTTGCACGTGTACTCATATAATAATCCATTTTATATTCATACTATTATCATGATTATATTTTGTGCCTTGACGTTTGAGTAGTTCCATATTAGTTCTTGGGAATTTCGGGAACCCCTAGTACTATCATGAATTGAAACAAAGATGTATCGTTTTAATATCATTTGGCATGTAGTAATGGTCTTTCATGGTATTGTGTGAATGTCGACTGCACAATATTTGGCTTCATGAAATGAAAAGACAATAATGTCGGTGTAAGACGGAGTGCTTGTGTGTGGCGCGGTGACAGAAACAGCCCCTCTCTCTTGTTGAGCATCAATGGGTGAATAATGGAGATCCAAATTCTTACTCCGCTATGTAATGGAATAACTTACAAGCTCACCACAATAGGCTACCATATAAGAGACGTTTTTTTCAGCCGAGACTAAAAGTAAGGAATGCAGCCTTCGAAACAAAGTGGGGTAGTAATCCAGCTTATGCAGACAACCAAATAAAGTGCACGACATAATTTAGATGGTGATTCTGCCAGGCCATAACCGAGAGAGCCTAGTTTCGTGGAGCTAAGGACTCATTTGATTTATAGGATTTGTAAAAGATTTGTGTAGGACTGAAATCACATGAGATCTTTTTTATTCGGATGTCGTTTGATTCATAGGATCAAATCCTATAGGAAAAAATCTCATAGGAGTCTTATAGTGTAAATTTTGTAGGAAAATAACATGAGGTCCAACCTCATGAAAAAAATCTTCACCACAATCAAAGGAACTTGATCTTTCCATGTCCAATACTAATGGATTTCTATTCCTACACTTTTCCTATCCAACAAATTAAAAAAGCCCTAAAAGGTCACAACAATCATGCCATAAGTACTGATGGAGAGGTTTTTTGGACAGGGTATTGCTAGTCGTGCGCGCGATCCAACACTCGTAGTGCCACCCAGTCAGAAGAAGCGGAACAAACGTTCACTCCATATGAATTCCGATAGATAATCCACCAAAGAATCCAAAACAAGAAGATATCCAACAACAAAAAAATGAAAAATGCCTCTTGATACCTTTGCCAGCTTCGGCCGGCAAACGTGCGATAAACAAGCGTGGAAGCTACACGACCAACGGCTCTTCCGGCGGGACGGGCTGGTGGGTCAAGTCAATCCCGGGAGGTCCGAGTTCACGGAGAACTTGAGCCAACCCTTCTTCTCGACAAACTTTAGCCCAGGCTGCAGCACGAGCCCAACGATTACCGCCCCGAGGCTTATCAGCGCCACCTTCAGCGTCGACAGCGCGAGCACCGCCACGATCAACGCCGTCGCAGGCACCAGCATGGCCACGCATCCGGCTGTGCCCAGCGGCACCCTGTACGGCCGCGGGGCGTCGGGCCGCTTAACCCGCAGCACGACGAACGAGATGAACTCGAGCAGCATGCCGAAACAGTAGAGGAAGTTCTCGGCCGCCACGATCTCCTGGAAGCTCATCGTCGAGAGGAGTACCACACCGGAGGCCGAGAAGAGGATGCCGATCAGCGGGGTCCCGTATCTTGACCGCCACGCGAAGAAGGCTGGCAGCATTCCCCGCTCCGCCATGCCCAGGAGCTGGTACGAGTCGCTGCTCATCTCCGCCACGAACATGCCCATGTTCGATACCGCCGCCGCCGCCTGCACCCACCACATGAGCCACGCGCCGCCCAGCAGCTTTGCGATGTCCGCGAAGTAGCCATCCGTCCACTGCCCCCGGTCCAGCGGCACCGCGCCGGTCCCGGCGAGGAGAGGGTACATGTAGCCGACGACCACGAAGATTACCGCGTAGAACATGGCCTTGGGCAGCGTCTTGGTGGGGTTCTTCACCTCTCCGGAGATCGTGCTGACAGAGTCCCAGTAATTGAGGTTCCAGAACAGAGTGTTCAGGTACAGGTTCCAGTCGACGTCGTGGATGTCGACTACGAGCCATCTCGCCGGCTGGAGCTTTGGGATAGAAATGAGCCCCATGACGAGGAAAGGCAGGAGGGAGAAGACCCCGATGCAGATGGCCGCCCACCCCACGACAGTGATCCCCCGGTAGTTCAGCAGCGTCAGCAGCGCCGTCAGACCGACGACGGAAAACGCCCTCGGCGCGCCTCCGCCCAACGCAGGAACGGCGGATTTGAGGTAGTCCAAGAATAGGACGGGGTACAGAGCGTTGTCGATGACGCCGCTGAGCCATTTCATCCACCCTTGCTGGAACCCCCAGTAAGGGCCGAGCGCCGAGGCCACCCACACGACGTACCCGCTGTTCTCCGGGAACATGGTGCCCAGCTCCGCCGTGATCAGCGCCTCAGGTATGCTCCAGATGACGGGGAGTGCCAGGAAACCGACGATGGCGAGGAGCGGCCCTGCCGCTCCCACGGTGTCCTCGATCCCGAACGGCCCGCCGGAGACCTCGTAGAAGATGATGAAGATGAGCGGGACCATGGACAGTTTGCGGAGCGAATGCGGCGATGCCGCCGCTCCGGAGCTGTCAGGGAGGCCCTGATACTCCGTGCCCTCTTCGCCCATCGGCTCGGCGTTCTGGGCGGCCTTCTGCTGCAAAAGAAAACACAGTTAGTTCTTCAGATCAAAGCATTAGAAGCATTGTGGATGGGAGCGAGCAGCAAGAAATTAGCTGACGCACGAGTTCTACAACGAATTGAGGGCGGGTGCAAGATCAAATCTTGTCGTGAAAAACTTGGAGATCGAATTAATTCGTGTGCAACTTCACAGTTGAGTCGAATATACTTTGTCGCTCACCTAAGCGCAATGGCGAGAACGGCGGCAGCACAGATTGGCTGCAATTCTGCAACCTGCGACCGTCGGCGCATCGACGTCGAATGCTACTCCCAATCTAGCGCGCTAGTACTTTGCCTAGTTCAAGACAAGGAAGAAGAGAAGAGCGGCAGACGGCGGCGCGCGCAGTCCGACCGGTAACACCTGTCGCTGAGTAGATCGCCACGCAGACTGCTCCATCTACACGCGTAAACTACGTAGAGGAAGCGTCATCAATCAGCCACAACATGTCAACATCATGGGCTTCAAGGTTCCGACGCCCTAGATCATCATGGGCTCGTGGGCATTAGTGGGCCGGAGCTACATGGGCCTGGATTATCTGCTTCAAGGTTTTTGGATCCAAACTACACCATCTCCAATGCCTATTCTACCTTGCAAAAATCATGAGGCTCCGTACGTCACCTCCCCTGTCCGTGCCCGCAGAATCTAATCTCGCTTACGTCCCCGTGCTGACCAGCTAGCGGCGGCGCCGGCGCGGTGACCAAAACGAAGCGCGAGCACGGCAGAAAGAAACTGCAGGATAGCATGAACAGAGCAAGGAGTCCGCGCGAGCTCACCTCTTGTCCTGTGTCAGCAGAGGCAGAGCCCGGTGGCGGCGCCGGCGGAGGGTCTCGTATCGTCGCTGAAAGCGCCACCTCCGACCGCTCGGTGCCTGCCATCGATTGGTGATGGTGACTCCCCGCCTGGCTCTGAGCTCCTCTCCTCCAAGGCCGTGCGACGGGGACGTACAATTATAAGGCTAAGCTCCGAGCAGAGCTAGGCGGAGTGGCCGCTTTATTTCTGATGACTGCTGCGTGAGGGATCTCCCAATCTCCAGATTAGGCGGAAGCTTGCACTAATTTAATGCAGCATGTAGCACGAAAAAACAATTAAATATTCCAGGGACGAAGGGAATAATTGAATATAATAATGATTTTATTCTCTTTTTAGGAACATGGGCATGTGTTGGGCTCACCCAAAACATGGCACGTGGGAAGATGCATGGAGATCACGATTTTGTGAGCACTTGTTAATTGTCATGGCATGAAAAATCCAAGGCCTGATTAGTTTACAACAAACGCCTGACGAGAAACGACATAACATATCTACTTGCACACGTGCTTATGATTTTAGCATCGATCTTTCAAAACAAAAATTCTCAAACTCTTTGAGTAGGTTGTTAATGAACAAGTATCATGAAAAAAGAAACAATTTTTAATTAGATTTACGCATTACAAATAAAAAGAAGGTTCTGCTTTTCAATATAATAGCATCCCTTTGGGCAGTGTTTTCATCTGTATCCACATTAAAATTACTCTCCTTTTCTCAAATTGTTTATGCGATTTGTATATGAAATTTCGTGACGTTGTAAACACACACTGTATCAATACGTTAAAGAACTTCTTACATTTCGAAAACTTTCGGTTATGCTCACAGCTAGTCACACACATGAGCACTAGATCAGTTAAAAGACAGTTTACTACTCACAAGCCTGAAACTTCGATGGTACAACATGCATATAAACTATCTACTACCCACAAGTGTGAGACTTCGATGTTGACTTATAAATGGTCTACATCGCCGAAAGATACATTGTTTGTAAACGCGATAAGCCACGGTTATATCTGCTTCAAGACTGTTGAGAATTGGTGTCATTATGAAAGACCATACTAGTGCGCGGTTGGCCGCTTACGGCAAGCGTCTTGATGAGGTGACGACGCTTGAAGTTGATAAAGTTTTGGTTCTTTGCCTGGTGGTTTCATTGATAAAGGTGAAGACTTTGACCGGCTAGTCGTCGCTTCATATTGCTTTTAAGTAATCCAGCGGGTGGCAGATTTCAGGACTAAGGCTTGCTCATGAGATCGGTGGATCAAATTATCAAGTTAGTGGCTTCTTCGTTAACGTCATATATTTTCAACCATGTTTTCTATGGAAAGGATGATCTTGCACACTTCTTAGGTAGATCATGCGAGAACTCTTGTTTCGCATTGTGTGGTGTTGCTCCCGAGTTCATCTGAGAGCTTATTTGTAATTACATTTAGTTTGGTTATGTGATCAAGAAAGCACACGTGGACGAACTTACCAGTCTAGGACCGAAAGACCCCTTCCCTCGTGTCGTCTCTCCGGAGGCGACTCGGGGGCGAAACCCAAACCCTAACCCTAGCCCCTCCACCTCCTCTCCCCCAGCCTCGCCGCCACAAGAGGTGCTCCTGGGCAAGCCCGAGCGACCCCGATGACGGTGGCGGCGGGGCTCTCGCCGCTTCACCTCGCGTGGAGGGCTCAGGAACGCCGGGGCGGCGGCCTCAGGCAGGTGGGCGGCGTCGACCTGGCGGCGGGTGGCGTCCGTGGTGCTTGGTGGCTTCCCCTTCGGCTGCTTGGGCGGCGAGGGGTTGGCGGCTGGAGGTCGCGGTGCGGGGCCGATCCGCCGGCCCAGGCTCCAATTCTGAGGAAGAAGCTGCCCCTTTTTCGATTTGCTCGTCTCCCTGCCAATTCCGGGTCCCTTCGCCGGATCTCGGTTGTGCAGGGTGCTTGGAGTCGGGGACTTGGATACCGGGGGAATCCCTTGGCCAGCGGAGTTGGTCACGACGACGGCGACGCCCGCGGGCGCCGTGCTCCTTCTCGAAGGCGTTCGTCGAGGTATCTGTCCCCTATCCCCTCCCCTGCTTTGGGCGAAAGCCGCGTTCCCCTTCGGACGGCAGCGGCGTTCCGTCGTCGTTTCCCTCCCTGGAGGTGCCTTCTGGGGATTGCAGGGGTGGTGGTCGAGCAGTGCGTTCGAGGTGGCGGCCGTGGCGGCTTGTCTAGTTTGGCGACGACTCCTCACCGTGTTTGGCGGGTGCCAGGTTGGGTGCTCCCCCCAGCTGTTGCCCCTGTTCGCCGCTGGGTCGACGCCCTAAGGCTCCCCTCTGCGGAAACAGCGGCACCTTTGGTTGGCGAGCTATCGAGCTTCGGATGTCCTTTCCAGCCGCGGTGGTGCGGCGCTTTTTTCGCTGCTTCTTCTTCTTTGCGTCTTCGTCTGACAGCTTGGGTCCGATGGTGTTGCCAAGCTGATGGCGGTGGTGGTCGTGTTGGAGCTCCCGCAGCGTCTCCGGTGGCCAGTGGCGGTGCTCGTCGGCGCTCACCCTATCTCCTCGGCGTGTTTCTTTGTGGCCCCCTTGTTGAGCTTGTCTCCTCAGCGTCCCTTTGAGGCCTCCTTGTTGAGCCTGTCTACTGGTGTGGACGGTGGCGGTGATCTTCGGTGTTTACCTGTTTGGAAGCTGGCGTCTTGCTGCTGTGATCTTCTACTTGGCCTGTTGCCGTGGTGATCTTGTTAGCGTAGTTGGTCTTTGGCTTAGGTACCCCTGGCTGTTCTTTGTTATTTCTATCTTCTGTTTGCCGGGGTGCCTGATGCTTGTAAGCTGTTCATCAGCATGATGTTTTGTGCCGTTGGCTCTCGGAGCTTTGTTAATTCAAAGCTGGGCATTTCATGCTTTTTTTCTAAAAAAAAGAAAGCACACGTGTTTCCCCACAACATTAGTCGCGGGAGACCAGACGGGCAAATATGTAGGTCATATGTGTATCCGAAATGAAATCAACATGAGTAGTATTGCAACTAACTATGAGGGATTTCCATACCTGTGATTTTACATCTCAAATAGAATGGGCATAGTGAGTTTAACAAAGGTTGGCGACGAAACTTGTAACTGGGTTAAAAGGACAAGGTTCTTCCTCAATCCTATGTTCTGAAAACATAGAATATAGGAAAAATATAGAAACCATTTTGCAATATCCTACAATTATACGACATTTTGTAAATATGCTCCACATAAATTTTGGCAAGATTTTTCAAGAGAGAATGAGAATGCAAGACACACACTGGAAACTATGAAAGACTTGTGAAAGTATTAATCCATAATTTCTGTTGTATTGATTTGGACCCTGGTGGGGGTTTATATAGGAGTACAAGAGATCCCTAATTTCTGTTGTATTAATCTGGACCCTGGTGGGGGGTTTATATAGGAGTACAAGGGGGTAGGAGACTTGGAGTACAAGATGATCTAATCCTAATCAATCCTAACCATACATATACTCTAACATCCCCCCTCAGTCGTAGCGGGAGTGAAGCGGACGATTGCGACTGGAGAAGTCCTATGCGTCCGTCGCCTCCGCCACCTTGTCATCATCGCCGTCCCCTTCTGGTTCCTTCTCTTCCCTTCCGCAGTCACAGCGGGAGTGTCATGGATGCAAGTGATGACGCGGATGCTGTCGACTGGAGCTTTTGAGTTGCTGTACACGTGTGTATGATGTTGATGTCGAGGTAGCCGAGCGTGATGTAGCCGTGGTTGAGATTGTCGCGGTCGGTGTAGCCGATAGAGCCGAAGGTGCAAAAAAATTGCGCGGTTTTGGGTTTTGAGGCGGCGGCGGCGGCGGATTTTTGGGCGGCAGCGGCGGGGTTTTTATCAAGCGGGCGAGGCGATCGTGCGATCGCCCTAGCAGAGCGCCGGCGAAGTTTTTGGGCGGCGGCGGCAGGGTTTCTGCGGCGACGGCGGGGTTTTGGTTTCTGGCGGCGTGCGGCAGCGACTCGCTTGGGAGCGGCGGCAGGCAGGCGGCGGGTTTTTGTGTCATTGTGCGGCGGCGGCGTGCGGCAGCGACTCGCATGGGAGCAGCGGCGACAGGCGGAGGGTTTTGCGGCGTGCGGCTCGACTCGCGTGATGTAGACCTTGGCGCTGATTTGTGTTGGCGGTGTAGAACTCGACAAAGATCTTGGTGTAGTCGTACAGCTTGACGTAGATATTTGGCTCGGTGTAGTTCAGCTTGAGGCAGTGTAGATCACTCGATTTTGTTGTACAGCCTTGGACGCAGAAGATGCAGCGCCGGCGTTGCCAAACATAGAAGATAAACAGCCTGTACAATACCTTGACGTGCTCCTGGCTGCATGAAGGAAGTGCACGCACTGCTGCATGCAAGGGCACGTAGCCAGGACAGGCTGCACACGCCCGTGACTTCGTGTCGTGGCCGGCCTTTGCGTGTTGGCTCCTCATGCGAAGGCTGGTGCAGCTGATGGAGATGTATCGCCTAACCGTGCATGGTGGCCAGCTTCCGCCTGGATGCCGGCGCCTCGAACTCCAGATTGGATTGGGGATCTGCGACTCCCGCGATCTGTTCCGACGTCTGACTTTGCTTGTTCGAGTTGTCTTGCAGCACCGATTTTCACCAGAGATTTGAGGGTCGTGGGATTGGGAATTTATTTTAGCTAAGCGGATCTAATCTACGGAATTGGAATTTCGAAATTGGATCTAATCTAATTTAAAGAACCGACCCGATCTTTGATCGAGATCGGGTGCCGCGCCCCCGGGAAGAGATCTCCCTGGGGACGGCGAGCGATGCGGAAGTGGGGGAGAACCTAGGATCGGCGCCGCGAGGCTAACCGCTCTGATACCATGTGAAAAGTATTAATCCCTAATTTATGTTGTATTGATCTGAACCCTGGTGGGGGTTTATATAGGAGTACAAGGGGGTAGGAGACTTGAAGTACAAGATGATCTAATCATAATCAATCCTGACCGTACATATACTCTAACAAGACTAAACTCATGTCTCCACTAATATTAAAAGAGTCTATCTTCGCGATATTAATATACACTCTTTATCTAAAAAAAATAAAAGAGCCAGTGAAGCAGATCCAAACAATCTGAGCCGTATACACACATGATTCAACGATCCAAAATTCACCGGTGATTGACAAACGTGTTTAACACATCACGAAAAAAAACGCCCGGTGTCTGCCCAAATCACGTCCTCCACGAACTGCCGTCCTCCACGATCTCTCCTGTAGATTCCCCGTCTGATGTCCGGCAAGCTCCGCCGACCTCTCCTGCCGATTCCCCGCAATGCCCACCGTCGACGTCTCCCGGACGAGCCCTCGCCCGTCGCCGGCAGCCACCCCAGGCGTGTCGTCTTCTACGATGATCGTTGATCCCCGCCGCCGCCGCAGAGGATGATTAGGAAAGCGTTGGCGCCGCCACCAAGTACGAGGCACCCGACGAGAAGACTTGGTTTATGTGCAGTACACTCAACCTTGGCATGAGGGTGCCTTCTTCGAGGAGTCAGATGGAACTTGTTCTGATAAGTTTATCCTAAGGTTTACTTTCTTGTAGACGGAAGTTATAAAACCATGAAATCATTTAGCGTCATCTGGGAGAGTAAAACATTGCTTAATTTCTGAATATGTTTGGAAATGCTAACTATTATCACTGATGATGCATGCATTCACTTTATTTCTTGCTGAAAGAGGAGGTTGATCAAAGATGCATGCATTCTTTGAGTCAACAGAACAACATTTTACGTGTACTTGAAGTATAGACAAGATCACTTACAAATGTTGCATTTTTTCGACTGGAAATCGTCAACCAATAACTATACTGCAAATATGGACTTCACTTAGGAGATAGAGGAAAATGCAGAGCTAAAGTTGCTACATCAAATTATCACTCGGTGCTCACGATTTTTCACTCAGCTATCATATGTAAGAAGGTGGTTTTACACCTTCTACTTGTCATGTCCAACATTTATTTCTTCGGTTCAAATATACCAAATGACAGATGTGGGCACAATCTTAGTGATTATGTCAAGTAACTGTATCTGTGACTTTATCTGATTTTTACATATATAAATAGGATTGCTGAGTGTTTTGGGTTTTTTTCCACAATGAAGATTGCGAAATATTTATTTTGTGTTAGTTTATATATTTCTGCTTTGCTTGATTCTTGATCTAAAATGATCTATTGTCCAAAGATGTAGTTATGGGCCCTAGGTAGATATACCCTGATAGTTTACCAACATACAGGGTTATGCTGACTGTGGCCTTCAGTGAGGGCACGTGGCTTCATTGAGAGTGGTTTGCATGCCTCTCTTTACATAGTATCATTCGTACGCTAAATTTTATTTCATTGCATAACATAAGTTAGGCAATTTCTTATATTTGCCAGGGTACAATCGAGCATGGAAAGGAATGTGGCATAGCTTGTCAAAAACATATGGAGAACAACCGTCTAGGAAGAATGTGAAGGCACATATGTCCAAGAAGAATTCAAATGCGGAGAAGGCTTCACTTGCTAACCACTTCCACCTTGTAATGCAATTGAAGTGGTAACTAAATGTAGTCAGGAGTGTAATGGTTTCTGCGTGTACATATTTGGCGCACAGTTTTGTGTTAGGTAGCTAGATAACCCGGAATCCAATTGTTGGAGACAACTGTGAGTTTGTGACACATTTGTATCATTGCACTTGCATGTATATCCTCGTCTAAGATTAGAAATTTGATGATTGAAATTTTTCATAATCACATGGGGACGTGTTAGAAAGGCAGAAGAGCAAGAGAGTAATTGATGCCACCGAAAATGAAATGTTGATCGAAGGATGCAATGTCACCTTTGTTTTACATACTTTTATTTGTTATCCCGTAGCAATGTATTATTAGCTTAGAATTTTCTTCCTATTAATACGTGCATTGCACGGGCACGATTACTAGTTTATTAAGTTTCCTAGCAAAAGTTATATTGATTGGTCATTCATTTCCTACTCCACTCTCACTAATCACTATTACACACTTGTGGGGCACAAATTTGTAGAAGTCCTAGATAAACAAAACACACTCCAAACACATTAGGAGACCTAACATAAATAAATGAATGCGCTTTTACTTTCTTCTTGAACCTAAAATTTTGTAAAAGTGGCATATAATCACTAGATATATAAGGGTCAGTTTGTTTGGGTTGCTGTTGTTGAGAAGCAGCTGTAGCTGGTGGGATGTTAGAAAGCAGCTCTGGGAAGCAGCTGCTGGAAGCAAAAATTTGATGTTTGGTATGAGTGCTTTTGATGGCGGCTGCTGTTGGTTTGAAGGATGAAGTGTCTGAAATGCCCCTGAATGTTGAATAAGTTGTATAAATGCCGGTTCGAAACAGCTAATCTGAAACAACTCCATCCATGTAACAAGTTCGTTTAGGTGACACCATGATAACGGCGAGCGGGAGAACAGAGCGGCGTGACGCCGTGCGGCGGTGGAGGTCCCGGCAGGAGCCGCGACACTGTCGGCGAAGTTTGTAGCGCGGCAGCAAACACGAACACACCATGAAATGGTTCAACAAGGAGAGTGTAAACACATACATACAGTACAAATATCTATTTATATATGTCTGCCGAAATAAAAAGTTACAACACGAAATTTGTGGAAATTATTTCGAATTGAAATATATTTGTGTGAGATGGAATATGTCTGACCTTGTACACGTAGATAGATGTGATGCTAAGCGACAGTAAAGCAATGAGCCTGTCGTACAGGGTAGAAGTGCATGGGAAGCGGAAGTCAAAGGAAAGGCACTGATATGGGCGTGTGTGCCGTGTCAAATATTGTCAAACCATTCAATTTGACAAATGGATACGTACCAATAATATTTCAGCTCGGTGGAAATAATAAGAAGTTTGAGCCTTGGATGTTATGGTCTTTGAAGAATAAAGAAGGACATGGACGTTGCATAGTTTGGAAATCCAATCGTGCTAGCTACTATTTCTCAATGGTACAACCTCCAGATCAAACACAAAGATTTCTACCGTGGGAGTTAAAGTCTTTGAAGGAAACAGGATGGGGTCCACCAACATGCATGGCAAGTAGAGATATGGCGCAAGATAAAAATATTAGTTACCTATTTGTTTAGATTTCCTAGTTCCAATAGTCGGTTGTGTATTTTTTTCCGTTTAGTAAGTTAGATGCGTACCTAAGGGTCGGCTATATATAAAGCCATCGTTCCATCATGTAAAAACAGGTTTTGAGTTATATGAAATAGACACGATGTGTGTTTGGGGTTAAAATCCTCGTACCGAGTTTGGGGAAAGCTGACTAAAAATCGCTAAGTTTCTTGAGGAATCTTTGCAAAAACCTTATTGGCGTGTGAGGTCCTGCGACGCGTAGGAGATTACAAGTTGAGCCTATATGGTTCGTCCATGTTATTCCTTCGACTAGAAGGGTTGACGTGTTGTTGCTGCGGAGTTTGTGATTGTCTTCGTAAACCCGCGATTGCTACTTACTGTGATGGAGGTTTGTGCCGTGAAAGATCGGGCCAACAACGGATCGAATCTCGCCACGAGGTTCGCTCCACATCATCTGGTATCAGAGCACCAAGTTGCTCACGGCATGGCAGAGGAGATGGCCGGCGCGTCATCACCGAGGAGGAGCTACTGGAGGTTGTCTAGTGATTTCATGCTAGAGGAGGAAGGCTACGGCGCCGAGCTTTTTCACACCTACTGTAAGGTTGGAGAGAGAGCTTGCGCCACGACGATCGACCACGACAGTGCGATCAGCGTGGTCAGTGTCGACATGGTGGAGAAACTAGAGCTGTCGACGACGCCACATCCACGACCCTACTCATTGAGGCGGTGCCACGATAAGCTCGACATCACGCATCAAACTATGGTACAGTTTTCCATCGGCCAATTTTCTTGTAAGATTTTGTGCGATGTGATACCGGTGCCGATGGTTTCGTGTTATTTGCTACTGGGAGAACCATGGTACAAGGAGAACAAAGTTATGTACGACTTTCTTGCCAACACTTACACCGTCATGCGAGACAAGATGTACGTTCTCAAGCCCATGGAAAAGAAGGTTTTCAGAACTTGGCGAAAGAATAGGTTGCAAACGTTGAAAGATCAAGCAGATGTAAAGAAGCAAGACACAGAAGTTGCTGCAATTTTTTCAGCAACTGTTCAATCTATGGATGACGTTGTTGCTTTGAAGGCTGACTCGAAACCGAGGACGGTTTCTCTTGAAGAAGGAGAGGATGATATGGGCGTGTGTGCCGTGTCAAATATTGTCAAACCATTCAATTTGACAAATGGATACGTACCAAAAATATTTCAGCTCGGTGGAAATAATAAGAAGTTTGAGCCTTGGATGTTATGGTCTTTGAAGAATAAAGAAGGACATGGACGTTGCATAGTTTGGAAATCCAATCGTGCTAGCTACTATTTCTCAATGGTACAACCTCCAGATCAAACACAAAGATTTCTACCGTGGGAGTTAAAGTCTTTGAAGGAAACAGGATGGGGTCCACCAACATGCATGGCAAGTAGAGATATGGCGCAAGATAAAAATATTAGTTACCTATTTGTTTAGATTTCCTAGTTCCAATAGTCGGTTGTGTATTTTTTCCGTTTAGTAAGTTAGATGCGTACCTAAGGGTCGGCTATATATAAAGCCATCGTTCCATCATGTAAAAACAGGTTTTGAGTTATATGAAATAGACACGATGTGTGTTTGGGGTTAAAATCCTCGTACCGAGTTTGGGGAAAGCTGACTAAAAATCGCTAAGTTTCTTGAGGAATCTTTGCAAAAACCTTATTGGCGTGTGAGGTCCTGCGACGCGTAGGAGATTACAAGTTGAGCCTATATGGTTCGTCCATGTTATTCCTTCGACTAGAAGGGTTGACGTGTTGTTGCTGCGGAGTTTGTGATTGTCTTCGTAAACCCGCGATTGCTACTTGCTGTGATGGAGGTTTGTGCCGTGAAAGATCGGGCCAACAACGGATCGAATCTCGCCACGAGGTTCGCTCCACATCATCTGGTATCAGAGCACCAAGTTGCTCACGGCATGGCAGAGGAGATGGCCGGCGCGTCATCACCGAGGAGGAGCTACTGGAGGTTGTCTAGTGATTTCATGCTAGAGGAGGAAGGCTACGGCGCCGAGCTTTTTCACACCTACTGTAAGGTTGGAGAGAGAGCTTGCGCCACGACGATCGACCACGACAGTGCGATCAGCGTGGTCAGTGTCGACATGGTGGAGAAACTAGAGCTGTCGACGACGCCACATCCACGACCCTACTCATTGAGGCGGTGCCACGATAAGCTCGACATCACGCATCAAACTATGGTACAGTTTTCCATCGGCCAATTTTCTTGTAAGATTTTGTGCGATGTGATACCGGTGCCGATGGTTTCGTGTTATTTGCTACTGGGAGAACCATGGTACAAGGAGAACAAAGTTATGTACGACTTTCTTGCCAACACTACACCGTCATGCGAGACAAGATGTACGTTCTCAAGCCCATGGAAAAGAAGGTTTTCAGAACTTGGCGAAAGAATAGGTTGCAAACGTTGAAAGATCAAGCAGATGTAAAGAAGCAAGACACAGAAGTTGCTGCAAATTTTTCAGCAACTGTTCAATCTATGGATGACGTTGTTGCTTTGAAGGCTGACTCGAAACCGAGGACGGTTTCTCTTGAAGAAGGAGAGGATGATATGGGCGTGTGTGCCGTGTCAAATATTGTCAAACCATTCAATTTGACAAATGGATACGTACCAAAAATATTTCAGCTCGGTGGAAATAATAAGAAGTTTGAGCCTTGGATGTTATGGTCTTTGAAGAATAAAGAAGGACATGGACGTTGCATAGTTTGGAAATCCAATCGTGCTAGCTACTATTTCTCAATGGTACAACCTCCGGATCAAACACAAAGATTTCTACCGTGGGAGTTAAAGTCTTTGAAGGAAACAGGATGGGGTCCACCAACATGCATGGCAAGTAGAGATATGGCGCAAGATAAAAATATTAGTTACCTATTTGTTTAGATTTCCTAGTTCCAATAGTCGGTTGTGTATTTTTTCCATTTAGTAAGTTAGATGCGTACCTAAGGGTCGGCTATATATAAAGCCATCGTTCCATCATGTAAAAACAGGTTTTGAGTTATATGAAATAGACACGATGTGTGTTTGGGGTTAAAATCCTCGTACCGAGTTTGGGGAAAGCTGACTAAAAATCGCTAAGTTTCTTGAGGAATCTTTGCAAAAACCTTATTGGCGTGTGAGGTCCTGCGACGCGTAGGAGATTACAAGTTGAGCCTATATGGTTCGTCCATGTTATTCCTTCGACTAGAAGGGTTGACGTGTTGTTGCTGCGGAGTTTGTGATTGTCTTCGTAAACCCGCGATTGCTACTTGATGTGATGGAGGTTTGTGCCGTGAAAGATCGGGCCAACAACGGATCGAATCTCGCCACGAGGTTCGCTCTACATCATATGGTATCAGAGCACCAAGTTGCTCACGGCATGGCAGAGGAGATGGCCGGCGCGTCATCACCGAGGAGGAGCTACTGGAGGTTGTCTAGTGATTTCATGCTAGAGGAGGAAGGCTACGGCACCGAGCTTTTTCACACCTACTATAAGGTTGGAGAGAGAGCTTGCGCCACGACGATCGACCACGACAGTGCGATCAGCGTGGTCAGTGTCGACATGGTGGAGAAACTAGAGCTGTCGACAACGCCACATCCACGACCCTACTCATTGAGGCGGTGCCACGATAAGCTCGACATCACGCATCAAACTATGGTACAGTTTTCCATCGGCCAATTTTCTTGTAAGATTTTGTGCGATGTGATATCGGTGCCGATGGTTTCGTGTTATTTGCTACTGGGAGAACCATGGTACAAGGAGAACAAAGTTATGTACGACTTTCTTGCCAACACTTACACCGTCATGCGAGACAAGATGTACGTTCTCAAGCCCATGGAAAAGAAGGTTTTCAGAACTTGGCGAAAGAATAGGTTGCAAACGTTGAAAGATCAAGCAGATGTAAAGAAGCAAGACACAGAAGTTGCTGCAATTTTTTCAGCAACTGTTCAATCTATGGATGACGTTGTTGCTTTGAAGGCTGACTCGAAACCGAGGACGGTTTCTCTTGAAGAAGGAGAGGATGATATGGGCGTGTGTGCCGTGTCAAATATTGTCAAACCATTCAATTTGACAAATGGATACGTATCAAAAATATTTCAGCTCGGTGGAAATAATAAGAAGTTTGAGCCTTGGATGTTATGGTCTTTGAAGAATAAAGAAGGACATGGACGTTGCATAGTTTGGAAATCCAATCGTGCTAGCTACTATTTCTCAATGGTACAACCTCCAGATCAAACACAAAGATTTCTACCGTGGGAGTTAAAGTCTTTGAAGGAAACAGGATGGGGTCCACCAACATGCATGGCAAGTAGAGATATGGCGCAAGATAAAAATATTAGTTACCTATTTGTTTAGATTTCCTAGTTCCAATAGTCGGTTGTGTATTTTTTCCGTTTAGTAAGTTAGATGCGTACCTAAGGGTCGGCTATATATAAAGCCATCGTTCCATCATGTAAAAACAGGTTTTGAGTTATATGAAATAGACACGATGTGTGTTTGGGATTAAAATCCTCGTACCGAGTTTGGGGAAAGCTGACTAAAAATCCCTAAGTTTCTTGAGGAATCTTTGCAAAAACCCTACTGGCGTGTGAGGTCCTGTGACGCGTAGGAGATTACAAGCTGAGTCTATACGGTCCGTCCACGTTATTCCTTCGACTAGAAGAGTTGACGTGTTGTTGCTGCGGAGTTTGTGATTGTCTTCGTAAACCCGCGATTGCTACTTGTTGTGATGGAGGTTTGTGCCGTGAAAGATTGGGCCAACAACGGATCGAATCTCGCCACGAGGTTCGCTCCACATCAGGCACTGGTAGGAGCTCACGGTGGCAGCAGTGTGATTGTAGTTTGGAGCATTGAAAGGGGGCAACAATGGAAAACGATTTGCTACTTTGCGGGAAGCTTCGGGAAGCAGCTCTCGACTGCTTCCGCTTTCCTTTGCTAGTTTCGCTAGTTTAGTGTATTTAGCGGTACCGCTTTTTGACAGTGCTTTTCTATGTTTGGGTTTCTGCTTTTGGACCCTAAAAGCAGACGTAGAAGTCCAAACAAACAGGGCCTAAGAGTCATATTGAAACTAATGCTCTTGCTTTTAATTTCTCTACACAACCATCTCTCGGGGTTTTGTACCATAGCCGAGTGGATAGAACTAATTTATTCTAGCGTGGTGGTAGAGCTCACGCTCCTACCAAATTTCCATCCCCGTGGTGTCTCCTTACTAATGCACATTTTTTTGCGTTTGAGAATATGGAATCCTACTTCACTTCAAAGCTTGCAAAGGACCTTACATGGTTTATTCAGATTTTTCAACACCTCGCTGCATGCAACTCTCTCTTTGGTCGGTAACCATGAAATGGTCGCAGAACACCGATGTTTTTATACTATCTCTCAAGTCGGCGACCAAACTTCCCATCCATTTTGTGGCCACGGACCAAATCCTCGTCTTCTTGTGGATTTGATGGAACTTACATGTAACAGGAGCAAAGAATGCAGCACAAAAATAAAGTGTAAAGATGAAGTAGATAGATATACAATACAAATAATGTTTTATAAAAGATGCAACGGCGGAAGAAATCACCAAGACATATCAAAGCGAAATCTGGTTTAAAATGTTTCATTGAAACAAAGACACAATAAAAAACATATTTCGATTTGACCCGCTTGCAAGCAGCAACTTTTGATGCTTTGAAGTTGTTTTTTCTTAAGCTGTCTTACTTATTCTAGAAGCTAGATTTCACAACTACTTTTTCAATTCTAGGATGTTCGAACATGAAAAACTGAAAAATAGTACGCATGGACAACAAATATAGCAACATGTTAAAAGAAATAACCGATGAGTCATATATTTAAAGTTGACGTGCATCCATTAGTATAATGCTTTTGGAAAACTATTTGTCATGATGTTTTTGTGGTGCATGTATTGTAAACGGCTACTTGTGATAAACCTTGTTTATAGTAGTCAACTTGTAAAACGGTCGTATCCAACGTATTGCGGGTTACAATTAGTTTTGAACTTGCAATATTCAAGAGAAAACTCCGTGTGCAAATAAAGCAGAAGCAGAATTGGAATCCGACGTGGTGTTAAACTCGGATCGTCGCCGCGTCATTGCCCAGGTGTAGTGATAAGTGAGCAAGGGTCTCCACATTTTACTCGACATATGGGAAGGGTAAGGACGCTAGACGAGGTAGATGGGTCTGTTGTCGGTTGTTGGAATGTAATAGCCTTGACGGGGAAGCTACGGGAGGTAGTGGATGCCGCGATTAGACGGTGTATAAATATTCTTAGTGTCCAAGAAACTAGATGAGCGAGTCAAAACGTAAGGAAAGTTGACAATAATTGTTCTGAGGTTTGATATTTAGGGTTACCTAGTAGCAGGAATGATATAGACATCCTGATAGATGTCGGCCTCAAGAATGGAATATTGGATGTCCTGAGACAGGGGATAGGATTATCCTACTCAAGCTAGTCGTTGGGGATCTCGATTCAATCTGTCGTCTCGGACGAGGGCGGTCGGAGCTTGACAGTCGCCAGTCGTCACTGTGGCCGCCTCTTCAGAGCTCACATCTCGCCCCCTAACTAGAAACTCTTTCCTTTTCCTTTTCTATCCTTTTTTTCTTTAAATGTTTTTAATTAGTGGGTGCATATATAGTTATGAGTTACTTCAGTTATTCATTACGTCGAAAGCTGGTACGTGAGAGGTAGTTGTTGTTGGGCCGTCCGCGCGAGCCAGCCATCGCCTGGGCGAACTGGAACCAGCTCTGTTTGAGCCTAGCTGACTATTCGGCCCACGGTGTATTATCCAAGGACGGTCACCTGTCCGCTGCCACACGCCTCGTGGCGAGCCGCTAGCGGCGGGTGCCCCTATAGGACGCGGTACACGGACGCCACAAACCATCGCGTACCCCTGTCGCTCGTTTTGGGCCGGCCCTAAACTTACGTTACTTCTTGCTCCACGTACTGCGTTTCTCATTCTTCGTTTTACCGGATTTTTGTGCGATTTTCTTTGGTTTTCTGTTTCATCCTTTTGACCGGTTTTGTTTTATTTATTCGTCGGATATTTTCCTTTTCCTTTTCCTGATTCTATCTTTTTTTATTATATTTTTAGTACCATTTAAAAAATAAGAACCATTTTTTAAGTTGGAACCATTTTCAAAACAATGAAACCATTGTCAAAAACCGGAACCATTTTTCACCATTTTCAAAAATGGAACCATTTTCAAAAATGGGTACCATTTTTAAAATCAAGAACCATTTTTCGAATTCGGAACCATTTTCAAAAACCAGAAGCATTTTTTAAGTCGGAACCATTTTCCAATAATCTGAACCATTTTCAAAAACCGGAACCATTTTCACCATTCTCAAAAATGGGGAAACAGTTTTCAAAATCAGGAACCATTTTTAAAAACCGGAACCATTTTCAAAAATCAGGAACCATTTTTGAAAAAAGGATCAATTTTCAAAAACCGGAACCATTTTTCACCATTTTCAGAAAATGAAACCATTTTTTAAGTCGGAACCATTTTCAGAAAATGAAACCATTTTTTGAAAATTGGAACCATTTTTAAAATTTGGAACCATTTTCAAAATGGAAACATTTTTAAATTTTCAACCATTTTTAAATTTGAAACCATTTTCAAAATGGAACCATTTTAAAAAAATGAATAAATTTTAAATTTGGAACCATTTTCAAAATAGAACCACTTTCCAAAAAATGAACAATTTTTTAATTTGGAACCATTTTTATAATTTGGAACCATTTTCCAACAAATAGAACAGTTTTTTTTTAAATCGGAACCATTGTAAAAAATCGGAACCATTTTTTAAGTCAGAAACATTTTTTAAGTCGGAACCATTTTCAAACAAATGGAACCATTTTTTGACAATCGGGAACCATTTTCAAAAACCGAAACCATTTTTTCACCATTTTCAAAAAATGGAACCATTTTTTCGGAACCAATTTTCACCATTTTCAAAAATCGGGAACCATTTTTTTTAAATCGGAACAATTTAGAAAAAATTGGAACCATTTTTTAAGTCAAAACCATTTTCAAAAAATGGAACCATTTTTGAAAATCGGGAACCATTTTTAAAATTCAGAACCATTTTCAAAAATCGGGAACCATTTTTAAAATCGGAACCATTTTTTAAGTCGGAACCATTTTCAAAAACTTGAAACCATTTTTTTGAAAACCGGAACCATTTTTTAAAGAAGAAACCATTTTCAAAAATCGGGAACATTTTTAAAAATGGAACCATTTTTCACGATTTTCAAAAATTGGGAACCATTTTTTTAAATCGGAACCATTTTAAAAAATCGGAACTATTTTTTAAGTCGGAACCATTTTCAAAAAATGGAACCATTTTTAAAAATCGGGAACCATTTTTAAAAATCAGGAACCATTTTTAAAATTCACAACCATTTTAAAAAATCGGGAACCGTTTTTAAAATCGGAACCATTTTTAAGTCGGAATCATTTTCAAAAACTGGAACTATTTTTTGAAAACCGGAACCATTTTTTAAAATCGGAACCATTTTCAAAATCGGGAACATTTTTAAAAATGGAACCATTTTAAATAACCGGAACCATTTTTCACCATTTTCAAAAATCGGGAACCATTTTTAAAAAATTTGAACAATTTTTAGACAGTGAATAGAAAACATTTTTGAACATAAACTATTTTTGAACAATTTCAAATGAGTGAAGAAAAAAATATTTTGAAACAAAATAAATGTCCCTATGAGAAAAGTAGACAAAGCAGAAAAGAGATAAAAGAAGAAAAAATAAAAACCAAACAACGCACAAAAGTAAACTTGAAACAAAAAGATGTAGGAAAATAAAATATTGAAACAGGGAAAACAGGAAAAAAATGTAGAGAAAAAATAAAAACTGGAACAAATAATAGAAACGAAAAACATTGACAAAAAATTTGCACTGTGTCGTCGTAAGTAAGAAACGAAAACCCAATATGGGAACGGGAACTTTAAGTGTAGAGCAAAGGGGCACGTACAAGCCAAAAAAAACAAGCAAAGGGGTACCCGCATCGTGGCTCTTGCGCAGATCAGAAAACTAGATAGGGCGCGCGTGAGCATAAATGGGCCAAGCCCAGAACAACGAAGGGGTACGCGGCGCCTGGTAACGCCCGCGTTACGCGATATATAGGAATTGCCGCCGCTAGCGGCGCGGCGGGGAAAACGAAGCGCAGATAGGACAGGAAGAAACCGGCAGCAGGCTGGAAATGCAGACGGAGATAGCGCGAGGTAAATCTCTCGTCCTGTATACGTCAGCGGCAGCCAGAATCTGCCGGCGCCCCGACCCAGTCCCGACCGGTGAGCTCCACCACCTTCGGACAAATTCGGCGCCGGACATCAACGCCTGACCTTTTCCTCCACAGACTACTCCCTTCGTTCGTTCAGATTTAATTGACACACACTTCGTTACACATGGATGCATCTGGACATCTAAGAATGACTCCAACGGGGCGACCCAAACGGACGTGCGTTTGGTCCACGTTTGGTCCGTTTGGGTCGGCAAACGGACGCGCGTCCGGCTCATGTCCGCCCCTTTCCGGCCACTGCCCCCAACGGCCCGACGCATCCAGTCCGGCCAACTTTTTTTTTCTTCCAATATTTCATTAACATAGAATTTTGAAGATTACATTGGGAATTTATAATAAAATACGACATATAATCTAGGCCTTCTCCTCGTCGTCGTCCTCCTCCGGTGGTGGTGGTGGAGTAGCCGGCGCATCGATGGCCGGGGGTGGCGGTGGAGATCCCGGCACGTACTCCGGCGCCACTGCCACTTCTGGTTCCGCGGCGGCCGGAGCCCACGGCGGTGCGAACCACCTTGGGTCTGCCAAGGTGAGTCGAGATTCCCAGGGAGACCAGGGCTCCCAGGGATTGTACGCCGGGGCAGGTGGGCGCGGTGGAGTAGCCGGCACGACTTCCTCCTCCTTCGGCACGGCGTCCTCCTCAGGCACGACTTCCTCCTTCTTCGGCACGACGTCCTCCTCCTTCGGCACGCAAGCTCCTCCTTCGGCACGGCAAGCGCCGCCTGCACGGCCACAGCTTCGTCTTCCCGGTTTGCCATCGGTGCGATGATGAGCAGAGGACCGCGGCGAGGCAACTATATAGCCGGCCGTATGCGGTTTTGGAGTAGCCGGGCCGTCGGCCTAATGTGAACGCCGGCCGGCGATCCATCTCCCTACATTAATCTACAATATCATTAAACCTAATTAATAACCGGCCGCCGCCATGGCCGATAAGGGGGGAGATCAAGGGTGACAAGGATATGCATCCCGGGTACCCTACCATAAGGGTACTTGGTGCACGTATCGACTAAGACCCAACTATCAAGAGCCTACATGAAGCCCATGACGAAAGGCCCAACAAGATGGAGTACCCTCCAAGATTAGACATAGCCATAGTCGGTTTAGGCTTTCCTTACATGTAATCTGAGTCGGTTGCGAACTCCCGAGATCCAGCCTATTATATAAGGGCTGGGAGGGCCGCCGATCCAGGACACGCAATACTCAAACTACTGATACGTGCATTTTATATCATCATTTATACAACTTATATTATCATATTAGAATGTTATTGGCATTGTTATATCATTGTTTTTACATGTTTTAGATGATTTATGGGACTTTCATACAAAGTCCCTATTTTTGGTATTTAATTTCTGGGAGGCAGAAAACCTCCTTTTTCTTGTTTTTAATGTTTCAGGAGCTACGGGACCCAAATGGAAAAAGGAAAATTGCACAGCTGGTTTTTCATCGGGAGAACAACAGTGGGAAGAAGATCGAAGGGAGGAGAGCCACGAGGCCCAAAAGGGGGCCCACGCGGCCAGATCTTTGGCCGCGTGGGGCCCACCATCTGGAGCCTCGGGCACTTCCTCGCCTGGGGCTTTTTAACGAGGTCTCCGTCTCGCCCGAAAAGTAACGCCCTAATTTTTACGAGACTATCCGAGGTCGCGGCGGCGGCGAAACTCCTGATTCCCTCCGAGGGGGATCAGATCCTGCTGCTCCGGAGCTCCGGAGAAGGGGGAAATCATCGTCATCGTCATCACCTCTCCTCCTTGGCGTGGGAGGAGGCCTCTACATCATCACCATCACCAAGACCAGCACCATCTCCATCATCATCTCCGTGATCCACTCCGTCCCCCTCGTAGTTTGAGAGTTGCTATACCCTAGATACTTGTCTTGTGCTACTATTCATGTTTGTGATTGAGTACTTGTCATTATTTGGTGGTGAAGTTATATTTTCAGATTGTGTTGTACCACTTATGCCACTGAATATCACCATGTTTGCACGTTGTGAGTAGTTCCCGTATGTTCCTGAGGGCATAGGATGAATTGGCAATGATTTATATATGACATGTGTTGGTATTTTGTCTAGTGTTTATCTTTTTGTGTGATTCTATGATGGTGTTGTGCGAACGTCGACTGCACAACACTTCACCTATATGGGCTCATAGGAGAACACCGTAGTGTAATGGCGTGAGGGAGACTTGGGAGGACACGAAAGCCTGAGACCGAATCATTAAGTTACTTTACGGGGTATTAGTATCGGGGACCTAGAGCGTAATGCTATGGTGGGATTTTATATCTTAATAATTCTTGTGCTGTCATTTAATTGGCCACATGATCCATCATAAGGGGTTTAGTCTATTTATTTAGCTGTACCTAATAATAGCTCCGTCCGAAGAAGATTAAAACTAGACAAGATATTCAACGTGTTGTTTAATAAATCTATATGCCTAGCAATATCCATGCCGCCCTCGGGAACGTTTTCCACATATAAGTTACACATCACTTGAGCTTGTCCTCTTACACATAGAGGATTGGGCTTTCTCTCTCTTTGAGAGCTTTTACTTGTTACCATTTATGCTGCATTGTCACTGTCTTGCAATTATACAATCGAAAATACCAAAAACACTTGCATCTTTTATTGTCTATTTATCATTTCTAATAACCAATACCTTCAGCTCCTCGTGGGTTCGACAACCTTTTCTATTCGAAAGGTACTACAATTGATCTCCTGCACTTGGGAGTCATCAAGATACTTTTCTGGCGCCGTTGCCGGGGAGCGTAGCGCTATTGGTAAGAAGTTTGGTAAGGAAACTTGAAAGGTGAATTTTATTTACTGTTTTATCTCATTGCTACTATGGCATTTATGAATCGTGCCTCGCTGCATCTTGCTTATATGAAAGTGCTTATGCTCCTAAAGTGTTGAAACTACTGTGCCTGAGATACCTAAAGTGGGATATAAAATTCCCGTTGGTCATGTTAAAAGAGTTATGAAAAATCCATTTACAGGGGATGGAACTAAATCTGCACGTGAACACATGGAAACAATTGAGGCTATATGTGGTTTATTTAGACTTCCTGGTATTTCTGAAGATCAGGTAAAAAGGAAGCTGTTATATCTGTCTTTATCTGGTAATGCTCGTATTTGGTTCAGGTCTTTAGATGAAGAAGTCACTATGGACTGGAGTATTTTGAGGAAGGTTTTCTTTCTTAAGTATTTTACTCCTAGAGAAGCTTATGAGAACCGCTGCTATATATTTAATTTCTGGCCACATCTGGGAGAAAGTATTACTCAAGCTTGGGGGAGGTTAAAGGAACTCCTCCGCAAGAATCCTTGTCATGATCTTACAAGGAAAATTATTCTGATAAACTTTTATGTGAGGCTACCAAGGCAACAAAAGGAATTTCTGGATAATTCATCTAGTGGAAGCTTTACAAATAATACTGAAGAAGAAGCATGGAATTTATTGGAGACTATTTCTGAGAATACTGGTCATTGGGATCTTGATAAAGGTAATGAGCCCTATCTGGACTATGAGTATTCATGTGTAGAGAATTTCTCTACTTCTACCTTGTTTAAAAATCTGAGTGATACTTTTAATCTTGATCCTTATGTTATAATTGAGGTAGCTAAATCTTTTGCTAATCATATTGGTATTCCTAAAACTGGGTTTGAAGCTTATGTTGAACCTGTTAAACAATCTATTGTTGTACCCAAAGTTATTAAACAGGTAGAACCAGTGTCATCCTTGACAATTGAGGAGTATGTTGAGGCACCACCATATCCAAACCAAGTCAAGGAAAATTTACTTATTGCTGTTTCTAACAAGAGTAAAAGAAGAAGATCTCAGCCTTATGAACAGATGGAAGTCAACAGTCAAATCTCTATTATCAAACAATTAAATGAAGAAGATCCTGTTGATGTTTATCTATGTGAAGATGCTACTAAAGTTGTTAAAGGCAATTCGGCCAAGGTTGGTAAGCCTGTTATATCATGCACTATTGGGACTTCTAGTTATCATGGCTTATGTGATATTGGAGCAAGCATTAGTGTCATTCCATATTCTCTGTATCTTGAAATCAAGCCTGATATTGATCCTATCAGTATGGAAGAGACAGGTATGACAATTCAACTTGCTAATAAAGATTATATTAATCCACTTGGAATTGTTAGAGATGTTGAAGTATTGGTAGGTAAAATTAAATATCCTGCTGATTTTATTGTGCTTGGTTGCCCTCAAGATTCATTTTGTCCTATCATTTTTGGTAGACCTTTCTTACATACTGTTGGTGCTGAAATTGATTTGCTTAAAGAGAAAGTGTTTATTAATTGTGCTGGAGAAAAACTTGCATTCAACTTTTCTAAATTTTCTGATAAGCATTCAAAGAAAGAGCCATTTTCTGAAGATGTAATTGAAACTCTTGCTCATGTAGCTGTAGCTTCAACAGACGTGGTGGAAAGATACATGCTTAATCAAGATGAACCATTTAATGAAGAAGAAAAAGATGCTTTAGAACAAATACTTTCACAACAGCCACCACAATTACAATTGCATATCCCACCTGATAATTTAGGAGTGCTACCACCACCTAAAGGGGATCCTAGTTTGAATTAAAACCTTTGCCTAAAATCTAAATATGCATATGGATGAGAAGAGCATATATCCTGTCATTATTAGTGCTAACCTTTCAGCTGAAGAAGAAGAGAAATTACTTGATGTGCTTAAAGCTCACCGACCAGCCATTGGATACTCTCTTGATGATCTTAAAGGTATAAGCCCAGCTCTATGTATGCATAAAATTAATTTGGAAGAGGATGCAAAACCTGTTGTTGATTATCAACGCCGTCTCCATCCAAAAATGAAGGAAGTGGTAAGGAAAGAGGTAATAAGACTTATTGAAGCTGGTATCATTTATCCATAGCTGATAGTAAGTGGGTTAGTCCTGTTCATTGTGTTCCTAAAAAGGGTGGAATGACTGTTGTTCCAAATGATGAGGATGAACTTGTAGCTCAACGCACTGTTGTTGGTTATAGAATGTGTATTGATTTCAGGAAGTTAAACAAAGCAACTCGTAAAGATCATTACCCATTGCCATTTATTGATCAAATGTTAGAAAGGTTATCTAAACACTCTCACTTTTGCTATTTAGATGGTTATTCAGGTTTCTCCCAAATTCCTGTTCATAAAGATGATCAAGAGAAAACCACTTTTACATGTCCATTTGGTACATTTGCTTATAGGAGAATGCCATTCGGTTTGTGCAATGCTCCTGCTACTTTTCAAAGATGCATGAATGCTATATTTGCTGATTATATTGAAAAGATAATGGAAGTCTTTATGGATGATTTTTCTGTGTATGGTACTTCCTTCGATAATTGCTTGTTCAACCTTAACAAAGTTTTGCAGCGTTGTGAAGACCAACACTTAGTTTTAAACTGGGAGAAGTGTCACTTCATGGTTACTGAAGGTATTGTTCTTGGGCATAAGATTTCTGGAAAGGAATAGAAGTTGACCCAGCAAAGATAGAAGCTATTGAAAAGCTCCCATTCCCAAGGGATCTCAAAGGTATAAGAAGTTTTCTTGGGCATGCAGGTTTTTACCGTAGGTTTATTAAAGATTTCTCCAAAATATCAAAACCCTAACCAATCTTTTGCAAAAGGATGTTCCTTTCTCTTTTAATGATGATTGCATTGAGTCCTTTAATATTTTGAAGAATGCTTTAATAAGTGCTCCTATTATTCAACCTCCTGATTGGAATTTGCCTTTTGAAATTATGTGTGATGCTAGTGATTATGCAGTTGGGGCTGTTTTGGGCCAACGTGTTGATAAGAAACTGAATGTTATTTATTATGCTAGTAGAACACTTGATGCTGCTCAAAGGAATTATGCCACAACTGAAAAAGAATTTTTAGCAGTGCTATTTGCTTGTGACAAGTTTAGACCTTATATTACTGATTCGAAAGTCACATTGCATACTGATCATTCTGCCATTAAATACTTAATGCATAAGAAAGATGCTAAGCCTAGATTAATAAGATGGGTACTTCTATTGCAAGAATTTGATTTACACATTGTTGATAGGAAAGGGGAAGATAATCAAGTAGCTGATCATCTTTCTAGAATGGAAAATATACCTGATGATCCTATTCCTATTAATGATAGTTTTGTTAATGAACAACTTGCAAACATTAATGTTTCTAGTGCTAAAGTTGCATCTCCATGGTTTGCCAATTATGCAAATTTTATTGTTGGTAAAGTTTTACCTCCACACTTCACTACTCAACAAAGAAAGAAATTCTTTTATGATCTTAGACATTATTTCTGGGATGATCCTTTTCTTTATAAGAAGAGTGTGGATGGTATTATTAGACGTTGTGTACCTGAGTATGAACAACAGGCTATTATAAGAGATTGTCATGACAGTCCCTATGGAGGACATCATGCAGGAGATCGTACAGGTGCAAAGGTATTACAGTCTGGTTTTTATTGGCCTACTTTATTTAAGGATTGTGCTGAATATGTTAAATCTTGTGATAAATGTCAAAGAGTAGGAAATATTGGTAGGAGAAATGAAATGCCTATGAACTATTCCTTACCACTTGAACCATTTGATGTGTGGGGTTTTGACTTTATGGGACCTTTCCCCGAATCAAAGACAAAGCATACTCATATTTTGGTTGCAGTGGATTATGTTACAAAGTGGGTGGAAGCAATTCCAACCAAAAGTGCAGATCATGCCACGGCAATGAAGATGCTTCAGGACATCATTTTCCCCAGGTTTGGTGTTCCTAGGTTTTTAATTACTGATGGTGGTTCTCATTTCTTACATGGTATTCTTAGGAAAACTTTGGCAAAATATGATGTTAACCATAGAATTGCATCACCTTATCATCCCCAAACTAGTGGACAAGTTGAATTAAGTAATAGGGAAATTAAACTCATTTTGGAAAAGACAGTGAATAAGTCTAGGTCTGATTGGCCACTTAAAATTAACGATGCATTATGGGCTTATAGAACTGCTTTTAAAAATCCTATGGGAATGTCTCCTTATAAAATGGTTTATGGAAAAGCTTGTCATTTACCTGTTGAATTAGAACATAAAGCTAGATGGGCTATTAAACAATTGAACTTTGATTTTAAAACTGCTGGAGAGAAGAGAATTCTTGATTTAAACCTACTAGATGAATGGAGAAATGAAGCTTATGAAAGTGCCAGGATGTTTAAAGAAAAAGTTAAGATTTGGCATGACAAGAAAATTAAAAAGAAAGAATTCAAAGTAGGTGATCAAGTGCTATTATACAACTCTCGTTTCAAGTTTTCTGCAGGTAAGTTAGCTTCAAAGTGGCAGGGACCATTAGTGATACAGGAAGTATACCGTTCAGGAGCTATCCGTCTTCATGGTGATATGAAAGGTAAACCTCATGTGGTTAATGGACAACGCCTTAAACATTATATTGCAGGAAAAAGCTTCATTGGAAAGGTGGAGGAATTCATTTTACAGACACCGGAGGAGGTAATTGCAAAGAAGTTTGCAGTTTCAGAAATCCAAAATCAATAAAAGGTAACTTTTACTCTGGAAAGTTTCTCGGAATTGCGTAATATTTTACGGACATCATTTTTTATGGAAATTAACGTGTGGGACAAGAAAATTGGAAGGAACGGAGACCCGAGGGAGAAAAGAGGGGGTCCCACGCGGTTAGATGCTTTGGCCGCGTGGGCCCACTCCTTTTGCCCCTCGGAGTCCCGTTCCGTCTCGTTTTCGACTCCGACGCTTCGTCTTGACCTAAAAACCGTCAATATATACCCCTTTTCGTTGATCTAATCTCGCACCGAGCGTTCTCGAGCGATCTTTGCTTTTGCTGTTTCTGTCTGTCAGGTTTTAGCCATGTCTAGCTCCGGATCCGATCATGAGGGGGAGAGCTTCCCCAAGGGAGGTGTTGTGAACCGCTACCTCAACTCCGTGATGGCACCAATGAAGACCTTGTCCTTCAAGGAGGGCGCGATGCTCATAGAGGAGGTGAAGGCTCCCAAGATCATTGGCACGGTGGAGGAGAGGCTGGAGGACCTGGAACAGAAGATCTTCAGGTATAATACTGTTGTTGAACGCAGCCTTGATGCTCATCACTTCATGAACCTGGAGCTGGAGAAGAAGGTTGAAGAGTACAAGGAGAGGCTGGAGGACTTGGAGAAGAGGTATCTACATGTCACATCTGAGTTGGACAAGCATCAAGCTCTACTGTGGGATGTGGAAAATCAAAACTGTGAGTATGAAGAGCGCTTCAAGAAGATTGCAGCAGCTGCTACCCTCAGGTATAATGATCCACCTAACTCCTTCTACAATGGGAGGCCTTTCCCATGGAAGAGGGCTGAATGGGAGGAAGAATATGAGAAAGAAGAGGCTGCAGCAGAGAAAGCACTGGCAGAACGTCAAGCTTGGGGGAGTTCCACCTAGTCTTTATCTTTACTAGTTTATCATATCTATCTAGTCATGGTGTGTTTTGCTTTTATCATTTAGTTATCAATCTCTTTTAGGCTTGTGTGAGCTCATGGAGCATTATCATGTATCCCTATCTTATGGTTTATCAATGAATATTAAAGTATGGTGTCATCCATGATTCTCTTGTTTGGAGATTTATGGGTAACACTCATGCAAATGAGCGTGGTTTATTTTAGAGGTTTCAGTCACATCTTGCCTTGAATTTAATTAACTTGAGTATGTTGGACAATTGTAGAATCTAGCTCAATATAAATAAGAAAAGAGTGAGTCATTATGACTTGAGAATTAATAAGTTTAAGGTTGAGATATAGTCTTGTAGCATAAAAAGTTGGGAATAGTTAATGAAAAGGATATGAAACACTCTTGTTAGAATCTAGTATCTTTTGAGCAAATGAATGATCATGGATGTGTCAATACTTATGCTCTTG
The DNA here is from genome assembly GCA_947311845.1 of Poa pratensis. Lineage (NCBI taxonomy): Eukaryota > Viridiplantae > Streptophyta > Magnoliopsida > Poales > Poaceae > Poa > Poa pratensis. Next base: position 30,973,074 of record CAMZMU010000081.1, read on the forward strand.
TAAAGTGTATGAAAGGAAGGCACCCGAGGATTCGGTTAGCCATGGAAAGTGTGAGATAAAGGTTGTTTGAGCATAAGAACTTGATTGAAACATCCATGACTAAAGTTTGCACTAGTTACTAGTGAAGCAAGGGTGCAAATAATTTTATATCTGTCTTTTCATTTGTATTCTTTAACTTGTTATCCAATGAGAGTTTATCTTGTCTTTAAACTTCAGTAAAGTATTAAACATTATGATGCTAGCCATAAGAGCAAAAGCATGTTAAAAATAGTGTGATTCAATTGTCCAACATACAATGGTTATTTGCTTTCAAAGTGTAAGGGGTGATTGCTAGAGCTTCTACTTATGCTGCCCTTATGTGTATGAGTTTTAATTCATTAATCTTACATTGCAATTGAATATGATGATGATACAATGCTCGTATTTATTTATCAACCATAAGTCCATTGATGCATGTAATGATCTATGTCCTTACTTACTTGAGGACAAGTAAGGGTTTAAGCTTGGGGGAGTTGATACGTGCATTTTATATCATCATTTATACACTTATATACCATATTAGATGTTATTGCATTGTTATATCATTGTTTTTACATGTTTTAGATGATTTATGGGACTTTCATACAAAGTCCCTATTTTTGGTATTTAATTTCTGGGAGGCAGAAAACCTCCTTTTTCTTGTTTTTAATGTTTCAGGAGCTACGGGACCCAAATGGAAAAAGGAAAATTGCACAGCTGGTTTTTCATCGGGAGAACACAGTGGGAAGAAGATCGAAGGGAGGAGAGCCACGAGGCCCAAAAGGGGGGCCCACGCGGCCAGATTCTTTGGCCGCGTGGGGCCCACCATCTGGAGCCTCGGGCACTTCCTCGCCTGGGGCTTTTTAACGAGGTCTCCGTCTCGCCCGAAAAGTAACGCCCTAATTTTTACGAGACTATCCGAGGTCGCGGCGGCGGCGAAACTCCTGATTCCCTCCGAGGGGGATCAGATCCTGCTGCTCCGGAGCTCCGGAGAAGGGGGAAATCATCGTCATCGTCATCACCTCTCCTCCTTGGCGTGGGAGGAGGCCTCTACATCATCACCATCACCAAGACCAGCACCATCTCCATCATCATCTCCGTGATCCACTCCGTCCCCCTCGTAGTTTGAGAGTTGCTATACCCTAGATACTTGTCTTGTGCTACTATTCATGTTTGTGATTGAGTACTTGTCATTATTTGGTGGTGAAGTTATATTTTCAGATTGTGTTGTACCACTTATGCCACTGAATATCACCATGTTTGCACGTTGTGAGTAGTTCCCGTATGTTCCTGAGGGCATAGGATGAATTGGCAATGATTTATATATGACATGTGTTGGTATTTTGTCTAGTGTTTATCTTTTTGTGTGATTCTATGATGGTGTTGTGCGAACGTCGACTGCACAACACTTCACCTATATGGGCTCATAGGAGAACACCGTAGTGTAATGGCGTGAGGGAGACTTGGGAGGACACGAAAGCCTGAGACCGAATCATTAAGTTACTTTACGGGGTATTAGTATCGGGGACCTAGAGCGTAATGCTATGGTGGGATTTTATATCTTAATAATTCTTGTGCTGTCATTTAATTGGCCACATGATCCATCATAAGGGGTTTAGTCTATTTATTTAGCTGTACCTAATAATAGCTCCGTCCGAAGAAGATTAAAACTAGACAAGATATTCAACGTGTTGTTTAATAAATCTATATGCCTAGCAATATCCATGCCGCCCTCGGGAACGTTTTCCACATATAAGTTACACATCACTTGAGCTTGTCCTCTTACACATAGAGGATTGGGCTTTCTCTCTCTTTGAGAGCTTTTACTTGTTACCATTTACCTGCTGCATTGTCACTGTCTTGCAATTATACAATCGAAAATACCAAAAACACTTGCATCTTTTATTGTCTATTTATCATTTCTAATAACCAATACCTTCAGCTCCTCGTGGGTTCGACAACCTTTTCTATTCGAAAGGTACTACAATTGATCTCCTGCACTTGGAGTCATCAACCACCCAAACCCTAGCGAGATCGACATCTCGCCAGGACCCCATTGTAGCCCGCATAATCTCACACGATCAATACCAGACAAGCAGGAAGTAGGGTGTTACTCTCCGGAGGCCTGAACCTAGGTAAATCCCTACTTTTGCTTGTCAGCCGACGAAACTACCAGCTCTACCACGTTCTCTCCCTCGTAATCTCAACCCTAGGTCCTTAACTATGGGATTTGATGAGTTAACCCCTCGTCAATTGGCGCCGTCTGTGGGAAAGAATAGTGCTGGACTCATGGTTTCTTCGGTTCCATCGGAAAACGGCGACTCGCCGATCGCATCTACAAACGGCAACTCGCCGGCTGCATCAACAAACCAGAACTCGCCGACTCGGGCGGCATACGGCAACTCGCCGACTCACTCGACAAACGGCAGCACGCCAACTTCACCTGTAAAAAGCACATCAGATCCTCTGATGGACTTCGAGCCACACTCGCCAGAATTCTAGGAGACGTTCGCTGATCTCGAGTCAGGTTTGGGTTTAACCGTTGGTTCGTTCAATTTTTTCGTAAACAAGCTTGGTATGCAGGACTCGACAGATCCACGCCAACTCATGACTTCCGCACCCGAGGCTCCATCGATTGCGGCTCCTTCGACTGCGGGTCCATCAACTGTGTCCATAGCATCGTTGATCCTTCAAGCCTGCTCGTCAGCAACAACCATGTCAACTCGAGAGATCGACGAGCTAATTGCGAAAGAACTCCAGGGTGAGGAGGCTGAATCAACATACCGCACAAATGATCCCGAGCTCAATCTTCCACTCGAGGATAGCTTCGACTGCGGGATCTCGCTCAGCGACTTCGATGAGCCCGAAACTCATATCGACAATCACGTCGACTCTGATGTCTGCACCAACAACAACCTCGACTTCGAGATCCATAACAACTTCGCCGACACCGAGATGAGCATAGGCGATGAAGACATCGACAGTGAGATCGGTTCAGACGGACCACTCGACAGGCATATCGACTCCGACATGAGCCTTGATGAAGACGTCGAGTCCATGACGGGACTCGAAAACACATACACATACCCTCGGGTGATACCCCAGCAGGTCTACGTTGCCTTCGCCGCAGAATCATCTGATGCTGCGGCCAGTCGCAGGCCTACAGAATTCCCGTGCACAGTTACTATGCCGGATGGAGTCACAAATCTCACAATTACTGCTGAGATGGCAGCAAAGGCAGATAAAGTCATCAAGGAGTACACAATGATGCCAGTGGACGCAACACGAGAGAGATGTTGACCTTCCAGTACTTCAACTGGCAGGAATCACTTCGACTGCAGCAGATCAGAGCAACACTCGAAGAACGTAAAAGCAGGCTAGCTTGTCGAGTGCACGAAAAAGACAGCTCTCCCTGAGCTCCACCGGGCGAGCAGACACAAGACCCAGATCAAGGCTATCATGCCTCGCGGAAGATGAGAGGGCAGCACTCACCCGCAACTTAGGCCACTCTTTCATGACATTCGACGAGGAGGGAGTGCAGTACCCAAAATAGCTGCGGGTGCCCTCTTTACTGCTGCAGCATACCTAGAGGCAATCAAGCCTCCAGCGGATGACCCCAATGCAAAACTACATCGCCAACAGATCAAATCACTTGCCTTAGCGGCAAAGGCCATACGCCAAATCCCAAAAACTCTAGGAGGGAGTCGAGACCATGCCATAGTAAACCGGCGTCGTCACCACTCGAAGGAAAGAAGCGACTCACGTCGGCGCAGGTCAGAAGCAGATCACACAGATCTTACAGTAGCGACTCGTACTCTGATCAGGAGCCTGAGCCACACGGAGCTCTGTGCTTCACTCGACGCGTCCGCGAGACACGGATGCCCAAAGGGTTCAAACTCACATCTGAACAGCCCAAATACACGGGTCGACAGGAACCTTTATCTCCAATGGAGAGGCTGAACCTGGGTAAATCCTTTTTCCCCAACGAGCGTGACAATCTCCTGAAGGACCAAGGCGCCTTGCCCCAATCATCAAGTTACCCTATGGTAACATCTGCCGTGTAACCCCACGACATTTGGCGCCCACCGTGGGGCCTGCGACCAAAGCTGTCCTCATCAAGGGAGAAGCTCTGCGAGGGATGGAGAACCTCGCGTCGGCGAGGTCAGGATGGATCAGGAAAGCGCATCGTCGACGATTCCGGCTGGAAGGAAGAAGCAGATCTGCTGGATACCGCCGGGTGATCCCGTTCGGTCGGATCAACGTCTTCGTAGGTATGATTATGCAACTCAGCAAATTGATGACGAGGTTATGTGCGACTATGTTTCAGGGGCAGCCACCATCGTCCAATCTGATGGAGAAGAGTCAGTCGGAACAGGAGGTTTCGAACATCAGTCGGACATCCAGGCTTGCGAGCCGGAGTACCGACGAGGAAGATTTGGATACAGATACTGAGTCGATTTTACCGTTGTTTGACGAGAGATTTGGGTACGTGGCTGATGAGGAAGATTATGAGTCGGAGCCAAGGACCATGAAGCGCGCTGCGGTGTACACCTGAGGAACCACAATGATGGACAGAAACTTCAGTAAGCGAGGACGATCCCGCGCGCGGCCAGAGAAAACAGAGAAAGAATTCAGCGTCTCACGACCTTTCAACCGGGGAAGGCTCGGACAGCCGGTTGTGATGGAAATCCCACCAGTTTTTAGGCCCTTGGACTTTGACGCAGCAATAGTTACCACCCCAATCACACCAGATAACGCAGCAACCCGGGCACACAATTGGATACGTTACGAATCACGCTGGAGAATCAACAGAAGGCTTTATTGGCGGAGCAGCAGCGCATGTTTGATGAGCAACAAGAGATAGAACGGGATCGAGCCCGTGTGGAGCAAGAAAGGATAACAGTGCAGAATCGCCATGAAGATCTTACAGCAGTACATCGGAGGAGGCACGACCCGGGTGATGCCAGGCATGACCTTAGATCCAACAGATTGAACTTTGCATCACCAAACGGAGCTCCCAATGTCACTCGGCCTGAGCCAGCGCCGGTTGGAATTGGGCATGGAATCATGGTTAGAGCAAATCAGGGAGGAAACGGGGTGCCACCCAACACTCGGGCGGAGCTCAGCAAAATCAGAACACAGCAGCTGCGGGTGATATGCCACCACCAGCAGATCGGTTCCACACGCCCAGGGTCACTACTCAAATCCGGCTGATAACGTGTACGCAGCAACATTAGCATTATGCCGCATGCCGATTGATCAATCACCAGAGGGAGAAGAAGCACGCAGGGCAATTGAGATGTTGAAAACTGCGATCACGCAGCAGGGAAACATGCCGGATAAGAGTGGAGCGTTACATTCAACACCATACAATAGCCGAGCTAACCGGAGTCATCACGGAGAAACACCGAGGCCAGCCGGATCAGGCGTCAGGAACGGACAGCAGAATCAAGGTCACCCGGCGCCGCAGCCTCAGTTCGGGACATCATCAGCAGAGGCCAGCTCAGAATCAGCCGGCGCCGAGGCCGCATCAGCCGGCCCCGGCCCAGTCTGTGGCCCAAGCAATTGTCAACAGTTCAAGAGCACGGCGTGCGGCGAGCGCAAACCCGGCTTTAGGTGTCGCCGGAGGAGCCGGAGGACAACCTGAAGCAGGAGTGATGGGCCACGCACCAAATACCGGGTCAGGTTTGCCGTTAGTTTCTTCATTACTTAACCCGGTTGGAACTAAATGTCTTTCAGATGCTATTAAGAGTGAACCTTTTCCCGAGAAGTTTAAAGAGCCAAGCAAGGTGACGAATATGACCCCAGCATGGATCCAGAAACATGGCTCAGCAGTTACGAGATGGCGATGAGTATTCGCAATGCCACGCCAACTTGTGCGCGAGATACATGTACCTGATGATGAGTGAAGGAGCAGCAAAGTTATGGTTCAATGGATTACCCGAGAAATCTATCAATTCTTGGGATGAGTTGAAGGCATTATTTGTCAAGAATTTCAAGGGCACGTGTGAGAAGTTGTTCACTATAGAGGATTTGGAGCGATGTTTCCAGAAGAAAGGCGAGTCAGCGCGTCACTGGATGCGCCGAGTTACAGCCATCATTCACTCATCAAAGGGAATTACACCAGCTGCGGCCGTGTCGTCAATGGAGAAAACCTGCAGATATGACCCGGTAATTCAGAAGATGGGTCGACTGAGGGCCACTGGCGAAGCAGAAACCATCACCATGGGACAGCTGATGGAAGCGGCTCATAAGCACGCATCCACAGACAAGACCCGGGATGATGATGAAGATAAGGGAAAAGGAAACGTCAACAACGGAGGAAAGAACCACAACAACAATGGTAACAACAACAACAACGGGAACAATAATCACAATGGTAACAATGGGAATAACTCCAAAAGGCAGCATGATGGTGGTTCAGATTGGTGGCAAACACAAACACCGGGTATAACAAGTTTCAGCGGCGAGATGATAATTATCGAGGCAATAACAACAATGGCAATTACAGGGGAAATTTCCGAGGACCGGCTAACCCCCAGGAAGCATTCAACATGCCGTGTCCACGTCATAGTAGGAACGGTAAACCGGCAAATCACTCTTTGGCCCAGTGTGTTGATCTTCAGAGATGGAAGAACGAGAGTTTGCCAGGATGATATGGGAGGAAACGGCCGAGGCCGGGTAATGGAAATAACCCGGCCCACGGACCACAAGCTGGAGGAAATAATGGAGGACCACCCGGCCCGGATAACGGACCAGCCGGGTTAGGTTTCCAGCAAAACCCCAAGGAGTTAAATCGAGGACAGTATCATATTACAGTTTCCAGCACTAGTCGGAGAGATCAGAAATTGAAGAAAAGAGCTGTCAACGCCGTTCTTCCCGCAGTTCCGAGATATTTGAAGTGGTCCGAGTATCCGATCACTTGGTCTAGAGAGGATCACCCGGCCCGAGTAGATGCACCTGGAGCGTTGGCTTTAGTTGTTGCACCTCAGGTTTCGGGTTATATTTTACACAAGGTTCTTATGGATGGAGGTAGTAGCATCAACATTCTGTATTGGGATACATTCATCCGGATGGGTTTCACAGCCAAGCAGCTTCACCCTTCAGTACTATCTTTCATGGTATTGTCCTGGAAAGTCGGCAAGACCAGAGGGAACAATAACATTGGAGGTCGCGTTTGGAGAATCAAAGGATAATTTCAGGTCTGAGATGATTTGTTTTGAGGTGGTCAAATTGAAGAGCCCTATCATGCTCTCTTTGGCCGCAACGTTTTTGCTAGATTCATGGCGAGGCCGTGTTATGTGTACTAAAGATGAAGATGCCAGGTCCAAAGGTATTATCACAGTCAATGGCAGTCGTGAGTTGGCGTTACAATGTGAGGAAGGTGATGCTGTTATGGCAGAACAAGCCTGTGCGGAAGAGGAGTTGAATTACTACAAAGCTACCACAAACCCGGATGATGGGACAATTTTGAAGAAACCAATGACCGAAGAGAGGGCGAAATTCAAAGCGGCTCAGATACCAAGATGATTGACTTCGTGCCGGGTGATTCGTCCAAGCAGTTCTCTATCGGGTCAAATCTGACTGACAAATAGGAAAGCGCGCTCATCGAATTCATCCGTGAGAATCGGGATGTCTTTGCATGGAAACCTAGTGACATGCCAGGCATACCGACTGAATTCGCTGAGCACCGCTTACATGTTGATCCTAAAGCAAGACCGATTAAACAGGGATTGCGCAGATTGAATGAGGAAAGAAGAAATTGTAGGAGAAGAGATAGCTCGTTTACTCGCCGCAGGATTCATTATGGAAGTGTTACATCCAAAGTGGTTGGCTAACCCGGTTTTAGTGTTGAAAAAGAACAATGAGTGGAGGATGTGTATTGATTTCACAAGTTTGAACAAGCATTGTCCGAAGGATCCGTTTGCGTTACCAAGGATTGATCAAATCATAGATGCTGTGGCAGGTAGTGATCTTTTGTGTTTCCTGGATGCATATTCAGGATACCATCAAATCAAGCTTGCAGAGGAAGATTGGGAGAAGACATCATTTATCACCCCATTTGGAGCTTTTTGTTACAAGAACATGACATTTGGACTGAAGAATGCTGGAGCAACTTATCAGAGGTGCATCCAGAGTTGTTTTGAGAAGCAGATAGATCGGAACGTGCATGCGTATGTTGATGATGTGGTGATCAAGACAAAGAAGGCTGAGACATTTATTGATGATTTGAGAGAAACTTTTGCTAACTTAAGGAGGTTTCAGATGAAGCTTAACCCAAAAAAGTGTGTGTTTGGAGTTCCATCAGGAAATTACTCGGCTTTATTGTGTCCGAGCGTGGGATTGAAGCAAACCCGGAAAAGATAGCAGCAATCAATAGGTTGGGAAAGCCGACTGAATTGAAGGAAGTCCAGAAGATCACGGGCTGCGTGGCTGCGTTGAGTAGGTTCATATCCCGACTGGGAGAGAAAGCAATTCCTTATACCGACTCTTGAGGAAGTCAGATAAATTTGTTTGGGATGAGGAAGCTGATAAAGCCCTGGAGGCATTGAAGGAAACATTATCGAAAGCACCAATCTTAGCTGCTCCAGCTCCAAAGGAGCCCATGCTGTTGTACATAGCTGCAAATTCCCGAGCAGTTAGTGTAGTTATTGTGGTAGAGCGAAAGAAGAAGGAAAGGAGCATCTGGTTCAAAGGCCGGTTTATTATGTCAGTGAGGTTTTGACTCCGGCTAAACAGAGGTATCCCAGTGGCAGAAGTTAGTTTTTGGCGTTTTCATGGCCAGTCGGAAATTGAAGCATTACTTTCAAGAACACCCCATTACAGTGGTGAGTGGAGCACCATTGGCAGACATTGTGTGCAATACTGAAGCTACTGGAAGAATTGCCAAGTGGGCGATTGAGATGGGTGATTATCACATCAAGTATGAGCCTCGCACAGCGATTAAGTCACAAGCCTTGATTGATTTTGTCAATGATTGGACCGAGTTAAGCACGGCACCACCCAAGGCGCCGAGTTATAAGTCATGGGTTATGCATTTTGATGGATCCAAGCAGTATGAGGGATCAGGAGCAGGAGTGGTTCTCACTTCACCCAAAGGGGATAAGATGAGTTATGTTCTTCAGATTCACTTCGATTGCACCAATAATATTGCTGAGTATGAAGCTTTGTTACATGGTTTGCGCATTGCCAAGGAGATGAACATCAAAAGGATCATGTGTTTGGTGACTCGGATCTTGTAGCGCAGCAAGTTTCTGGGACTTGGGACAGGAAAGATGAGAAGATGGCGGCTTACAGAAGGGCTGTTGATGAAGCAGCTGGATTCTTTTCAGGATTCCAGGTGGATCATATTGATAGAAGGAAAAACGAGGCAGCAGATGCTTTGTCAAGATTGGGATCACGTAGAGAGCCAGTTCCACCAAATGTGTTCCTGGACGAGTTATGGAAGCCATCAGTCCAACTTCCGGGTGAAGAGGAAGATGAAGTCCAGATCAAGATTCCGAGTTAGTAGCAGCGTTGCATGAGATTCCTGAGTGGACTGAACCATATCTGGATTATATGATAAGGAAGATTTTGCCGAGTAATGAAGTTATGGCGCGACAAATTGTCAGAAGATCACTCGGTTATGCAGTAATTGATGGTGAGTTGTACAAGCGCAGTGTTTCTGGAGTTTATCAGCGATGTGTTTCATCAGTCGAAGGAAGGCAAATTTTGCAAGAGATACATGCTGGGGACTGTGGTCATCATGCTTCATCTAGGTCTCTGGTGGCCAAGGCATTTAGGCATGGATTCTTTTGGCTCACAGCTTTCAAGGATGCAGAGCAGATTGTTAGGGCATGTGATGGATGTCAAAGATATGCAAGACAGGAGCATGTGCCAGCTCAGGAATTGAGGACAATACCAATCACTTGGCCGTTTGCAGTTTGGGGTCTTGATATGATGGGGCCCTTTCAGATGACATCGTGCAAGAAAACTCATCTCTTGGTGGCTGTTGATAAGTTCACTAAGTGGGTTGAAGTGGAGCCAGTTACAAGTTGTGATGCTTCCAAAGTTGTCACGTTTCTGAAGAAAATTATCAGTCGGTTTGGTTATCCTCACAGTATCATCACAGATAATGGGACCAACATGTCACTCGGTGAAACAGAGATATTCTGCAAAGAGAAGGGAATCAGATTAGACCTTGCTTCGGTGGCACATCCACAGGCCAACGGGCAGGTAGAAAGGAGTAATCAGGAAATATTGAAAGGAATCAAACCAAGACTTCGAGTTCCGATTGAAAAGGCGTATGGAGCTTGGGTGAAAGAGTTACCGCAGTGGTTTGGGGGATCAATACAACCCCGAATAGATCAACCAAACGTACACCGTTCTTTCTGGTGTATGGAGCAGAAGCAGTGTTACCGAGTGATATAGTCCATGACTCGCCAAGAGTGGCGGCGTATGTGGAGTCAAGCAATGCAATTGCAAGGGAGGATTCGATTGATGCCCTCGAAGAGGAGCGTGAGTTAGCATTGGAACGGTCCGCAGTTTATCAGCAGATTTGCGGCGCTATCATAGTCGCCGAGTAAGATCAAGAACTTTCCAGGAAGGAGATTTAGTTTTACGGCTCAGACAGAATCAGTCAGGGATGCACAAGCTAACTCCTCCATGGGAAGGGCCGTTCCTTATCAGTCGGAAATTGCACAATGGTTCATATTATCTGATAGATGTGAGAGAGAAAGGTGAAGAGAACAACACGGACCATGCTATCCTTCCTATGGAAGAGACGAAGCGGCCGTGGAACATTGCTCATCTTCGCCCATATTATACCTAGTGAACATGAACCTAGGCCGAGTTATGTAACACACGATGTAACCCCCAGCAGGTTTCAGACGCGCTCTTTTCCTTACCAGGGTACCTAAGGGGACTGGAAGGTTTTTAATGAGGCGGCTTGCTGGTGTATCTTTAATAAAGAAGAGTATTGAGAAGAAATCTTTTTACTGTTTTACTTTTTATGCATAGTTTATGTTTATAAAGCTTGCCCAAAGGAGTGCTTAGCAAAAAGTCCTATAGCTGTTGCCCAAGAGAGCACGCATAGAGATGTTTGAGATCAGTGGGGTAATGATGCATAGTTTAAGCCTTTACTTGTAAACATTGATCCAGGGCTTGGGGACTTATGAATTATAAATTCATAAGTTTTAATCCTAAGACCCGGCTTTTAAGCCTTAATTTTGTTCTTGGTTAAACTTGCCTATCAGTTTGATGTTACTCACAATTTTATGACCAGATTGCTTACTTGTTAATTCAATCAACTATGATGCCCATGCTGGGACTTAGTTTGACCCTGTTTTAGCAAAGGAAAAAGTAGCAACTGAGAAAGTCATGTGAAAGCCGACTGATAAGAAGCTAAAGATAAACCAAAAGGGTCATCTAAACCATAAAAAGTATAAGTTATTACAAAATATTGAGTATTTCATATAGTGCACAGACGCACCATCAAATAAAAGGCAAAGTATTTCAGAGCATATTACAATGCCCATTGGCCGAATAATTGTTTTGCAGGAAAAGTGCAGCAAAACTGGCTCAGATAGCCGGGTTATCGGTTGAGGTTCCCTTGGCAGCTTCAGCTTCGGCAGAAGCCGGGTTATCTTCAGGAGCTTTGGCCTGGGACTTAGCTTGTGCAGCCTTGATCTTCTGCAGTATCCTTAGCAACATCAGCCGGCTTTTCCATGATTGGCGTGGTAGGAGCACGGCTGGGTGCAGGGACAACTGGAGTAGAAGTACTTGGCGCTGCAGCTTTCTTCTTCTTTGCAATGGAGTCTCTCAGCTTGGCCAATAGATCAAAATGCTCGGGTTCAGGAGTGGGGATTGGAGTGTTGTTCTCATCCACTGCATCTTGGAAAACCGATAGATTGAGGCTCTCAGCAATCTTGCAAGCAATAGGCCGGGTTTGGGCAGCAATTTCTTGAATCTTTTCCCCCAAACTTGGTGCCATCAGCATTGTATTGAGGAATCCTTTGACAAAAGGAGCCAGGTTAAGGCGCGGGTTGTAGGCTTTGGCTAAGCTAAACTGCGCATTGCGCCAACCCGGCATGCTGAGCGCGTCCAGAGGTCTAACCACTCGGGGATCGTGGAAAGCTGATGCAGGGACTCGAATATTACTTGGGGAGGAGCACAGTTGCTCTTAACACGCTTCATAATCTCAGAAGTGCCAAACTGGAATTGCCGAATGATGGTGTTCAGGCAGTTCAATTTCTCTGGATAGGATCTCCTGATGGCAGCATTTTGCTCACCTGAAAAGTATGATGTGGGTTAGTATATGAAAGCCGAGTAAAGCAAAAAAAGTGAAAAGAGATGTGTTTACCAATGAGTGGATTGAGGATATCCTTGATATGGTCTTTCAGGGTGTCCAAGTATTTCTGGACACTGACCATCTTGTCAAAGCAGATCTTGTACTTATCTCCAGCCTCTTCCAACTCCTTTTTCAGTTTGGTGTTTTCTGCAGTTAGAGATTCAATTGTTTTTTCCAAGTCTGAAGCATGAACTTCAGTTTCTTTGCGCAGCTTGGTTTCAACTTCAAGGAGTTGGTTGGTCTTGGCAAGTACCTGGTCATTATGGGACACATACCTCTGAAAAAAGAATAGCAAGTTAGAAACATGGGGGCTGAAATACATTTCAGTCGGCAATGGCAAGAAAGAACTAGTTGATAGTAAATCATATACAGACAGAGTATTTATACAAGTTCCGAGTGACTGAAGAGCAGATCACCCGGCACTTGGGGACTGGTATGTCTTTTAAGTTTTACAAGTTATTCAGTAGCACATCTTCAAAGTTCCAGATAAAATGTGAACATATTACCCGGAACTTGGGGGTTATGAGGATTTGAAAGTATTGTTATGATGAAAGTCAGAAGTAAAACAAGTTCCATGTTATCGTAGACTGATAACTCGGAACTTGGGGACTGGATATTCTGAAGTTTTCAAAATGAAGGTTATAAGAGATATATATTTTCAAGTACCGAGTGACTGAGGACAGTTTACTCGATACTTGGGGACTAGGTTTGATATATAAGATATGAAGAGGAAAGATGTGTACCTGATGTTCTCGGACAAGGGAATCCACGAGTTTGCCCTCAGAAAGTTTTAGTGTGTTACTCAGTTAGTAGACCTTCAAAGTTGATATGGCCATATGTGGCACAGTGGAGGCTTCGCCTTTATCAGTCGGCTTGGACTTCTTTTCAGAGGCAACAAACTTGGTTGCAGTTTTGAGAGGAGAGATCTTCTCAGTAAAGCAAGCTCCTGTGATCACGACTTCTGGATCAGTCGGTTTTTCAGCAGGAGAAGGAGAAACATTCTCTGGTCAGTTGTCTGTCCTTCATTAGTCGGCTCAGCATGTTTTTCAGGAGTGTTCTCCAAGTTATCCTCCTCAGCAATGGGAGGGCTTGGAGCACCACTAAGAGTAGCTTTTGCCCTGAAATTGCAAGTAAGAAGATAATATAAGAAAGAGCAAAAGAAAGCAAAGTTGATGAAAGTAAATATAAGTAATAGTTGGATGTATGTATTACCCGGTGTTGACTTGAAAGTCACGAGGGAGGTCGTTGCTGGAGCCTGAAGAAGCTGTAAGAGAGTATGATTTAGAAACTCGGATTTGACCAGCTAAAGGATAACTATCAGAGGGATGTTTTTGAGGTTCAAAGTTGGAAAGAGAAGTACCAGGACGGCGTGGAGATGGATGGTTTGGGATTCCCGGGTTAAGAGGATCCTCGCCAGGGGAGGTCCGAGTAGCTCTCCTCTTGGTAGAGGGTTCAGCAGAACTCTGCGAAGATTTTTGAAGAAGAGTTTGGTTGAGTTTTTGCATAGCAAGATAAGAATATGGTTCTGTGGATATGCGAGTATGGCACCTTGGCACAGATTGTGCGAGCCTTCCTTTTCCCGGTAGCAGCAGATTCAGTGGCTTCAGAGCTATGGCCGGGTGAAGGAGTGGCTGCTTTTTCAGCCGGTTCTGGTGTTATAAAATGGATATCAGTGGATAAATTGGGTTGAGTTTCGTTCTCAATTAAGCTTATGAAGAAGTGGCCAAGGGAGTCAAGTTCACCTTCTTCTTCTTCCTTTTCTTTTTCTTCTTCTTCTTCTTCTTCTTCTTCTTCTTCTTCTTCTTCACTCGAGGACTGAGCCTCGTCATCATCATCTTCATCATCATCTGCCTCAGGAGTGGCAGGGGGAGTTTCAACTTGCCACCAGTCATCAGATTCCTAGTGAAAAACAAAAGTAAAACAATCAGTATACAATTGAGAAAGAGTATGTTAGTGAGATATTTATCAGTCGGTACTTACTGGTGGTGCCGGGTTATTCTTACTGAATGGCAGAAGGCCATTGTCCTTGATCGTCTCAACCTTTTCAGCGAGGAAGGCCTTGATAGCCTTGTTCAGTGCAGTGGTGGGATAAGATTTCTCCGAGTAACGGAGGGAGTCAGTTAGATGACCCGAGTAATCGCAAAGGAGTTTCTTGCGGATACTGTTGGGTTGAATTCTCCAGCCCATCCAGGTCTTGATCAGGTCGGTTCCACGAAGTCCATGCTTGACCAAAACGAGATTTTCTTGAGGAGAGGCTGGAGAGCTTCTCTCTCAGCGTCAGAGGCGAAAGAATTCATGTTGCTGTTGAGAATGAGGGGCTCGACTGAATAACCCGGTAAAGGGTGTTCACCAGAAGGTATCTTGGCTTTGCAGTAAAAGTATGATTTTTGCCAATGCTTTACATGAGTATGAAGTTCAAGTGAAGGCATAGCAGAGCCTTTGCGGCGTTGGATAGAAACACCGCCACAGACCAAGAGGGGGCCATTCTTGTGCTCACGCTGAGGTTTGCACAAGAACAGCTCCAGGAAAAGAGCTAAGCTGGGAGGAATGCATAAGTACGATTCACAAAGAACTATATAATTACTAATGTTCAAGATGGAATTGGGTCCGAGGTCGAAGACCCGGAGACCGTAGTGACGAAGAAGATCCCTAAAGAAAGGATGACCCGGGGGACGAAAACCCCGGTGACATGTTCAAGGAAACAATAACTTCACCTTCCTGGGGAGAAGGCCGAGTCTCTTCTTCAGTCCCTCTCCACTCGATCTCCGACTGAAGAGGAAGAATGCCGGCTTCAGCCAGTTCTTCAGCTTGGACTGTGTAGCCATGGATTTGGCCCAGTTAGCCGTAATCTTAGATCTGGGCTTGGTGATCTTCTTGATCTTCTTCGAAGCCGATGTGGTGGCGTCATCACCGGCCTTGGCCTTGGCCTTCAGCTTCCTCGGGTCCTTGGGTGCCATGAGATCTGAAGATCTGGAAAATAGCAAGAAAAGAAATGAAAAAAACCGAGCTCAAGAACAGCCCGAGAAAGAGCAAGTCAAGATCCAGATGGAAGAAAAGCGCAGGAGTGAAAATTTTACCAGGGCTCGTGAAGATCTGGTGCGGAGTAGATTCCCTAGCTTTTAGTTGCTGCAATGCGGAGCTTTGATGGCCGGCGGCGGTGCGGCAATCTTGGAGGAACCCTAACCCTAGCTCAAGGAGAGAGAAAGACTGAGGTTGAAGATGAAGGCACGGTGAATGGGGAAAGTGAAACCCTTTTTACCGTGGTCCACTATTTATAGCCCAGGGTAAAACCCTAGGAGTGTGAGAAACGAGGAGATAAGGTTCTGGTTGACCATGGGTCAAGGACACGAGGGAATCTGTCAGAGAATGTCCATTGGTCGTTGACTGGAGAGAGTTGAGAACGAGAGAAATGCCGGGTTATAAAGAGAACCGCCAAAAGGAGTTGGTCTGAAACATAACCCGGCCATTTAGCGTTAATGATCTTTATTTTGCTTTCAGGAGTTTAACTTGGATAATCCCATCAGCAGCTACCCTCGAGTGATCAGATCAAGATCAAGATTATCAAGTGAAGCAACCAATGAGCTTATTCAAGTCAAACTTGGGGACTACTGTTGGGGGGATAATAACCCGGTATACTCATGACCAAGGAATAATCAGTCGGATGGCCTAAGGCCTGGTCCGGGTGATGTGTACAAGATGTGGGCCGGGTTATAGTTGGGTCAGTACGCCTAACATGACTCGTCCCTAGAAGGAAGGACCTAGAAGAACTGGAGTCCTAGTGAAGGAAGGAACTGGGTGACTTGGAGGCTACGGAAGGTCAAGAAGAACCTAGAGTAGGACTCCAGGCTCGTATGTAACTCGGTATTCATTGTATGTTCGGGAGACCCGATGTCTATATAAACGGGCTCCCAGAACATAGATAGACAAGTCTAAGTTGAGATTCTTAAGTCTTAACCCTAGTTCGATATCACCGCTATCAAGCGAAACCCTTGTAACCTGTCTCGTAACCCGGCTCTGTTGTCGTAGCCGAGTTATCGAGACCTCGAGATCAATAATATAGAAGCAGGAAGTAGGTCTTTATCTCCAATTGAGAGGCCGAACCTGGGTAAATCCTTTTTCCCCAACGAGTGTGACAATCTCCTGAAGGACCAAGGCGCCTTGCCCCAATCATCAAGTTACCCTATGGTAACATCTGCCGTGATAACCCCACGACACTTTAGGATGGCTGGAAGACTACAGACTGGCTGTCGTGTGCCAGCGAGGCACGAATATCACAGCCATGCAATACATACGACTCATGCTCGAAGGCGCAGCCCGCGACTGGCTCAAGGCTCTATCTCCATCAACATACGACTCGTGGGATCACTTCCGCGCAGACTTCATAAAAAAAATTTAGCCTCTATGTGAGCGACCAAAAATGTTCGAAGAACTGAGAGCTTGCATTCAACGGTCGGATGAAACGTTGAGGTCATACATCCGACGATGGACTGAGATACGCAACTCAGTCGGAGTAATTTCAGAAGATATGGCCATGGATGCTTTCATCATGGGCCTCGCCAGGCGAGATTTCAAAGAAGCACTTGGTCGCCAAAAGCCAACCTCTGTGGCTAATCTCCTGAAGATCGCGACTGAGTGGGCAGACGGAGAAGACATGGCACATACCACATGCGGGTCCTCACCCCGTGACAATCATGATAACGGCAGTCGAAGCCGTAGGGACTCGTACAGAGATGACCGGAGGGGCAAACGTTCAAAAAGTCATTACGACGACGACATACCCGAATTCATGGCGGCTTGATTCTCCACACCCCGCAACGACCAAGACAGAAGCGACCGACGGTCAGAAGATCGGCGGGATAGTCGAGATGATCGTCGGGACAGTCGAGACCGCAACCAACGCAGTGACAACTACAAGAAGAAAGATTGGCACAAGTCACGCTCCGGCACACAAAACGAGCGATCATTCGATGACAAGATGGATGCTGATTGCAGATTCCACCTGTACAAGGGGGAAGACGGAAAATTACGCTCCAATCACTCAATGAGAAACTGCAGAGAATTCGACCAACTAGCATCAGAATACATGCAGCTCAGAAAGGCAACAGCCGCACACGCACCCGCACCTACACCTGTGCCTCAGCCAAACAATGTGCCCGTTCTGATGGCACCACCTCCACCACCACAGCCTGCCGCAGGCGGAAATATCGCGGGTGCCATACAACCCGTATCTCGGGTGGACGAACCTCAATACCCTCCGCCCCAAGGGAAGATGTACATGATACAGAAGGTCGCCCTTCCAACAGGGAGCAAAAACTTCACACTCGGCAAGTAAATATGGCGGTCATGTCACCTCCTGCCATAACTGAATTCTTGAAGGGATCGAAACTGCAATAAGCTTCAGCAGAGAGGACCACCCGCCATCGGTAGTTCGTCCAGGGCACTCTGCTCTGGTACTCGACGCCCAAATTGGAGGTTACGCCATGTCCAAGGTCTTCATGGATGGTGGCAGCGGTATAAACATCATCTTCGCGGATACGCTCCGCAAAATGAACAGGTCAGTCGAAAACCTGCCAAAATCCTCAAATACCTTCACGGTATCGTCCCAGGCAAAGCAATAAGCCCAGAAGGCACCATACAACTCGACGTTACGTTCGGGGGAAACCACTTCAGGACAGAGTCGATTGAGTTCGAAGTCGTCGACTGGAAGTCAATACCACGCCATACTTGGACGCCCGACGTTCGCTCGATTCATGGCGGTCCCACACTACGCATACCTCCAGCTGAAAATGCCTGGACCAAAAGGAGTAATCACAGTCAAAGGAAACTTCCAAAAGTCTGATTCTTGCGACCGAGAGTTTAGCAAAATCTCTGAGATGTTCGGCATGGAAGCAACACTCGCCGATCTAGCGGTCTCCAACGATCGAACACTTATGCCGGAGCACAAGAAGGTGGCAGTCGACAGAGCATTCAATGCCACCAATGACACAAGGTCGCATCAGGTGCACCCGACTGACCCGACCAAGACAGTCAATGTCTCTTCGAGTCTGCCTATCGCATAGGAAAGCGCGCTCGTCGAATTCCTCCGTGAGAACTGGGATATATTTGCGTGGTGTCCAGCCGACATGCCAGGTATTCCCAGGGAATTCGCCGAGCACTCTCTCCAATTATTTCCAGATGCTAAAGCAGTCAAGCAAACAATGCGCCGCATATCCGGCCCGAAAAGAACCGCAGTCGAAGCCGAAGTCGACAGACTACTCGCAGCAGGTTTCATCAGAGAAATCAAGAAATCACAATGGGTGGCTAACCCCGTACTTGTAGAGAAGAAGCACACAGATATCCTTCGGATGTGCGTAGATTTCACAGCACTCAATAAATGCTGTCCAAAGGATCACTTTCCACTACCTCGAATCGACCAGATCGTCGACTCCACCGCCGGGTGCGCTCGCTTGTCCTTCCTGGATGCTTACTCAGGTTACCACCAGATAAGGATGAAGGAAGAGGATGAAGAGAAAACGGCGTTCATAACCCCACTCGGGGTCTACTGCTACACAACAATGCCTTTCGGGCTCAAGAACGCAGGCGCAACCTACCAGCGCATGATGCAAGACTGCCTCAAGAAGCAAATTGGGCGAAACGTCCAGGTCTACGTAGACGACATCGTCATCACAACAAGGGAGGAAAACACACTACTCGATGACTTGCGAGAGACGTTCGCAAACCTCAAACGCTTCCACATCAAGCTCAACCCGAAGAAGTGCACGTTCGGCGTGCCAGCCGGGCAGCTCCTGGGTATCTAGTCTCGGCTCGTGGAATCGAGGCGGACCCGGAGAAAATACAGGCCATCTTGACAATGCAAAGGCCTTCAAAGCTCCATGACGTACAAAAATTAGCAGGTCGAGTGGCAGCACTCAGTCGATTCATCAGCAAACTGGGCGAAAAAGCACTCCCGTTCTATCGACTGATGAAGAAAGCAGACAAATTCGAGTGGACGCCAGAAGCCGAAGCAGCCTTCACGGACCTCAAGCGAGTCCTCACAAGCCCTCCAATCCTCGTCGCACCAAGGGAACGAGAGCCACTATACCTGTATGTCTCCGCAACTAACAGGGTGGTAAGTACCGTACTGGTAGTCGAACGCAGGAGGAGGGACACGCCCAAAGCATACAACGCCCAGTCTACTACTTGAGTGAAGTCCTCTCCATATCAAAGCAGCGGTACCCGCATTATCAAAAGCTGGCCTACGCCGTGTTCATGTCCTCAAGGAAGCTGACGCACTACTTCGCAGAGCACCCGATCACTGTAATCAGCACCTCAGGGATCGGAGACATCCTCACAAATCCCAACGCAACTGGGCGAGTCGCAAAATGGCTCATCGAGCTAGGACCACGAGATATCAAGTATGATTACCCGAAGGCCATCAAAGCACAAGTCTTACCTGACTTCCATACCGAGTGGATCGAAGCTCAGTTGCCAGGAGCACCAGATGTGTCCAACTCATGGACTATGTACTTCGACGGCTCAAAGAAGAACGAAGGCGCAGGCGCAGGTGTCATCCTCATATCACCAAAAGGCGACAAGCTTCGCTATGTCCTGCAGATGGGATTCGAGTTACCATCCAATAACGAAGCTGAGTACGAGGCCCTGATCCATGGCATGCGGATGGCCAAAGCCCTCGGGTGCACTCGACTGATGATCTATGGTGACTCGAACCTGTGGTGCAGCAAACAATGAAGGCCTGCGATGCCATCGCAGACAACATGATCGCCTACCGTGACCTGTACAACCTAATGGAGGGCAGCTTCGAAGGCTGCGAGTTGCGGCACATAGGGCGCGAGAGCAACGAAGAAGCAGACAAGCTAGCCAACCTTGGCGCGACCAAAGCACCAGTTCCACCTGGTGTCTTCCTCGAGCGCATCGAGCACAGGTCCATCAAGCAAAAACGAACATCTCCTACATCAGCCGCACCAGCCAAGAGCAAAGCACCTAGCACAGAGGACCCGCCAGTCGAGGTACTCCTCATTGAGCCAACTTGGACTCAACCTTTCCTCGCATACATACTCCGCGGCGAGGTACCTGAAGACATAACAGAGTCAAGACGCGTCACTCGACGATCTAAAGCATACACCGTCATCAACGGGAACTATACAAGCGCAACATATCAGGTATGTTCCAACGATGCATAGCATTCGAAGATGGCCAGGCCATCCTTCGTGATATTCATGCAGGTACCTGCGGGCATCACGCCAGCAGTCGATACTCGTAGCCAAAGCCTTTCGCGCAGGCTTCTACTGGCCCACAGCACTCAAAGACGCGGAGGACATAGTCAAAAGGTGCATCGGCTGTCAAAAATTCGCCACAAAGCCGCACGCACCCGCATCGGCGTTGAAGACAATACCATTGGCCTGGCCCTTCGCCCAGTGGGGGCTCGATATGGTCGGGCCACTCAAAAAATCCTCCCATGGAGGGCATACTCACCTTCTGGTGGCGGTCGACAAGTTCACCAAGTGGATTGAAGCAGTCCCTATCACAAGTTCGACTGCCACTACAGCAGTCAATTTCATAAAATCCATCATATACCGCTTCAGTGTACCAAGCAGCATCATCACTGATAACGGTACAAACTTCACGGCTGAAGAATTCTGAACTTTCTGCAAAGAGCAAGACATCACGCTCAACTATGCATCCGTGGCACACCCGCAGTCCAATGGCCAAGTCGAAAAAGCCAATGGACTCGTGACAAGCGGAATCAAAAAACGCCTCCTGGTGCCACTCAAAAGAGCCGCGGGTGCTTGGGTCGAAGAACTCCCGTCTGTGCTATGGAGCCTACGCACAACTCCTAACGCTTCAACACAGTTCACCCCATTTTTCATGGTCTACGGCACAGAGGCAATCCTGCCATCAGATGTACGATTCAATGCACCAAGAGTCGAAGCATACAACGAAGAAGACGCAGATGAAGCACTCGAAGATGCAATCAACTTGCTCAAGAAGCACGTGACACGGCGCTAGCACGCACAGTTGTCTATCAGCAAGACCTCCGCAACTATCACAGCCGTCGACTACGAACCAGGTCCTTCGAGGTTGGCGACCTGGTAGTTCGACTGAAGTAAAAGAAGGTGCACAAACTCGCTCCCCCATGGGAAGGACCCTTCATCATCACAGAGGTCATTGGTGGCGGAGCATATAGACTGAAGCACGCGAAGACAGGCGAACTCTCGCACAATCCTTGGAACGTTGCGCAGCTGCGCTGTTTCTATGCTTAGATGGCTCAGTCGCACAATGTAATAGGCACACATGTTGGATGGCTGCAGGTTTCAGACGCGCTCTTTTCCTTACCAGGGTACCTACGGGGACTGGAAGGTTTTTAATGCGGCGGCATGCAGTTTTATATTCAAAAGTAGAATATAATCAATGTTCCTCCTATCTTTCTGTTTACTATTCGCATAACTCATATCTTAGCCGCACTCGAGCACTCGGGGGCTGCGCTATCAAAAACACAAGCTTTCTCTCCCACAAAAACAAACAACCCAGACGCACTCGAATGCTCGGGGGCTGGGTCCTAAAACAAAACTCATAAACAGTATTCTCAGCCGCACCCGAGGACTCGGGGCTGGATAATCATAAGTTTACAATAAATTACTTCATATACCCCACTCAACAGGCTCGGGGCTGCGGAGTTACGAATATTCAGTTCATAATACTTACAAGTATTACATTTACACTCGGGGGCTGCCCCTCTGTACGCACGTACATGCGCAACAGTTCCTATTCTTCCGGTTCATCCTTGATGGGCAAAGCAGGGCCAAGAAGTTGATCGTGGCAACGCTCGACTAGCAACCTCGCGCATAAGTTTATGCCATCAAGATTCGCTTGGGACAAATTCAAACCAACAGCGGGTGGTGGAAGCACCAAGTTGGGTCGTCGGCTGCGCACATACGCCATCGCTGCATTTGCACCTAGCACAAGTTTCTGAGTAATCACCTCTTGGATAGGACCCGACAGTCGAAAAAGTCCAACCAAGGCGTGGATTAAATGCGGTTGTGGCCCAGTTGGAAACAAGATCTCGTTGAGGCGACTAAATGCCGCCCTGCATATTTCGAGTAGCTGTGTGCTTAGCCACGCTCGATCCTTCAGAGTAGCGAGTGTGCGCGCTGGAAACCTATCAAGCCAAAATTGCTAACGGCCAGTTATTGGGTTGTCAGTGACATTATCCAGACGTTCTTCGACGCGAGCTTGCTCTGCTTGGAAGTCAGAAACAAAACCTGCACAAAGAACAAATCAAGTCACTCGCAATAAGAGGAGACAAACATTCCATAATCAGAGAAAGGATTGTACTCACACTCGAGTTGCCTGGTTACAAGGTCCATCTCGCCAAGCACATAATCTTCTCGTTCTGTGGCTGGAGCTGGTCTCATTCTCAGTGTATCCAGCTCGCGCTGGGCACTCTTTAGCTCCCGCTCCAGTCTCACGCATCGAGTTTTCATATACTCCATTACTCTTGCATCGTTGGCCACCTGAGCCCGTGATCGGGTGACAGTCTGAGGTTGCGACGAATCAGCTGAAGTAGCGGTTTCTTGTGGTTGTTCAAGGCATCACACGAATCTCATGTAAGAAATGAGAAACCAAGCACGTAATTCAAGTGAGTCAACAGCACATAGCCTTTCAGGTGAAAACGCAAAAGGCATTAAAGATGACATTCGCATAAAGTGTAGCAAAAGCACACACACTCGTGTGATTCAAAGCATAATTATAGTCCATAAAAAGGGTAGATGGCCCTAAAGTCTATGATGCAGATTCCGACCTAGCCCTACGCGCGCGATTGGCGATCTCCGCTGATCGGCGTTCCATGGTAGTCATAAAAATCTCGGCCAGCCGCGCGGCTGGCTCGTTCACCAGCTTCCCGTCCGGCTTTCGAGGGAAATCAAACAGAGTGGCCTCGAAGTCACCCTCTATCCCATGACCTAAAAGGAGCTTGGGAGTGGTCTCTGAGCCGCGTACCGTCAGGGTGCGAGCAAAACTCGCCATGGTCGAGGTTCCCGGGCCAAGGACGTCGGCGAAGCCATCCATAGTCGATGGAAGTTGGCCAGACGGGAACACGCCCTTGTATACGGCGCCGAGTGTGCTCGCAGACTTGGCGAGTCCATCCTTTGCTTGGGCGAACATGGCGTCAAGGTCGCCAATAGCACGGTCGAGTGACAAATCACCACTCGCCACGCCTACAGGTGCCGGTGCGCCAACAGCTCCTTAAAAAATCAGAGAGAACAGAAACTCTTATACAACACTCATCGACTATAGAAGTAAACAAAAAGTGGAAAATTTTACTAACCACCCACATCTCGGGTGAGGCTAGCCAGCCGCTCAGCATACTCTTTCTCGCGCAAGGCAGCGGAGTCCTTGGCATCATCCAAAGCCTTCTTCGACTCAACACGCTGCTTGACGAGTGCATCCTCTAGCTCTTTCACCCGATCCTCAGCTGGTTTCTTGTCACCTGGATCCGGAAGGCATAACTCAAAATCAGTACAGTAAAAGACAGCAAAAGAGAGCTTCGGAGGCAGCAAATACACTTACGGGTGAGCTGTTCCAGGTCAGTGCGTAAAGTGTTTCTCTCCTGCTCCACCTGGACAAAAGCTTTGCTTGATTCCACCAGGTTGAGGTAGTAAGGCTGCAAGCACATGAAACCAGCATAAGTTATACATAACCAGTCCCATATGCGGACTCAACAAAAAACTCTTACGTGTTCAGTCCAAGGCGCAGGCTTTGCGGCAGATGTCCCGACTTCTGGGGTTGCAGCACTCGCAACCTTGGCTGTTTCAATGGCAGTAGCCGTGGCTGCTGATTCAACGACCTCAGGAGCAACAGGAGAGACGTCTAGGTGCTCAGGGGTCGAAATTTTGTCGGCTGGAGGAGTCAGAGGACGCACAGTCTCAGCACTGCGAGTGACAGAAGAAATACAACATAAGCAAAAATATCAATCAGCAAAAACCTTAGTATAAAAAGCTCAGGAGCAAACCTGTGCTCTTCTTCCTCCTCGCTGTCGAGGTTGTCAAAATTTGGGCCTCCAAAAAGCAGCTCCTCACCCGATTGGGGAGGAGGAGCTGAGCTCAACGGGCTCACATCCAAAGGAGCGGCTTTGGCCGAAGGAGAGGATCCCGAGTCTCCGTCATCCTTCACATCCGACTCCTTCGTGGGTGAGCTCATGGAAGAAGACAAACCTCGGGCTACCCAACGACGCTTGCAAGTGGGAACCTCGCTCACATGATCAGTCGTGGCCGGCTACTCAGTATGTACTTCCTCTGCCTCTTCCTCTTTGACCTCTTCCATTGGAGATGTGGTAGCCGAAGGTAGAGGTGATTCATCCCCTCTCTTCGTTTCTACTGCTTGCACCTCCGTTTCATGAGTTGGGCCATTCTCGGGAAGAGGAGGAAGGGTTGACGCAGTCGAATGTCCCTGCACACAAAGGAGAACATCCAAAGAGTTAAAAATGCAAAAATAAAGGGTGACAAAAGCCCGAAGACAAAAAGTACATAAAAGTTAAACTTACTTCAAGCAAAGGGTTGTCAGCCCCATATGGAGTGACAGGGCAGTCGAGATTGCACGGATCGGTTGCCTTGGTGCTGGTAATGGATCGCACATGCGTGTCCAGCTCATTCTTCGACAAATCGTCTGGGCTCATTCGACTGGCGTCATGCGAACCTTGATACTGCCACATGGGATGAGCACGGGCGTGAAGCGGCCACACCCGCAACCTGACAAAGGTGCCAATCAGATGTACACCAGTGACAGTGCCCAGCATCTTAGCAATCTTCTCCAAAAGGGGCACCGCCTCCGCTTGTTCTTCAGTCGACAAAGTATAGGCCCATGCCTTGGTCTTCTCCAGAGCCTTGGCAGCCGAAAAGGCAGGGAGACCTGCTTGCTCCGTAGAGACGTAGAACCATTTGTTCCTCCACCCTTGTGCGGAATCGACTGGCTTCAGGAAAAAATAGCGGGTGTCGCCGCGCACCTGGATCCCGAAGCCGTCCACGGGGTAGGTGCGACCACCTCCCACATTCGGGCGGACGAGGAAGATCGACTTCCACAGCTCCCAACTGGGAGAAACTCCCAGAAAACACTCACATAGCGTAATAAAACACGCAATGTGCAGAATACCATTAGGGGTGAAATCGTGGACTTGCACCCCATAGGCATACATCAGACCGCGAACAAAATCATGGAGGGGGAGCGAAAACCCTCTAGGAAGAAATTCCGCAAAACAAACGCGCTCATTGGCGCGAGGCTCGGGGAATACCTCCTTGGGCGATGGAGCGCGGACAGCCAACTGGTCCTCGGGAGGTAGCAGGCCCTGCTGGCGGAGCTTGACGAGGTAAGCATCCTTGATCGAGGACTTCGCCCAATCCCCGGTGCTCTTTTTTAGGCCAGCGGCAGATGCAGATGTGCTCGCCGCAACCTTCTTCCCCTTCACTGCCACCGCATCGGTCGCGGCGGCACGCTTGTTGCCCGCTACCTTCTTCATCGTCAAGGAGAGGGTGGTGGAGCGCACAAAGCTTTGGCACAAGAACAATGGAGGAGGAGCGCAAGGAAGAAGATGAAGCAGGGGCGGTGCGCAGAGCAAATGGCAAGTAAAAATTATGCCAGCGCCGTCTTACCTATTTACCACCAAGCAAAGTCAATCTTAACCGTTCAAATCGCAATCGTGCGCTCCGCGGGCAATCCCACCGTACACGTGGCAAGCGCAGAGGGCAACCGTCGCCGGCTACTTCACCCACTACGCACGTAAAAAGAGGAGCCATCATCACGTCTCCGTAAAAAGTGGTCCAGAACGGTCTAATCCAGTCCAAACGGCACCGTCGTTCGGTCAGCGCTGCACAATGGACCCACATACGTGTCACGTCCCATCCATCACATCATAACGCACGCCACCGCGTGTCAGGCAGTGCAGTTGCCAAAAACGTCATACGTGACGTCATTGCAAGCGCTCTGTTCAGAAAAGCATTCGAGTTCGCCCAACGCATATCGGTCACTCGACTGCCTTGCTTGATTCGGGTGTGCAAAAGCAATGTTTAAGGCTAAATTGGTCACTCGACCGTTCCTTCGACCAAGGCATATTACTCCCATCGGGAGCGTATCAAAAATTTCTTCGACTAAGAGTATATGGGATAAAAAGATTTGACATTATCCTACATTGCAAGCAATAAAGCACAATCTCGGGGGCTACTCCCATCGAGAGCGTTGTCGCGCACCCGATAGAATAATGACAAAGTATCAGTCGACTAAGGACTCGACTCATTCATATGCAAAATCATACTCGAAAAATTCCCGAGTTGCGTCCGCCGCAAATAATCTCGGATGCTGCATGCATAGTGCAAAGGTAAGACCCGCCGAACTTTCGAGCTGGGCTAAGGACCGTTCCAGCAACGTTAATCCTTAAAACTTTCCGTGTCAGCAGACATGATGAAAAATCCCGACGGACGCGTTGGGTAAATTTCAAAGTTATACTGCAGATCGATTCAGTAAGACCTCCACGGCCTAGTCGAGTCTGACCAGTCTGTTCCAGATTCGAGTCCGGGGACTCGGGTTTGATTGAAAGCTAGTAAGGTTTTACCCGAATGTGTAGTTAACCAGTCCCGATCCGTCGACTGTACTGGGCCTACTAAGCTATTATCCCTTGATTAACATAAGCAAAAACCAAAGTCGATGAAATACTCGACGTAGCCAACATGTGCTATTCATACAAGAATTCCAATTACAACATACAAGTACAAAGCATATGACGTGCACTTACGAATGAGTCCATGCCCGATTCTTCGAGTCAGACAAGTACTCGGGGGCTACTGACAAGGATATACATCCGGGTACCCTACCATAAGGGTACCTGGTGCACGTATCGAGTAAGGCTCAACTATCAAGAGCCTACATGAAGCCCATGACGAAAGGCCCAACAAGATGGAGTACCCTCCAAGATTAGACATATGCATAGTCGGTTTAGGCTTTCCTTACATGTAATCTGAGTCGGTTGCGAACTCCCGAGACCCAGCCTATTATATAAGGCTGGGAGGGCCACCGATCCAGGACACGCAATACTCAAACCACCAAAACCCTAGCGAGATCGACATCTCGCCAGGACCCCATTGTAGCCCGCATAATCTCACACGATCAATACCAGACAAGTAGGAAGTAGGGTGTTACTCTCCGGAGGCCTGCACCTGGGTAAAATCCCTGCTTTTGCTTGTCAGCCGACGAAACTACCAGCTCTACCACGTTCTCTCCCTCGTAATCTCAACCCTAGGTCCTTAACCATGGGATTTGATGAGTTAACCCCTCGTCAAAGGGCTTCGGCCTTGAGCAACGTCCAGCTAGCCGCCCGTTTGGCCACGGCCTTGAGAAACACGTAGCACCGCCGGCCTCGGCATCGCGTTTCCGCTTGCGCCAGGCTGCGTGTTTGGCAGTCTCCGCCGTGCGACGTGTTTGCTCCATCTCGGCCTCCTCTGCCGCGTCTACAACGGCGCGCGCAGCGACTCCGGCGACTCCTAGGGACAATTAATGCGGGGTAGGTGACGTTGTATCACACTGACACGGGGGCCAAGCAGGGGCCAGGGGCGGACTAGGGCAGGACACAAAAGCGCTCCGCTCGCGTCCGTGGCCGACGCATCCGTGGCCCAAATTTGGGCCAAGAATGGGTCGCGGCAGACCGAAAAACAGACCGCGGTCCGTTTGCGTTGCCCCGTTGGGCTGTGTTTTTGGCCTCCACGGACAGGAACGGAGGCGCGCGGACTAGATGCGTCGCCCCGTTGGAGTCATCCTAACGGAGGGAGTAGCTCTCATTTAGGGCATCTCCAACGCGTAGACCCATTTGAACCGTTTTTGTTTGTTTGGGTCTAAATGGACAAAACAAAGCACCCAACGCGCAATTCAAAAAATTGTCCATTTCATGTCTGTTCTGACCAATTTCTCACCCAAATCTGAGTCCACTTTGGGTCGAAGCGGACGCGTCCAGCTGTCCGCGCGCGTGCTTCTCGTGTCCGTGTGTCCGACCCCCACATCTGCCTTGGCCCACAAATCAGCCTCACAAATTCCTACCGACGCCAACTCCTCTCACCTCCCCCATCTCTCTCCTGATTCCTCATCGCCGGGGCTGGCGCCTGCACCGTCGCTCCCCTTCGTCTCTTCTCGTCGCCGCCTGAATCGAGCCGGAGCTCGCCATGTCCTTGTCCGAGCTCGCTAGGTGGCCGCGAGATGCATCTTGGGGCTTGCGCAGCTCCACTTGCGAACGTCGCAGCCAGGGTGTCAGGCTGGTGGCGAGCAGGCCGGGAAAGTCACAAAGCAACCTAAGGCGCCGATCCGCGCCGCCGTGCTCGATTCGTCGTCTCCTGCTCACTACAGGAAACAGGCGATACGCCGACGGCCTGAAGCAAAACCGTCGGCGAATGATATGCCGACGGCAGCCCTCGACGTTATACGCCCTCAGCTCAGCCCGGTTTGTCGTCGGCGTATGAGTGGCGCCGAGGGCCTGGCCGGTCCGTCGGCATACTTGAGATGGGGTCCACGGCG
Organism: Poa pratensis; assembly: GCA_947311845.1. NCBI lineage: Eukaryota > Viridiplantae > Streptophyta > Magnoliopsida > Poales > Poaceae > Poa > Poa pratensis. The sequence continues at coordinate 31,001,962 of CAMZMU010000081.1, forward strand.
GCGGCTGGCTGCGACAGAGGCTACGCCGACGGCTTTGCCCTCGGCATAGAGTGGGCACGCGTCATAAAAAAAATCCCCGCCGTCCCTCGCTGGGGATGGGGAACGACCTGCTCGTGCTGGAGCGACGCGGCGTCCCGGAGGCGCGGGTGCTCGGGCTGGAGCGCTTCGACCTGCTGCACCAGCGCGGCTCCTCGCACGACGGAGGCGCGTTTAGGGTGCCGGAGGGGTGGACGGCGGCGCTCAGCGAGCTGGGCGGGATCCCGTTGGCCGCCAGGTTCTCCCGCTCACCCTACTCACGGTCGACCACCACGACGGCGTTGGCGATGGCGAGCCCCTCGGCGTGGCGTGAGCCCGCGGTGTCGAGTATGGAGGCGCCGCTCATGATGAGGTCCTTGGCACGGAAGGAGCCCTCGTTGGCCAACGACGTCGAGCGGCTCGCGGAGGAAGGCGAGCAGGGAGACGAGAGCCCTCCGCGGCCGACGCGCCCGAGGACGTGGAGTTCGATGGCGTCAGAAGTGAGGCGTGTCGTGCTGAGGACGAGGGGCTCGCGGACGAGCTCTTACCGGCGGCGTGGAAGCGGTAGGGCGGGACAGAGACGAGGGACGACGCAGCCGGCGTCCATGGCGTCGGGGGCCATGGTGGTCGTGGAGAGGAGATGGCCCCAGCCGCTCTCAGCATGCGGATGCGGTTCGTCGAGAGAAGATAAGGAAGAGAGAAGGAAAGAAAGATACGTGTCTGCACGGGATAAGGAAAGAGAAAGGAGAAAAAAAAGGAAAAAGGGACACGTCACATATCCATGCCCTCCCAATCTACACAGGCAATTTGAGCTGTTGGATCCAGTGGATCCAACGGCTCAGAAGCGTGATCCGCGTGAACTCTCTTCTGGCCAATCAGAAAGCATGGTTTGTTGTGTGTTTTCTCCACCAAAAAGAATCAACCAGTATTCATGGCATAATTTGTTAAAAATTAAATTTATCATTTTCCCTAGGAACTAGTACATATAAAAGGACTTCATGTCAAAGGATTTCATTTTTCGAGTATTCTTTCACTTTCTTTTATTTGCTTGAACAAATGGTCAAAATGGCCGCCGTACCTATTCATTGAAAGGGGTCAAAAATTTAAAACTATCGACGGTTCTATGATATAATCACTACTTGTGTAGCTTAAAATGATTTTTTCACAATTTACAGAGGAAACTATCATACACCCGTAGTTCAAATTTCAATTACTTTTGGAAAATCGGCATAAAGTCATTTAAATAGGCGAAATTAGGTAGAAATAGAGAAAATTCCTAATACTTGGGGATTATCCATCAAATATGTACTACTATTTGTGACAATTAGATAGTGTTTTTTTGCAACATATGTTTGGTACTTGCTTCATAAAAAAATCATTTTTGACACTTAAAAATGGAAAATGATATTTATACAAATAATTTGGAAACTCTTTTTGGCAACTATGTTTGCCATGCCAAGACACATATATGTGTCAAATATGAACACTTTATCACAAACTATGGCACGGGGATGGCCATAACTTGGTCATTTGGCTCGAAACTGTCACAAACTTGGTCATTCGGCGTATCGGCTCATCCCTGTAGTGGCTCTTCCTCTGCGCCGCGGAAGCAGGGCAGCCTGTGTGCACCGGAGATGCGACGAGGTGAGGCCAGCAGATGCGATGGCGCCGCAGATCCCTGCCTAGTCCCAGGTCGCGAGTTCCTCTGCCCAGTGCGTCGAGTCTGGGTGGCGGCCTAGCTCGACCTCGCCTTCAACGGCGTGCTCCCTCTGGTTCAGTCAAGTTAATCTCTGCAGCGTCGGAGGAAGAAGATCCGGACAATTTCTCAAATGGGTCGACTGCGTTGGGTGCACTGGCAAAAAAAGTCCGGACATGGGTCGGACACTGTCAATTTGACGACCCAAACGGACACAAAACGGGCAGAAAATAGGTCCAAAATGGGTCGTGCGTTGGAGTTGCAGGTCCAAACTGTGCATAGAGTATGCATGATCGTGCGGCGTGAACACTGCGTAATGGACCCTCCGGACCCCCTAACTAGGCACACAACAAGGATACTCAGGGGCACCAAGTTGAGGTAAGACTCTGAACACACGCCCTCCCTCGCGTCGTCTCTCCGGAGGCGACTCGAAGGCGAACCCAAACCCTAACCCTAGCCCCTCCACCTCCTCTCCCCCAGCCTCGCCGCCACCAGAGGTGCTCCTGGGCAAGCCCGAGCGACGCCGATGACGGTGGCGACGGGGCTCTTGCCGCTTCACCTCGCGTGGAGGGCTCAGGAACGCCGGGGCGGCGGCCTCGGGCAGGTGGGCGACGTCGACCTGGCGGCGGGTGGCGTCCGTGGTGCTTGGTGGCTTCCCCTTCGTCTGCATGGGCGGCGAGGGGTTGGCGGCTGGAGGTTGCGGTGCGGGGCCGATCCGCCGGCCCATGCTCCAGATCTGAGGAAGAAGCTGCCCCTTTTTCGATCTGCTCGTCTCTCTGCCAATCGCCGGTTCTCGGCTGTGCAGGGTGGTTGGAGTCGGGGACTTGGATACCGGGGGAATCCCTTGGCCAGCGGAGTTGGTCACGACGACGGCGACGCCCGCGGGCGCCGTGCTCCTTCTCGAAGGCATTCGTCGAGGTATCTATCCCCTCTCCCCTCCCCCTCCCCTGCTTTGGGCGAAAGCCGCGTTCCCCTTCGGACGGCAGCAGCGTTCCGTCGTCGTTCCCCTCCCTGGAGGTGTCGTCTGGGGATTGCAGGGGTGGTGGTCGAGCAGTGCGTTCGAGGTGGCGGCTTGTCTGGTTTGGCGACGACTCCTCACCGTGTTTGGCGGGTGCCAGGTTGGGTGCTCCCCCCAGCTGTTGCCCCTGTTCGCTGCTGGGTCGACGCCCTCAGGCTCCCCTCTGCGGAAAAAGCGGCACCTTTGGTTGGCGAGCTATCGAGCTTCGGATGTCCTTCCCAGCCGCGGTGGTGCGGCGCTTATTTCGCTGCTTCTTCTTCTTTGCGTCTTCGTCCGACAGCTTGGGTCCGATGGTGCTGTCAAGCTGCTAGCGGTGGTGGTCGTGTAATCGTGTTGGAGCACCCGCAGCGTCTCCGGTGGCCAGTGGCGGTGCTCGTCGGCGCTCACCTTATCTCCTCGGCGTGTCTCTTTGTGGCCCCCTTGTTGAGCTTGTCTCCTTGGCGTCCCTTTGAGGCCTCCTTGTTGAGCCTGTCTACTTGTGTGGACGGTGGCGGTGATCTTCGGTGTTTACCTGTCTGGAAGCTGGCGTCTTGCTGCTGTGATCTTCTACTTGGCCGGTTGACGTGGTGTTCTTGTTAGCGTAGTTGGACTTTGGCTTAGGTACCCTGACTTTTGCCGGGGTGCCTGATGCTTGTAAGTTGTTCATCAGCATGCTGTATTGTGCCGTTGGCTCTCGGAGCTTTGTTAATTCAAAGCTGGACATTTCATGCTTTTTTTCTAAAAACAAGGAGTGCAGTCTGCATCAACGAGTAGAGACTAGAGGAAAGAGGACCAAGTTGCACTCCCGCACATAAAAACTTTTTTTTTTGAACAAAACGGGCAATTTGCCTCATTTTATTTAAAAAAGAAGGAGAGAATTGACCGGTTAATTAACGGGAAACCGGCCTAAAACCGGTACAAACACCCTCGCCGACCGTCATAGAACACGACCGTCGCGAGGGCACACATGGCCACCCTGGCTACCAAACGCAAACTGCACACACACCGCTAGAGACGAGAGTCGTCGTTGAGGCAGCCCACCGACGTCATCGTCATCACTCCTCGCGAGCGACTCCGACTTCCTCGAAGAAACGACCACCGAAGAAGACCTCACCGTAGCGGCCTTGCGAAGCCTACGCCGGCCTATGCCAAACAGATGACCCTTCACGCCTGGGCTGGCAGCTCCGATTCTGAAGAGAAGCTCTGAAGAGGAGATGGGCAGGATCCGCACCGACGAAGGTCGACACCACCACACTGCCCCACGCACGTCATCGTCGCCACAGACACACCGGTCGCAGCTCCGACATCATAGCACGGGAAGTCCAGCAAGAAGACGAGTCGGACACGCCGGAACAAAGCCGACTACCAAGATCTTGCCGCTACCAAACCATCGCTCGCCAACACCGTCGTTGCCGCGCAAGCCACCACGCGGACCCTCACATCGCTGGCTGCCAAGAGCCAACCGCGATGCCGTGTACGTCCAGCCCCGGGAAAGCACGAGCGGATCACAGTCTTCAAGACGATGCCCTCAGGAGGGGAAGCGACGGAGAGCGACGCCATCGTCCGACCCTGCAACGCAGGGGCCGGGTCTTCACCCGAAGACGTGATCCGAGGGTGGCAAAGGACGGGGAGCTCCACAACAACCCTCCAAGGAGGAAGACGACGTCCACGGATGCCGCGTTGTCAAGCTTTCACCCGGAGAACCCCGGCCTCGCTCCCCCACGAAGACTCGCCGAGCCGCTGACCTGCAAACCCGCTAGACGAACACCTCCTGCTCGACGAAGGCGTCACCACCTCGCAGGAGCCACCACACTCGCCGCTGACAGTAGCCAACGGGTCAGATCGGGTCGACATCGACCGGATCTGGCGCCCAAGCCTTGCTGCGAGGCAGCCCTTCCACGCAGCCAGCAACCTCCACATCGCACTCCACAGCAGCAGGGATGGAGGGGCTGCCACCCCGCACCACCACGACGAGCAGGGGCCGGCGAGGCACCAGTCGCCGCCGCCCAAGACGCCGGCAAGACGCCGCCGCCTGAGAAGCCAGCCATGGCCACAGCCTGCTCGGTGCAGCACCGAGGGGAGGCGGCCGGAGGGAGTCGAAGGGGCGGAGATGCAGGCCGGCGGCGGCAGCCCGCAGGCGCCAGGGCCGAGCCCCCCACAGCCGAGGAAGACGCGCGCGAGAGCCCCCGCCGCCGCCGTCCCCCGCCGCCGCCGTCCTGCCCGCAGGCCTTACGAGGCGGGCTCGGCGCATGGGAGGAGTGCTCGAGGAGGGGGCGGCGGCGGCGGCGGCGGCGGGATTAGGTTCCCCCGGGTCGCCACAGAGGGACGACGCGGGGGTCGGGGCTTTTTGTCTCACAAGCAAATATCCACATAAAAACTCTTGCCATGCTGCACATGGGAAGATGCACACTGCGAGCTCACTCACTCACTGTTTTTGTCTTTGATCATTAGCAAGTGCCACTAGTGGTTAACTGCTCCGGTCTGCAGGAGCGACCAAAGCGGTGGACAGTGGAGGATGGCACTGGCCATGTGCCCACGATGCTTGACCGATCGCCGTCGAGCCCCCGAAGAGAATGAAGCTGCGGCTTAACTGGATCGATCTAGCTAGCAGCACGTGAACTGACAGTGGAGTTTATGGATAGATCCGGGCCATAAAAAAAAATACGGCACGGATCGATCGACCGCGCGGAGTCAAATACTGCCTAATTGGCAATGATGATGTTCAGTTCGTAGAAGAAACTCCAATAACCATTTTGTCATTTCCCTAGCTAGTTGTGGCCGCTTCAATAACCGAAGAAACCCATTATTGTACCAGTTCCATAAACACACAAAAAAGATCCGCAGAGAACTAACCCAATGATGATACAGAGAGTTTGGCATTCTATAGCTAGGCAGACCGACCTACCGTCGGAATAAAACAGGTTCTCTTCAGAAGATGGGGAATACTACATGTGACGGGCTACCAACCGGAGAAGAAATGGACCGGGGAGCGCAAGCTACCTGTGGCAGCTTGCTTGCGTCGGGGCCAATCCAAATCGCCATAAATAAAACGCATAATATCGTGGTGGGTGGGTGTAGGGACCGGAGCAGATGATGCTGTCAATAGCACGGAATGTGGAGACACACCGCTGATGCTGCGTGCTCTTGCTCGTGAGTACCTGAATTACCTTTTCCTCCAGTCCAGGACCATTACTTACAACAAGGAGAAATCATCCACGTGAAGAAGAAACCGTTAACAAAACGGCACTAGTTAGTAAGATCCATGATGATCAGGCTTGGAGTGTGCTTTTGCAAAGTTGGTATATAACCAAATTCCGCACTGTCGTGGACGCTATGATGGGTAGCTGAACTCCACTAAACACGCCATACGTGGTATCCATTACGGTGTTGTCACTGCATTCCCTAACCACCACCAATTAACGTAGGCGCCGTTACGGTCGGGCCGTGATGAGAGAAGTCCACCCAATCACGCACGACCTCCCCCATCATTTTCACTTCACCCCAAAGCGTCAAAAGGCAATCAATCCACGGAGAAGAAAGGGGATCGGAGAGCTGGAGGAGACGGCGGGTGGAAAGATAGGAATACTTTGTTTCCCCTCCGCTGGAGCAAACCCGAAAAGGAGCCGAGGAGCGGTTAAAAAAAAGGGTGCGGCAGGCAGGCCGGTAGAAAGCCCGGTGGGAGGCAGGCCGCGGCTCATTCTCTCTCCCTGTTTCGTCCCAGACGTTCCACGCCGCCGCCGCCGACACGGCGACACAATCACCGGCGGGCGCCGCGTTCCCCCGCCAGGCATCCATCCATCCTTGCGCCGTGCCGCGCGGGGCTGTGAGGTGGGCCGACACGCACGTGGGGGAGCCACCAGAACCACCACCACCCTATGCTCCTTGCCCGCCTCGTAAGGTATGGCTATGGCGTCGATTCCGCCCCATTCCCTCCGCCCTTACTTTTCACGTTCTCGGTCTCCCTCCTTGCGTGTGCCTTGCTTGCTCGTAGGTGTTTGGTCCGGATCTGTGCCCCCTGGCGCCGGATCTGAGCGGCATTCGCTCCAATGCGAATCGATGTTTAGGTTTGTGCTTGGGTAGTTTTAATTCCGGGCTGCTGTGATGCTTTTCTATTGGATTTTTAATCTCTTTTTTGGCTGATTTAGATTTTGTGGGAAAGCTCCCCTTTTCTCGTAAAAAGGTGTCTTTTTTCTCCCTGTAGACGAGAAAATCTATGACTTTTGTGTGCTGCAATGTAAATTGTGATTTTGGTTGCAATGTAGAAGTTTGGGAGAAAAAGTTCAAAAGAAGGTAGCAATGCAGGTGTTTTCCCATTAGTTCCAGCCTAAGGCTATATTTTGAGTTCTGTGTATGTATCAATTTTGCTGCAATGAATTCGTTAGAGCCAGTAAAACATAGCAGCGCTATTTTCTATGCTTTTACCAATGATATAGCTTGATCATCATGGCAATTGAGCTGCAGAGGGTCGTTACCGTGACAGATTGAATAGCATTATTGATATCGATATGGTTTGCAATATGTCGTACCGACATTTATTTGATCAGAATGCTCGTTACTGTGACAGATTGAATAGGAATATTGATATCGATATGGTTTGCGATACGTCGCACCAACATTTAATTGATCAGAATGCTGCCATAGCTTCACCAATGTTATACACTTCTTTCTTGGTATCAATGTATACATAGTACATATGTGATTTAGATGCAAGAATGCTATGCCTACCTCTGTTTTTCCCAAGACAACTAGAATTCATTATGTGCATCAATGTTGGTGCGAGCAATACGTTGGCTGTACATTACTAGTACTCACGGGGAGTAGGAAAATAATTCAGTAGAATCCAACAAGCAGACTTTGCCGTTTCTTTGCATGCAGACTCCATACATCTTAGTATATTAAATTGCTTTATTATAAAGTTGATTTGGTAATCTTGCTTAAGATTTATTTTATTTTGTAATAGAGACCGTCAATCATCTGCATTTTATCCAATGTTGGTGCTTAATGGAGATGATCTTAGTTCCTTGGCATTCACTATACCATGTATGTCATGCACAAAATTCTAGAACCTATGACCGCATTCTGATCAAATAAATTCTATCAGATTGCACCAGCAGTAACCTTGGGAGCTTAAAGTGTTCACCAAAGACATGGGAGAAGTGGTCTCCAGGGCTCAATGCAAGCTTTTTCTTTCAGAAGAAATTGTTGATCGGTGTGTTTTAGCTCGTGGGAACACCCAACTCTTCTCTCTGGTGAACTGCACATAGTGGTTCTATGCTCCTCTATGCTCAACGGCAGCAGGCTGATGCAATCTTTTCCTGAGGCGATACTTCAGTCTATGCTCCACATCTACATGTAAAGCACATACTTCTTTTTTTCTTTTCTTTTGTTCTGTTGACTAGATTTACCATCTCACTTTGTATTCTCTTTCTACCAGCACATCATCTCAAGAGTAACCTATTTTGAAAGTCGAAATTCTATTAGTAGATGCTTATTGCAGAAGTGGGCTAATGATGTGCTGGTAGAATAATTAAATTCTACTACTTGTAGTTTTGACTGTTCTTTGCTGTGTCTTGCATGTATTGGCTCATGAAGAAGTAAATATACCATAACTCTTGGAATATTCTAAATTTCCTTTTCCTCCTGGCTCCTATCTGCAGGAGCAGGGTCAATCATCTTTTTACTGCATTCAGTCTCCAAGACAGCACAAGGTAGTGGAGGCCCACTGTTGAATTGACGGATCATAAATCTGTTCTTGCTAATTATAGACAAGATACCGGTCGCTTGGACTTTGAAACACTTGCCTGTGTTTGTTGTTGATTCTTCTTGAGACTTGGTTGTCCTAAAGGGAAAAACTTCTACCAGGCAACCGAATTACGGGAATAATGGATAGGTAACCTCTTTTTTTAGTGTTTTCTCTTGTCTCGATAATAGTTGAATCGAATTATTTTTCTTACAGTGTCTTACATTACCAGATTCAAGTTGATTAAGGAAGTTGGCGATGGGACTTTTGGGAGCGTATGGCGTGCTATAAATAAACAAAATGGTGAAGTAGTATGTATCGAATGACATATCATTGTGGAACAACCCCTACTATAAGGGATTTCCCACATAACACTGGCAAAAATATGTTGATATTTTTACCATGAAGTCTCAATGAAACAATTAAGTTACTTAAGAGTTTTTTATTGATCTAATGTAGGTTGCGGTTAAGAAAATGAAGAGAAAATATTATTCTTTCGAGGAATGTATGGGTTTACGTGAAGTAAAGGTATTTCGCCGAATCATGTTTTCTCTAATGTTTTCTCGCATACTATTTTCCTTGAAATAACATATCTTCTTTATTGAAGTCTTTGCGGCGCATGAATCACCCTAACATAGTGAAGCTCAAGGAGGTTATAAGGGAAAATGATATATTATACTTCATTATGGAATACATGGTACTTAAGCATGTGATACATAACAGAATTTCAACTACCCCATATCATGCTTTTGTTAAATACTGTCCATTGTTTATCTAGGAATGCAATCTCTACCAACTTATGAAAGACAGAGCCAAGCCCTTCGCGGAGTCAGATGTCCGTAATTGGTGCTTTCAGATTTTTCAGGCTCTTGCTTATATGCACCAGAGGGGATACTTTCATCGTGACCTCAAACCTGGTAGGTTTTCTTATGTACTCATCCACCCCTACGCTGTATTTACTATACCAACCAAATCAAGTAGAAATCCGACATTTGTGTATTATGAGTTTTTCTAAAAGCCTTCTAGCAGCTATACCCGTTTGGGTTTTGCAGATGAAGTGATGCAATTTTTATTTACCTTCATGTGTATTTTATTGTTTTGTTAACTGCATTGCTATAATATTGCAGAGAATCTGTTGGTTAGCAAAGATGTCCTAAAGCTAGCAGACTTTGGTCTAGCAAGGGAGGTTTCATCTGCACCACCATACACAGAATATGTCTCAACACGCTGGTTAGTACTGCTCCGGTAGCCCCACCCACACACACAGAATAATAATCATCCATCTTTCTTGATCCCCATGTGTTTCAATGTCTCAGGTACCGAGCACCTGAAGTATTGCTCCAGTCATCTGATTATGATTCTGCAGTTGGTAAGAAACCTACTACCTCCGATCCCAATTGAGTGTCGCAAGTTGAACAAGGAATTGTACATGTGTAGTTCATTCCCCACGTCACTTTTAGCGGATCAGAAGGAGTACTTGTTTTGTGCTTGCCTAAAGCCCTAAACACACTGCCGAATAATAAATGGACTTTCTTCCTTGCGATTTTGTAGATATGTGGGCAATGGGTGCCATAATGGCTGAGCTATTGACACTCCATCCTCTTTTCCCTGGCACGAGGTAATATGGTTTATCATATATATGTTGCTATTGTGTATGGCAGTCTCAAACTCTATTGTTTTTGCTGCAAACTTTGGATGATTGTGTTTGTGTCCTTTTTCCCCTCTTAGTGGTCATCTTTGTTCACTTCCATTTTCTTATCCCACTGTTTAGCGAAGCTGATGAGATTCTCAAGATATGCAACGTTATTGGTAGTCCGGACGAGCAATCATGGCCCCAAGGATTGTCTCTTGCAGAGGCGATGAAGTATAAGTTCCCACAGGTCAATATTTATCTTTCCTTTGTCTCAGTAGTACGTTTACTGTGATTCTCTGGGCAGCAATTCTTGTGTAAGCAGTATAACTTAGACCTGTTATTTGAGTATGTCCTTAAGTCACTAGCATCTGTAAGCTGTTTTAATTATTTCTTGAGTTGTCATTCAAGACCGATATGAGTTTTGGTCCCGACGGATATGCGTTTTGTTCCGGTCCGTCCTGTTTTCTCGAGAGAATACTGGAGTTGCTTCATTTTGAGTCTTGTGTCACTCTTTATCACCTCTTTTCACATGTTACCAATGGTTTCTGCAGTGCAACATCACACTAGTGAACTTTGAAATAAGGCACAAGTAAACATCTTGTTGTATGTTGGTTCATGAATTTAATGTAGCTTAGTGTTTAATCTAATAATCTCGAGCGAAATTTCAGGTCAGAGGCAATCAACTGTCAGAGGTAATGACATCGGCTAGCAGTGAGGCAATTGACCTTATATCTGTAAGTCCCCAAGTTCTTTTGTCCTAGATGACACTAGTAATCTTGCACGCGCAATGCGCGTCTAAGTTTTATGCCCTCCTAAAACTGGTTTGTGGTAATGTCTAATTTATGACTGTATTTTTATCCAAAGTTAAAACATCACATATCATCGCCATGATATTTCTTCTGTAAAATTGCTGCATTAGTTTTCACACTCTCCTACCCTCCAATAATATCCAAATTGATTGCCGCTATTATGGCAAATTACTGACAGTTTCCAAAATAACAACACGGGTATGCAAAGCTGGAGGTTTTAATTCCTCTCAAAATCAGCGACCCTAATTAATTTTCGGAATTACTCCCTTATTAGCTCGGTTGTTGATTTGGCAAGAAAATAAGTGCTCGTTGGATCTAGCGTCAGACTTTCCAAAAGAATGAAGGCTGACAATGTGTTTTAGCGGTGACTGGGTCCGTTGGATCTAGCGTTAGACGGTCAAGATCGTTTGGATCCCCACACTCTGTGCCTTTTTATATTAGTGGTGATATTCCAAAACCGTTGTATCTGTTGATTATGTCTGTTCCCATATACATCTTGTAGTCTCTGTGCTCATGGGATCCTTGCAAGAGACCAAAAGCGGCAGAAGTTCTCCGGCATGCCTTCTTTAAGGTAAAACTATTCTTTTGATTACCATGTTGCTGCATGTAAGGTGTTGTCATTTGTCTCTGCTCTGTCTGATTGTTTTCTTCATGTCTCCGACCATTAGGATTGTACATACATTCCAGCTTCTGTCCGGCCAAAAGCTGCAGGTCCCCCTAAAACGCCTCCATGTGGTTAGTACTAACTTCTGGTTTGTAGCATTTTCATTCATGATGCCCTTGTTTTACTGTGCTTGGTTCATTTGTTTCAGTTGGAGTAAAAGGAGTTTCAGGGCATATTGCTCGAAGATACTCTACTGGAGCTCTCTCCACAACCAAACCTCCTAGCAACGTACCTCTAAAACCAAACAGCTTATCTAAGATCGGTATATATTCTCTCTTCTTAAAGTACTTGTAGTCAACTAGCATTACAGGCTATATTTTAAATCTGCATATCCATCTTCCAGGTGTGCAAAGAAAACTTCAACTGGATCGCCAGGCACCACAGAAGAGTACACGACCCACTGAGAGTAACAGCAAACTAACTAGTAGCCGAGTACCGGCAAGGAATAGCCCAGGCATGTTTCCTCTAGAGAGCTCCTTTGCCACGTTCCTGTATCAAGTCCACGGTTTGATTATGACGATTTTCTTTTGTTGTATTGGAACTACAGGGAACCCGGTACTAAGGCATTCACGCAGTTTACCTGAAACTGGTCGGGCAACAATTCAGAAGGTTTCAAGCATTACCGAAAAGCTTGCTCATATGTCTGTGACCTCTCGAACACGTACGACCATGAAGCCCCCTGTCCCAATGTTGAAAGCTGGGCATGTCAAGTCGGACTTCCTTGGAAAATCTGATGAAATCCCTCCGGCAAAGAGATTAACAAGAAAATTGGTCAGCTAAAGGAGTACAGAGTTGAAACCGGTCAGCTCCGGGGAGGCGTATAGGTGACAGCTGAAACCAGGTTCGCTTCAGTGCCAACCAAGCGTTTTGCCTGTTCATGTTCCTTCTGGTTGTTACCTACCAGCCTGCGTTTCAAGTGCCACGGTAGAATGTGTATTAAACTGGATTTATACAGTGCCCGAGCCTGCTGACCTTCCCCTCTACTTGGGTGTGGATTTGCCTTCGCCCCAAGTTTGTCCCATGTATGAATGAAACATGTGTGGTGTTGGTTTGATTTGTGAACTAGTGTTCTCAATTATCTATGATGCAGACCGTTGTCCTGTTCATTTGCAATCTAACTGCTGACAAGCCTTCCAATGGGATATATTTGGCTTTGTAATGTATCCACTGGGGCAATCTTGAAAAGTTGAGTCCTTTAGTCTATAGTTTCTTCAATAGTTATTCCGCAGTCATCTGAGATATAGCAAAACCGTTTTTCTCATCGCACTATGGCTATGGTATATCCTCTGAAGTGGATTTGCTTGCTGATAAACGATGTTTTTGGAACTGTCTCAACAGCGTTTCTCTACGTGCAGTTGGGAGGCGTATCAACTGTGTATCTTGTGCAATTGAGATGTGCATATAATTTCTTGACTTCACAGTTTAGTACTGGGTTTAGTCAAAGTCAAACTTTATGAAGTTTGACCAAATATATAGGAAAAAAATATAAACAATTAAAACACAAATTTAATATTATTATTATCTTCATAAGATATATTTTCATATGACATATATTTAATATTATAGATATTGCGGAAAGTGCTTTTGGCTCCCGAACTCCAGTGCTCCCTCCGCTTTAAAAAATTCGAAACTTATATTTGTGAGTTTTAGCAATTTCCGAAAAAATTACAAGTGTAGCCAATAGTATATCCCATCGGCATGTAAAATATCGACTTTAAATACTTTGTATTCCGAGCAACACAAAAATAACAAAATATGATAAACTTGGGATTTGAAAGTATGCATTGTTAGATCCACACATTTGTTATTTTTGTATAGCTTAGAATACAAAGTTTTTGAAGTTGATATTTGGCACGTTCGTAGGATACACTATTGAATACACACGGATTTTTTTTCAGAATTTTTTGAAACTCACAAATATGATTTTTGAATTTTTAAACCGGAGGGAGCACTGGAGCTCGGGAGCCACAAATCTCCACTCTAGATGTTGATAGTTTTTTGTATATACTTGGTCAATTTTTGGGAAGTTTGACTTTGAAAAAACCCAGAACGCGAAGTAAATAAAAACGGAGGGAGTAGGAAGCCGCTTTTAATGTATTTTTCTGGGTCTTGCTGGTCTAGTTTTTTTTTGTTTTGTTTTATGCAAAAAGTTCCTGTTGAAAAGATCATGTGAAATCTAGGAAAATAAAAAAAGGACTTGACACAAGCATGTAACCACGAAATAGGCTTGCGCCCCGCTATATTAATATAGCAACCGACCGATACAACCACTGCTGGGGCAAACAACACAATCTAGACCAAAAGAAACAAAAAAGAAAAAGAGAAGAAACAACGCTGACAAAGGCGGTTTGACGAAAACGAAGAAGACTCGCAACCGCTTCGCCCTCCGGAGAGTTCCACCACGCTCCTAGCACTCCGACGCTCCGCGTACCAAGCAGAATCTCCAAGAAGGTGATCGACGACGACGACGCTGCTGCCCGAACCGGGACTAGGGTTACCCCTGGTACCCGTCCTAGGGTTTTCCCCGGTACATCATCGGGGTTGGGAGGAGGTACACCCGACGCCCTTCAGGAAGGACGGCGATACCCGTAGGCGTCACCGCGTCGGTGTCGAGAACGACAGGGATTTCTCCCGACCCCCCAAGAAACCACACCCCCGGATGCTCCATAGTGATCCACCAGACTTGCCACCCACCAGCACACGCCACCACGGTCATGCAATCATCATCGCCGTCTCACCGTGAACCATGTTGCGAGGTCAGGAAGACCGAGAAGAAGGGGCACCGACAAGGGATAGCAGTACAGTAGAACGCGGGAGGGATCGACCTCCACCGCCGCCTGCGGTAGCCGACCAGATGCAGCAGCCGGGACATACCAGGCGCTCACCGGCCCGGCCGAGCCCGAAATGGGCCCGCAAAGTCCCCATCGCCGCACTACAGCAGGCGCGCCACCGTCCCCGGCACCAGCCCCTGCTCTTCTGTCCACCAGAGGAGCCGCCACCACATCCGAGGTGGCCCGCCCAGACCCAGATGGGGCCCTAAGGGCCCAGATCTGGGCCACACCGGCGACCAGCCTGCCGCACACCAGCGACCAGCATGCCGCGCTCAGGCTACCACGGCCCCAGCAGCCAACCAGCTGCTCCGCCACCACCATGTCCACCCAGGCCACGCCAGACTCCGCCGAACCGAAGCGCACTGCCGCCAGAGATCGTCACCCCGCGAGACGCCCTCCAAGCACGCGGGTAGGGAAGATCCGCCGCCACCGGCGTTGTCCGAGCGCAGCCCGGGCGAGAGAGGGCGAGGCCGCTACCGGCCGCCGCGGGGGCGCGCGGACACGGGAGGGAGGAGGGGGAGAGGAGGAAGGACGGGGAGGGGGCGGCGCGTGCCGGCCGTAGCGGGCGCGGGAGGCGGCTAAGGGTCGGGGTCGGGAGCCCTCGAGCCACTCTCTCCTTTGCTTTGGCACAAGCATGTAAGACAAACCAACAAACGAATAACACTGTTCAGCAAGATACAAACCGAATCTATCGGAAGAGACATTTTACACAAGGAACAGCAGCCTAAGCTACTGCGTCTCAAACCGAAGCACCCCTGTAGAAAAACTCGACTACTGGACTAACGGCAGTACTATCACACCATCACTCCACTATAAATCTACGACTCGTCCTGCACCTGACTGACGTACGTGTTAGCTTCTGTGTGTCTCTTGCTACAGATACTGTGTGTGTATCCGGTCCCGGTTCTGCTCCCACCACACCTTGGCCCGATCTTCGCCGAACCTCTCCCGGCTGCAAACCACACAACACAGCAACGCGCGATCCGTTAGTATACACGAGCACGAGCAATTCAGGAAAGGTGATCGTTGATCAGCTGGTGTTTATGGTGGCCGTGCCTGAACCGGACGCGGCGGAGCTCGCGGGTGCCGTCGCCGAGCTCACGGATGGTGATGTGGACGCCCGGCTCGTCCTGCTCCACCCACTCCGTCGCCTCCAGGTCGCTCGCGTTGCTCACGGACACTGACGCCTCGTCCAGGGACGACGTGGTGGCGCGCGACGGGTCGTAGTGGGGCGGCGCGCCGGCACTCGACGGCATGGACGACGCGACCGCGCCTGCGCCAGCGGCGGAGTTGAGCAGGTTGAAGTGGTGCGCCCACACATGGTCGGACGGGTCTGGCACGGCCGTGGACGGGTGGCACGCCGCCTTGTACGACGTGGTCCGGCTGATCGGCCGCTCCCTGCTCGCCGTCGCCGACGGCGGCAGTATCACCGGGCTCTCCCTCGTCGAGCCGGCGCGGGAGTAGAACGACTCTCTCTGCTTTGCAACACCACGATTTCAAATCATGATCAGCACACGGATGGAACGAACACCGCTGCTAGACATGGCGACTTACCAGCATGGCATCGTCGACCGTAGACGATGGCGTCGAGAGGCCCTGCTGCCGGAACGTCTGCACGTTGTACAGCTCCACGACGCGGTCGTAGTTTTCGCCCCACCACCGCTGCGCCTCCCATTTGTTGAACATCTCCCGGCTGCAGTTCGTTGCTTCATTCGTTAGTTCATTATTCTTGAGTCTGATCACCTCACGAGACACCGTACTCGGAAGAATCGATCGGCACAAACCTGAAGCGAATGCGCTTGAGGTCGTTGCCAGCCCCGCCGGGGATGGAGACGAAGGTGATGTGCACGCCGGGCTCCACCTGCGCTGTCCACTCCCTCGGCACGTGGTCTTCCTCCAGCACAACAGTCTCCTCATCGTCGTCGTCCTCATCCTCTCCCGCTTCTCCGATGCTCGGTATCCAGTTCGCACTCGGGTTTCTCATGTGCGAATGGAAGCCATGGTTGATCTTGGGCACGTCCCACGTCGATGACGGGGCGGTGCGTGTCCCTGTGCTAGACGTTGTTCTCATGTAGCTGTATGCCTCGCCGGCCCCATCAGACGTGAAGCCCGAGTCGTCGATGATGCCCGGGTATGCCGCGAGCCGACTGCTGGAACGGTGGAAGCGATTGCCTCTAAATGTTGGGCTCCCTGTGGCCTTGTAGTGCTTGCCGGAGCCGGAGAACTTGAGCACCATGTCCTTCAACTGAAAGCACATTTGAAGAGGAGCTCCCTCAGTCAGGTCAATAATGTCATATCACAGAGCAGAAGATATCAATTGTGGCATGAACCAGCATAACGGAGCATATTAATTAATCTGCTTGATTAGGACACACCAAAAGCATGGACGAAAGGAGAGAAACACCACATTATTTTGCCAAGGTATAGCTGAATATTCAGACACACATTTCTTCATCGGTGTCATTAACATATTTTATTCTGATCAAACATCCCACTCTAGTTTTATGTCATCCTGGTTACTTTTTCTTCTTTTCTAAAAACTCTAGATAAAGAGATAGGAGCTCTGCATTTCATTAAGAATA
The DNA here is from genome assembly GCA_947311845.1 of Poa pratensis. Classification (NCBI taxonomy): domain Eukaryota; kingdom Viridiplantae; phylum Streptophyta; class Magnoliopsida; order Poales; family Poaceae; genus Poa; species Poa pratensis. Next base: position 31,018,929 of record CAMZMU010000081.1, read on the forward strand.
ATGCAGTACGATTTGATTAGTTAAATAAGGAAAAATAAGTTAGTCGGCATGAATATGACAAGGCCAAAATCATTGTCATACATTTTTTTCCTCGATCAAATGTCTCTCTCTACTTCGCTGCTATCACCATTTACTTTCACTCTCTCCTTTTTCCAGAAATCCCCTAAGAAAAGATAAGACCTCTGAATTTCACACGCCCGATGCGTCGACAATACACTAGCATGGTAGAAGCTACAAAGAGGCGCACCACAAATACACTGACACACAATGGAGAACCAAGAGGCACCACAATGCTCAAGACCCACATTCTGCTAGAGCCATAACGAGCCAACCCTGAGCAACCAAGATGTCTCACATATATCCTACGCCGAGGAAGCCAGACATGGACCTTTAGACCCTCAACACGCGGAGGAGTAATCATGATTCACAATCACTTTGTGTATAGATTGTGTGTATTTTTCGCTCGGAGTCACAACGAAAGTATGCATCAAGCAATCAAGCCCGCACGGCAATTTAGTCTTTAATTAGGACCCAACAAAAGCATGAACGAAAGGAACACCACATTATTTTGCCGGGGTATAGCTGAATATTCAGACACATTTCTCCATCAGTGGCATTACCATATTTGTTCTGCAATCAAACATCCCACTCTAGTTTTATGTCATCATGGTTACTTTTCTTCTTTTCTGAAAACTCTGGAGAAAGAGATATAGGAGCTCTGCATTTCATTAAGAATAATGCAGTAGGATTTACTAGTTAAATGAGGAAAATAAGTTAGTCGACAAGGCCAAAATCACTGTCATAATTTTTATTTTCTCTATCAAACGTCTCTCTCTACTTCGCTGCTATCACCATTTACTTTTACTCTTTTATTTTTCCAGAAACTGCCTAAGTAAAGAAAAGACCTCTGAATATCATTAAAGTAATAGGACTAGCCAATAATCAAGAGGAACCAGTTCAAATCCATGAATACAACGGGCTCAACTGCGTAGCCAAATTAGGCTACACGGCCGAGGAGTCCACAACACACAAGCACGGTGGAAGGCTGGAAGACCACAAATACATCAGACATTCAGACGCACAATGTAGAACTAAGAGGCATCAAAATGCTCAAGACCCACGCTCTACTAGAGCCATGACAAGTAAACCCTGAGCTAACAAGATGTATCACATATACCCTACGTCGAGGAAGCCAGACATGGACCCTGAAGCAGGACCCCAACACGAGGAGGAGTAATTAAGCACGGATTCAGCATCACTTTGTGTATGGATTGTGCATATTTTTCGCTTGGAGTCGCAAGGAAAGCATGCATCAAGCAATCAAGCCCACAAGGCAATTTAGTCCTTTATAAGAAAAGCTTCAATTAAAACAATGGGTGGTTAATGATGGATGATGTTCAGGTTAGGACCTAACAAGGCAAGGCACGGCACATTTTTGCCTAGCAGAAGGCTACAAAAGCACAAAGGCCAGCTGCACCACCGTGTCCTAATTAATCCAGCTAGGACATCTTTCGTCTGAAGCAAGGAACAAATAAGAACCAATCGAACTCAAAGCAACATCGCACCTGGTGCTGATCATGATAATGCATGTGGTGTTTGCTTAACATTTGTACTTTAGAAGATTGCAAGAGGCAAAGCGTGCAGGAAGCACAGGGCGCTGGGCACTCGAGCCCCTGTGACGAGGAGTGCCATGATAGTGGAGACATGCTGCACCCAGAAGGAGGCCCCGGCTGGGCCTAACTCCGAAGCCTAGCCTACCTTAGCCAAAGCCCATGTAAGGACCACAGAATGTGGGCTACGTGCTACGGCCCACCTTTATTCCTTGCGTGAGCAGCAACGTTTTGAACTCGTACAAAAGAAACATATTATATCGGCTTCGTAGAAGAGTAAAGCCCAGGGTTAAATCAACCAAAGAGTGTCTTTACAGAAGGGAAAGATCCCATTAGCAGCTAGCGTGGTTTACCTTTGGGGCAAAGAGGATTGATGAACCGAACGGTAGCAATTGCAAAAGGTGGAGGGGAATGTGGGGAACAAAAGTGACAAAATCAAATCACATCCTTCTGCCAGCGTCCAAACTCCAAAGCTTGGGAGCTGTGGGGTGCATCTAGGAAAAGCAACACCACAACGTCTACTCATATTCGCGCCTGGACCTTGACCAACTTTGTCGAGGAATGTTAAAAAGAGTTTGAGTGCACTGTCATGTACTCCGTATCATGTACTACTTCCATTTGAAAACCCTTCTTTTAAAATAAAATAAAATAAAATGATGTGTACTGTTGTGTTCTCCCCCTGTTCCCTTCCAAATGTCAAGGACACACAATGACGCCAACTAGTTGCAGACAAATTTCATATCGACTGATGATCAATGCATCCGGATGGTACATATGGTACTCTGTACTCGGCAGCCAAGAACCAGGGGAAAAAATAGCAGCAGTTCAAGCTCACGAGAGAATAGCTCAGTTCTTATATTCCGTTGGATCTTATTTGGACTGATCTAGTAGTAAAACACTAGGGACAGCAGTATCTACGCATGAGTGCCACATCTAAGTAAATATGCGGATGCTAGTAACTGCAGTAGCTAGGACATACCTGTGAGGTGAGAGACTTGCCGTTGGGTGTGGCGGCGGCACGGGAGGCGTCCTCTCCACCGTCCTTGGTCGAACACGCGATGCATGCTAGCATTTGTCCTTTCTTTTACGCACCAGGCACCACCGCTCGATTACTTCTCCCCTGGTGAGATACAACATACATACGCTTCACGCAGGAGAAAAAAAAGCAAATAAATCCAACAAGTAATTTAAGAAGCTTTGACGCAGCGAGCGATCAGCATGTGTAGTGTAGGGGTTTCTTGAAATGCATGTTTATCGAATTCGTACGGGACAGCAGCAGGCCCGTACGAAAAGCACATGAGCAGGGACATGCACTGCGGACCATGAAATGCAATGCCAAGTGGCCGGCCGGCCGGCATAAATTCCGAGTCACAGAGCACCGACGAGGCCGGCCAGTGGCCACACCCTATCCCTAATGCATGCCGCTCTGGCCTCTGGCGCCGGCCGCAGCCTTTCGGGCTTCCTTAAAATCCACCGGAACACACACACGCGGACGGACATCAACCACTCGCCGGCCGCTGGCTAGACACGCCGTACGTGGAGCGGGCCGGCCGGCGGCCGGCATGCGAAACGATAGAGAGAGCGCACGCGCGCGCGACGGGCCCCCATGGGAAGGTACACTACACATGCGTGTGTGCACGCGCCGGGCGCCCGGGTCTAGCTAGCTAGCTCCGGCCATGGCTGCAGGGCACTGTCGCTATGCCATGTTTGTCTCGTCGAGCTACCGGCCTAGGTCCTGCAATGGTAGGGGCACCACGGAGCAAGGAACCGAGTCAATGCGGCATCGTCGGACGGTGCTCTGTATGGTACAGCCTAACGGAGAGGCGTGGTCTAGGCTGACTCAGAGCATGCATGGATGGGTCTGTGATAGGTACCATTGGATCACTGATGTACCAACAACCGGTGGGATCAGTGAGCTAGAGACGGAGGAGTAGGCTCGGTAGAGTTTTATTCATTCAAATACCTCGAATTTACTCATTTGTGCTGCTGGAGACTGGAACAAGTACAGTGTGTGCAGAGAAGGTTCTGCATAGATCTTGTGCATGCGCAAGCGTATGATATCGTCGCTGTCTTCTATAGGATGGACCAGGGAGGGAGTGAAGAGAGGCTAAAGAAAAGATCAGGAGCAATAACAGCGACAGTAATTCTCGAAAAAAAAACCCAGCAACAATAACTAACACTGGTAGTACATCCCACCCTGTGTGTGTGCTGGTCCCTGTTCCTCCCCTGTCTCCTTGGGAGCCTACGAGACAGGAACCATATGAATGTACATATTGCCTGGCGAGGCCCATGAGGTCCATTTAGGCCCAGGGCCCCCAGAAAGTTCTCAGTCACTGGCAGTAGATCCCACTAGAGAAAAGAGTACTCTCTCAAAAAAAAAAAAAAAACTAGAGAAAAGAGTAGAAACGCAAACTAAGATCACAATCCAACATCGGCACAACCCTCACAGAGATAGATAACTACCAAGTATTCCTAGTAACAAGAAGCTGGGGTACAAATCATGAACGGATATGCACAATGCCATGTACTAACTAAGGTACGACTTACCAGTTAATTAGCAAGCGCACATCAGCACTTCAAACTTCACGATCACAGCAATGCTTCCGGCGACGCGCCAACAGTGGTGGCATCCGTCTCCCTCGCTCACTGCTGCTTGACGCCGAAACGATCTGGAGATTGAACAGGGAGCAGAACAAAAGGGGGAAGATTAGTACTAGTGCTAGTACTTGTGAGCAACTGAATGCGGTGTGCAAATCAAGCAAGAGAAAACGGAGAAGCACTCATTGCCGCGGTGTCCACGCCACGGGGAAAAGGCAACAGTGGGAAACAACGGGATCGCCCCCGAATGGACCCAGGAAAGAAAAGGCCGGAGATCTTAAATGATGATCAAACGCCGCAACGAACTCGATGGCTGGCACCCGGAAAAAGGAGAGGAAGGACAGCCAATGGCTGGCAGGAGCAGCGAAAACAGAGCCCGAATGTGGAATAAGATCTCGGTGTGGGAAATAAGAAGTGCTAGTGGCATCGATCTCCATTACCTCCTTCTCCTCGGCTGCTGCTGCGCTCTTCCCGGCTCGGCTGTGCTCTGGTGGAATGTCCCGCGGAGGAGACGGATCCCTCGTCGGCGCGCGCGCGGCGGCGGAGGGGCGAGATCACCGCGCGACAGAGGTATCAGCTGCCACGGCAGGAAGTGACGAGGAGGAGGATGAAATCTGTTTCCTTTTTTTTTTGCGCGAGAGGAAGAGGAAGCAGAGGGGGGCAGGAGCGGAAGGGGATCCCCGGATTCGCTCCACAGAAATCGAGCTGCCAATGCCAAAGCACGCGCACGCGGGCCGAGCAGTTGCGTCCCTCCCCGAGTGAGTAGGAGTATTTATATACGGATCATCCTGCCCCGACGCACGCGATCGGCGCCGTCCATATCGCCCGCCTGGCCGGCCGGATGCGCGCCGTACCGGAACCCCAGTGGTGGGCCCTGCTCTCACTATCCACGCACAGCATCGTACGTACCGTGTTTGGTACCGGAGGTGCGGGGCGCCTGGTAGACCGCCATGCCATGCACGGCGGCACGGCGGTCGGGAGAGGGGTAGCGGCGCGGCGGCGCATGCGTGTCGTATCTGCCGGAGCCGACATGCCGGTGCATCCTTCGCTCATCAAGACAAAGCTGGTTGTCTGTCGGGGAATCTGAAATCACCAGATCTATCTCAGTATTATGTCTTTTTATGAAACACGGTACAACGCAGGCGCTCATATACACGCCCACACACTCACTCATATGAACGCACGCACACACCCTACCCCTATGAGCACCTCCGAGAGACTGAGTCAGCGGGTCGAGTCTTGAGATTGACGAAGTTACCACGGGCGCCTCGCTGTCGACGGGAACGTCGTCTCCCACTGAAGATTATTCCGTTTTAAATGAGAAACATCAGCGTCAAACCTGGGATTTGAACTCTGGTGGGTTAGGATACAACCACCCACCTAACCATCTTGCCACAGACATAGTTCTCATATCTCAGTATTATGTCTATTCAGACCATTTGGAACACGGGAGGTAAAAACGTAGGAATGTTTTTTTGCAGGATATAAGATATCATGTTTCCTAGTCATTTGGTTGTCACACATGAAAATCACAGAAATAATAGACAAAGGGAGATGAAAACATGAGGTGAGACCTCACCTCATGATTGTTTCCCTCCAAATTCCTATGGAATAGCTCATTCCATAGATATCATAGAAAAATTTCCTATAGTAATCCTATCGTCTAAAATTTCTATGATTTTCCTTTATTCCAAATGGGGCATCGACGACCTTACAAAAATACTACCAACTTCGATCCATAATCACGGATGGAGTAGGTGAGTGTATTATAAGCTTTTCCCCCATAAAACTTAGCGAGCTTTATCGATTAATTGGCATATGGTTACAATCGGCGTGGAGAGGGAATTCGAAAAATAGCGTGCCGTCGGCCTAGGGCGCGCCGAAACTCGACTTTCGGTCGAGGCCGGCCGAAAGTAGGCCTCTGCGCGACAGGCCTCTGCGCGGCAGAGCGAGAAGCGACAGCCCTCTGCGGCCTCTGCGCGGCAGAGCGAGTTTCGGCCAGGAGCGGGCCGAAACTCTACTTTCGGCCCAGACAAGGCCGAAAGGTATCAGCTCCCGTCGTCCCTGCTTTCTTCTTCCCTTGCCATGATCCGAATTTGTTTCGCGGTCCCGGCTTTGATCCGAATTTGTTTCGCGCTCCCGGCTTTTATTCCGCCCTTCTTCTCCCGCCATATTTCTCCCGCCATATTTCTCCCGCCATTTTGTTCCCGCCATTTTCGTCCCGACTTTTTTCTCCCGCCATTTTTCTCCCGCTCTTCTTCTCCCGGGTGAGCCTATATATATACCCCAGTAGATTTGGTGATGGAGGAGGGGTGTGGTGCGTGGTTATTTCCTCAGTCAGATAGGAACGATGTCTGGTAGTTCGGGTCCTAGTTCGGAGCATAGGTCGTGGTGTGTTTTGTATCACGCCGCAATATGGACTGAAGGAAGTATTAGGGAGGGTAGGCCGAAGAGCTGTTATAGGGAGCTAGTTAGTGAGTGGGGGAACATTCGTGAGGTGGGAGAAATTATAGCCAAAAAAACCAAAATCCAGATGACCCCTGAAGAAATTAGGGATGAAATTGATGGGTGGCGGTGGAAGTGGCAGAGAATTAATGAGCTAAAAGCTATTGAGGCGGGGCTTAGGGACATGCCTATGACACCTAAGTCAAAGATAATCCATTTTTCGCCGGAGGCCTATGCATATCATGTGAAGGTAACTGAGTACCGAATTTATATTATGTTAGAATCTAGTGTTATCGTACTAACTTTTTTCCCCTGATTTTGTGAATGTCCAGCACTGGCCTGCCGAAGGACAGTTTCTGAACAAAGAGATCCCTCATTTTGGTTGGATGGAAATGCTTTTTGGCGCATGTCGTGATGGTCCTGGAAATGCCCTTCACGCTGAAGCAGTGAAGAGGGCTATATCAAAGGCGAAGAGTGGTGGATCATCCAAGAAAGCCGTTCAAGATGATAGTGATGATGATTTCATGCCTCCTAAACGAGCCAACTCTAGACGTAAGTTGAAGAGTGTTGGTGCATCCAAGGCTGTCGTCGATGAAAATAGTGACGACGACTTCATGCCTCCAACACGAGCACGTGGCAGAGGGAAGTGAAGTCGTTGATTCGAATTAGTTATCATTGAGTTGCATGTAATATTTGTACCAGTAGTTGTTCTATGCAGTGTTTAAAACTAGTGAAGTTGTAACGTGGACGTGTAGTGATGTATGTTAAATTAATTTATGCAATGTGGAATGTTTCGTACATAGATAATAATATGTCTCGTACATAGATAATAATATGTCTCATACAGACGAACATAAATATGAATATGTCTCACATACAAATAGATATACGGATATGTCTCATACACCTAAGTACCAGTATGTCCCAAATATATCACTGACCCCTGCGTGGCCGAGCCTGACGAGGAGGGGGCTGGACGGGCGTTGATCTGCCGTACCTGTGAGCTACCCTCAATTGACGAGGCACTGTCAACTCCACGTCATCCTGTCGCGGCTGCGTCCCACTACCTTGCAGCGGCGCCTCCTCGTCCTCGTCCTGCGTAGGCTGTGTGACGGGCGGTGGCGTACAGTACATCGGATTCTCCTGGTCAAATCGTGGAGAGCTGTATGCCGAACCACCTCCACCTGCAGATGATAGTATGTTAGTATGTGATGTTGATGAACAAGAGTAATATGTGGAAAAAATAAAACATACTAACCGAGATGGAGCATTGGCTCAGTCATAGGCGGTGCAATCCCGCTCCAAATCATCTCTGCATAAGACGGTTGACCGAAACCTTGATCACGTGGCATGCCCCACTGATGCATACCAGGCTGCTGCATCATCATATGAGGGGGCATGACCCACGACGAAGTACCCGGCTGGGAAGGAACTGGCTGAGAAGGACCCGGCTCGAAATGCTCTGGCTGGTGAGATGATGAACCGACCTCGAACTGGGGTCGTGTGCTCCTAGGCTGAGGAGGTGTAAAACGAGGTCTCGGGTCGTGCCGATGTGTGTACTGTTGGGAAGGTGATACCTGTGGATCCGGAGTACGTGTAGAGTGGCGCGGAGGACGCTGAGCTGGCTGACGTGGCACAACATCGGCAACACGGGAACAGGTAAGTAGACTGTACGCACGTCGTAGCTTGTCCTCTAGTCGTCTGAACCATGGCGCACACTCAGGTGGCGGGTTGTATGTACTCACATCACGCTGAATCTCTGATATCAGCTCAGCCTGTTTAGTAAGGAAAAAATGTTAGAAATTTGTATGAAGGCATAGATTATGCAATGGAGGCACATAAATTTAGTACGTACCGCCGAGTACCGCGGCCCCCCAATACCGTGTAGTGGGTACGTGTCGATCACACTAGCTGGCTGCATCTGATCAGGCTGTAGCGTCGGAAGTAACCGTATGCGAGTGGATTGTCTGTATGTCTGGAGGTACTGATCAAAATCAGCACGCACAAACGGCTCATTGTCCAGCCATAGATTTTCAATCGCGGTCGCAGTCGCCCATTCTACCATGTACGGTTGGAGCTTCTGTAGCCAAGTTGCAAGTGGTCTGTCTCCTTGACGACTTAACCTGTAGCATATATACGTGTAGAGCAATTAAAAACAACTAAGTGCACACACAGAATAGAAAAAATAGTTTCATCTAGGAGAGTTACCTGTGCACGTGGGGAGGGAGCTGAGGTCGAGTAGGAGGCACCGGCAACTGCCGACCTCCAAACTGTCTCATGATCCGATGTTGTGCCATCTGCTCCACCGAGACGTCGAACACAATACGAGCTGTAGTCAACCAGTACCTCCGATCTCTCGTGCACAGGTCAGAAATCCCGCGGGGGAATCTACTCTGCCTTGCGGCATCCCCATATGGCTCCCATATAACCTGGTGGTCCTCAAGCGCATCGAACCACTCAGTGAATGCTCCATAACAATTCCTGACTTGGATTCCCCTGAATCTTCTCTGTACATAAACAAACTAGTTAGTTGACCCTTCTGCACTAAAACAATTAAATATGTTTAATGGAAATGAGTTAGCACCAATTTTTACCTCTCGATGTGCCCATGTGCTGCCAAACGTAGGCGCTTCGGCTAGGTTATGCTCCACGAGTGTGTAGTCCCAGGGGATGTGCGCATCCACGTCAGGTCTACCAACAGGGAACCTCTCCCAAGACCAAAGGTGCAGAAAAAGTGGACATCCAAGTAGTGAAGATGTCTTCTCGCTCTTCACGCACGCGTTGCACATCGCTCTGTAAGTAGCGGCTAAGAGTGCAGACCCGAAACTCCGGGGCACAATGTCCTCCTCCCTCTGCGCCTCTGCAATCTCGTGCGCCACAGGTATCCAGCGTGCAGTAATTGTGTCCTGGTGAGTCTCGGTGAACATCACCTTGCCAAATAGCCACAGTAGATAGGCCTCCAGACTTCTAGTAATCTGCGGCTGACTCAAAGCCATCTCAGGGTACCCTAACTCTGCAATCTGCAATGAATAAGAATTTTAGTTAGTATTGACGTACCGATCGATAAAGACTAAACATTACAAATAACGATGGGTTTACCTGAAAATTGTTCAGCCATGCCTGTCTCACACCATGAGAACTGTACACCAACTGTGGATTGTCCGGATGCACGCCTGCGAACCGTGCCTGCATGGCGTCACGCCAACCGACTGGAGAGTCCGTCGGTCCAATCACCTCGCCCGACAAAGGAAGTCCCAACAAGTAAGACACATCCTGAAGAGTAGGTGCCATCTCCCCCCACGGAAAGTGGAACGTGTGGGTCTCGGGCCTCCACCGATCAACTAAGCAGCTCACCAATGACTTGTCCACGCCGACACGAGTACTAGCACAACGGTGGAGGCGCTGGGGGTCCTGTCCCTCAGCCTCTGGCAGAATCACAACCGACAGCTCTGGACTCATCTCAACTAGACGAGCAAGTGGTAACAGACCAGACCAAGCCAGCCTGCATACAGAAGACCCGAGTCTGTCAACAATTTTTGGCGTACTAGTGATGCTTATAATTGAACATAAGGTTTCACGTACCGATCAACCCAAGCGGGGTGCAGCTCCCAATTAGCTCCTGGAGTCCGAGTACGCAACACTGGTGGTTGTGTACCAGACTCCCAAATCCTAGCCCGATGCTTGGCATCAATCGTGCCGTCAAGCAAGTCACGTCCAGCCATCTGCATAGTATAGATTAATTAAGTACTTCATAATAAATTGCCCGGCAAGACACATAAAAACATAGTCTTCACGATTTATTACATATTCGAACATAGTTATGACACGTACAAATAAAAACATAGTCTTCACGATTTATTACATATTTGAACATAGTGATGACACATACAAATAAAAACATAGTCTTCACGACATATTACATATTTCAAATAAAAACCACGTGCTAGCCACGTTGTGCACGCCCTCGTCTTCCTCTGTTGCCTTGACCGCGTGCAGGAACAGCTCTCGTTGGTTGGTTCGAAGGACCGGCCCCTTGCGGATATTTAGGACAATCCTTTTCCCTATGGCCGAAATGAGTGCAAAGTAAGCATTGTCGAGTCCTTCCACCTGCTTCAGACTCGTCCATATCATTCCGGATGCGCTGTGACTTTCGTCTCCCTCTACTTGTCCTTTTGAGACCCGGATGAGGAATGTACATTCGCTTTGCAGGATCAACCTTGTTGAAGTTACCGACAACTCTATATCCTGCCATCTCCCCGGTCCAGGTATGCACCACTGCCTCCTTCCTGTAATACGGTGACACGAAATAGTACGGGTTCAAACCCATCTGCGCACAGACTGCCAACACATGAGAGCAAGGGAGGTGAAGTAGCCTCGGCTTGTTGCATGTACACTCACAAGATGGCGGTGCTTCGTCAGTAATTTTAACCTCGTGGGTTCTCATCTCATTAGCAGCACCAAATCTCGCAGTAGTTAAGCGCACCTCATACCTGGCTTCTTCGTTACCAATCCTAATGACGCCATGCAAACGTGCCTTCTTGTCTTTCTCTCCATGTAAAGCCTGATCTTCCTGCAATATGGTGTGTTCGGGTAACGTTCAATATGTTCGACAGCTTCTTGACGTCTATCTCTGAAATATGTCATTGTTCCGTGCATAATTCCCTCCACAAGTGCTGTAAGTGGCAAACCCCTGTTACCTCTAAGTACGAAGTTATATACCTCAGCAAGATTGGTTGTCATGATGCCATATCGTGCTCCATTTGTATCGTGCAACAAAGACCATTTCACGGGTGGCTCTTTTTCTATCCACTCTACAAAATTCCGTATTCGGTTTCCTTTCTTTCTCTTTGTTCCCGGGGGTCAATTCCAGGCAAGTCACACAATCCAACAGGCTCCGATTCGTCTGTTGCTGATACAGACGCCTGCAAAGCCTGTGCAGCTCTCAACTGCGCAGCGATCGTTGTTGCCTGTGCAGCTCTTCTTTCCTTCACTTGTTTGTTCGTGAATTCAGTGAGTATTTCCCACAAAAAATTGTACTTCCTTTCCTGATTCATATTGCAGAGTCTTTTGAACAGATTCATCAGCCGCTTACTCTTAAAACATGAGTAAAAATTCGCAGCAAGATGACGCATACACCATCGGCTCTGCAAGTCAGTCCATGGTACAGGTTCGTCCCCAGCAGGCTGCTGTAGTGCCTTGATTGCCTTCAACATACCTGGATGTCTGTCATGAAGTATGCACACATTTGGCCGATCCTCCACAACCCCCTTTTTTAATTCCCTCAGAAAGAATAACCAGCTCTCATAATTCTCACCCTCTACGAAGGCAAAGGCAATAGGAACGATCTGTTGGTTACCATCCACACCAATGGCGGTCAGTATCTGTCCCTTGTACTTGCCTGTCAGAAATGTGCCATCGATGCAGAGCACTGGACGACAATGTTTGAATGAATCGATGCATATTGCGAACGAGAAGAACATCCTGGCAAATACAGGATAGTTCGGCTCCTCGGGAAGATTATGTATTTGCAAAGCTACATGAGTGCCAGGATTCCTATCGCTCAATGTGAGAATTTGATGGACAACATTATCATATGCATCATAAAATGTCCCAAACCTCGACTCCAGAGCCTTCTGCTTTGCTCTCCATGCCTTCCCAAGCTTAATGGTTGTTTTCCATCTAGCCTTAACTGTCGCGATGATGTTTCTCGCCACCATGTCTTTTGTCCGCACTATCTCATCATACAAGAGGCGTGCAATCAGAGTTGAAGTCAGGTTTGGATGGTCACTCAATGTACTCTTTATTTCACAAGTGTGCGGCTCGAAGCCTGAAACCACCCACATCACGTCAAACTTCGGTAAGTGACCATGCACCCTTCCTGGACAGTTAATGTCAACACAACTCATAGTCAAATATTTTTTGTTCGAGACTTCAGTGCGGAAAACCCTTTGCGTGGACAAAGCCCACTTAATCACGGCTTCCCTAAGCTGCTGCTTTGTGCTGTACTGAGCACCGACTTGAATATTATTCATGTGATACTCCCATGACGAAGAGTTTCCGTCTTGCACTACTGTCATGTTCGACTTGTCCTCATTCCAAGAGTCAGGAATAGGCACATCGTCAACATCCTCTTCATCATCTTCATCATGAGCATCATTTTCATTATCAGAATCAAGATCTTCTGCAAGGCCATCCTCATCTTCCTCCAACATCTGTTGCTGCACTGTTCCTGCGTACTCATCCCCATCTGCCTCCCCTACCTGCGCAGGTCCTGCCGACTGACTACTAAGTGCCGGCTCATAATTTTCAGAAATATCTTCCATGGAGCCAAACAAATCAACATTCTCTGAGCCAGTACACTGACTACTCTCTCCATGCTCAGGACCCCCGCCACCGTGTTCCAAATTGTTCTCTTTCAGATAAAATACCAGCAGGATTTCAGGTTGTGTACCTCGGCGTTTGCATGATGCTAGCCAAGATGTCCACTGACTTGTCCGATCAAGCGGCAACAACTCCCGAAAAATATTTGTACGGGATTTGCTCCATACAGACTGAATCTTAACAGCCCAGATATTAGGATCAAACCGGAAATTTATCGTGAAATACTGCTGAATGGCAGCTATTCTCAAATTCACTGGGTCTGTAAGCTGAATCAACATATTCCCAAATTCACTCAAATCAACACCTGACTCGTTTACACCGACATTACCGGCGCCATAGTGCACAACAACATCAACCACTTCCATGACCTAAACAAATTTATTGCATCATCAGATGTCGTTCACTCAAAATATGACACACAATTTATTCTAACCGATCGCAAAATTTATTCTAACCGATCGCAATATTTATTCTAACCGATCGCAAAATTTATTCTAACCGATCGCAAAAAAAATTCTAACCGATCGCAATATTTATTCTAACCGATCGCAAAATATATTGCATCATCAGATGCCGACCACTGCCATAATATTTATTCTAACCGATCGCAAAATTTATACACTGTATCGTGCAACAAAATAATAGTACTATAACATTTCTACAACGCATCCACCAAATAAATTATTCCGACAGTCATACTAACGAATCCACTGACTAAAAGTGTCTACACTACTACTAACGCAACCACCAACAAAATACTTAATATGCATCGGTCCACTAACAGAGTATTATTAAACTAAACAATAATTGTCTAGTGACTAATAAGGGTTTACCCTTGAAGCGTGTCAATCCGGTCAGCGCTGCTCTCCGGCTTCAATCTACCGCAACCACTGCTCCACCACAACACCACCTTCTCACTAGGCACCGTTGTTGACCACCATTGCCCACAATCCTCCACCTCCACACCTCAAAACCACTCCACAATAAGCTATCCCATCCACAGATCCTGCATGCCCCGTCCCTCCTCTCTCTTTTTTATCGATCAAATCTCTGGCAGCACAAATTTTTGCACTGCATTTGGTGGAGGGAGGAAGAGCAGGAAGAGGAGAAGAGGAAGAGGAACCAGGGAAGAAGAGGGAAGAAGAGAAGAAAGGGGAGAAGAAAGGAGGCGCGTCGATGGGGCTGGAGGTTTCGGCAGCTTTCGGCTCGCTACGAGCCGAAACCTGCGGGCCCCGCCTGCCGCGCGCATGCAGCTCTCGTCCCATCCGTCGCCGACAGCCTACGCAGCCTAGTTTCGGCCCGCTCCTGGCCGAAACTCGCTCTGCCACGCAGAGGCCGCAGAGGGCTGTCGCTTCTGTCGCGCAGAGGCCTACTTTCGGCTCGGCCTCGACCGAAAGCCGAGTTTCGGCGCGCCCCAAGCCGACGGCACGCCATTTTTCGAATTCCCTCTCCACGCATGCTATTGTCCAAAATTCTTATATAAAATCGTATTATTTAAAAAAAAAATTTCCGGCCGCAAGGCCGCTTACGAGAAACGACAAAGAGCTAGCAGTCTTAAACAATAAAAATGGTACATGCATACTTAGAGCATCTCCACCGGGGGCCTCCAAATTCGTGTCCGGCACCCCCCAATAGAGACCCAATTGGGGGTGCCGGACATGTGTCCGCCCATGTTTTCGACCACGCCCACAGCGGCGCACCCCAAACGTCCGCCCTCCAAATGCGGGCAAATCATCGAACACCTTGCGGGCGGAAACTTGTGTTGGTCGCGACATTCGAACTATTTTTAAAACATACAAATTTAAATTAAACCGATACAAGTTGCAAACTTAGGCTAACTTGTTTGCAAACTTAGACTAACACGTTTGCAAAGTAAAACTAAAACGATAACTAAAGCCTAATCTAAACGCCACCGCTCGGGCCAGCCTCGTCGTCGTGCACGGCCTTGGCTAAGCGGGAGCGCACACGTCTCTCCTGCCGGAGCTGACTCGCTGCCCGGCGCATGGCATCCCTCTCGGCTGCCGCAGCCGCCTGCGCGTCAACCTGTTCCTGGCTCGCGCGAGCCTGCCGCTCCACGCGCATCTGGTTCAGCTCGTCGTGCGCGTCCCGCTCGGCGCGCAGCCGGGAGCACGCATCCGCTAGCTCCTCCGCCTGTGCGATGAGCTGTTGCTGCGTGGCCTCCTCCGCCTGGGCGTTGAGCTGCTCGTACGCGGCCCGCTCGGCGGCCATGAAGGCACGGCAACGCTTGTCGCGCTCCGCGCTCAGGATGGAGGCCTGGATGATTGCGGCCTCCACGACGTCCCCAGCCGCCTCGTACCAAGCCTGACCTGGCAGCTTGCCTACTCGTTGCGCCAGCTCTCAAACGAGTTGGCGGCAACCACCTGGTCAGGCCACAGCGGCGGAGGGAGCAGCTGCTGCGGCACCTGCTGCGGCGGCGACACCTCATCGAGCTCCAGCGGCGGCTCCTGGCCGGGGTACGGGTCCTGCACCGGCTCCTGCTCCTCTTGCTCGTCGACGTCGACGTCGTCCACATTCGCCCAGTCGAACGGCTGTTCGTCGGCGGCGGCGGCGTCCTCCTGAGCCGTGTCGTGAGCGCAGCGCGCTGCCTGGGTGAGCGTGGCCCATGAGGTGGCGAGGCGGCGAGGCATGGCTATGTGCTCAACTGGTTACGGCTGGACTATGTGCTCAAATGGCTACCGGCGAGCGTCGGTGCTGGTGTGGCGAAATGGCTGCACGGCGGGGGCCTCTTTATAGCCAGCCCAATGTCTCGGCGGGAAGCGGTGGCTCAGGGCGGGAAGCACCGGGTGGGTGAGCACGCGTCACGTCGGAGTTAATGGCGGCGACACGTCTCCGCCACTGCGCTGCTTGGAAAGCCGGGAAAGGCTGGGCGCTCAGCAGGTGCCGCCGTAAATGCGAGGCGTGCGGGAGACGCATCGTCGTCCCGTCCCTCCGTCGCCTGCGGAAACGCGTCGCCATTAACGCGGGCGAAACGGCCTCTTGCACGGTGCCTTAAACCCATGGCGAGGCGGGCGCTGTCTCTATGACGGGCGGGCCACCCCTGTCAGAGCCCATGTTCGGGCAGTGTCCGCACCTCCGAAGAGCTTCGGGGGTGCTGGACATGTTTTTGCTCGGGTGACCCTTTGGGGGGTGCCGCTGGTGGCGTTTTTAGGCGTCCGGACCCCCAATGGGCCTTTGGGGGGTCATTTAGAGGCCCCCGGTGGAGATGCTCTTAGCAGAGAGATCCACTGAAACTTTAGAATCCCTCTTAACATGCATAATCCTGAACGAAACAAACCTAACTGAAATCTCCCAAATTTTCATCTATGATAGGCGTCGCAATAGATTTTGAACCGTGCCACGGAGACCAAATGTTGAGAACCTCTAAACAAAATCCACTTCCATGACACCATGCGGGAATCCTCTGAGATTTGTGAAGATACACCACCCCAAAGAGTTAGGATCTCGGCAATAAGTGCATCGATCATCCCCAGGAAGGGCTTACTCCAAACACCCTAGAAGGAGAGATGGGACCTTGCGATACCCACCCACCGCCACCCTTTTAGGTCTTGACGTCAATTGCACCATCGGTGTTAATCTTCACCCATCCTAAATCAGGCGAACACAACCCACTGGCATGCGAGGATATTCCATTGCCCTGACGGCAAGTTGAGCAGTGAAAGATCCCCCTTCACCCTCCTCACAACGTGTTCACGATTGAAAATTTCCTGGTCATGATTCCATCGTTTTCTCATTGATCAGATGGCATGCATAATAGTGATAATTCTACACCTTTCTTGCTGAGAGAACTTCTTGTCCAGCACTAAGTCATTTGCCCATGTGACTGGGTGCAACTAAGAAAGTTTCAAATCAAATCAATCCTTGGCATCGGTCCAATATTTCCTTGCATGGGAGCATAGCAAACGGGCATAGTGGAGATCCTCGTCCATAGCTTGGCAAAGACCGCACGGAGCAATCTTAAAGTTCATCTAGTACCCTCAATGTGGGTTTTGGTTGATAGCTGACAAATTGTTAAGAAGCTAATGTGTTTGTGAGTATACACCAAAAAATCAGAGGTGTTGGATCTAGTACCAAGAAGTTGAAGCCACGGACTCAAATCTAAAAGATGAAGACTCTAAATAGATCTCCATACTTTCAAGCCCCGCAAAGGTAAAGTTGAGGACTAAAGACTAAACCTAAAAACAAAGCGAAGTTGAAAACTGAGAAAAAAATAAACAATCAGAAATGAATCTAATGATTCAAGTCTAAAATTGAAGACTAAAGATTAGTTCTTCGCATTTTTAGTACTTCAGAGTTATAGAGAAGGTATTGTCTAAATATGAAGAGGCATGAGCTCATGAAAAATGAGAAGCAAACCTGATGTTTCTTGTACATATACATTGACGTCATGGACCCACCGGGTTCAAATGACACCGGGTGTGTTGATCAGAGTCAAATTCACACGTGCAATTGGAAACACGAACATAAACTTAACTTCTACCATGAATATTTTTTGTATAACAAGCGAAAACCATTGTAGGTGCCCTCGCTGCCAGCTTTACGTCGTTGTAGTCCAGGCCACTCGTCGGGATCGGGGTTTGTGTGCTAGGATTAGCGATTCTGTTGAGAGCAATTGGAGATTTGGTGTATAACAATACAAAGGACATGTTCTATACATTCCATCGACGGTCAGAGTGTTTTCCACAAAATGTCTCGACGTAGACACGCGCCTCTCGATAGTGTGGTAGGACTAGGGGCATAGACAGGCCCTAGGCCACCCTGGCCTTGTCCCGGTGCGTGCGGCTGAAACCTAGGTTTATTTTGTGCTACTCAGTGAAGGTGGTCTGGGACATACTCTATTCCTAGCTATGCTACTGTGAACCGCAAAAAAAAAACTACGCTACTATGTAGGACATAGTGGAAAACCCCATTTAGTCCCGGTTCTAGAGAGCCTTCAGTCCCGGTAGGGCCAACCGGGACTAACAAATCGGGACTAAAGGCCCACCCCCTTTAGTCCCGGTTGGCCACGAACCGGGACTAAAGGGTCCTGCACGTGGGCACGGCGGAGCTCGCTGGTTGGAGGACATTTAGTCCCGGTTGGTGTGTTACCAACCGGGACTAATGGCCCTTTTTTCCGAAATAATTTTTTGATTTTTTTTAAAATCAATTTTTTTCTATATTTCAAATCTTTGAATTATTTGTCAGTTTAATCTCTAACCGTCCCTAATCTCACACTGCTCCACCCCCAGCACGCTCGTGGTTAAACTTCCCGATCGGCCACCCATCCTCACACTGCTCCACCCCCACCACGCTTAACTTTTGAGTTCCTTTACAATTAGCTTTCAAGATTGCACTGATAACATCTTGATAATACTATGGTATCAATATTATTATCCTCTAAACTTTGATGTCACATGATATTATTTTTTGAATTCCAAACCTATATTAACATAAATATTAATGATTAAGTAATAATAATTATTAATTCAAATAACAAAAAATGAATTTTACATTATTATTGCCATTTTCAATTTAATATGGAAAAATCATATCTTTAAATTCGTAAATCAAAATTCGACAAATAATATGTATAAATCGATCAGAAATATGATAGGAATCCAAATATTGCATCCATATCATCTTTTGCATAATGCGCTATGTCTTTTAAATAATGTACTGCTAAGTGTGCTTATTTTTTTTGATTTTGTAGAAAAAAATATTCTTTTTGAAATAACTTTTTTTTCTTTTGAAATTTTGAGAGTCTGAGAAAACTTCACCGGGTGGAAAAAAACCTTTAGTCCCGGTTGGTGTCTCTAAAAGGAAGGCCCTTTTTCTACTAGTGATGTATCGTCAGTGTAACACTCGTACCTATTTACAATCCCCAACGTATCAGTTCTTCTCAATTTTCAACTTGTTGTGCTAATTGCAACGGCAATTATGTCAAAACTAAACTTCAGAGAAATACATTAATATGCTTCCATTATGTGGCAATCGTCCCACATGATTACGTGGATGCTTTCTCCCTTTACCTCTTTCCTTATCACTCACAGCTCAAAGGCGGGCATAAAACGGTGCCTTTGACAATACGGCAGTAACACTCAGTACTCGATTAAGCTCCATTGATCTGCGAACACATAGTTTCTCGAGAGGCTTTGCAAAAAGAGCTAACGTTTAGGCCCGAGCAATAAAGAAGCTAAAGAGAAAAGGAGTGAATTTAGTAGTGGCTGAATGATAGTTTCTTAAGAAGAGGGGAAAAAAGGAGGTTACCATGGAATCGAGGGCAGGGGAGACATCGTGCCTTCCTTGCTACATTGTTCTGCCCAACTGCACAATACATAATTTCAGAAAGAAGGATAATTTTTGTTTGTATACGAGAGTTAAAAAGAGGCAGGTTGTCATCAATTAGCAACACTCAGCTGCTGGACCTGCACAAGAACAAAATAGAAGTAAGTTTTATAGTCAGACCTACACAAAACCAAAATGTAATAAAAACTGAATTTATGTTCAAATCGCCGTTGGATTAGCAACACTCACCAGCTTAGGCGAGGTACAAATTCCAAATTCCAAGCAACATCTTGAATTAGATTCTTGAATCTGGTAAGAATAAACTACATTAGGATGGTCAGTCCCAAATCATCACTGTTTAAAGAAACACACGCGAACTAACCTGGGGCATCGATCCCAGCGTCCTATTCATGGCGGATGACCTGCGCATTGCCGGCATGCCCTGCACAAAGCGCCATGAACATCAAACTGTACAGTCTATACTGGTAACATGATTAAACGTTCGTTTCTTTTTATTCTAGAACATTTTTATGCTCGATTTAGACTCTGAAGGAAACAATTTAAATACGTGCTGGAACTGTATAGAGTCAATTTCACCATGACGTACAGTAACAGCTTGCCTCAGATTTAATTTTTGTGACACTTCAGACGATGTTCAAGTACACGTACTCCCTCCGATCCGAATTGATTGTCAGGAGCCCTGTACAATTTTGTACTGCCATAGGTCACTTCATACGTCACTTATTTCAGATCAGAGGAGTACTAAAACTTCAGTTTTAATAAAATCATGTCACATCTCTTCTTCTATGAACCCGATATCCCTTACTGAGTGGATCACCTCACGATGGGCTCGTCAGCGTGATGAGAGGGACCTTTGCACGGCCATTGTGCTCGTCTTTTGGTCTCCGTGGAGTCATCGCAACGACAGTGTTCAACAACGCATCTCCCTCTTCCTTGGTGGTGTTACATGTGATTAGGGTCAAAGCCAAGGTTTGGCGAGCAACATGTCTACTTAGAGCATCTCCAACCGGGGTGGGAAAATCCACCCAAAACGTCCGGGCGGACAGTCCAGACAAAAAATATGGTAAAATTGCTACTCAACCGGTCCTCCCATTTCGTCTCTATGTGCCCGGTCTGTCCGGCAATCCCCAAACTCAACCCATATGTGGGGAGAGTTTGGGAAAAGTTTGATGTGTCCGGGCAGTCCGACAAGTCGGACACGGACCACTTTATCTTTATTATTTCTTTTGTCCCTCTCTCTCCATCCCCACCAATCGCATGCAATTGACCAGATATTTGTCCGAAAATTCAAGGCTTCCGGTTGGAGATGCGGGCTGTGTCTGCATACAGTTGTGTCCAAATTTGCCCACTCCGGTTGGAGATGCACTTTGTAATACCCCGCAGTTATAGGACTCGAGAGGGTAGAAATAGGAACTGCATTTGTGCATACATGCATCTTTCAGTAAAATCTGGATAATTTTCGCGCTTTTGTGATAAAAGAGTCGGGAGTCGATACCTGACGAGTGTCGAGGGTCTGGGAGTCAGACATCGACAGATAGACGGAGGTGTCGATACACCCCACTACTCATTTTCAAAACCCTACTTTTACAAAATGGTTATGTCAAATTTTGACATGATCTATTTATAGATTGTTATATTCAACACATTTCTATTCTTTCCATACACACACATAGAATATTTCAATAACACAAGATATATAAATTATAACAAAAAGGAATGAATCATTCCAATGAAATCAATACAAGACATATACATATCATTTCAAACATTCAAATGATTTACAAATAAATGATCATATTTTGTTTCAACAAGTTCAAATAAAAATATAACAAACATGTTTGAATCCATTTTCTTTACAAGAATTCATCAACACATTTACAAACAAAACAAATGTTACAATTTGTTCTTTACAACTAGATTTACAATTACATAATTACACCAAGTGTGAGCTTACAAAAGAGTATAAATAAAATCCTAAAACTAAATCTTCACTTCTGAAATTTTGAGAAGATCTTCAACCTGCAAAATAAACATCAAAATAAAGGAAATGGTTATGGTTAAAATATTGCCAACACCATTTGGTGCCGGCATGTTAATATTTGAAATCTGGTTTAGCCTAACCAACATTATGGTTTGGTTAGACTGATGTGGAGCATGCAAATAAAATCCTGAGGCAACAAAGGGACTGATCTGTTTGATCATGCTCAATAAATCCAAAGGCAACATTAGGGGCAAAGTCTTAAGCTTAGCACTTAATAGACACCATCTTTAGGCAACAAACATCAAAGGCAACAAGTGCTAATTGAGCATTTTGATCTCATGATCATTTAAGAAAGGCAACACATAAATCCACAAGCTCCACTTTAAACCAGAAAACAAATGCAAGTAAAAGAGGCAACAATTTGGTATCACACTTGCCATTAATTGACAAGTGGATCCTAAACCCACATCTTAAGCTAATTACTAGCTTAATTGGCCACACACTTGAGTTTCATTAGCAAACCGACTACTTTTAGCATTCCCAATTCTTAGCCAAGCATTTTCACACAAATATCTGGATCAGATTGGATCAATGAGTCAAGAATGACTCAGAGTTATCACCATGGGGTGAAGAACTGCGCAGCAGCTGAGCTGAGCTGATCTCCTAGGTGGAAAGGAGTGCAGGAATGGTCAAATAGAGCAGCTCGAGGTAGAAGGGGCCACTGTAAGCAGGTTAGTCACCACAGCTCAGTTATCCTGGTGTCACAAGCACATAAGTGCTCAAATTTGTATAAATATAAACCCAAGCCGCAGCCACCAGTACACACAACTTCACAGCAAACACAATACACACAGTGCACAACCATCATCACATCCAGATCCAAATCCATCTGTTCTTCACCAAGAACAACCAAAAACCACAAGCCAATCATGGAGATCACCTAAACCATCTACCACAAGCCATTAAACCCAAGAAGGAGGCCAGTAGCAGAAGAAGACAATAGAATCACAAGAAGCAGTCCAGAAGAGGTGGTTGAACCCTGGAGCAAGATCAGATTCTACCGTAGCTTTATCTGCTCTACACCCAAGGTTGCTAAATATGAGCTAGAGAGTGATTTAGCTGGTTCTATAAATGACAGAACCATGCATGAGGATTTTTAGCATCTGTTCTTAACAGAACCTTGCAAGCAAGGTAAGGTGCTATAGAAAAGTAATTAGCACAGCAGAGAACTTCTGTTTTGTGCTAGTAATAGGACAGAGTGAGACAGGAAGTGAAGTTGAGTGCAATATCATTTTGTTTGAGCATCTACAGAAGCAAGGGGTTGATCTTAGTGTAGCATATGTTCTTATTTTGCTTAATAAAGCATCACCCACATGACAGTGAACCAGCAGAGCTGGATTAGCTGTTCATATCAAAGTTTTGCACTTAGAAGAAGCACAGCAAAGCATAAAAATCATTTTTAATCAAGAAAGCTACTGTGTAACTCTACAAGGAGGCATCACAGTGAGCAAAACATGATTAAATCATGCTCTAAACCAATTAATCATCACTGCTATTATTAATTCTAGCTCAGAAATAATTTTCCTTTCACACATATCACATCTGTGAGCAAGAAATGCTCCCAACAATACATCCAGAGGTAATGGACAGATCCAAACATGCTAGATCTACACCATTCACCTCTGCTGTGTGCACATAGAGGAGGCAGTGCACATATCCAAGAAATTCATCTAGAATCATCATCTGTTCATCACAGAACCTAAAACAACCGAGAGCAGCATGTTCAAATTAATTTTTACAGCAGCATCTCGAGCTAGCTTAGGGTAGAGAGTGGAGAAGAGAGGGAGGAGAAGAGATTTTACCGTGCGTCCATGGCCGTAGCTCCACGGCGGCGAGGCAGGGCTCGCGCTACCGTTGGAGGGGGCATATGGAGGTCGAGGTACAGCACCACCGCGCCACGGCGGCACAGAGGACGGAGCTCTGCGCCCAGCCATGGCAAGCACGCTCGAGAAGAAGGAGTAGAAATGGCGCGACACCGAAACCCTAACCCTAGGGGATTGGGTTGTGAGCGGCACGAGAAGAAGAGAGGGATGAATCGCTCCGGTGAGGTGGAAGAGCGGAGCGAGGAGAGTATTTTGCCCCGCGGCACGGCGGCGGAGATGGCCGGAGTTGGCCGGGGCGAGGCGGCGACGGCGCGGGCGACATGAGCGCCAGAGGAGGTCGAGCACGGGCTCGTGCTCGAGAGAGAGAGAGAGAGAGAGAGAGAGAGAGAGAGAGAGAGAGAGAGAGAGAGAGAGAAGTGGCTCGGTCGGGTTGACCCGAGCCAGACTCGAGTTTTGGCCTGGTTCAATCAAATTGGACCAGGGACCTATTTGTAAATATTTTTAAATTATGAAATTTTCCCAAATTTCAAAACTTGCTATAAATTCAAATAAAATCCTAAAAATAAGTTAAAAATATCTACAGATATCAGAAGAAAATAAGTAATCCAAATAAAATATCTACTTGATTTATTAAAAACTATTTCTTGTAGCAAAAATTCAAATGATCCTTAAGTGGAAATGACTTTGAAATATTTCAAATTATTTTCAAAAGAAAATAATATGGGAAAATTATATATCAAGTTCAAAGTATTATTTGAACTACATTATGACTGTCATGTTACTCATCCTAACTAAAAATCAAATCAAAGAAATTTTTAAAGAAATCCTTAACAAAATTCTGGGGAATTTTGGGAAAGAATAAAAATCATCTCATTATATGCATATTGGCATGTATTTGGTTTTTCAACATTGTCTCATATAGACAATGATATTGATTTTCAGAACGCGAGGTCCCAATTCATCGGAAGCTTTAGACTGCATTACCTGTCAGTCTCAAGGCAAGTTCCAACTTGCATGTCCTACTTGATTAATTTTATCAAAGTAATTACAAAGTACTATGGTTTATCATTGCATGAAAAAGAAAAACCTATTTTCGAATGATGTGAAATGCTATACATATATGGTTGGCTGGCAGTGGAACCACGGATTGATGTTGTGGTGGAGGTTCCACTGTATGGGAAAGTATGTACCTAGGATTAATAACCCATGGCCCAGTGATCCTTGCGCCGTATTGAAGCATCAGCCAACAGATTCACTATGGATGGGCTCGTCAGAGGTTTCTTCCCTCGTTCACATATCCTCGGCAGGCTATTACCTGGTTGCGTCCGTTGCGGCGGCCAACTGCGTGGAAGCGCGTGACCTTCCCACTCGACGGAGTGACTGGAATAGAAGCTTGGGAGGGGTGGCGGGCCAGTGGTCTTAGTTACCAGCCGCGTCACAAATGGGCGGATATGTGTTGTGCGGGGAGGCGACTCCACATGACTTGTTGCCCTGAGTTCTGGCTATAGCACACATGGTGTGCAAGAGAGCAAAAGGAGCCAGGCTGCTGTTGGGTAAAGTGGTGCAGCTCTGCAGAGTTAAACAAAGAAATTGTGATTGTCACATCCTTGTTCCAGGAGGGAACTACAGAACGCTGCGGGAAAGGCATCCCAAGTGATGACTAAAGACCCGTGGAGGCTGGGGGCATAGTTTTCTAAAATAAAATAGACCTTTTCCTAAAAATGTTTTACAAAACTTGCATATTCATCCATGACTTTTTGGTCAGGATGGTAGATAGTGCATCATACACTTTATCATCTATTATTTGAACTTGCTGGGTAACGCTAGTGTTGCTCACCCTTTTCCTCCGTTGATCTTGCTTAGACTCTGAGGAGATCGCTGAAGACGACTTTGGAGCATACCATGCCGACGAGGTGTACTTTGAGCACCTGATCTGTCTGGAGGAATAGAAGGCGTCGACTACATCATCGCCTACGGAGCCGACGACGTGGAAGAGAGAGGTGGAGACTTAGAATTATATAGTAGGAACCTGGCCGAGTCAGACTAGACTAGTACTACTTAGCGGCTGAGCCAAGATGGTTCTTAGTTTGCTGTTTTCTATCGCTTGTAGGTTGACCTGTCAACATCGCAATAATAGACATTCCTCCCATGTCGAGGAAGACGTCGATGTTTTTATGCATTTCTGGCTTGTAATCTTTAGCAGTGTGTAATAAAGTGGACCCGCAATGTTTCTGTTGTACTACTCTGAGTGATGTAATATTTACGGATTAGTCCTTCCGTGGGTGTTATGTCAACGACTTGTACACTACAATATGCAGTGGTGTGCTGGGTCACCGCAGATGGTATCAGAGCAATTGCTAGACCTTAGGTTGGAAACCTATTAAAGGGAAAAACCTGTAGGTGTGCGAGGCTCTTAGAATGAATTGAGTTTTAATTTGTTATGATTGATATTCACTTGAGAATAGCATTATCATGCAATTATTACTTCATTTCAATTCTGATATCCTTTTTGGCTATAACAGCTAGGATGGAGAAACGAGGTCCCAGGAGGTCGGTTCGTGTGAGAGATGCTGAGTTGGGCAAGGGTGTTTTTCGGGGAAGTTGGGCGGAAATGCTTCAGCAACTGATCTATTTTCTTGGTATCAAAACCAAGGTGATAGTGAAAGTGATGAGTTTTTACGACGGATCAATTTTAGCCCTGTACCGTGTAGCACTCAAGTTACCACCTGAACTTAAATGGGATTCAAAATGCCCTTTGGAGAAGCGAAGAATGTGGAAGTAGCTTTCCAGATTGCTGCTGTCAGAGCAGTTACTGAGATAAGGACATCCAAGAGTTATGCGTTGGTGGAAACACCGTTTAACGCTATTCCGAGTGCGAATTACCGGCTTGAGGGTCCAGTGGATTATAAGGCTTTCCTGAAAACTAATCCACGTGATGTGGCTGAGTTCATGGACAGTTGTCTCAAGATGATTCGGGCGTATCATAAGACGTTCGGAGTAGTAGCTGGAGAGGTAGAAGCCATGATAGAGCAGTATTCCAGTCCTGAAGTTATTCAGGAAAAGTGTGATATACTGAGGTATGAAGCAGAGAAGGGATACACTGATCCACCACCCACACCAACTAGGTATGTGGAGGAAGTAGAACCCGATACCCCAATTTATCCTGACTATACACCACCACACTCTGGTTATGTCTTAGTTGAGGAAGAGAAGGATGGCAGAATTGGGAACCTGAAGTACCAAGTGCCACAGGTTGGGATGAAGAACCTTATCAGGGTACACAGAGTGATCCCATAAGAATTCCAGGAGATCCGGAGAACCGGAAGTTACTAGTCATACCCCTAGGAGGAAGTCTAGAGTTGGTGAGTCAAGTAGCCAATAAAAATAGATTCTGAGGAGGAAGATGAGGAATGGAAGTATGCGTACGAGACCAAGTATTACCCGAAGACGGAGAAGGGAGACGAATCACGAGGGTATTTCAATAACTTTGAGGCAGTACCAACTGGGTACGATGATGGAGGCGAGGGTTATGGAGATGAGGAGTTTACGATGGGGAAGCAGCGGCATACAAGTATCTTGATAGTTACTTCGCCATGACGGATATGACGTTAGAAGCAAGCCCATCTGACCCTGAATATCAGCCTACCTAGTGTGAAGTTACCCGGGATTCTCAGGAGGACCAGGCGTAACTGTCACTGGAAGCCTGGGAAGTATGCGGAAAAGTGAAGCAGAGCAGGACGGAGTAAAGTAGTAGTTGTGTAATATGTTAATATAGGGTATTGTACTTAGTATTGTAAGGACGCTGGTAGCAATAAGTGAGACCTACTCACTTTTAGAGTGTGTTATTATTTGTACCCATGTTTGTAATCCTACATGTATAATACATGGTATATGTTTGAAAAGTTTTGTGTTCTTTGGATTTTTCTGTTTTCCATTGTTTGACTAGTACTTGTGCATGGAATAGGACTCGAAGTGCATATGCATAATGTAATGGAGAGTTCTGATTCGATGTAACAGGACTAGAGGGTAATGGCGTACATTGGTGAGGAGAGTGATGTGCAGAGGCAAGAACGTGAACTTAAGGAGAAGCAAGATGCAGATGCAGGAGGAATACCACAACCACCAAGGCCAATCACGGAGCAAAGTTTCATGCAGTATATGCAGATGGTGGAAGAAGGCAGGCGTCAAGACCAGGAAAGGCAGAATAAATTTCTGCAAGATTTGCTGGAAGTACAGGCAGGACGAGGAAGGGATGAAGTACTTAAAGGAGTGACTCTATCAGATTTCCAAAATGCTAGACCTATACCTTTTGCAAGAGCTCCAGAACCTATGGACGCAGAAGATTGGGTGGCAGATACTGAACGAAAGCTCAACACAGTTGGATGTTCTGATGAGGAGAAGGTTAGGTATGCAACTCATTTGCTTACCGGACCAGCAGCATCATGGTGGGAAGCCATAGTGGCAACACTACCTGCTGATCATGTTGTAACTTGGGAGGAGTTTAAGAAGAGGTTTAGGGAAGCACATGTTCCTGAAAGTATTATGGAATTAAAAAGGAGGGAGTTTGAGAATCTGAGACAGAATGAGTTACCTGTTGGACGTTATGTCAGTGCGTTCAACATATTGTCAAGGTATGCATTAGATGAAGTAGACACTGAGGAGAAAAGGAAGAAGAGATTCATGAAGGGTCTGAGTCCTTTTATGAAGATGCAGTTGAGGTTGACAAAACCAAAGGAGTTTCAGGAGCTGGTAGATGCAGCAATAACATTGGAGGATGATTATAAGTTACTCCAGGAAGAAAGAAGGAAGAAAGCAAGGATGGAACCAAGGAAGTTTCAAGTCCAACGACAACCACCAAATCTACGTTTTAGGCCTAAGCTTAGAACTGAAGGAAGGAAACCTATTCCACGAAGCTTCAACCTGTTAACAATTTGATATGCAATAATTGTGGAATGAGAGGACATCTGATGAAGGATTGCCAGAAGCCCAAGATCATCTGTTTTGGATGTGGACAAGCTGGACATATCAAGCCTGATTGTCCAAATAAACAGAATCAACAAGTAAGTCGTGGAAATGGTGGAGGAATAACCAGGTGGAGGAGGATTAAACCAAGGAATGGAGGATTTGGAAGGAACATGCGGACAAGAATAAAGGGAAGCCATATGGAAGGCTGAATTGCACCAGTTTGGAGCAAGTCAACAACACCGACAACGTGGTGATCGGTACGCTCAAAATTCTTTCTCATCCTGGCAAAGTTTTGTTTGATACTGGAGCTACTACATCTTTTATTTCGCAACAATTTGTGGATGCATATGGGATTAGATGTCAGCCGTTAGAAGTACCCATAACGGTCATGTCGGCCGGGGGAAAATTGTTAGTAACGCAAGTCAAAATGGATCAAGTAATTATGATCTGTGATCGCGTTTATGACGCTGATTTGCTAGTAATTCCCATGAAAGATATAGCAGTCATCTTAGGGATGGACTGGTTATCTGATCATGGAGCTCAAATAGATTGTGCAGAAAGACAGTGTCTTTGAGAGGACCAGGAGGTATGAGAACAGTATATCAAGGGGATAAGCACAGTCAGTTAAGAGCAGATTTACAGTTGAATGCTATGAAGGAAGCAAAGATGGAGAAATCCCAGTGGTTAAAGAATTTCAGGATGTATTCCCAGATGAGTTACCAGGGATGCCACCGGATCGTGAAATTGAGTTCACCATAGATTTGATTCCTGGTACAGCACCTATTGCACAAGCACCATACAAGATGGGTCCTAAAGAATTAGTACAACTCAAAGAGCAATTAGATGAGTTGGAAGATAAAGGATTCATAAGAGAAAGTGTATCACCATGGGGATCACCAGTAATTTTGTGGATAAGAGAGATGGAGGAATGTGTGGAGATTTCAGAATTGAATAGCGTGACCATTAAGAATAAATACCCGTTGCCAAGGATACAAGATTTGTTTGATCAAGTAAGAGGAGCAGGGGTATTTTCTAAAATAGATTGAGGTCAGGATACCATCAGATAAAGATTAAACCGAGGATATTCCCAAAACAGCATTTGTATCAAGATATGGACATCATGAGTATTTAGTAGTACCATTTGGTTTGACCAATGCACCAGCAATATTCATGAATTGATGAACAAGATTTTTATGCCATATCTGGACAAATTTGTGATTGTGTTTATTGATGATATATTGGTTATTCCAAAACCAAGGAAGATCATGCACAACACTTGAGTATTGTGTTACAGACACTAAGGGAACATCAGTTATATGCCAAATTCAGTAAGTGTGAGTTTTGGTTGGATCAAGTGGAATTTCTTGGTCATGTGATCAGTAAAGAAGGGATTGCAGTCAATCCGGAGAAAGTAAAAGCAGTATTGGATTGGGAAGCACCCAAGAACCCTAAGGAAATTAGAGGATTTTTGGGAATGGCCGGATATTATCGGAGATTTATTGAAGGATTTTCAAATAGCCGGGCCAATGACAAAGTTACTCAGAAAGAATGTTCCATTTGAATGGACGGAGAAGTGTGAAAAGAGTTTTCAAGAACTCAAAGAAAATTAACAACAGCACCTGTGTTAGCAGTACCAGAAACTGGAAAAGTTTACACAGTATATTGTGATGCATCTAAAAATGGATTAGGTTGTGTATTGATGCAAGATCGCAAGGTAATTGCATACGGATCAAGGCAATTAAAGCCACATGAACTTAACTACCCTACACATGATTTGGAGTTAGCAGCAGTGTTTATGCTTTAAAGCAATGGAGACATTTTCTTTATGGAGAAAGGTGTGAACTATATACGGATCATAAGAGTTTGAAATACTTCTTCACACAAAAGGAACTGAATATGAGGCAGAAGAGATGGTTAGAGTTAATCAAGGATTATGACTTGACAATAAACTATACTCCAGGAAAAGCCAATGTAGTGGCAGATGCATTAAGTCGTAAAGTGAATTGTAATCCTTTGATGGAAGAAGGAATGCCCAAGGAATTGAGGAATGAGATACAAAGAGCTGGTATTGAAATCTGGGAAGGTCCAGAGTTGAATAGTATTGCAGCTATGGAAGTTGTTGAAGAAACAGAGATGGAATTGAAAGAAAATATCCTTTATCGGCAAAGAGAAGATGAATTCATAGCTGAAGAAATCCGCAGGATTAAAGAAGGTAGAAGATCTGAATTCACCTTGAAGCCAGAAACTGATTCATTATGGTATCATGGTAGAATATGTGTTCCAGATATCCAAGAGATCAAGAGCATAATTTTGAAAGAAGCACATGAAACACCATATTCTATACATCCAGGTAGTACTAAGATGTACATGGATTTGAAGAAGACATTTTGGTGGAATAATATGAAAAGGGAGATTGCAAGATATGTTGCAGAATGTCATACTTGTAGACAAGTTAAAGCAGAACATCAGAGTCCCGCAGGATTATTACAACCACTACCAATTCCCAAATGGAAATGGGAAGAAATCAGTATGGATTTTATCACAGGATTACCCAGAACAAGGAGAAATAAGGATTCTATATGGGTAATAGTGGATAGATTGACAAAATGCCCATTTCATTGCCATTAATCAGAAAGATAACGCAGCACAATTGGTAGATTTATATGTGAAGGAAATAGTTAGCAAGCATGGAGTGCCACAAAGTATTGTATCAGATCGTGGATCCATATTCACGGCAGCTTTTTGGAGACAACTTCACAAGCAGTTGGGTTCAAACCTAAAGTATAGTACTGCATACCACCCACAAACTGGTGGACAGACAGAAAGGACAAATCAAATCTTAGAAGATATGTTAAGAGCTGTGCACTTGATTTTGGAGGATCATGGGATGAACACTTAGCTTTAGCCGAATTTTCCTATAACAACAGTTATCAGTAGTATTCAGATGGCACCATTTGAAGCTCTTTATGGAAGGAAGTGTAGATCACCAATATGTTGGTTTGAAGTAGGGGAGAGTAAAGAATTTGCACCTGAGTACATAAAGGAACAACACAGATTGTGGATATTATCAGAGATCGTCTCAAAATAGCTCAGAGTAGACAAAAAGTTACGCTGATCTATCCAGAAGACAGTGGGAACCAGAGGTACAAGATATGGTATATCTAAGAGTTAGTCCTACTAAAGGAGTGAAGAGATTTGGAGTAAAAGGAAAATTGAGTCCTAGATACATAGGACCATTCAGAATTTTAAGCCAGAAAGGTGAGGTAGCCTATGAATTGGAGTTACCTGCTATATTATCACAAGTTCACAATGTGTTCCATGTATCTCAACTCAAGAAGTGTTTGAAGCCACCAGAAGGACCAATTGCGTTTGAAAAGTTGAATTTAAAGCCAGACCTATCATATGAGGAACAGCCTGAGAAGATACTGAGGGAGAATTGGAAAAGATTAAGGAATAGAGCAATTAAGTTCTGTTATGTTCAGTGGAAGAACCACTCAGAGCAAGAAGCAACTTGGGAAAAAGAAGAAGATTTGCGACGAGATTACCCACAGTTGTTCAGGTACCTTAGAAAAGAAACTTCGGGACGAAGTTTAGTTTAAGGGGGAGAGGATGTAATACCCCGCAGTTATAGGACTCGAGAGGGTAGAAATAGGAACTGCATTTGTGCATACATGCATCTTTCGGTAAAATCTGGATAATTTTCGCGCTTTTGTGATAAAAGAGTCGGGAGTCGATACCAGACGAGTGTCGAGGGTCTGGGAGTCAGACATCGACAGATAGACGAGAGGTGTCGATACACCCCACTACTCATTTTCAAAACCCTACTTTTACAAAATGGTTATGTCAAATTTTGACATGATCTATTTATAGATTGTTATATTCAACACATTTCTATTCTTTCCATACACACACATAGAATATTTCAATAACACAAGATATATAAATTATAACAAAAAGGAATGAATCATTCCAATGAAATCAATACAAGACATATACATATCATTTCAAACATTCAAATGATTTACAAATAAATGATCATATTTTGTTTCAACAAGTTCAAATAAAAATATAACAAACATGTTTGAATCCATTTTCTTTACAAGAATTCATCACACATTTACAAACAAAACAAATGTTACAATCTGTTCTTTAACTAGATTTACAATTACATAATTACACCAAGTGTGAGCTTACAAAAGAGTATAAATAAAATCCTAAAACTAAATCTTCACTTCTGAAATTTTCAGAAGATCTTCAACCTGCAAAATAAACATCAAAATAAAGGAAATGGTTATGGTTAAAATGTTGCCAACACCATTTGGTGCTGGCATGTTAATATTTGAAATCTGGTTTAGCCTAACCAAAACTATGGTTTGGTTAGACTGATGTGGAGCATGCAAATAAAATCCTGAGGCAACAAAGGGACTGATCTGTTTGATCATGCTCAATAAATCCAAAGGCAACATTAGGGGCAAAGGCTTAAGCTTAGCACTTAATAGACACATCTTTAGGCAACAAACATCAAAGGCAACAAGTGCTAATTGAGCATTTTGATCTCATGATCATTTAAGAAAGGCAACACATAAATCCACAAGCTCCACTTTAAACCAGAAAACAAATGCAAGTAAAAGAGGCAACAATTTGGTATCACACTTGCCATTAATTGACAAGTGGATCCTAAACCCACATCTTAAGCTAATTACTAGCTTAATTGGCCACACACTTGAGTTTCATTAGCAAACCGACTACTTTTAGCATTCCAATTCTCAGCCAAGCAATTGCACACAAATATTTGGATCAGATTGGATCAATGAGTCAAGATTGACTCAGAGTTATCACCATGGGGTGAAGGAGTGCAGGAATGGTCAAATAGAGCAGCTCGAGGTAGAAGGGGCCTGATACGTCCATTTTGCATCACTATTTTATATCATAATTTGTCATTATCTATCCTTATATTTCATATTAATACATGATACTTATGTTATTTTGCCTTATTTTGCATGTTTGATGATTATTGGGAATTATCCTTCCGGAGTCAGGTTTCTGCTGGAAAAAGCGTCGTCAAGTCAGCATATCAGCGGAACTCCAAAAATCACGAAACCAATTCTGGGGGTCTTATAATGTCAGATGCCGGAGGCAGCCAAAAGGAGGCAGCCAGGTGGGCCCCACGCCACACCTGGGCGCGGCTGGCCTGTGGGCCGCGCCCAGCTATGGCGTGGCCACCTGGGTCCACCCCCCAGGTTGCCTCTTCGCGTATATCTGCCTCCCGAAAACCTAAGCACGGGGGGACGTCCACGAAATATTCCGCCGCCTCCACGGGACGGAAACCACCGAGAGAGAAAGAGCTCTCTGGCAGGGAGATCCTGCCGGGGAAATTCCCTCCCGGAGAGGGGAAATCATCGCCATCGTCATCGTCATCACGCTGGACTTCATCGGGATCATCATCACCACCATCCACTGCGCCATCACCATCATCTCCACCGACTCCACATCCATCTTGCTGTAACATCTAGGGCTGTACCTTGTCTAGTTCATTGGGGAGACTCTCCCGGTGTTGATTACTCCTTGTTATTGATGCTATTGAGTTTGTTTGGTGGATTAGTGTTCATGTCCAGATTGTTATTCATTGCCATATCATCTCTGATCATGATCCATATGATGTCTTGTGAGTAGTTTGTAGTTCTTGAGGACATGGGGAAGTCATGTTGTTAGTAGTGAAATAATGCTGCGTTAATATTTAATGGTTTGATATTTAAGTTGTGGTGTCATTCTTCTAGTGGTGTCATGTGAACGTCGACTACATGACACTTCACCTTTATGGGCCTAGGGGAATGCATCGTGTACCTAGCTTGCTAGTTGAGGGGTTGCCGGAGTGACAGAAACCTGAACCCCCGTTAGTAAGATAGTGCACGAGGGAGCGTAGGGTCTCAGAGTTTAAAGCTGTGGTTAGATTTATCTTAATTACTTTTCTGCATTCGCGGATGCTTGCAGGGGGTATAATCACAAGTGCGTATTAGTCCTAGGAAGGGCGGTGCGTTAGCATAGATTCACCCACACAACACTTATCAAAACAATGAAGATTAACCAGTTGCACGAAGCGAAAGCACTTGACGAAATTCCCATGTGTCCTCAGGAACATTTGTCTCTTATAAGTAACACACTCGGCTTGTCCTTTGCACTCAAAAGGATTGGGCCACTCGCTGCATTTGTTGCCGCGCTCGTTTATTTACTTGCACTGTTTTTACCTGCTGTTTCGAATACTACTGAAAACCTGTCTGCTAGCTTTTACAGTGAATTCTTGATCAAAACTACTTGCCAGCACCTTCTGCTCCTCGTTGGGTTCGACACTCTTATTTATCGAAAGTACTGCGATACACCCCCTATACTTGTGGGTCATCAAGACTATTTTCTGGCGCCGTTGCCGGGGAGTGAAGCGCTATTGGTAAGGAAATTATTTACTGTAATGACTGTTATGGAGTCAAATCCATTTGGTTCGCTGTTTGGGAGGACTACTACCACTGCTACGGTAGTAGATGATCCTCCATCTGCTGAGATTGTTCCATTTAAAATACCTACGAAAATTGTTGGACGTATTATGGATAACCGCTATGATGGAACTGTTCATCCTGGTAATCATTTGCTTTATATACATGAACTATGCGGTTTGTTCAAGTGTGCAGGTATTTCGATGGACATTATTAAAAGGAAATTATTTACTCTGTCGCTGGATGGCAGAGCTGCTGAATGGTATAGTCTGCTGAAGAATGGTCCTTCATTGAGCTGGGCTGAAATTGTCCCTCTCTTTTATTACAAGTTTTATCCTCCAAGTGAGATTCATAAGGATCGGAATTCTATATTCACTTTTTGGCCTTATGAGGGAGAAAGTATTGCCCAAGCTTGGGGGAGATTGAAATTATTAATGCTCAAATGCCCTGTTCATGGGATTCCAAGTAATATTGTCATCAATAACTTTTATGCAAGACTTTCCTATCATGATAAAGATTTATTGGACACTTCTTGTTCTTGGTCATTCACTCGTATGAAGGATGAAGATAAATGGGATCTTCTTGATCGTATCCAGGAAAATACTGAAGGATGGGAGAACGACAAAGGTAGGGAGTCAGGTATAAATTATGATTTCGAATGCATTAAATCCTTTATGGAGACTGATAGTTTTCGTAATTTTAATGCTACTTATGGTCTTGATTCTCAAGTTGTTGTTAATTACTTTAAGGCCTTTGCCTCGTATCTCGATATTCCTAGACAAGGTTGGGAAAAGTATCATGAACCTTATGAAGATAATGCTAATTTGCTCTTGCTAAAAATGTTGAAGTTCAAACTGTTGATCGCATTATACCAGAACCCTATATTGAAAAAATACCTTTTCCTGTTAAAGTAAAAGAACACTCTATTTTGGCTAGTGTGGTTAGCAAAAGTGAACGTAAACCTAGGGAACCTGATGAGCAAATTAGTGTAGAACATGAAGTAGCTATGGTTAAGGAACTTGTAACTGAAAATGTAGAAGGAGGTCATATTGTGTTTTGTGAAGAAGCTTCTAACATGGTTACACATCCTAAAAGAGCTCGAAAGCCTAGTGTTCCTGTGCTTTCTGTTAAAATAGGTGAGCATTGTTATTATGGTCTCTGTGATATTGGTGCTAGTTCCAGCGCTATCCCTTATGCTCTCTACAAGGAAATCAGGAAGGAAATTGATCCTTGCGAATTGGAAGATATTGATGTGGTTATTCAGCTTGCTAATAGGGAAACTATCTGTCCAGTTGGCATTGTCAGAGATGTTGAAGTTTTATGTGGTAAGACTAAATACCCTGCTGATTTCTTAGTTCTCGGTTCTGCTGCTAGTGACTCTTGTCCTATTATTTTTGGTAGACCTTTCCTGAATACTTGTGGTGCTATTATTGACTGTCAAAAAGAGAATTTTACTAGATTCGATGGAGAGTCTTATGAGTTTAATTTTTCAAAATTTGCTAAGAATCATTATGAACCTGAAATGCCTAATGAGAACTTTCAAGTTGAACACTTGCTTCTATTGCTGTTGGTCCTAACAATGCTTTGCAGCAATTTTTGGAAGACCACGAAAGTGAAGTTTTTGCAGAAGAAAGAAGGGAGATTGACGACATCTTTCTGCGTCAACCTCAAATGCTTAGGCATGATTTACCTGTGGAGGACCTGGGAATTGCGCCCCCTCCTAAAGAAGACCCTGTTTTTGATCTTAAGCCTTTACCTGATAATCTTAAGTATGTTCATATTGATGATAAGAAAATATATCCTGTTATTATTAGTTCTAAACTTTCAGGAGATGAAGAAGCAAAATTATTGCAAGTTCTGAAGAAACATAGAGGCGCAATGGGCTATACTCTTGATGATTTAAAAGGGATTTCTCCTGCTATATGTCAGCATGCTATTAATATTGAGCCTGATGCCAAGCCTGTTGTTGAGCATCAACGTCGTTTAATTCCTAAGATGAAGGAAGTGGTAAGAAATGAGGTATTAAAACTTCTTGAAGCAGGTATAATTTATCCTATTGCTGATAGTAGATGGGTTAGTCCTGTTCATTGTGTTCCTAAGAAAGGAGGAATAACTGTTGTGCCTAATGAAAATGATGAGCTTATTCCTCAGAGAGTTGTAGTTGGTTATAGAATGTGCATTGATTTTCGTAAGGTCAATAAGGTTACTAAGAAAGATCATTATCCTTTGCCTTTTATTGATCAGATGTTAGAAAGGTTGTCTAAGAAAACTCATTTTTGTTTCCTTGATGGTTATTCTGGTTTTTCCCAAATAGCTGTTAGAAAGGAAGATCAGGAGAAAACCACTTTTACCTGTCCTTATGGTACTTATGCTTATAGACGTATGCCTTTTGGTTTATGTAATGCTCCTGCTACTTTTCAGAGATGCATGTCTGCTATTTTTCACGGTTTTTGTGAAGAAATTGTGGAAGTCTTCATGGACGATTTCTCCGTCTATGGAACTTCTTTTGATAACTGTTTGCACAATCTTGACAAAGTTTTGCAGAGATGTGAAGAAACCAATCTTGTTCTTAATTGGGAGAAATGCCATTTTATGGTTAATGAAGGCATTGTTCTTGGGCATAAAATTTCTGAAAGAGGTATTGAAGTTGATAGAGCTAAAGTGGAAGCAATTGAGAAAATGCCATGCCCCCGAGATGTGAAAGGTATTCGTAGTGTTCTTGGTCATGCTGGTTTTTATAGAAGGTTTATTAAAGATTTCTCTAAAATTTCAAAGCCACTTACCAATCTTCTTCAAAAGGATGTTCCATTTGTTTTTGATGACGAGTGTAAAGAGGCATTCGAAATTTTGAAGAAGGCTTTAATAACTGCTCCTATTGTTCAACCACCAGACTGGACTTTACCATTTGAAATTATGTGTGATGCTAGTGATTTTGCTGTAGGTGCTGTTTTAGGACAGCGAGTAGATAAAAAGTTAAATGTTATTCATTATGCTAGTAAGACTCTTGATGCAGCTCAAAAGAATTATGCTACTACTGAGAAGGAATTTTTAGCAGTAGTGTTTGCTTGTGATAAGTTTAGACCTTATATTGTTGATTCTAAGGTAACTATTCATACTGATCATGCTGCTATTAAATACCTTATGGATAAGAAGGATGCTAAGCCTAGACTTATTAGATGGGTTCTCCTGTTACAAGAGTTCGATTTGCATATTGTTGATAGAAAAGGTGCTGAAAATCCTGTTGCTGATAATCTGTCTAGATTAGAAAATATAATGCATGATCCTATTCCTGTTGATGACAATTTTCGAAATGAGCAGTTGGCTTCTATAAAGGTAAATTCGAATGATTGTCCCTGGTATGCTGATTATGCTAACTTTATTGTTGCCAAGTATTTGCCTCCAACTTTTACTTATCAGCAAAGGAGGAAATTCTTCTGTGACTTGAGGCATTATTTTTGGGATGACCCACATTTATATAGAGAAGGAGTTGATGGTATTATGAGAAGATGTGTTCCAGAGCATGAGCAGAAGGAAATATTGGATAAATGCCATGGTAGTGCTTATGGAGGACATCACGCCGGAGACAGAACTGCACAAAAGGTTCTACAATCAGGTTTTTATTGGCCTACTCTTTTTAAAGATGCAAGAAAATTTGTTTTGACCTGTGATCAATGTCAGAGAGTTGGGAATATTAGTAGACGTAATGAGATGCCTATGAATTATTCTCTTGTTATTGAACCTTTTGATTGTTGGGGATTTGACTTTATGGGTCCTTTTCCCGCTTCAGATGGTTATACTCATATTCTAGTTGCTGTTGATTATGTTACTAAGTGGGTAGAGGCTATACCAACCTCTAGTGCTGATGGTAAGACTTCCTTAAAAATGCTTAAGGATGTTATTTTCTCGAGGTTTGGTGTGCCTAGATATCTCATGACTGATGGTGGTTCACACTTTATTCATGGTGGTTTTAGAAAAACTCTTGCTAAATATGGTGTCAATCACAGAATTGCTTCACCGTATCATCCTCAAACTAGTGGTCAAGTAGAGTTATCAAATAGAGAAATTAAGTTGATTTTGCAAAAGACTGTCAATAGGTCTAGAAAGAATTGGGCTAGAAAGCTTAATGATGCTTTGTGGGCTTATAGAACAGCATATAAAAATCCTATGGGCATGTCTCCTTATAAAATGGTTTATGGAAAAGCTTGTCATTTACCTCTAGAATTAGAACACAAGGCCTATTGGGCAATCAAAGAGCTTAATAGAGATTTCAAATTAGCTGGTGAGAAAAGGTTGCTAGAGTTAAGCTCTCTAGATGAATGGAGAAGTGAAGCATATGAAAATGCTAAACTTTTCAAAGAGAAAGTTAAGAGATGGCATGACAAGAGAATTTTAAAAAGAGAATTTTGCATAGGTGATAAAGTTTTATTGTATAGGTCTCGTCTCAGATTTTTTGCAGGAAAATTACTCTCAAAATGGGAAGGACCTTACATTGTGGAAGAAGTTTATCGTTCTGGTGCAATAAAAATTAATTCACTTGACGGTGACAAACCTCAAGTTGTTAATGGGCAGAGACTTAAACATTATATTTCTGGAGAATCTTATAATGAAAATGTTGATATTATTCAAATGGTATCTCCGGAGGAATTTATTAAAACTCAGAAACAGGAAACTGCAGAGTCTGATTTGAAGTAGGTATGAATTTCGGTAAGAAAAAGTCCGCGTTTTACTTCGAAACTTTTATATTAGTTATATTTATACAATTTTGGAAATATCAAGACGAATAAGTGCCGGAGGAGGTGCCCGAGGGCACCACGCCACAGCAGGGCGCGGGCCCCACCTGGGCCGCGCCCAGCTATGGCGTGGTCGCCTCGGAGACCCCCTCCGACTCCGCTTCGCCCTGTGCTTTCCTTTTCACGCGTTATTTTCTGCTATATATTTACCCGGATCTCCCGAGGTCCGTATCTCGTGTTTTCGTCGCGTTTGTTTTCGAGCTGTTTCTGCCAGGGTTGTAGAAGTCTAGAGCACCATGGTCGCCTCCAACAACCCTGACAAGGAGGGCCTGAAGAAAGATCTGAAAGACCAAGATGCTGAGGAGGAGAAGGAGAAGACTGAAGCTGTCGGTGAAGAAGAGGAAGATCCAAGTCCTATTCCCACCGCTACCGTTGCAAGCATCGGAGTGGTGCAGAACAAGCCCAGGGCCAGGCAGGGCGCGAGGATGAGCACTGGTGGGAGAGTTCCTCGTCGCTTCCTAGCTCCAAGAACACTTCCTTCAGATACCAAAAGGCCTTTTCACACTCTCATCCATAAGTATCCCTTTGAAAAAGTTCCAGAATCAGAATTGCCCAGTAGCTGGGATATGGATCGTTCTGACCATGCAGGAAAAGGGAGCTCCAAAGCTGAAGAGAAGTGGGGTAACAACTCCAAAAGCTGGGATTCACCCTCTGACAGGATGATGAACCGCATTGAGCAGAATTCAGAGCTTGTCCGCACCCTCATTGGTAGAGTTGATGAGTTAATGGAGCTTGCCGAGAAGCTCATTAGAGGGGCGCCACCACCATCACCGCCAAGGGAGTAATTCACCATGGGTAACAACACACTCCCAGCTTGTTTCAAGCTTGGGGGGGGTGTTTTCAGTATCACCATCTTTATCTTTATCTTTTCTTTATATTTTTGCTTAGTACCATGAGTAGAGAAGTTATCATATGAGATAGTTTGCAATGTGGAGTATCACTCCTTAGTTGGTTATCGTTGTATCCGTTGGTGTGAGGTTTATTGTGATGGAATATTAATGAGAAGCTTTATCTTTACTTTCTGCACACTTTATTTTAGCCAGCAAGTCCTTTGTCATATGCTGATCTTGTTACATTAGTATTGGCATCACTTTGGGTGCAGCAAGTAAATTTAGTTGGTTGTGGCAAACTT
The DNA here is from genome assembly GCA_947311845.1 of Poa pratensis. NCBI lineage: Eukaryota > Viridiplantae > Streptophyta > Magnoliopsida > Poales > Poaceae > Poa > Poa pratensis. The sequence goes on from CAMZMU010000081.1 coordinate 31,059,502, forward strand.
AGACTGGTCAGTAGTATCAATACTTTTTACACTTAAGTAGAAAAGAGGGAACTGGTTGCAATAACATTATCCCTATTGTTTTCCTCTTTGTTGGCCAATGAGTTTATTATTCTTGAATTAAAGTGTTTTGTGCCCACAAAGTAGATAGCATGGTTGTTCTATTAGATCTATAAGTGTTTGTCTCTCTCAATTCTTGTGCTTGCTACTAAACCTTGCTAGCCTAAAACCTTGTACTGAGAGGAGATACTTCTCGTGCATCCAAAACCCTGAACCAAAGCACTCCATTCGTGTCCACCATAACTACCTATCATGTAGTGTTCGCACTACTCCAAGTACATTTTCTCGTGTGCTACCTTTAACTATTCAAAACTATTATTATATCCCTTTTTGTGTCACTGTTCACCAAGCTCATAAGGACGTGGTAGCAGATGTGTCATCTTCCATGCTAACTGATTTACAAGGATTGGCAGCTTCATCTGCTTCTCCACCTTTTATTTTGCATTAAAAGAGCTGGTTAGTCCACCCTATAAATAAATAAATAAATAAATAGACACTCCTCCACGGTGATTGTTGGTCGGCAACCGAGGATTCGGTCAAGCCATGGTTTGTGGAAAGAAATGGTTGGGAGGAGTGTCATCAATAAGTGCTTGTTACAAGTGCAGTTCTATAAACTCTCGGAACCGCTCTAAAAGTTAATTAGTATGGAAGATGACAAGGATTCTACCACTGATTTGTTGACCAATAGCATACACCTCTCAAAGCAATATTTTTACACTCTCTATGCCTTCGGGAACTAAAAAGCTCTAGCACACGTTTTAATCCCTGCTTCCCTCTGCGAAGGGCCTATCATTTATTTATTGTTGAGTCAGTAAACCTATTCCCTCTATCCCGAGCAAGCACTCGAATTGTTATAGATACAATCATTTATAGTTCATAATATTTCCTATCATGTTTTGTCTACTTTGCTTGAGCACATGAAGTTTTATCTTTGAGAATATGACTTTGACAGTTTTCTTTGGAATGTGAAAGGAACAGTGATGATTGAGCAACTCTATTTCTGCAATATAGCTCTAGTATAAAGACTCTTCTTGAAAGATAAGTTAGAATGTTGATTGTTCTCTGACCAAGAACACAGTTTGCCACATCCAATTGGTTTGCTTAATGTACCTTTATTTGTGGTTGTTCCATTACTTGTTCCAAGTTAAGTAGAATGTGTAAAATGACTTGTTTAGCTGAGTAAATACTGATGCTTCTTGTCCGTATTCTTTATTATCGACACTTCACTCCATAAACATGTGGACTTGTTTACTGAGCTCAGTTTTCGCTTGGGGACAAGCGAGTCTAAGCTTGGGGGGAGTTGATACGTCCATTTTGCATCACTATTTTATATCATAATTTGTCATTATCTATCCTTATATTTCATATTAATACATGATACTTATGTTATTTTGCCTTATTTTGCATGTTTGATGATTATTGGGAATTATCCTTCCGGAGTCAGGTTTCTGCTGGAAAAAGCGTCGTCAAGTCAGCATATCAGCGGAACTCCAAAAATCACGAAACCAATTCTGGGGGTCTTATAATGTCAGATGCCGGAGGCAGCCAAAAGGAGGCAGCCAGGTGGGCCAGGTGGGCCCCACGCCACACCTGGGCGCGGCTGGCCTGTGGGCCGCGCCCAGCTATGGCGTGGCCACCTGGGTCCACCCCCCAGGTTGCCTCTTCGCGTATATCTGCCTCCCGAAAACCTAAGCACGGGGGGGACGTCCACGAAATATTCCGCCGCCTCCACGGGACGGAAACCACCGAGAGAGAAAGAGCTCTCTGGCAGGGAGATCCTGCCGGGGAAATTCCCTCCCGGAGAGGGGAAATCATCGCCATCGTCATCGTCATCACGCTGGACTTCATCGGGATCATCATCACCACCATCCACTGCGCCATCACCATCATCTCCACCGACTCCACATCCATCTTGCTGTAACATCTAGGGCTGTACCTTGTCTAGTTCATTGGGGAGACTCTCCCGGTGTTGATTACTCCTTGTTATTGATGCTATTGAGTTTGTTTGGTGGATTAGTGTTCATGTCCAGATTGTTATTCATTGCCATATCATCTCTGATCATGATCCATATGATGTCTTGTGAGTAGTTTGTAGTTCTTGAGGACATGGGGAAGTCATGTTGTTAGTAGTGAAATAATGCTGCGTTAATATTTAATGGTTTGATATTTAAGTTGTGGTGTCATTCTTCTAGTGGTGTCATGTGAACGTCGACTACATGACACTTCACCTTTATGGGCCTAGGGGAATGCATCGTGTACCTAGCTTGCTAGTTGAGGGGTTGCCGGAGTGACAGAAACCTGAACCCCCGTTAGTAAGATAGTGCACGAGGGAGCGTAGGGTCTCAGAGTTTAAAGCTGTGGTTAGATTTATCTTAATTACTTTTCTGCATTCGCGGATGCTTGCAGGGGGTATAATCACAAGTGCGTATTAGTCCTAGGAAGGGCGGTGCGTTAGCATAGATTCACCCACACAACACTTATCAAAACAATGAAGATTAACCAGTTGCACGAAGCGAAAGCACTTGACGAAATTCCCATGTGTCCTCAGGAACATTTGTCTCTTATAAGTAACACACTCGGCTTGTCCTTTGCACTCAAAAGGATTGGGCCACTCGCTGCATTTGTTGCCGCGCTCGTTTATTTACTTGCACTGTTTTTACCTGCTGTTTCGAATACTACTGAAAACCTGTCTGCTAGCTTTTACAGTGAATTCTTGATCAAAACTACTTGCCAGCACCTTCTGCTCCTCGTTGGGTTCGACACTCCTATTTATCGAAAGAATTGCGATACACCCCCTATACTTGTGGGTCATCAGGGCCACTGTAAGCAGGATAGTCACCACAGCTCAGTTATCCTGGTGTCACAAGCACAGAAGTGCTCAAATTTGTATAAATATAAACCCAAGCCGCAGCCACCAGTACACACAACTTCACAACAAACACAATACACACAGTGCACAACCATCATCACATCCAGATCACAAATCCATCTATTATTCACCAAGAACAACCAAAAACCACAAGCCAATCATGGAGATCACCTAAACCATCTACCACAAGCCATTAAACCCAAGAAGGAGGCCAGTAGCAGAAGAAGACAATAGAATCACAAGAAGCAGTCCAGAAGAGGTGGTTGAACCCTGGAGCAAGATCAGATTCTACCGTAGCTTTATCTGCTCTACACCCAAGGTTGTTAAATATGAGCTAGAGAGTGATTTAGCAAGTTCTATAAATGACAGAACCATGCATGAGTGATTTTTAGCATCTGTTCTTAACAGAACCTTGCAAGCAAGGTGTCGGGGGTTACCCCCGGGTAGGCTAAAGATGAGGTAATGACATGTAAGGTTAAGGCTGTAAGCCGTCCGAGGTAGCAATTAAGCAAAGATGTAGGAGGCGTCATCCGACGTAAGGTGTACGTCGGAGGAATCATCCGAGGTATGGCCTCCGAGGTATGAACCTTGGGGCAGTCAGCTAGTTATCACAAGAACAAGGTGTTATCTACCGAAGTGTAGGATCCGGAGTATCCCGAGCCAAGATGAAGCGTGGCCCGATGTATAAGTGACCGGCCAGCCGAGGTTAGCAGCAAGTATCGAGGCATGTCAGAGGAGTCACGGGTGCCGCAGAGCTCGTAGCCCGAGGCTTCAGAGGACGGCGAGGTCCGTCCACGGGTTTCCCGGAAGCTCGGGGGCCTAGGAGCTGACTCGGCTATTTCGGGAAAGGTCTACAGGCTAGACTTCGGCAGGCTACTGAAGTATGACTGGAAGAGGAAAGCTAGGCCTGGCTGGCCTGACAGTTCGGCCGTTGAGCTGGCAGGAGGCAGAGGCTTGTCTTCTACCTTTTGGCCATGCCATTGTCAGTTGTAGGCAGGGGTAGAAATGTACTTCGGCCTGTGTATATATGCGGCATCTCTACCTCCAGGGAGGAGGACGGCGAAACCCTAGCTCATTTCCCCTTCATAGTTTCATCTTCCATCTAGAGCTCTCACTTGAGCAGCATCATACAGCCCGAGGAGCACTTTGTACCCGAGCGATACTGATATATTGAGAGAGGAAAGGCAGGAGTAGGGGTTTTACTCCCTCACGGAGGCCCCGAACCTGGGTACATCGTGGTGTATTTTGAGTTGTTGGCTTTCTTGGTTCTTGTTCATGTTATTGTGGTTTCTTGCGTGTTCTTGCTTGTGCACATCTTGAGTGCATAAACCCTCCCCGGATTCCCCCAACTACCATTCAGCCCCAACTAAGCCATACCCATGGCATCTGCCGTGATCCCACCACGACAGTTGGCGCCCACCGTGGGGCAGATTGAGGCGTTGGGTGGAGTTTCCATCCGGACGGGCTCCTCTGAGTGTGTTCTTTCTGGCCTTGTTGCCAACATCGGCGAGTTTGCCTTTGTGAGTGACAACGCGGGTTGCTTCGCCGGCAAGCCTTTCCCCACCAATGGTTTCCTCATGATGCTCGGCAGCTTCCCCACATACGTTGCTGTCAAGGTGGTTCGCGAGTACCCGGAGCAGGTGCTCGTGGACGACGAAACTCCACTCCTGGCGGCTTTGGGCCAACGTGTTACTCGCCCTCCGAGGTGTGTGGAGGTGATGGTGGCTGGTACACAGCCTGCAGCTAGCAAGGCGGATGCTGGCAAAGTTGCGCTAGCCGAGGTGGAGGCGACACGAACTGCGTTGCCTGAGAAATCAGGTCGGGCGGCGAAGTTTCCGTATGAGAAACCTAGTCAGAATGAGCAGTTGGGCATGCCAAGGGAAGAGTTTCCCTTAGAGTCTATCGTTGATAGGTTAGCTCGGCCACTCGCAGTAGAGGCAACTGTGGAGCATACGGTGGCCGGGTTAGAGGCAGAGCGCCAGAGAGTGATGAGAGAAGCTCGGTTGCTGGCCGAGGCTAGGCAGCAGTTCGATATGGAGCAGAAGGAGTACAATGCAGCACATGGTATAGAGGATGGATTCACTCCGGTTGTGCGGCGTAAGAAAGCTGCTCTGTTCAACCGAGGCAAGGACCTCTATGAGGAGATGGTTAGGGCTGCAGTCTCGAGCTCGACTAAGGCAACAAGTAGCAGGTCGGCTACTGGTAGGCCGGTGTATAGTTCACCAGCTAAGAACCTTAGAGCAGCCGAAGCAGTAAGGGCCGGGCTATCGGAGTTGACCGGAGATGCATGGCGTGAGCAGCAGAAGTGGCTCAACGAGTTAGTGCATGTGGCCAGCAAGCAAAATGAAGCCCTCCGCAAGGCCGGGCTTGGCGGTTCGCAGGCGGTCCATTCGATTAGGCCAGTTAGCCAGGGGTCCAAGGGGCAAGCCTCGTCTCCACACGTCGGAGGAGCCGAACGTGCCCGGAGTGTCACTTCGGGTCGGAACAAGGAGATGCAGCTGCAGGTGTACGATCCGGTGTTAGCTGGAAAGCAAAAGGTCGGTGACGCTAGCCGAGCCAATGGAGACCCCGGCCCAGGTGATGCAAGCCGAGCTAAAGGCCGGTCAGCTCAGGGAAATCAAAATGGTGGGCAAGCAACGTCGGCTGGCCGAGGTAAACCACCTCAGCCCCCGAGGCATCAGCAGCAACCCCGGCCGCAGGAGCAGTATCAGCAAGAGCCGGAGTATGTTCCGCAGCCGAAGAGCGTCGGTCGAGGTGGCGACCGATATGATGATGGAAATTCAGCCATGGAGCGGGCTGGATTCTATAGAGTGGATGGTGCATTGGGAGAGCGTATCGGAGCTCGGACGTTGCCTACAGGTGACGCGCGATACAAGCTAGATCGGATTTACAAGTCCGAGAGGTTGGAGAGGAAGGTCCTCCTGGTCCGGCGTGTTTTGGACCTCGGATCATGAAGGAACCACCTCCACCAGTGTCTCAGTTTCAGTTGGGTCGGAGTACCAGGCCGTACAATGGGAGCACCAAGCCGCAAGATTGGCTAGCTGATTATGTTTCAGCAGTATACATTGCGGGGGGCAATCGCCGATGGGCGGTCCGGTATCTCCCGCACATGTTGGAAGGTCCTGCTCGGATCTGGCTGAACAATCTGCCGGAGAATAGCATCAATTGCTGGCTGGATTTAGAGGAGGCATTCAATAGCAACTTCGCCAGCACTTACAAGAGGCCAAACCGACCTCAGCTTTTGCAGGCGTGCAAGCAGAGGACAATGAGACTGACCGAGAATTCTTGACTCGGTGGAGCAATGTTCGGAACTCCTGTGAAGGAGTTATCGAAGCACAGGCTATAGCGTGGTTTGCTGATGGATGTCGGTATGGTAGCATGTTGTGGCAGAGGCTCCAGAGAGATATGCCAAAGACTCTGGCCGAGACGATTCGGATAGCTGATTCCTATGCCCTTGGCGATCCGATGCAGCCTCTGCTGGATGGGAATGCCCGGAACAGGAGGAATCCGATGAACAATCGCAACAACGGACCGAGGTTTGATAACCGTCAAGAGTTCGGGCAAAGAGGAGAGAACCAGATTTCCAAGTCAATGCTGTAAACCCAAGTCAGTCCGGACCTGGAGGCGCCCAGAAACCGAAGACTGAGGGTCAGGCGTGGACTCCGAACCAGAACCAGAATCAGGGAGGTGGTGCGAAGCAGTGGCAGGAGGCCGGACCACCTGTGACTTACGAGTCATTGGTGAATGGACCATGTATCTATCATGGCAGGAATGGCAGAACACCCAACCATACCACTCTGCAGTGTAGTTTTCATCACCGAACCGCTGCAGAAGGGGCGAAAGCTGGGACAAACCGGAGTGGGCCACCGAACCAATGGCGTAGACCTCAATATCCGAACGCAGCAGCAGCATAAGCCGACCATAGCGGCGCAGAATCAGAGCTTAACCGGAGCAAATTCAACCCCGGTGCATGCGGCCCAAAACCAGAAGATGGTGCAGGCGAAACCGGTGAATGCAGTGAGTGCCCAGGGCAACAACAACAACGGTGGTGCCGGCCAAAGCCAAACGTGGTCCTTTGAGAATCAGAGGTATGAGAACCCCGGTAATGATTATAGGGAAGTACATCAGAGTTACGTGGTGTTTGTGACTGAGTCAACTGATAAGAAGAGTATGCTGAGGCGTGCCAAGGAGGTGAATGCAGTAACTCCAGCAGTGGTGAAATACATGAATTGGTCCGAGCAAGAGATCACTTGGAGCAGGCAAGATACACCTCGGATCATGCCGAGCCCTGGAAACTATGCACTGGTGGTGGATCCGACGTTTGTGGGCCGACCAACAATGTGAGATTCACCCGAGTCTTGGTGGACAATGGGAGTGCCATAAATATCATGTACCGAGACACAATGGTCAAGCTGGGATACTCACCGAACCAGTTGCAGCCTAGCAGCTGTACATTTCACGGTATTGTGCCCGGGGTCTCTTGTGCACCTATGGGAAAGATTTGGGTCGACGTGGGTTTTGGTACCCGAGATAACAGCCGAGTTGAAAGTCTTGAGTTCGAGGTTGTGGACTTGCAGAGCCCTTACCATGCCTTGCTGGGAAGGCCAGCCTTGGCCAAGTTCATGATCTCCACTCATGTGGCCTACCTAAAGATGAAAATGCCGGGGCCCAAGGGAATAATAACCATTTCTGGTGACTACAAGAAGGCTATGCAATGTGCCTCGGCGGGATCTAGTTTAGCCGAGTCCTTGGTGATCGCGGCGGAGAAGAAGCAACTTCAGAAGGTGGTGGCAATGGCGCAGTCTACTCAGCTCGGCATGTCCGGACTAATTACTCCGGACATGAGCGCTTCATTCGAGGTGCCCAAGGAGACCAAGAAAATCCCGCTGGACTCGGAGAACCCGGAGCGTTTCGCCATCATTGGTGCTGGCATGGACGAGAAATAGGAAAGCGCGCTCTGTCACTTCCTCCGTGAGAATCGGGACATTTTTGCATGGTCGGCTAAAGACCTGCCAGGTGTTCCGAGGGAGTTGGCAGAGCACTCTTTGTTTGTTCGGCCAGAGGTGAAACCAGTGCGTCAACCGACGCGGCGGCTCTCAGATGACCGAAGAAAGGTGGTACTCGAAGAACTGGCGAAGTTACTGGCTGCAGGCTTCATCATGGAAGTGCTGCATCCGGACTGGATATCTAATCCAGTCCTCGTGGAGAAAAAGAAGGACGAACCGGCGATAGTCAAGGTGTGGCGCATGTGCATTGACTTCACCAACCTGAACAAGGCGTGCCCGAAGGATCCCTTTCCTTTACCTCGGATTGATCAAGTGATCGATTCTACGGCTGGATGTGAGCTGTTGTCTTTTATTGATGCATATTCTGGTTTTCACCAGATCCCACTGAACACTGATGATCAAATAAAGACTGCCTTTATTACCCCGTACGGGGCGTATTGCTATCGTGTCATGTGTTTCGGTTTGAGAAATGCCGGGGCAACTTATCAAAGGTGTATGCAGAAGTGCTTACACTCTCAAATGGGCAAGAATGTGCAAGTGTATGTCGATGACATTGTTATCAAAACTAAAAAGAAGCATACTCTCATCGAAGACCTCGAAGAGACATTTGCAAATTTAAGAAAGTATCGGTTGAAACTTAACCCGGACAAGTGCACCTTTGGTGTCCCGGCTGGAAAATTGCTCGGTTTCCTCGTATCGAGCCGAGGTATAGAAGTTAACCCGGCTAAGATCCGAGCTATCGAAAGAATGAAGTTGCCGAACTGTTTAAAAGATGTGCAGAAGTTCACGGGATGCCTTGCATCTTTAAGTCGGTTTGTAAGTCGGCTAGGAGAAAAAGCCTTACCATTGTATCAACTTATGAAGAAAAGTACCAGTTTCACTTGGACCCCGCAGGCGGACGCGGCGTTCAATGAGCTGAAGAAGATGTTGTCCACTGCGTCCCCTTTGCAGAATGAACCGATGTTGATATACATTGCGGCTACAAACCGGGTCGTAAGTGTTGCAGTGGTGGTGGAGCGAGACGAAGGAGGCAAATCGGTGCAGAGACCAATCTACTACCTGAGCGAGGTGATATCCACGTCGAAGCAAAACTACCCCCACTACCAGAAGATGACGTACGGAGTATACCTGGCGGTTAAGAAACTGAAGCATTACTTCCAAGAGCATCCCATGACGGTGGTATGTGATGCTCCAATCTCGGAGATCATCGGATGCAAGGACGCAACTGGGCGAGTTGCCAAATGGGCGATCGAGGTATCTCCATATACTCCGCATTATGAAAGGCGAGATGCAATCAAGTCGCAGGCGCTACCGGACTTTTTATGCGATTGGGCCGAGATGCAATATGAGCCGCCCTTGCCGGACTATAATTATTGGAAGATGCACTTTGATGGGTCCAAGACCAAGGTCGGATTAGGTGCCGGGTAGTCCTAACCTCGCCGAAGCAAGACCAGTTGAAGTATGTGCTGCAAATCCATTTCTCGGCGTCGAACAACGTGGCGGAGTATGAGGCCCTGATCCATGGGCTCAAGGTGGCAAAGGAGATAGGTGTCCGGCGTATAGAATGCTTCGGCGATTCAGCTTTGGTGGTGCATCAATCCACCGGCACTTGGGATGCATTGGATGCGAACATGGAGTTGTATCGGTTTCATGTGCAAAAGGTGTCTGGGTTCTTCGAAGGATGTGAGTACAAGCACATACCTCGGGGGAGAATGAAGCCGCCGACGTATTGTCTAAGCTCGGTTCATCCAAAGAACCGGTGCCACCGGGGATAGCACTGAACCATTTGAGAACTCCTTCAATCAAGCCCTCGCCTGACTCCGAGTCAATTTTCTTACCGCCAAGTTCGGAGTCTGAGCCTATTCCTATGGAGGTAGACGTCGGATGCGTTTGGCCGGACTCGGGGACTGCTTCGCAGTATCCGAGGAATGATAGAGCTTTTCCTATGGAGATAGATGTGGGAACTTCGGGTCTGACCCGGGGACTTCGCACCAACACTCGGGGACTGGCCGAGCAATGGTGGAGGAAATCATGAAGGAGATCATGGCGACCGAACCAATGGAGATAGATGAGAGGCTTTTTCCTCTGCATCCAGTGCCGGAATGGGCGGAGCAGATCATGAACTTCATAGCCGATGGAAGTTTGCCAAGTGATACAACCGAGGCAAGGAGAATCCAGAGGAGAGCTAAGGGATACACCATCATCAACAAGGAGCTATACAAGAGAAGTGTGACCGAGGTGTTGCAAGGTGTGTCGAACCAGCTGAAGGCAAGGAGATGCTTTTAGAGATCCACCAAGGAGAATGTGGACATCATTGCAGCACAAGAGCTCTGGTGGCCAAGGTGTTCCGGCACGGGTTCTATTGGCCCACCGCCAATGCCGATGCAGAAGATATAGTTCGGAAATGTGAAGGGTGCCAAAGGTTCGCCAAGCAGCAGCACATGCCAGCTTCGGCGCTCAAGACCATTCCTATCACGTGGCCATTTGCGGTGTGGTGTTTGGACATACTGGTGATGGTGGACAAATTCACTAAGTGGATCGAGGTGAAGCCAATCCGAAAGTGGATGGTCATACGGCGGTGACCTTTTTGAAGGAAATAATCCTGAGATATGGATATCCTCATAGTATCATTACAGACAACGGCACGAACTTTGCTGTGGAGAGTTTGCTCGGTTCTGCATGAGTAAGGGAATTCGACTTGATGTAGCCTCGGTGGCTCATCCACAGGCTAATGGGCAAGTAGAAAGGTCAAATGCATTGGTATTGGCCGGAATCAAAGCTCGGCTAATAGAACCACTGTTGAAAACACCGGGGTGTTGGATCGATGAGATACCAGCAGTTCTGTGGGGTCTAAGGACCACACCGAACAGATCAACTGGCTATACGCCATTTTTCATGGTCTATGGGGCCGAGGCAATGCTGCCAACCGACATTGAATATGATGCGCCCAGAGTGGCAATGTATACAGAAGCCGAGGCTAAAGAAGCTCGGGAAGATGCAGTAGATCTGCTTGAGGAAGCAAGAGAATTGGCCTTATCTCGGTCAGCAATATATCAGCAGGGTCTCCGACGCTATCAAAGCCGGCATGTAAAACCCCGAAAGTTTAATGAAGGAGACCTAGTGCTGAGGCTTGTCAGCGCAGCAAAGGTCGGCACAAGTTGTCACCTCCATGGGAGGGCCATACATTGTGAGCCGAGCTCTGCACAATGATTCATACTATCTTATAGATGCACAGGAGCCAAGGGGAGATGGGCTGGATAGACCGATTGGAGCTTCAGCGTCCATGGAATGTAGCTCTACTCCGACCCTTCTACTGTTGAAGAATAATGTATGTACCTCGGCTGATCTTTAATAAAAACTTCGGCACCTCGAGAGTGAGCTCGGGGACTGCCTCGCTCTTATGATTGCATGTTTCTTTTTGTTGTACTCTTTCTTCGTTCGTATGCCGAACTATTTTGAACCTCGTCTCAAACTTCAAGTACTGTATGCTATGTAACTAATCTTGTGACTCGACTGACGAACGCCAGCATGGCAGTCAAGAGCAAAGACGAAAGAACATGGGAAACATGAAAATGAACTCGGGGACTCGGTCCAAAAAGACAGTTCGGCATATGTCGTTTACTAACCCCTGTTTTTACTCTTTTTTATGTCGGATGACTTTGAAACATACCTCGGAATTTACCAAGTACTGTATGCTATGAACAACAATCTTGTGACTCGACTGTCGAACGCCAGAATGGCAGACAAGAGCAAAGAATGCCAAATATAGTAAACACGAAAGTAAACTCGAGCAATCATTCAAAAGGATTCGACATAAAGCTTAGAAAAGCATGGTTCGGATGAGCATAATAGTAATAGAGGTAGCAAAGGAACTACTTAAGTTTGATTACATCTGCGTCCCGGCATACCGGGGATTTAATGAAGTTTTTTGGCCAAGCATAAGTTCAGGTCGAGGCATCAGGAATTACGTCGGCAACAGCCGAGGCAGCAGGGATTTCGTCCGGAGCCGAGGTAGCCTGGGAAGTGCTGGCAACGTCGGCAGTAACCTCGGTCAGGTTGTGGAGAAGCCTCGGTTTCTGCTTCGCGGGTTTCACCGTCGTCACCTTGCTCGGCCTCGACGTCGGATTCTGTTTCGTATTCCTCCTCTTCTGGCTCGTCCTCGGCGTCGGAGTAGGTGTCTCCTTCGCTCAAGTTCTTGGTGTTGGCATATCCAGCGAAGAAGGCAGCCATCTTTTCGCGGCGCTTGATGAGAATTGGGTCCGAGGACCAGGGCGAGCCTCGGCGAAGAGTGTCCATCTTTTCGAGGTCAATCTTCTCGCACCAAGTCATGATGAATTTGAGAGCGGCATCAGCTCCAGCGCGAGCTGAAGATGACGCCACTCTCGGAGTCTTTGTTCGGCTTCACGAAGCTTGGCGGCGAGCTCGGGCGTAGTATTGGGAGCATCGGCAAGAGGCCACAAGGCTCGGAAAGCAGACACCTGCGTCGAGGAGTTCGGACCCAATGGTTTTCAAGGGATGGATCCGAGCTTTGATGGCCACGATGTGGTCCTCAATGGTCCAGACGGGGTTCGTCTCGTTACGCCTCTTCCTGTGCTGAGCAGTGATATTGCGGGCCGAGATTTGGGTGTAGGTGAAGTGCTCTGCAGAAGGATAGCCTGTTAATAATGAAAGAAACAGTTCGGCAAAGAGCCAGTACTGTTGAGGACAAAGCAAGGATAAGGGGGGCAAGAAGCTTACCGTCCATTTCTTGGTTGATGCGTTCCAGCGTCGGGAGGAGCTGGTTAACCGAAGCTTGAAGGGCTTCATAAGCCTCGGTGGCCGAGGTGGCGCGGGCCTCGGCTAACTGGAGCGCATTCTCATGTTCCTTGGCGGCATCCTCCCGAAGTTTCTTCTCTGTTTCAACAACACTGGCCTTTTCCGCCTGCAGCTGCTCTTTTCAGACGTCCGCAGCTCAGTGATGCGCTTCAGTTCCTTTACCAGACGAGCTACCTCGGCTTTCTCTTGCGCTAGCTGGTCATCCGAAGTTTTCTTCGCTGCAAGGACGGCCTTGTGCTCGTCGTGGAGTTTCTTGTGGTCAAACAGAGGGTATGGAAGATATCCGTGCGAACGTTCATAGCATTCTGCAAGGAAGAAAAATATAGCTCGGTTAGAAAGGCTATACCTCGACAAGAGTCTCGGGGACTCGGAGTCAACTCTTTGGGAAAATGTTGCCGGGGTATGCCTCGACAGGAGTCTCGGGGACTCGTACCCGAGGTGCATGCTAAAGTGAGATAAAAATGGATTGGATACGTCGGATGAAAATGGAGAGTTAAGATTCAAGCCAAACAATTTTAACTCCGGCGGAGCGTCAATAGTTTACCTCGAATCTCGGGGACTGGAGATGGTGGATATTAGAGAATACTGCATGAAAGTAAAGAAAGTGGAACTTACGTTGACAGCTCGAGTAGCAAGCAAAGCAGAAGTTTGCATTTCAAGCATGCGTCGGGCGCAGGGCTGCTCCCCGCAGGATGCTCGTCCCTTGGGTGGTCAAGGAGGCAGAAGAGACCTCGTCCATGTCTGCAGAATTCCAGTCTGCGTTGTAGTGTTCCAAGGAGCCGAGGCTCTGGTCACTGTCAGTGCGCAGAGGAGGAAATCCCCACGGTCCGCCCTGCTCGATGCCCCTAACCGAGGCCTCCAAGGCCAAAGTAGCCTCGGAGCTTGAAGCAGGCCGGTTATCCAATATAAGAGATGCCCTCCGAGCATATTCTTCGGCCGGAGGGGCAGTCTCATCAATGGGTGCGGCGAATGGAGGAATTCGGCGTGCACCGGGGGAGGAGACCTCGGTTGCATCCTTGAGGGAGAAGAATAGTCAGGGTGCCAGACCCAGATGTTGGTTTGGGGGTGACCTTAGACTTCACCGTCTCTTTTTCTTTCTCCTTGCCCTTCTCCAACGGCAAGGTAGTTGGCGAACTGGTTTTTGGGGCTGCTGCTTGGGCTGTTGCTTCTGCTGTTGCTTCTGCTGTTGCTGCTGTTGGTTGCGGGCAGTCTGGCTGCGGGGGGAGAGTCGAGGCTCCGGCAAGGCGGTAGCCGGAGTTCTGGCGCGATTGGCATCCGTTTGAGGACGCGGAGAAGTCTGACCCCGGGTGGGGGCAGATTTCCCCAAGGCCGGGCCAGACCTCGGTGGAGATCCTGGGCGAGAGTTCGTCGGGGTGGTCGTGGCTTCAGAGGCACCAACGGGTGCAGTCATGGAGGATACCTCCTGATCCACGTCTATGGGGGCACTGCAACGAAAAGAGGAAGGTCAAGTGTTAATACCGAGATAATATGTTTAAACAACAAACATTGTTGGCTATAGAAGCAAAGCATTACCCATCCGAGGTAGGAAACCTCTTGCCCCCCGGGCATGAGGAGGAAGTCCGGACTTCTTCAGCCGGCGTCTCTTGACCGGAGCCTCAGTGGGTCCGGAGGCTCCAGTGGCGGATGGTTCGGCGGCCGAAGTTGCGGCACCAGCGCGTTTCCGGCTGGTTGCTGGAGTAAAGTTCGGAAGGTGAGGAAGGCGGGAGAGAGGTACCGCGTTTATTGGTTCCATGACGAGGAACCCCTCCTCGTCATCCGAAATCTCTTGAACTGAAGCTTGTGCTTGAGGCTTACCCGCGGTGGTGATGCGGGCCGAGGCAATGGGCATATAATCCTCGTCGTCAGGGTCCACGTTGGATGGTGGGTCCTCGACAGGGAGATCCTTGCCGAAGTGGTCCCAGGATGGACTCCATCCTCGGCGGTTGGCGGGCGAACAGCTGTATGGCAGACATATGAAAAGGAGTTAGGAAGAAAAATTGTCAAGGTGAACGTCGGTAGCAAGACCTCGGTGGTAAAGAAGTATCGAAGAAAACGTCGGAATAGCGTACCTGTTTCGCTGGATTGGTCCGGTAGTGGGGTTCCCTTCCCCATGTCCAAGCGTCGGAGATCTTGGACTTGGTGATAGCTCGGACTCGCCGAGCTACCGCGGCGTTGTCCAGTGCAACGTGCGTATGTCGGGTGGGGTCATAAAGACCGCTCATGTGGCAGATCTTGTGAGACCTCGCCTGGAGAGGGGAGACCCTGCGCTTCACGAATGTGCAGGCCAGGTCGTCAGCCGTCAGGACTTTCCCGTCGTTCCGGGGTCTTCCGGGTCCTGCCATTTCGCAATGTACCCATGGATGGACTTGAGTTCGCCGGTGTGAGGGGGAGTGTAGTCCCAGTTGAGCTGTTCTGTAGGAGGGCTGAGGTTGAACGCCGGCAGGTTGAGGAGGTCCTCTTCGCCGGAGTTCTTCACGTAAAACCACGTCCGGAGCCACTTGCGAACGGTGTCCGGAGTAGTGATACGTGGGAAGATGGAGTTTCGGCGAGGAGCTATGGTGGCAGCTCCGCAGGCGGTTAATTGCTTGGGCAGATCCTTGTTCTTTGGATCCGGGATCACTTGCCGCTTGAGTTGGAAGTAGCGAGAAAAGAGGTCTACCGTGGCTTCGAGGCCGAGGTATCCCTCAGAGAAGGAAACGATGCAGGAGAGAGTGGTGATGGCGTTGGCGGGGAGATGGTGAACCTGGAGTCCGAACTTGTCGAGAAATCTCCGGAAGAAGTTACTAACGGGCAGTCCGAAGCCGCGCTGAAAGTGCGCGACGAAGACCACCCGTTCCCCTTGCTTAACTTGAGGCTCGAGTTCGCCCTCTGGCAGGCGACACTCTACCCCGGCGGGAATCCGCCGAGTCGCCCTGAGCCACTGGATTTCGTCCGGAGTTACATCCGAACCTTCCCAGCCGGCTCGTTCTCCGACCTCCAGTTCGAGGTCTGGAACCTCGGTTTGTTCCGAAGTCTCAGGAGGAGACATCTCGGCAGAGTCAATCTGCAGAGAATGCGCAGAAGTTTAGCAAAGGAAAAAGGGAATCTGGAATCTAGTACAATATTTGGCTAACTCAGGAGGAGTTTGGTGGCTATCTTATGTGCATAGAGGCATATCTATGCTAGGCGAACATCTATCCGAGGCATGAAACCATTTCTACCCAAAAGAGTATGCGAGTAAGATCTGCCGGAGGGGTAAATAGAGTTTTATTCAAGAACATATGAAGAACCAAAGCGCGAAGAGGAAGAAACCTAGAGCAATGCCTAGGGTATCAAGAAAGGGAGTACATACCGTGAAAACGAGGTGCTGAGGAGCGGCGCCGGTGACGCGGTCGCAGCGGCGAGGAAGGAACTGCTCGTCGGCGGCGGCGGGAACGCGTTTCTTCTCAACGGGAAGCGGCGGCGCTGGTTGCGATGGAGGCGAGACGGCGAGTGAATGAGGAAGAAGAGGGAAGCACTGCCCTGGGCCGTATTTATAACCGCGGGCGGTAACTGCGCACTACCGCGCGGTTATCGGAGCGGCGAGTGGGATCGTTTGTGCACAAATGCCCACGTGGCACGAAGATAGCGGTGGACAAGCAGGCCACAGGATCGGTTGCAGGAGGCAAACCGTCGTGCGGCGCGGTTACTGGAGAGCGAAGCGGCACAGCGGGAAACCTCCGCTGACGTGGGCCGCGTGGTGGAAAGCACTCGAGTGCTTTGACTATCGTGGACCAGGAAGTGACGGATGGGACACGTGAACAGTGTTCTCTGACCGAAGTCAGTAAGGATGCAGAAATCGAGGGTTGACGTCCGAGATCTCGGCGGATACTTCGGAAAAGCAGTATGGCCGAGGAACAGACCGATGGATTTCTCGGAGTGTTGGTTCGGTAACCTGCAAACATTGTAGCGCATGTGGCTTCGGGTTGAACCTGATGCGGCCTTTCATCCGAGGCTGCAAGACCACATCAGCTTCGGGGACTACTGTCGGGGGGTTACCCCCGGGTAGGCTAAAGATGAGGTAAAGACATGTAAGGTTAAGGCTGTAAGCCGTCCGAGGTAGCAATTAAGCAAAGACGCAGGAGGCGTCATCCGACGTAAGGTGTACGTCGGAGGAATCATCCGAGGTATGGCCTCCGAGGTATGAACCTTGGGGCAGTCAGCTAGTTATCACAAGAACAAGGTGTTATCTACCGAGTGTAGGATCCGGAGTATCCCGAGCCAAGATGAAGCGTGGCCCGACGTATAAGTGACCGGCCAGCCGAGGTTAGCAGCAAGTATCGAGGCATGTCAGAGGAGTCACGGGTGCCGCAGAGCTCGTAGCCCGAGGCTTCAGAGGACGGCGAGGTCCGTCCACGGGTTTCCCGGAAGCTCGGGGGCCTAGGAGCTGACTCGGCTATTTCGGGAAAGGTCTACAGGCTAGACTTCGGCAGGCTACTGAAGTATGACCGGAAGAGGAAAGCTAGGCCTGGCTGGCCTGACAGTTCGGCCGTTGAGCTGGCAGGAGGCAGAGGCTTGTCTTCTACCTTTTGGCCATGCCATTGTCAGTTGTAGGCAGGGGTAAAAATGTACTTCGGCCTGTGTATATATGCGGCATCTCTACCTCCAGGGAGGAGGACGGCGAAACCCTAGCTCATTTCCCCTTCATAGTTTCATCTTCCATCTAGAGCTCTCACTTGAGCAGCATCATACAGCTCGAGGAGCACCTTGTACCCGAGAGCTACACTGATATATTGAGAGAGGAAAGGCAGGAGTAGGGGTTTTACTTCCTCACGAAGGCCCCGAACCTGGGTACATCGTGGTGTCTTTTGAGTTGTTGGCTTTCTTGGTTCTTGTTCATGTTATTGTGGTTTCTTGCGTGTTCTTGCTTGTGCACATCTTGAGTGCATAAACCCTCCCCGGATTCCCCCAACGACCATTCGGCCCCAACTAAGCCATACCCATGGCATCTGCCGTGATCCCACCACGACACAAGGTAAGGTGATGTAGAAAAGTAATTAGCACAGCAGAGAACTTCTGTTTTGTGCTAGTAATAGGACAGAGTGAGACAGGAAGTGAAGTTGAGTGCAATATCATTTTGTTTGAGCATCTACAGAAGCAAGGGGTTGATCTTAGTGTAGCATCTATTCTTATTTTGCTTAATAAAGCACCACCCTCATGACAGTGAACTAGCAGAGCTGGATTAGCTGTTCATATCAAAGTTTTGCACTTAGAAGAAGCACAGGAAAGAATACAAATCATTTTTAATCAAGAAAGCTATTGTGTAACTCTACAAGGAGGCATCACAGTGAGCAAAACATGATTAAATCATGCTCTAAACCAATTAATCATCACTGCTAGTATTAATTCTAGCTCAGAAATAATTTTCCTTTCACACATATCACATATGTGAGCAAGAAATGCTCCCAAAAATACATCCAGAGGTAATGGATGGATCCAAACATGCTAGATCTACACAATTCACCTCTGATGTGTGCACATAGAGTAGGCAGTGCACATATCCAAGAAATTCATCTAGAATCATCATCTGTTCATCACAGAACCAAAAACAACCGAGAGCAGCATGTTCAAATTAATTTTTACAACAGCATCTCGAGCTAGCTTAGGGTAGAGAGTGGAGAAGAGAGGGAGGAGAAGAGATTTTACCGTGCATCCATGGCCGTAGCTCCACGGCGGCGAGGCAGGGCTCGCGCTACGTTGGAGGGGGCATATGGAGGTCGAGGTACAACACCACCGCGCCACGGCGGCACAGTGGGCGGAGCTCTGCGCCCAGCCATGGCAAGCACGCTGGAGAAGAAGGAGTAGAAATGGCGCGACACCGAAACCCTAACCCTAGGGGATTGGGTTGTGAGCGTCTACGAGAAGAAGAGAGGGATGAATCGCTCCGGTGAGGTGGAAGAGCGGAGCGAGGAGAGTATTTTGCCCCACGACACGGCGACGGAGATGGCCGGAGTTGGCCGGGGCGAGGCGGCGACGACGCGGGCGACATGAGCGCCAGAGGAGGTCGAGCACGGGCTCGTGCTCGAGAGAGAGAGAGAGAGAGAGAGAGAGAGAGAGAGAGAGAGAGAGAGAGAGAGAGAGAAGTGGCTCGGTCGGGTTGACCCGAGCCAGACTCGAGTTTTGGCCTGGTTCAATCAAATTGGACCAGGGACCTATTTGTAAATATTTTAAATTATGAATTTTTCCCAAATTTCAAAACTTGCTATAAATTCAAATAAAATCCTAAAAATAAGTTTAAAATATCTATAGATATCAGAAGAAAATAAGTAATCCAATTAAAATATCTACTTGATTTATTAAAAAATATTTCTTGTAGCAAAAATTCAAATGATCCTTAAGTGTAAATGACTTTGAAATATTTCAAATTATTTTCAAAAGAAAATAATATGGGAAAATTATATATCAAGTTCAAAGTATTATTTGAACTACATTATGACTGTCATGTTACTCATCCTAACTAAAAATCAAATCAAAGAAATTTTTAAAGAAATCCTTAACAAAATTCTAGGGAATTTTGGGAAAGAATAAAAATCATCTCATTATATGCATATTGACATGTATTTGGTTTTTCAACATTGTCTCATATAGACAATGATATTGATTTTCAGAACGCGAGGGTCCCAGTTCATCGGAAGTTTTAGACTGCATTACATATCAGTCTCAAGGCAAGTTCCAACTTGCATGCCTTCTTGATTAATTTTATCAAAGTAATTACAAAGTACTATGGTTTATCATTGCATGAAAAAGAAAAACCTATTTTCGAATGATGTGAAATGCTATACATATATGGTTGGCTGGCAGTGGAACCACGAATTGATGTTGTGGTGGAGGTTCCACTGTATGGGAAAGTATGTACCTAGGATTAATAACCCATGGCCCAGTGATCCTTGCGCCGTATTGAAGCATCAGCCAACAGATTCACTATGGATGGGCTCGTGAGAGGTTTCTTCCCTCGTTCACATATCCTCGGCAGGCTATTACCTGGTTGCGTCCGTTGCGGCGGCCAACTGCGTGGAAGCGCGTGACCTTCCCACTCGACGGAGTGACTGGAATAGAAGCTTGGGAGGGGTGGAGGGCCAGTGGTCTTAGTTACCAGCCACGTCACAAATGGGCGGATATGTGTTGTGCGGGGAGGCGACTCCACATGACTTGTTGCCCTGAGTTCTGGCTATAGCACACATGGTGTGCAAAGAGAGCAAAAGGAGCCAGGCTGCTGTTGGGTAAAGTGGTGCAGTTCTGCAGAGTTAAATAAAGAAATTGTGATTGTCACATCCTTGTTCCAGGAGGGAACTACAGAACGCTGCGGGAAAGGCATCCTAAGTGATGACTAAAGACCCGTGGAGGCTGGGGGCATAGTTTTCTAAAATAAAATAGACCTTTTCCTAAAAATGTTTTACAAAACTTGAATATTCATCCATGACTTTTTGGTCAGGATGGTAGACAGTGCATCATACACTTTATCATCTATTACTTGAACTTGTTGGGTAACGCTAGTGTTGCTCACCCTTTTCCTCCATTGATCTTTGCTTAGAATCTGAGGAGATCGCTGAAGATGATTTTGGAGCATACCATGCAGACGAGGTGTACTTCGAGGCACCTGATCTGTTTGGAGGAATAGAGGGCGTCGACTACATCATCGCCTACGGAGCCGACGACGTGGAAGAAGAAGAGGTGGAGACCTAGAATCTATATAGTAGGAACCTGGCCGAGCAGGACTAGACTAGTACTACTTAGCGGCTGAGCCAAGATGGTTCTTAGTTTGCTGTTTTCTATCGCTTGTAGGTTGACACCTGTCAACATCGCAATAATAGACATTCCTTCCATGTCGGAGGAAGACGTCGATGTTTTTATGCATTTCTGGCTTGTAATCTTTAGCAGTGTGTAATAAAGTGGACCCGCAATGTTTCTGTTGTACTACTCTGAGTGATGTAATATTTACGGATTAGTCCTTCCGTGGGTGTTATGTCAACGACTTGTACACTACAATATACAGTGGTGTGCTGGGTCACCGCAACTTAGAGGTTGCTTCCATGGGATGGAGCGGTGCAGGTTTGGCGAGCAGTCAATGTTGAGTTGTAAACTGTCAGTGTGGGATGCATGTTGGTGTTTGCGCCTACCCACGTTGTAATCTTAGTCGTGGCCTTTCTTGTATGAGCCCTGATCCAAGACCCATCCTTGAAAAGAATAAAATCAGGTCACGTCTCCGTTATGAAGAATAAAACTTGCATGTAGGTTGACGGGAACATCAATGAACATGTGGTTTTGGCGCGTGCACACACACACGCACATACATATCAAGTATTTCACATTATTACCTAGTCAGTTTGGCAAACATGGCCAATTTTATTGGTTCAGGGCCAATAGTTAAATCTAGTTCAAACTACAATTTAGGGTCCAGTACATAATTTTTATTGGTCTATAGTCATTTTGATCAAGACGAGACAATCCAACACCCTTTTAGACTTCCCCTTTGCGCATATTACATGGCGCATAGTTTTGATGTCTTTTAGTGTAGCTTCTCCAACCTCTGTCGCGAATATGTGTGAGACTTGGTTGGCATCAGATTGTGCATTCGATTTGACTTGATCGGTGAGGAAGTTGTAATGATATTTTTTGTACAATTTCTTCCCGGTTATCTTCAAAAATATGCGTTAAATTCGTACATGGTGCTTGTTGTAATCTCGGACGTTCTACAACCTATTTGGATAGTGGCTTAATAATATGATTGATGTTGCATAAGTATAATTTTAGTCCTTTGACCACTGGTTGTTGGCTGTGAGATCGCCATCTTGTCTTCATTTTCGATATGTTTCTTGTATGGATAAAATTATAATACACATAGTTGTGACAATCGATGGATGCAGAGGTCGCCGTGTATACCTCTTTTTCAGAAAAAGGCATTTATCCGGTCCAAGGTCTCACACTAATTAAAGATAGCTTAAAATCATCATAGTGCAACGAGTGTGTGGTCTGTGATGGACCTATATAGTTCGAACATGTATAATAGCACATTGCAAAAAGGAACAACACTTGATTTTTTTCTATATATTATTCTGTGAAATCAACAAATGATTGTGGTTGCTACCTCCTTTCCGAGATAAAGAAGCTACTCCATCCGTTCACAAATATAAAACTTTTTTAGCATTTTCTATATTCGTATGTATCTAGGCACATTTTATTATGTACGTGCACTCATTTTAATATGTATGTAGTCAATCAATATAGAAATAGCTAAAAGGTTTTATAGTAGTGAACGGAGGGCGTAGATGATATAACACCGGCTTCATTTGGTTGTGGGCTCCTTTCGTATCCCACAATTTTTTTTTAAAGGATCCAACCTGTGTACCTTCCACAAAGAAAAGCAAAAAAACGCACCAACGTACACAGGAAAGCAAACCGACGAAGTCAACACAACAGCAGCATCCGAAGATCGCTGAACCACCGCAAGACCAACAACAGAAAACCAACACCGAGCAAGTCGCCGGAGAGGAAGACGCCAGGCCGCCGCAACACCCGGGGAAGAGAGCACCCCCACTCTTGTAGAAGACCGTAGAAGCCGCCCGCCACAAGCGACAGAACCGAGTACGCTGAACACGCACGGCCACATCGCCTCCTCCCCGCAACCACCCCTCTTCCAGACCTACCTGCGCTGAGCTTGAACACGGTTTGCCGGAGTCGACGCCGAGAGCACTCCTTGATCAAACCTTCTCCCCTCGCCGCCACGGCCGACCGGAGAAGGAAGAGATGAAGCCTTGTTGAACCAGAGCACGCTGATCGAAGCAGACCTCCCCACGCCACCATGGCCAGCAGGAGAAGCTCGAGCACCGCACCGAAAGCCGACGATCGCCTCCGAGACCCCAGAAAGTTTCTCCTGTACAAGCGGTGAAGAGAGCCAGCGCCAGGCACCAGCTTCCCACCGCAGCAGCTCCATGTCCTCACAACGACGCCAGGCCCCACGTCGCCGTGCCGGCGAGGACCAAGCACAAAATCCACGGCATGGAGGTCATCGCCGAACCGACCGCCATGAATGGACACGAGGCTCACAGATCCAGCACCTGTCGCCGCCAAGCAGGCCACCAGGTGCGGATCTGAAGCACCTTTATTCGCCGCCGCCGCCTCCACAATCACCGATGGCAGAACAACGGGCAGCAGGAAAACCTAAGCTACCTAGCTATACTAACTAGCAGCACACACAGATCCCACCGGCGATTCTACCCCCACCCCCTTTCGACGGCACCAAGGCCGACGGGAAGAAGGAGGCGGCGGAATCGCCGGCGGAAAAGAAGATCGCCGCGCGGTCGCCTTTACTGTAGATGGAGGGGTGGGGAGCGAAGCGATAAGGTTGAGCTTAGATGATTTTACAAATTTCTCTCTGTTATCGTATCCCACAATTTTATGATGATGTCCAGGTAACTTTTGCTAGTGCTAGGATTTAATTAGCTAGCTTGGAGTCTTGGACGTGTGAGTGTGATGATGGACTGCTGGACCCTATTTATTTAGCCCAAACAAAAGAATGGAACCCTAAACAATGTACCGTGAGATGACACACGCTGCACCTGATTAGCATATGCAGTGATGATACCTTTGTGCTGCTTCTGGCGAGAAGTTATGCCGGTAATCCCCAGCTTAAAGCCAATCATTAGGAGACAAACCCTCAACCATTGCTTGGTGCTTAAGACGACTAAAGGAAGCAAAGGCACATCTAATCTAGGGAGGCAAGAATCTATACGAAGAACGATTGGCTTGGAACACACTAGATCGAACGCCAGCAACCGAAACTGTTTATGTGTTGCGATGCCGTGAGCACCAACCACAAACAATGCTAAGTTTCTGATCCCGAGGCCCGGGCAGCACATCTCGCGGAAAGGAGATTCCTGTAACACCCAGAGCCGCAAACCCTATCGCATCGTTCCTTCCGTGCGCTTTCTCTCTTCCCGGGGCTGGAGCAGGGC